>CM034701.1:360867501-360893583 GCA_020142125.1 Phrynosoma platyrhinos
GCCACAGATGCTGGCGAAACGTCAGAAAGAAACTCTTTCAGAACATGGACACACAGCCGGAAAAAAACCCACAAAAAAAACTATGGATGCCGGCCATGAAAGCCTACGACTTCACTCATGGTGGATAAATTATCAATCCTTCAAGAAAGATATATATTAGTTTCAGTTTGCCTTTGAACACAGATTGATGAAGAGCACAAGCAGGAAGACACTGTTGTACTCACATCCTGTTTGTGGGCTTCTCTTAGGTATCTGCTTGGCCACTATGTGAACAGATTGCTGGACAATATAGGATTTCACTGTGAAGCAGCATGCTTCTTCTTATGTTCTTAAGTAACTAGAACACATTTAACATCATACAAGTTGATGAACATCAATGGCACTATAAAAAGAAAAATAAGAATAGCCTAAATCAACTATGAAGTATGTGTAAAATTTAGTAAAACTTTTATCTTTTATTCTCCATTCACCACTAGTAATAATGCCTCCTGGTATAGGTTTCATATATAAACAACTAAGAATAAGACATCTGCAATAAATAAATGTTGAAACTAACCAGCACTGCCTCAAGCTTGCACTATCTCATTCACTGCTGTGGAAGGTTTAATCTGCAGATTATGATTGTGGGCTCATTAATCCCTATAATTTGATCTCAATTATAAGAAAACATTCAATATCACTTTAAAAACAGTCCAGTCCCTCCTTGTCACCCGTGAACTACCTACTAATAATTAGTGTAATAAAAAGGTGAGTTATTTCCACCATTTCAATCCATGCCTAAAAGTGAAGTGGAGCTTTTAATCCATTCATACAAAACCAGTGCTGTTTTGCTCTTCTATATTAATTAATATGGGTGCAATTGTGCCATTTTGTACCTATGATGTCCATGGGCTGTCTAATGCCAATTATAAATCAAGGGTAAGATGAAAGCATGTTCATCTTCACAAATAGTATAATATATGCCTTTTGGAGTGGAATGCACTGCTTATAGTGAAATAGCACCATGAACGTTGTTAATTTCAGATTGAGGTGCTTATCACACAAATCAATTGTTTGGGGTCATTCTGTTTGAAAACCACTACTTGGAAAGGTAGCGGAATAGCAATGCTCTCTTTTCTTATTATTTCTGTGTTTGTGCTGAAGTGGCATTCACTCCCATGTTTGCTCTCTCACACCTGAAATTGTTGTTATTGTTGTGTGCCTTCAAGTCATTTCCAACTTTTTACAGTCCTAAGGTAAACCTATCATGGGGTTTTCTGGGGCTGAGGGTGTGTGACTCACCCAAGGTCACTCAGTGGGCTTCCACAGCTGAGCAAGGAATTGAATCTAGGGTCATAGTCAAATGCTCAAACCACTACACTATGCTGGCACTCTACACCTAAAATACAATACATTTGCACTATCCTGTTTGTTCTGCCTCTTGCTCCATGTTTGGTGCATTTTTTTAAAAGCAAGTAATAATTGCACAATTGTGCAATTACGTAATGGCACCATTATGGAACCACCCCATTCCATTGGAAAGATGAACACACACCATGCTACTTCCACCATTTTTTTCTATGCTTTCACCCACAAATCAACAACAACCTAATTCTGTTTTTGTATATTTTTCTCTAAACATTTGTCTATTTACCCTTTGTTTACACTTTAAACTTTCTGAACCCTTTAGTTTTTGTGGGTGTTAATGCTTTATTGAATTACATTAGAATTGTGCTAATACTAGCAGAAAATTTCATAGACTTGGAACAATTACTAAGGAAAGTCAATGAAGGATGTCCAAAGGTAGGTTTACTACTGAACATAAGGAAAACAAAAATAATGATTACAAAAGATGTACATATATTCAACCTAGATAATGAGGAAATCAAAATACTTAAAAGATTTCCTGTACCTTGGATCAAATATTGACCAGAACAGAGACTGCAGTCAAGAAAGCAGAAGAAGACTAAGATTAGGTAAGGCAGCTATGAAAGAACTAAACAAGATCCTAAAGTGTAAAGATATGCAACTGAGCACTAAAGTTAGAATTGTCCAATCCATTGTATTCCCCTATCATCATGTACAGATGTGAGAGATGGATAGTGAAGAAAGTGGATAAGAAGAAAATCAATTCATTTGAGATGTGGTGCTAGAGAAGAGTCCTGAAGATACTATGGATGGCCAAAAAGACAAATAAATGAGTCCTAGAACAGATCAAGCCAGCACCCTCCCTGGACACCAAGATGATGAAACTGAAGCTGTCATACTTTGGCCACATCATGTGAAGTCATGATTTTTTGGAAAGGACAATGATACTAGGAAATATAAAAGGTCGTAGAAAGAGAGGATGACTGCATGCCAGATGGCAAGACTCAATTAGGGAGGCCACCAGTGATTATTCAAATCTTTTACTCCAAGTCTCAAGTCAAGTCTCCAGTCCACACCTTCAAATCTCAAGTTGAGCCTCAAATCCTGCCAAGATACTTTCCAAATCAACAGTGTCTCAAGTCTGAGAGGCAACTGTAACAGAAAAAAGTGTACGTGGATGGAATTTCAATAGTTATAAACTGAAGAAGATGTGCACAGATTTAGATAAATAAAATTAAATTATATATCATAGACAGCTCTATTCTCTAACACATTTGCAGACTGCTGTTCCTTTCAAAGAAATGCCTCCCATGCTCTGGCAACAGACTGAAATTAGGCAACAGACTGAAAATCCTGGGGGGGATTGAGGGGTTGGAAATCCAGAGAAGGAGCTGCCAAAATGTCCCTGAGACAAAGGAAAGAGTAAGGAGGAGTCAACAAGATTGAAGTCAGACTAGAGATGCTAACTTGAGCAACACCATCAGTTGGAGGGGTGTAGATCAGCAGCACTGAGGGGACTGGGAAGGCACACAAACAATACAACAATGTGTTTAATTTGCATTGAGGAAGAAACAGGAGGGATATGTGAGCAAATGGAAAAACTAAACTAGGGGCTAGTGCGATGTGGTGGGGTTTTAGGTCTTCTCAGCAGCCTGTGAAAAAAACTTCCCGGCTCTGGGAGAGAATCTTACCTGCTGCTAAGAAAAAGCTTTAGAGGATGTTACCAAACTTGTTTGCTGTGTTCCCCTCAAAGACATGTTTTTTGAGCTCTGGATGTGAGTTTTGCCTGCTGCTTACAAATGCTTTAGAACTCTTCCTCCTCCAAGGTCAGCAAGTCAGTAGCTAAAAATCTGCAGTGTCAAGTCGTGTCGAATCACTGCTTCATTTGCAGCAGTCGAGTCCAAGTCAAGTCGCTGAAACAACTTAAGTCCAAGTCAAGTCTGAATCAAATGACTCGAGTCTACATCACTGAAGGCCATAGGCCTGAGCCTGTAGGACCTGAGCAGAGCAGTTGATGACAGGAGGTCTTGGAGATGTTTCAGTCACAGGGTCATCAGGGGCAACTCAAAGGCAGTTGACAACAACATTGCACTACTCACCTTATTTTAAAATAATACTTTAAAAATTGCCAGAGAACAGAGAATGAACATATAGCATTCCTCTTAGGAACTCTTGGGAATCCCGGTGTCCTCCCAACTCAGCCACCATAAATAGCCTAGAGTTTCCCTGTTGGAGATGCCTGAAGAATTCCCAGGAGAGAAGCAATGGAACCACACACACTACACTCCTAATATTGCAAGTAGAATGAAACATTTGCACCCAGGGTGCTAACTACTCTACAGCAGGATAGGAAGTCATTTACAGATTGTTACAAGTGGGAAAACAATTGATTTCCAAACAAGCCAAAACAGCATAGTAAAACACTGAGAGAACCAAGATGTGGTTCAATAAACTTTAGGCAAAGAGTGATAACATAGCATAACAGTAATGTAGCAGAACATAAGCTCCTGAGAGAACAAAGTACCTTTCTTTCAATTCAAAACTCAAATCAAGGCAACATGGATCTAAATTCAACTGCTAGTCCCATCTAGAACAAAGCCATTGGATTGACTGCTGAATGGTAAATCAATGCTTTTATAAATCCCATTTATTCCCATTATTCTATTGAAGACTAGTAATTGTATTTAGGTAATATATTTTACATCTGAATTGCAAGCACAAAGCATGCAAAACCTTATTTAAGCACCAATCATTATAACTTTGATTACTGTCTAACATTTCCAAGTTCACAACACTGTGAGAACCAAGGAATTGTGGGTGAGATTATGAAATAGCTCTACCTCTGACCAAATTATAGTATAGACCTATATGTTTTCACAAATAATATAACACATGCCTTCACAAATAGCATACCATGTACATTTCATGGTAGGGAAAGGGGGGAAACACTTTTGCCTCCTGAAAAACAACCCTTCCCTCTCAGAAATAATGGAGGGAGTCAGGGTGCAAAACTAAATAAAAATATTCTCCCAGCATGCAGCCAGCAAAAAAGAACACAATTTTTACAAATTGACTTTTACTATGGACATAATGCATAGTAAACAGAGATCTGAGCTGGCTTGTACAATAAAATATTTGCTACTCTGAAAAGAGTTTGTACTGGGCACTGGCTTTAAACCAAAACATTAAAACATTGGATCTACTACAGATGCAATAGTGGATCTAAAGAAACATGAGAGCAAGGCAACAAATAATAATGAAACAGTACAGTAAAAGCAAGATGGGGGGGTTAAAGATACATGAGGGGGTACTAAAAAGTTACCACTTCTTTCTAAGGTTTGTAGTTGTGCGCCTTCAAGTCTTGCCTACGTATTCCTTTAAGTAATCTGCAGGTACTGCTTAAGCATTGCTTTAGTATTTGTTTTAAGTCCTGACTCACTTAGCACTGCTTTAGGTAATGTCAGTACAGAACAGCTACTTGACAGACCTGTATCATCTCACATAACACTTTGAAGATTTATGACCAGGATCATAGGTTGCAACTTGAACACACACACACACACACATAACCTTGCAACTCCAATATCCCTGTAGCTGTTTTCCAGTTTCATCGGTGCATCTGAAGAAATGGATTGACATCCACAAAAAGGTTGTGCTATAACAAATCAATCCCAAGGGTGATGCTTGAATCCTTCGCTCCTCTCTGCCTTTTCATTTTATGCTGGCACAGCCTAATATGGCTCTCTCTTTGAAAACCACTTCACACTGGAACTGTTCATTCATGAAATAAATTCAGCTAATCCTGAGTTAAATTTTTTGTCTAAGAAAAAATTTCCCTCCTAGATAAACCATGCACACATATCAGTAGGTTCTGCCCACATTCTTCATTTGTCTGACCTTATTACTCATCCTTGACACCATTCTCCATGGAAAGCTTTGGGCCAAACCAGATATAATATTATCCATACAATTAGTTGTTGCGTGAACTGTTTCTTGAGTATAAAAAGGCAGGTGAGAGGGGCCTTATCTGAATTAGGCATGCATCTGAATCAGGCATGTATCCTCCCTTTCCTCATTGTTATTGTGAAGTGAAGTCCCTTTTGCACCAGGAAACATCGTCAGCTTTATACTTCTGGAAATATATATGTAGCTCAGTTGCACTCACTTACACTCACTCATGAACAATGATAATACATTTAACAAGAAATTCCCTTTTTTAAATAAAAAATCTAATAAAACCATACATGATCATACAAGTCTCAAAAATGTTCACTGCTTGTTGATCATTAATTAAACATCATAGTAAATAATATACAATAATACGTGAATTTCTAGCATGACCTTATCATCCAAAAACGGACTTCTTCTCATTCTAAATGTAAAACACAAAATAAAAAAAATCATCAATTACCCTGGATACATTTATATTGACTTGATTTGATTTGAAATGCTTTAAATTGTGAATACACTCCATACATGTAAATATATATTAGCAACTATGCTAATATCAAAAGAGACTAGTAAACTACTACCATAAATAATATAACTAATTAATTCAGTTCTAAATCTGTCCTGAGTTAAGATCTAGATATATCCTTCAGTCCTTCAGCATTCATTCTCCGTCTGCCTCTTTACTGAAAAAGAATATTGCTAATTTATTCTTCTTCTGTTATTTTAGCGAGGAATTCCAATGAGCACAGGAAAGTAGTAATTCTGTTAATTCACCCAGCACACAGTACAAAGGGGGGTTCCATTGTCTATGAAAAAGCAGCCATGGGCTAAGAGAATACGAATTCTTCCACCAGCACAGAATTATCACAAAGGCTATTTGCAAGCTTTCCACATGCTGTTTTTTGAGCTAAAGGAGGAAAGGAATCACTTTTATTTCATCCTTCAAAACAGAACTGTAAAGATATTTTGTTGATAGAAAATTCCTTCCTCCAGCTACACTTCTGGAGAAGAGACCATGTGACTAATGGTTTTTGCAAGTTATTTCTTTTTTATGAACTCAGAAATCTAATTATGGCAAAATTAAGTTTAATCATGTTCCTGGTCTCATTTTATTTAAATTGGTTGTAGAATGGAATTAATAAGGTAACTGATGTACACAGGTCAGAAACAGCAATAGGAACTAGGGGCAAAGAGGAATAACAAACTACTTCAATTTGTTCCTACTTCTATGAATCCTGACACAGTACAATGGCTATTACCAAGAGCCAGTTGGGGGAACTTTGGACTGCACTATTGTTGTGATAGGAACCAGTGTGATGTAGTGTAGGCTGTAGTGATGGCAGCCTGTTCATATTTGGGGAAACCCATATCTTTTCAAAAAACACAGTAAAAGAACCTTTTCAAAATGGCACGGGTCAAGAGGGCTGATTTACCCCAGATACACTTGGGGGCAAAATTGGTTTGAGTGTGAATGAGACACTTTTAACCCAATTTGCAAACCAGGTTGACCCCAGAGAATACATTACTGAAAATTTACTTATATAGCTGAACTGTTGTATAAGGAATACAAAAATACAAAAAATAAATTAATAAAGGGAATTGTCTCTATCAATGGCATGCAAAGTTACTATTCTACATTAAAGCATCTAATTATTTTAATATTTTTTTTATTTCACTGCTAACTTACCAAGGCTCATGTGCTAGTTTCCCAAGCACTGTTACCTGTCAACTCCAGAACTTGAGGAAAGGGTTGCATATCCCCTAAGGCAGGGGTAGGCAACCTTTCCCCTTTAAGGGCTGAGGGACTTCAGCTCCCAGAAGCCTCAGCCATGTTGGCCAATAGTCTCATGTTGGCCAATAGCTCCTGGGATTCTGGGAGCTGAAGTCCGTCGGCCCTTAAAGGGGAAAGGTTGCCTACCCCTGCCCTAAGGGATTCTGAGAGTTATAATCCAAAAGTAATAGTTCTAAGCCTTGGCCTTATGACTATTGAACTCTCAGTTTTGGTTGGGAGGCTGTTTCAACATCTCGCCACTGCTACGTACAAACCTTCAGTTCAGAGCCTGTATCATCTTAGGGCCTCTACAGACGGGCCCTTTGGGCCATCCTGGAGGCAGGGATGGGGAGGTCCTGATGCCACGTGCTGTTACGCATGGCACACAGTGTCAGGATGTCCTTCCGGCACAGCCTTTTGATGCACTGTGCTGGAAGGGGTGCCAAAGAGCAACATGGCAGCTCTTAGGGCGCCCTTTTGCTGGCTTTGAAAGGAACGACATTTTGCCACTCTTTTCTGGACCAGCAAAAAGGAGGATAGGGACTGATGCATCTGGCAGCCTCGTCCCCGATCCTCCATTTCCCAGGGTGGCCCAGGGCCACCCGTCTGTGTCCCCACTTACACAACTCTTTAAAGCCTCATGGCCAGGGTCACAATGTTCGTCTTTCTGAATGTCACTACACCCTACTCCAACCCCCATTTCTATAACTGTACATAAATATATGTGGCTTTAATATCATACTCCATGAATGCCCCTGAAGAAATAACTTGGAATCTACAAAACTCAGATTGAAATAAACCAGTTCATATTAAAGGTGCCACTAGATTCCTCCATCCATCCCACTTTCCTTTCCTAATCATTTTTATGATATATGATATATATATGATATGATATGAATGGGCAATGCTGTGTCTGATCCACACCCACAGGTCATTAGAAATTAATCATCAGCTACCTCTGTTTGTCATACTGCTAATCCATATATATTAGTTTTGTGTTAATTAATAAGATACATTTCAGACCCAAGTCATTCCCATGCCAGTGCTTGTCTTGTGTTTTATGTTTTATTTTTCTTAACTGTGTCCTTCAAATAAGAACATGTTCTTCAATTTCTGCAAAGTATTTTCAGTAAGCAATCATGAGAGTTCGGAACAGATGAGTTTCATGTTCCTTCTGTTTGACTCTTCTTTTCTGTTTACTATATTTAAAATGTAACAATGGCCAGCTTCTATCAGAAAGAAAATGAAGATTTCATTACCAAAAAGTCATCTCTTTTTTTTAACCTGTTTTTGTATTTTCACTGAAGTAAACAACTTCTCTCTCGTTGTAATGAATGGCTTAGCTAACTGAAATGATCTTACACAATTTGTCCCAGTAAATAACTATGTTGCAAGCTTTCAAGTCACACTCTCTCAGCCTCAGAGGAAGGCAAACACCCTCAGAACAAATCTTGCCAAGAAAACCCTATGATAGGTTCACTTTAGGCCAGTGATGGCGAACCTTTTAGAGACAAAGTGCTCAAATTGCAACCGAAAACCCACTTATTTATCGTAAAGTGCCATGTCCCTCTGGATCTCTAGTAATAAACTCTGGCGAATTCTGTGCCGGGCGACAGCGCACATGCCCACACAGAGGGCTCTGAGTGCCACCTCTGGCACGCATGCCATAGGTTTGCCACCACTGCCTTAGGATCACCATTAATAGGAAACAACCACAACAAAGCTTTCAGTAGGTTCATTGATGGATCCACATTATTCCTAAAAGTGTCCCGTAATATTCAACTTTTTTTGCCTCTGAGATACACTTTTAATGGCAATACTATTATTATTTTTGTCCATATTATGTTTGTGTTTATCTCTCTCCCCTTCCCTTTCAATCTCTTTTATCTCCTCCTCATCTTTATTTTGTTTGTGTTTTGCCTGTCATTTATATTCTTCTTTTCCCTTCTTCCTAAAAATACCCTAAACAATGCCAAATAATCTGTTCTTTCCCAGAGTGATCTCTTGTCCTACTTTACATTAAAAAAATTCTCCTTTTTAAGGGCCTGTCAGAGGATAGCCCTGTACTTGAATGTGTCCTCTGTACAAAGGGCTATTCAGTCTAAACCCTGTTTAAGATCAAGAAGAGGGATCAGAATACTGAAGCAGCCCATCAACAGTTAACACCAAGACATCAGACTAAGCAAGTCATGGAGTTGCCTGGTCTTCCCGATGATGGTGAGAAGTACTGCATTTTTTCCTGGTCCTAATTTATTAGTTATAGTTTGAGAACCAGTGTGGTGTAGTGGTTTGAGCATTGGAATAAACTCTGGAGACCAGGGTGTGTATTCCTGCTTGACCATGGAAAACCAGTCCATGATATTCCATCAAGGTTTGCATATATGTGTATATCACTGAATTTTATTCAAGGCATGCCCTTTGTGGGGTGGGAGAGAGTGGGAGAGAGTGACACATTTCTTCTTTGGCATCTTGTAAGTGGTCTTTTAGAGCAATGTGAATATTTTCATATCTGAGTGATATGAATACTATTTATTTATTATGGATTTAGTAAACCATTTCTCATGTGGTATCAGGATGGTATACAAAATATAAGCCCTCAATGTCCATGGATTCTTTATCAATGGATTCAACCATCCATGGCTTGAAAATATTCAAAAAATGTATAAATTCCAAAACACAAAATGCAAACCTTGATTTTACCCTTTTGTATAAGGAACACCATTTTACTATGCCATTGCATTTAATGGGACTTGAGCATCCATGGATTTTAGTATCCACAGGAGGTCCTCAAACCAAACCCCAGTGGATACCAAGTCCACTATAAAATCAATTTAAAGAGTTGAAAGCAACATAGGATTTGAAACAATAAAAATAATTTCAACAGACTAAAAATATATTCACAGGTTAAAACCTGTTAAAACTGGGCACATGTACATTTGGAAAAGATCAGTTAGACCCCAAAAGATTTATTTAAACGCCCCAATTTTGCATGGAAGCAGAATGAAGCTAGTGTTGGTACCAACCAGGTCTCTAAGGAGAGAAAGCTCCACAAACAGGGTGCCACAGCAGAGTAATAACAACAAATGAGTAGAAGTAACAGAGCTTTGTGTACTGTGGCATTTTCCTCTTGACTCCTTTCACCTCCTCTTTGAACAATTGCCCCATCAATAATCTTTATTACAATTTTTGGCCACTATTACAAAAGAACTGAAACAAGTTACACTTCCAAATGAGAAGGGACAATAGCTTATGCACAAGCTTGGAACCATTGCCCTAAAGTTTCCTCATAGTAAAGCTAGTGGAGGGGAGAATGAGGTTACAATATCTTTAGCAATTCATCTGTTGTCAGTTGCTGCACTCTGGGATGAATGTAGTTTAATTTGCTCTCGAGGTAGCTGTATGGAATGTCCTGCTTCATAGCAGAGGGCCAGATTAGATGGCCTTCTAACTAGAAACATTTAATCTTCTTGTGTAGCTACAGGGGAAAAGAAGAAGGAGGCAGACTCTCTTTGGTCTCCCTTGATGTTCTCCTGTTGCAATGTTTATAGTTCAGGGGTTAACACATACTTTCCTGTGGAAGAGGGGGTAGGAACCAGAGCTGTGAAATTTGAGCCAGGATGTTTCCCCAGGGATACAGGATCACACAAGTACAGGACAAACCGTCCAACATGCCAGTGGATATTGGAGCTGAAATTTACATTAAATATAAACTGTGTCAACAAGCTATTTCAGGCTATTCTCTCAATTCACATCCTTCCTATTGCTCCAAGCTTCTGGATCGGAACTTTTAAGCCAGACATGAAAAACATTAACAAATTGGACTTCCCAGATTAATTTTTTTTTTCTAGGCATGCTTTAACAATTTATTGCATGAAAAAATTAAGAGATGCCAAGAATGGTGTTTTACTAATATCTGCCAGATAACAGATACAAAGACAGATGCTTCTAATCAAGTTCCAATAACTCTTGTTCTTTTAGGGTTTTTTAAAAGTGTGAGTCAAAGACGTAAATGATCATAAAACGTGTACTGCTTCCTTATCACGTATTTAAGAAAGTCAGCACATTTATATTGAAAAATGCCAATCATTATGACAGGCGTGGTGCACAGAGCTTCCAAATGTAATTTTTTGGACTACAACTCCCAGAATTCCCCTGAGAGAAATTCTGGGAGTTGTAGTCCAAACATAACTGTTCTGAATTCTGTATTATGAAAGGAATGTTTTATTTCAGACAAAAACATTCTAAGCTATCATGCTATACTATTATAATGCTATTATTCCACTTTAAATGCTATGGCTGCCTCCTGTGGAATTCTGGGGTTTGTTGTTTAGTGGGGCCTAAGAGCTCTCCAGCTGAGAAATCTAAATGTGCTTCCCTAAACTGCAAATCCCAGGATTCCATAGGAGGCAGGCATAGCAGTTATAGTTGAATAATAGTGCTATACCAGTGTAGTCCTAGGAAGCTGAGTGGTTGATGTATAAGTGGTGCATTCTCTTTGAATCCCTGGCAAGGGAATTGAAAGCTGGGAGGGAGGAGATGTTTAGCGCACGCGCACTCACACGCACACAGTTGCTTGTTTATGTTAGAAGGTATTTTAAAAGTGTATAAAACACATGCCTTGGTTACATTCTGTTTGGATTACCGCAATGCACTATACAGTCCTGTTGTTAACTGGGACTGGTTACAGGGAGCACACAACTCCCTTGCTTCAACAGCTTCACTGGTTGCTGATCCAGGAACCCTGGTGGCACAGTGGTTAAATGCTGACACTACAGCCATTCACAACCACAAGGCAGGGCTCCAGGGTCCACTCAGCCTTACATCCTTCTGTAGGTCACTAAAATGAGTACCCAGCTTGTTGGGGACAATTAGCTTACACATTGTAAACCATTTAAGGAGTGCTTAAGTGCACTGATAAGCAGTATAGGAATGTAATAATAATAATAATACATTTCATAAAATGTATTTATAGCCCGCCTCTCTCTACAGATTGAGGCAGGTTACAACAATTAGGAATAACAATAAAATACAATATACAATTAAAACCAGATTTCTAAATAACCCTTACTCCAACTCTCCTCCCAATCATAAAATAGAAAAAGAAGCAAACTAAAAACAATAACAATATAAAATGAATAGCAATATAAAATACTAATTAAAAGGAAAAGAAATAGCAAATTAGCTAAAATTAGAGGTAGTTAGAGGCAAAACATTATCTTTTTAGGGATAGACAGAGGATATCAATATCAGTGGAGTGAAGGCTAATCTAGAAAGGCCTGCCAGAAGAGATCGGCCTTAATAGCCTTTTTAAAGGCTTCTAGAGTGCTAATGTGCCGGATCTCCTCCAGCAGGCCGTTCCATAACCCAGGAGTGGCAGATAAAAAGGCCCTCTGGATTACCACAATCAATCTGGTCTTCTTAGGCTGCAGTAAATTCTTCCCAGAGGACCTAAGTGTGTGGGGTGGATTATATGGGGGAATGTACTCACTATTGCTACTTGCTTGCTATTTCTGGGCACAATTCAAAGTGCTGGTGATGACCTATAAAGCCCTATAGAACCTGGGTCCAGACTATGTGAACAACTGGGAAGGCAATGGCAAACCTCCTCTGAACAAACTTTGCCAAGAAACTCCATGATAGGTTCACCGCTGAGTCACCATAAGTCGGAAACAACTTGAAGCCACACAACAACAACCAATCTCCCTTTATGAGCCCTACAGTTATCTGAGAGGCTCTTCTGTCACACCCCCTTCTGAGGCTTATTTGGTGGGCTTTTTCAGTGGCTGTTTCCAAACTTTGGGAGTCCCTTCTTAGGGAGGCTAAAGCAGCCCCATTATTGCTCTCCTTCTATAAGCAAGTTAAGACATTTTTATACTTTCAGACTTTTGGAAACTGACTGGGATGGGTTTTTAATGTTGTGCAGTGCTGTCTTTAAGGATTTGTGTTGCATTTTAATACATTTTAATGTTTTTAATATTTTCAAATTTATTATTTAGAGGTTTTTTATATTTATACTTTCATTGAAGCTTTTAGATCATTTTAATCTATATTATTTAAAATATGTTGTTAGCCACCTTGAGTCTCATTATTGAGAAAATGGTGATTTATTATAAATAAATCAAATAAATAAATGAACAATATTTAACCCCTTCCCCTTTGTCATATTTCTGAACCAAGTCTCTTACCTTTATTTCTGACCCCACATATTTTGCTATTAGTACTATGGGAGTAGGGGGACAAATAGCATTCCTGCCCCTCCCTAAACTATTACAGATTAATTCATTAAAGTGATATATTGCCTAACTGGGTGATACCACTGGCCATTGTTTGCATTCATTAAAACCCATGAAATCAACAAAGCAGCAACCAAAACAAAAGTATGGCCAATTACAATACAAAAGAAAGCCAATGACAGAACTGATAGAATGCAACAAATGTTACACAGCCATTGTATCAGGATTTCCTTGAAGCATCTGAAGTGAAACATAAAGTGGCTACATATACATACATATACACACACACAAACTCAGTGCACAAAAGAATTGGTACAATCAGATATTAGAAAGGTTATTTGGGATTACAACTCCCCAAATCCCGTAGACATTAGCTTTGTTGGTTAGGGGATCCTGGTAGTTATAGTCCAAAAAACAACATTTCGAAGCTTTCAGGCTCTAGGGGAAAAAATCTATCACCCAAGAAGCTTTTTTGGGTCTACAAAGTCCATCAGTATGCATTTTTAAAGCATGGGGGTGTTACTCAGCCCACTTTTATACCATATTACAAATCATTTCTCAACTCCACTAAGTTTCAAAAGAGTTGATGTAGAAAATTGCTTTTTGATACAGGCAAGCCCAAAGTCCCCTTGTGAATATGGACCTGGTCATGCTGTTCTTTGGATCTCAGCCTACATTAGAACTTGAAAGAAATGTATTTTAAATGTTTTATTGCTTATAACTCAAATTTCAAACCGCAGAAGAGATATAATTTAACACATATAAAATGTTGGAAGATGAGCAGGTTATTGGCACATAGTACAGAAAACTGTAAAATTTTAAAATAAATTCCATATCCTTTGACTGGAAACAGGGGTGAGAGTCCTTTGGAAACCAAAAGGCTATGCAAAGCCATTTCTGAATCCTCCAGAGGGCCACGACACTTTGTCATGGGTGCCATTTTGATAGACAAGAAGTCATATTTTATCACTTTCAGCTGCCTTTTAAACAAGTAATAAGGCTGCTTGGGGGAGCAAGAGTTACACAATTTGGCAAAATCTAATTTGGCCCTAATGAGTATTTTTTCCCCCAGCTGAAAAACTATTATTTGCATTGGAACATGGGGGAAAGTATACTGTTTGGCTCTTCCAAGAAGCTAAGAAGTAGACATAGGGCTGATGCAGATCGGGGCCCTGGCAACCTCTCACCCTGATCCTCCTTTTTGCCACTCCTTTTGGAGTGGCACACTGTGCCAAGAGAGTGCCCTGATATGGGCACATGGTATCAGGGCAGAGTCATTGCAACCAGCATGCAGTCGCCCCGCTCTGCTCCAACTCCACCCCCAGGCCAACCCTTTAGGCCGGTCTGCATTCCTCCACAGTACATTCATCTCAATGTGTCTATAGAACATATAATGTAAATGAGGTGAGTGAGTGAGCAAGCTATATCCACTAAGTGGATATAATACCATGGAATTTCACCTACTCAGAGGGTTAAACTAGATAACAATATGTTTTTAGGAAAGGGTGTCCCCTCTAGTGATGCAACACTTTTGTTTGCCATAGCATCTATGCATTTCCTCCTTAATGTACTTTATTTTAGTGATTAGTCACATTAGAAGGTAAACATGGGCTTAAGCTGCAAATCTGATTGCTGCACATTTATGATGCTATTCTGTTGTAAGAAGAAAAATAGGTTTGTAGCAAGGAATGGGCATTTCCTTGACATCTCCCTTAATTCTAAGGGAGCCACTGTTCCATCACTGGGAACCTCATCATGTTGTTGTGTGCCCCCAAGTCATTTTTGACTTCTGGCAACCCTATCATAAGATGTTCATGAGAGGTTTCTTCAGATGGGGTTTGCCATTGCCATCTTCTGAGGCTGAGAGCATATAACTTGCCCAAGGTCACCCAGCTGGTTTCATGGCTGATCTGGGAACCGAACCCTGGTCTCTAGAGTTGTAGTCCAACACTCAAAACTCTACTCCACGCTGGCTATCAAAGACTTTATATATGATACCTTTTCTGTAGAAGGGTTGGGGAATCCGTCCAACTGTGTTTGACTTCATCCCATAATCTCTTCCCATTGGCCATGCTGGGGTGGATTGGAGATGGAATCTATTAGATTGTATGGACAAAACATTTCCCTCCTTTGCATCTTTAGAAATACCATGTATTGTTGCTGTTTCAGTCATTGTAATACAAGAATGGGCAAACTGTTGGAAGTTAGGGGTCTGCATTGTGCCCCCAGGGATCCTTCAGCCACCCACATCCCCAAAAGCAAAGATTCACCCCCAGTTTTAGGAGGAAACCAAAATTCCCCCAGTACCTCCAAAGGCCCTGGGGGGGACAATTTAATCACATTCTGGGTTTCCCTCCCTCCAAGATGTTTTAGTCCAGGAGAGGCTTCCCACACACACACACATACAGGAAATGATTGAAAACTCACATTCTCTTTCTAGGTTCACTAGCTGTTGGGGGAGGAGGCATCGTCTAGGTCTAAAATGGCTTAGAGGTGAGCCAAACATGGCAACATTGGGGGCAACATTTTTTCAGTACTTTTTAAAAAAAATGAAGATGCTAGGATGCCCTGGGGGGGGCACAAAAAAGAGTCTTGGGGCTGCATTTCCCCACCTTGCCGTAATCCTTCAGTCAGCAAATTGCTGCAACTGTTTTATATGCAAAATTATGTTCTCCATGGGCACAGTGGTAACACCTATGCATATGCTCCAAAGAGAGCAATCAGTTATTTTTTGTTGCTTGACATATTTATACTTCACTTGTTAATCACATGAATTCAAGAAACAGCCAGCAAATTTAAAATTATAATAAAGTATGAAATGGCTGTAATGCCCTGGTTGTGGACTGTCCCAGATGTGATGTGCCTTGGTTGTGCCTCTACTGTGTCAGTTTGCAGGTTCTGTGTTTGGATTCGCTTTTAAAGTTGCTTCAATTGTTTAGCTTGTTTTCAATGTTTTCAGTTCTGAGGTCTGCCAGATCTTAGTGTCATACCATTAGGCAGAATAAGGTAGCTTCCTTAGACAGCTAAATATCTTGGGCTGCCCTTGAGTAACAAAATCTAATAATCCATGAAGAAGGGTTTTGTAGGCCTAGATTAAATGGCTCTGGTTTGCAGACATTCAGTTCCCAATATTTCCTTTAGGAAACCAGGCAATAAGGATTGTAGCTGGAGCCTTGGACAGCCTGTGATCCATGGACTGTCCACAGGACACTGCATCCCCACTGCTTGGACTATGTGCTGCATATAGATGGATCCACCAAGCTCATCCATTCTTTCCTAATTGTGTCGACTGCTGCCACACTGCAAAACGAATACAGTTTGACACCAATTTAACTGTCATGACTCCATCCTATGGAATCCTGAGATTTGTACTTTATTATTGCACCAGAGCTCTCTAATAGAGAAAGTTAAATATCTCACAAAACTACAAATCCCAGAATTTGACAGCATTGAGCCATGGCAGTTAAAACGGTGCATTAATTCTGCAATGAATATGCAGCCGTCATCCTATACACATTTTACTATGTGTTGGGAGGAAGTAAACCTCCTCATGGAACATGAGTAGTTCTGGAATACTAGCATTACATGTGACATTATGATTGATGATTATGATTTTTATTTATACCTTTCCTTTTCTGCAAAAGTAGAACTCATGGATGCTTACAGATTAAAACAAATGCAACATAGTTAAAAATTCAAAAGGTCAACATTAAATTGGAATTAAACTATTAATACTAAAACCATTTAACTGGTAAAAAGCCATTAAAATAGCACAATGTAAACAGTACAGCAGACTTTTAACAGCCCTTAAAAAAAGAAAAACCTTAAGTTCTCAAAAGCTTGTCAGAACAAAAAAGTCTTTTCTTGCTGATGGAAGGAGAGCAAGGAGCCATTTTAGTCTCCCTAAGAAAAGCATTGCAGAACCTAGGGCCAGCCACTAAGAAGGCCCTATCATGCATCCTCATGAAATGTGCCTCACTAAATAACTATGGAAACCAAAATGTCCTTGCTGAATATTTCTGTTGGATGCAATGGCTAATTATTTCATAAAAGATCTTATTACATTTTTATTTCTGGTTTCCAGGGAAGAAATTGCCAAGCAATAGAAAACAGGATTCATGTTAAATTTGGTTATTTGGTATAAAAGGGTATGGAACTTGGTTTTGACAGAGAAGTTGACTGGCAAAGTGATACTTACCAGGACAAAGTGACACAGATGAAAAGGCACAGACATGTTCACAGTTCTCTTTTGGTGATTTGGAAGAGCAGGGGAGCCATGTATGGGCTGATACCATTGAAATCATATGTGTATCTGAAACTCTTTCTCTAATTTCATTTTGTACTGTCGCATGTCTTAAAAGTATTGGAGTACTTGTTTTTCCCCCTATATTTTATCAGACAAAAAAGATTTTTGTCACTTCAGTTTTTATTAGAATTTTCCAAAATGTGTACAGTTGCAATGTGAAAGAAAGGCAGTGGGACTAAAATGAGGGTATCTCCAGAGGCTCTCAAGGGCCAGGCAGTCTCATATGGGAGGCTACAAGTCCTTCAAACAGCCTGGATCTAAGCTATATAGGGCTTTAGAAGTCACAGCCAACACTTTATGTTGCGTCCAGAAACTGACTGGCACCTAGTTAGCAATCTGGCTCAAGTTTTTGTTTTTTGTTTTCAATACAAACTGAAATTTCTGAACATTTTTCAAAGGCAGCCCCACATAGAACATTTTACAGTAATCCAAACAGGATTTTAGTCCAGTGCTTTGATTATCCTATCGGGCATTTTGGGGTGGGAAAATAAGGGGATAATTCTCCCTAACTTTAGGTATCTTTGTTGTAGTCTTTAAACCAATTATCTGTACACTTTAGGGAGTTCCCATTTACACACATAACTGTCTGCAGGAATGAACAGGGAGTTCCCATTTACACACATAACTGTCTGATTCACTAATACAATTTTCTAAAAATACTTAAAATATACTTCCACAGGGGGAGGTGGGCTAAAAGAGATAAGAACTGGACATCCTCAATTGTTAGATTATGTTAGATATTCATACAAGAATTGTACAATTAAAGGCTGAAGGATTGCATGGGTTTCCAGTTGATGGATCACAGCTCCCATTAACTCTAGCTCTGATGATAGATAATGGGAATTTCAGTCCAATGTTGCCTATTGTTAGTATAAAAAAATGTTGCCTATTGTTAGTATAAAAGCTGCCCATTGTTAGTATAAAAGAACAGAAATCTAGCACACTTCTCAATGGTTGAACAGAAAGGAAATTATTGGCCTAAATAACTAGCTTACATGTTTTTTCAAGAACATTTACCACAACCACCCAAAGAGGGAAAAATTATCTTACTGTTGACTCTCCTTTTGAGAATTCTCACGAATGTGCCATGTCATCAAAGTACAGGATAACAAACACACAACCCCCCCACACACACACACAAAACTAATAGGGATGAGCTATATTGAAAGCTATGGCTTGCTGTTCTTGCTCAAAACATTCTTTGGTGTTGATTCCATTTGTGCTTTTAAAATTATTGTGGGGAGGCAGGTTGAACAGAACTAAAGCTTATTAATGTTTACATTTAGGGTTTGTTTTTATTTATGAATCACTCAGCAAAGAATCTGCATGAGTGAGTGTCCTGCAGTTCAGCCATGTTTGGATAATCAGAGTGCTTTGATGGAAATGCTGCAGCGCTACATTTTCCTGGGTTGTATTTTGTGACCAGCTGAAGAACTTAATTAATAGCAGATGACTGAAAGCCACAATCCTGTCACCCTTCCATGCATTACCTTACTGAAATTACATGGGAAATATTTATTCTTTTGATGTACTGACAGGTTGGGCCTTTTTGCTGAATGGATAGGAATTGTTGCTTAGGAATCAGGTCTTGTGGGCAGCACAAAACAAAACCATCAGCACCAGGTAAGAAAGGAGGTGTAGATAACCCTGGGATACTGAGAGCCCTAGGGGGCTCTTTTGAAGGGTGGAAGAGAATACCAATCTCTACAATCACAAAAAGGACATACACAAGTGTAAGATGGATTTATCAAACTTTACAATGACAAAAAAGACATACACAGGTACAAGGTGGATTTGTTGCCTAAATATGTTGCTAATAGGATGTCAGCCATTGAGTATCAGATTGGAAGAAAGCAATTTAAATTCCCATAGGTTCAAATTTTAAGGAACCACCAAGGAAAGATGGCACATGTGGGCAACTTGTCAACACAAGTCAATGTCATTTTCTCTATTAGACCTATGGTTTCTAATGTTTAATGTTAACAATAATATATAGTACGACCCATATCCATGGAGGATACGTTTCCACACTTATAATGGAAAGGCAAAATGTTTCCATGACAAACCCTATTGAAATGAATGACTTCCAATGAAAGTTAACCATAAAGTCACATTAGAGGTCTTAGATTCCTAGAAATCCAACTTCTGCCACAATAATACCATGGAATTGTGCTAGAGGACCTAGAAAATGCCTAGAGAGAACATTTTTTTGGACATGGGTAAATGAAATTTCAGGTTGTGGTCCTGCAGATACAGGGGTTGTACTGTATGTCATTTTAACATTTTTTAAATCCCCACCAAAGTTAATGCAATAAACTGAGGTAAGGTCAATAAATTCCATTTTTAGTTTACTTTGAAGGCTGAACTAAAAACATGCTAAGTCATTTCTACTAACATTCCATTCTATACCCTTAATCCTCAAGTGCATCTTTTGGGAGGGACAACATGGTACTGTGAGTGGTTGTGTTCCCTCTTTTGATAATGCAGAAGTGGACACTCTGGTAGCAGTGGCTGAGGCACTGAGCCTGCTCCAGGTTTTAGTATGAACTTTAAAGGATCAACCCTACTCTCCCATTGGTTTGGCACCATGGGAAATTTCCTTAAAGTTAACACTAAATCTAAGAGTAGACCCAACACTCCACTGGTATGGAAGCTACCAGTTGTCACTGCACCCTAAATACTCACTAGTTAACTCCTTTCCAAAAAAAATCAGCAACATCTCATCAAGGATGGAAAGGGCTAGAGAACACATCATTATGTACACCACTCAGAGAGCAAAGCCAGCCCAAGACCATTTGTTGCTTGAAGCACAGGACAAAATAGTGCTTTCTCTCCAATCTATGTGCTGAAACCACCTTTCTTGGCAGCTAGATCTTCTTCCATCACTTGTAACAGGACCACATTTCCAATAAAACCAGAAGCAGAAAACTATTTCAGGGGTATTGAACAGGCTATCTTCCAAAAGAAAGGAATGGCTGGAGAGGGATTCACCACTGTTGTCCCTCAGTATCTGAAGCCATAGATGTAACTTGGCTAGCCCTGCCTCTTAGTAGGACCAGTTGATCTCCCCACAGTCTTCCAAAATATGAATAGTGAGACAACCACACAGCAGTGGAAGTTCAGAAATCTTCACTCTGCCTCCTTGAGTCCTCACAAGCGTTTTCTGTTAGTAGTTTTTTTCTGAATCACTGTGATGTTGTACATATCTAATCAAGTGGAGAGAGGGATACACTGACAGTTTTTTTTTTAAATCAAGCAAGACATGTTAATCACCTATTCAAAGTGTTTTGTGTTTTCTCCCAAAGCCGTAAAGCTGTATGAAAGGCTATTGATTTCCTTCGTAACTTGCTTCAACTGGACACGTAAATCAAACCTTTATTATAGAAATTTGAGACTTGGGGACTCAAAATTTTAAAAAGCGGTTCTATAAATAGAGATAATTAGGGAAGCTTTTAAAACTCTCGAATAAACATGACTACTTTGAAATAAAAATACATTATTTATGAAGAGCTCAGTGGGATCACAAAATCACTTAGATGGAAGAAAATGTTTCTTAAGCAGAACAGATCAGAGCCTGGAAGAGTTCCTTTTTAGATTACAACTCTAGAATCTCCTAGCCAAAGAGCTGGAACAGATATTGTATGAAAGTGCAATAATGATACAATAATAAAGAACAATGATGTCATTAACAATCCCCTATGTGTCCACTCAGAAATAAGCCCCATGGCAGTCACTAGGACTTATTCTCAGATAGGCTGTGTGTGTGTGTGTGTGTGTGTGTGTGTATACACTGTCCATTTCCATTTTCTTATTTTTCCAGTCTTTTAACATTTGTTTCTTTGCATTTTCTGCAAGCAGTTTTTCTCTGTTATGTATTTTTGTATGATATTTTCACAAATGGTGCATTGTTGTACACTTTCCATAGAATCACAGAATCTTCAAGCTGGAAGGCACAAGAGCCATCTAGTTCAAACCCCTACTCTGTAGGAATGCACAACTAAAGCACTCCTAAAAGATGCCCTAAAATAAACATTTCCCTAAAACAAACATTGGCTGAATTTCACTTTAGTAGTTATGGATGCATAATCTACAGTTACACATCTGCAACTGAGTCATATTCATGGTCCCTACATATTCACAATTGTGGTACTATTGCCACAATCCTAAAAGTCCTCCAATCTTGCTTTAACAGGTAGCTGCTTGCAACAGAGGAATGCAACATAATAATGTTTCTACTCCCTCCTTCTACCAGTCTCTGATGCAAGGGGATTTGTGACAGGGATCCTACTTTTGATTGTTGCACCAGAGGACACTGAAAGGAGAGGACCCCAATCAGAATACTGCACCCCAATTGTCAGAAGAACAACATTCCATCATTGCTGCCTGCAGATGCAAAACTTCAGGAAGGGCTTGGGGCAGGGGATTCTACTTAAGTATAACAAAGTACAGTTGCCTCTTTGTTTTTGTGGGGGATCCATTCCAGACCCCCGCCAAAAAAACACAAAATATTGTGCATATTCAAGCCCCATAGGCTTGAATGGGGGGTGAGCTCCCATGCATGGCTACACACATGTGCCATTTTAAGCCTCCCCTCTTGCTGGTCTACGTAAAGCACAGACCATGGACTTCAAGTCCATGAAAACAGAGAGGTAACTGTATATTTAAATTTATGTAGGGTTATAGCCATTATATTATTATAGAAAAGCATTGCTAAATTGGGAAAAATGTGAATATCTAGTATTTTAGTTTGCCTATTGGTTAGGAAATGCAAATTAGATAATAAAATGAGAACAGAGCAAATATTACCCTTCCCTCACCCCTAGGCAAGTGTTATAGGGGTGATGTCTAAGGCCACCATCATCTAGATGGAGAGAAGGCAGGCCGGTTCCATCGAGCCTCGCTTGAAAAGAAGAAGGCCCTCCCTCCGTCCACCATCATCTGAAGGGAGAGAAGGCAGGCCGGTTCCATCGAGCCTCACTTGAAAAGAAGAAGGCCCTCCCTCCGTCCACCATCATCTGAAGGGAGAGAAGGCAGGCCGGTTTCATCGAGCCTAGCCTGAAAAGAAGAAGGCCCTCCCTCCATCCACCATCATCTGGAGGGAGAGAAGGCAGAATGTGTTAATCTTATTATGTTTATTTCAATATTGTATTTATTTTTTATTTGTAAGCTGCCTTGATTGCTTAGGCAAAAGGAGGGATATAAGAAATTTATTATTATTATTATTATTATTATTATTATTATTATTAAGAAGAAGAAGAAGAAGAAGAAGAAGAAGAAGAAGAAGAAGAAGAAACCAGGTAAGCTAAGTGCAAGATGAGTTGTTCATAGTCACAATCTTAGCATGCCTATACTTAGAAGTAGGTATTTCCCATGTCTCTTTAAGAGTTTAGGCCTAGCATCTCTTCATAAAATCTTAGAAACTATTGGGAAAGATCATCCAGAGGCATGGGGCAGGGTGCTACTGGCATACTGAGAAATATTTATATTTCTCATGCTTTCAACACAGCCTCAGCTAAGGATGATGTGTGTCTTCTGAATGAATCCTGGAGGAGATAGTGGGCTGGAGGAGGAAAAACAAACTGAAGCTGAAACCAGACAATCCTCCCCTCCCCTCCCCTCCCCTCCCCTCACAAATGTTGTTTCTTCTGCTACTTCTTATCTGGACCTGTCCAGTGAAAGAAAGCAGGAGCCACAGCTCAGCTCCAACCTGCCAGCCAAGTACTGGCAAAGCTCACAAATTTAAGCAGTGTCCCAAATTTGAAAGCTCCCTTTTGCCACTGCTTTTCCCCTGCTACCATGTCCTCTAACATCTCACTGTCGTCAGTCAGTCTGTCCCAAAACAGCACCAGGCTGAGCCACAGAAGTGATGCCCTGTGCCCAAGCCTCACAAGAATTTCCCAACTGTCACCACTACTAGCAAAAGATGCTAATAGTGCATCTTTTGCTAGTAGTGCAGAAGAGCAGGCCCGTGAAGAGCAGAAGACACCATCACACAAAGCAATAAGCAAGACTGTGCAGTGGTTTTAATGGGCCCTAAAAAGATAAGTTTCATGCAACCCATCCCCACTATGGTCTTAGAGGCCATTGGTTCCCCTTGTCTTTTTTGTGCACTGATATGTTTACTGAAGGCCCCCACCCGGCTGCCCCCTATTTCTTCAGCCTTCCCTTAATCTTTCCACCTCCCACTTTGAAAATCTAATTCAGCAGTGTAGATGTAGTCTATAAGTTGTCTTGAGTCTCACACTGGAGGAAAGGCTAAATAGAATATTTAAAAAACAAATGTTGTCCATTGGAACACCATCCTGCTTAGCAGGACCTGCTAAATTGGTCATATCTGTGCTTTTCCTATTCAGACTCAGGATCATTTTCAGAAAGAACCTCAGTGTCATCACCATCCTATACCCATTGATAAATATTGACACATTTTCTACTGTCACTCATGTCTTTGCTTCTAACTTCCTTCTTTAATTCTTTGTAAACAGTCTGGGATTTTCACTTCACCGCCTCTTCCTTCCCTTGTTCCCCAAATGTGAGTAATTTCCAAAGCAGGGAAGTTACTGTTTTGGACTAACACTCTCAGAATTGCCCTACTAGCAATTGCCCTGATGGCTGTGAGTTTCTGATGGTGGTAGTCCAAACAAGTAACTTCCCAAGCTCTGGTAATTTCAGAGCATCTGAATTTCCCCACAGCTGTGCCCTGTTTCCTTTCTCGTGAAGAAAAAAACAACAACTCTGAGTGGACTTAAAAGCACTTTGTCATTGAAGCCTGCCTGGCCCAAGATGACCCCAGGCAGTGTGGTTTCTAAGCACAGTTCTGTTTGCCCTGAACTCCTCATTGCTCCCTGGGTGACAAGTTTGTGGTTCCTGTTGTTATGGGAATGATCACACTGTTCACTAATACCTTCCTATAGCCTTCGCAGACTTCCTGAGAAACACAGAGAAAATCAGCTTGTCTCTGTTTGGGAATTAAGCAATGTTAAGAAATTCAGCATCTATAGATGGTAAGAAAGGACCTCAAGAATAAGCTTTGTTTTTCATATGCCCATATGTGCAGTTCTTCACCTGAAGTCCAAATCTTTCTCACTCCCCTTCTTTCCTCTTTACAAAAAAGGTCATTTTTTTTCCAGGAAGGTGTGAGAAGGGGAGAAAAAAGTGAACTGAATGAAGGTTTCAAACAAAATCTTCTTCTTCTTCTTCTTCTCTTTCTTTAATTGCAAAACTAGCTCTGGCTTCCTTGGGTGTGGCTGTAGGTGGATTCCTCTTGAACGCACTTGGCACAATGAGTTCCTGACACTACATCACTGTATGTAGCAAATGTAGCACACACTGTATATTGTAATTGAGCATAATGGATGTTACATAGAGAAAGTTAATCAAACTAGGATGACACAATGTTGTAAGCAATGCTGTGCTGTCAACAGCTGTCTTTGCTAGTTATACTGTAGGAGTGTTGTACAGCAAAGAACTGAAGAAGTGTGGATTTGACAACATAAAGATGATGACTATTGACAGATGTCAGAGGGGTTGTACAGACTGGCCACAAGGGCCAGTCTGGGGGTGGAGTTGGACCGTGGCAACCGCACATCGGCCAGCCTCCCCAAATCCACCCCCACATCATCCTCATGCCACCCACCCAAACAGATGGCAGGCAGTGTCAGGGCACTCTCTTGGTGCAGCATTCATACATGCTGCACCAAAGGAGCACTGAAAAGCCACCACTGCCACAGCAAGAGCAGCTTTTTGCCACTCTAAAAAGGAGAAGTATTTGCCAACTCTTTTTAGAGTGGCAAAGTGCCAGATCAAGGACGTGGCTTGCAGTTGCTGTGGCCCCGATCCAGCACTCCCAGGGGCAGCATGGAGCCATCCCTTAGGGACCATCTGTTGAGCCCCATAATATTATCCTTTAAGGCAGCAGGAAACTAGCAGCATCTAAGCCCAATTCCTTGCTTTCTGTGTCAGCAGGGTAGTTTGCAACTCAGATCTCCAGAGGAGTCAGATGACAGAATGGTCAATAGCCTTCTACCTGGTTCTAAAAAGTGTTAACCCTGGGCTGTTTCCTCATTCAAGACCATTTGTTGCTCAAGCATTTATTTCTTTGCCCTCAGATTGCCTCTTACTAGTTTGGCAGGACAACTAATTGATTGTCCACCTGCTTGATCATTACTTACTTGCTTCCAGATAGGAAGTGTTGAACATGTTCAGTGAATAAATAAATCTGATTTGAAAGTATGTGCTGCTTGTGCTAACAGGATATTTGTTATGTCATTAGAATCAGAGATAACATTTTCAAACACCTTTAAAAATAATCTGTAAAAGAATTATCATTTTATGCATAATCCATTCTTGTTAATGATTTGTTGTTGGCCTTGACTTATGGCAACCCTATGAATGAGAGATCTATGATCATCAGGAGCCCTGCTCAAGTCAGGACAGCCATGGCTTCCTTGACTAAGGGGGGATGCAGACGAGGGCGT
>CM034701.1:360901181-360940542 GCA_020142125.1 Phrynosoma platyrhinos
GGGATGAGTCCTTCCTGAATCTTCGTTTGCGAAGAAAAGCCAGATAGAGATAAGGCTATATTGATAGCCTATTCTAAAGTGGGAAAATAGGGGCCTGCAGGTCACATGCCCCAAGCCTATATGTATTTACTTACTTAATGTCCTGTTTTAATCCTAGTGCAATACCCCAAAACAGATTAAAACAGAGTACAGCTAAATTTAATCATAGTAGCAATCCCCCACCAAAACTTTCAGTTTAGTCTAAAATGAAACATTGAATTAAAAGCAGTTTTCCCACCCATGGGTCCTCAGCCCAAATTTAACTTTCTGTTTGGAGAAAAGGCCTCTTCTGGGCCTAAAAGAGCCCTGGGTATGGGGAAGGTGAAGATGGCAAAAAATTACTTCCTACACCTCTCGAGAGTGCAGTGAACATTTTTGGTTTTTTAAAAAGGAAATACCAATACTATGTGGCAGTCTGTGTGCCACCCTCCAAGTTTCTGTGAGAACGTATGTGGTCTTGGAAACTTCTAGAAACCCTTCCACCCTTACATTAATCCGTCTCATTATTTCTCCTTATTCTGATTTGAACCAAGAATTAAGAATTTTATTTAACATTATTTTTTTGCTAATGGATTATGACTGAAGTGCTTTGTTTCTGCAGTGCTTTGCTGTCATAGGCCCTAAAAATCATCTTTTGCTTTCACTGAAAAAGGTATTTCATTCTGCTTCTTTGTGCCACCTATAATGAGGCCCACAGCATGTAGGCATATTTAAGAGGTGCTTTGACCATGACAAAAGCAATCAGTTCCTCTGGTTCTGCCACCATGTGGAGTTCAAATACTGTTGAATGGACTACCTGGGGTGTCCCATCCTACCTAAAGCTTGTGTGCTGCAGGTGGGGTAGAAAAGAGTGTATATTTTTATTATACAAAAGAGATGTAAAATCTTATTCCTACTCAAAAAGAAAAGAAGAAATTGGAATCAAGATGGATTGAGAAGGCACTTGACAAACCTCTTAATCATAGAGGGTAAGTAGGACATTATAGCCTTCAACATCTCACAGATAAAAACTGGGACATGTGTGGCCAAGCAACATCAGAGTTTGGTCAAGATGGAAAAATTATTAGTAAGGAAGAATACACAAGTGAGAGGCTGCAGAAGTTTCCTTGTGCCTGAGCCTACTGAGACAAACAAAGGGATCCTAGAACAAGCCTGAAATCTCCCTGGAAGCCAAAATAATAAAAGCTGAGGCTGCTGTAATTTGGTTATGTCATGAAAAGAAATAACTCACTGGAAAAGACAATATAGCTATGAAAGGTGGAGGGATGTAGAAAGAGAGAAAGACCACAAGCTAAATGAATAGACTATTAAGGAGTTCATGGGCATGAATTTACAGGACCTAAGCAAAGCAGTGGAAGATAGGGAATCTTGGCAATGTCTCATCCATAGGGTTGTCATGAGTCAGGATCGGCTTGAAGGTAGTTAACAACAAACTGAGAAGTGTAAGAGTCTATCCACTCCTGTCCTCCACTACCATCCAAGTCAATTGAATGGATGCTACTTTCATACCCTGAACTCAGTTTGCAGCATCTATCAGCTGAGGAAAAGGGGAAAATGGGAGGAAGAGTAAAGAACTGGAACAGTTTAAGACCAGTTGGAAAATAATGGGATGGCAGAGGGATTAATCAATACAATCCCTCCCAATTGAGGGATATAGTACATTATTGTGTTCAACACTCAACAACAGCATTCCACAGAGGTGGCCTACAGCCCCTGACTTAACTTCCTGCTGTTACACATTGTTGAAGACTTGTAACACAGTGGGACTTGAGATAGTGTTCTGAACTACCTGCTCCTCCTCTCCATACTTTCAGGTTAATCTTAATCTGAATAGAGCTCTGGACATGTCTGAACTGAGATCAGGACTGAAAGAGGCACTGAAAATTTGTAAGACCAATATGGGTACAAATTTCCAGCTTTTCCTTCCTTCCTAGGCAGTTTATTTTTTATTATTGTTTTATATCTTTCATTTGCTTTCTTAAACACTTGGTACATATGATCCTTTAAGTGAATGCCTTTGTTCTGGTCTCAGACTGAAGCATCAGCATCATTATCATCGTGCTCCAGAAAAGTACACTGTGTGTCTTATAACTTTCCATTAGCACATCTACTGTCTGTTTTCACTTTCTTAGTATGTTCCATTATTTTATGGATATTAAGACGCCCATTTCTGGGAACTTATTTTCTGTTATGTTTGTAACTGTAAAATCATCCCCCCAGTGCAAAACTATCCCTGAAATATAACTGAAAGAAGCAGAAACTAGATGAGAAGATAACAGTAAGGCACACTTGTCATTATACTTGAGGAAGAGCAACCAGACATTTTCGAGGATGGAACCACTTCTGAAACAAGCATAAAGGAACTGATGATACTTATTCAGTACTGTAGACATCAAGTCTCCTCTTCCTGAAAATCTCATTCAAAAGTACAATATCTTCTGTACTTGATGAATATCAGAACTTGCTTTATGATCCCGCCAGAAACAGTTCCAGCCCAGTTTTACCCTGCATTCCATTTACTATAGTTTCGTAATTTGTAATCAGAAGTTAGAAACTATAGTAGCTTAACTGTAGCATAAAATAATTTTATAGGATTTCCCACTAAGCATTTCTATCCCTCTCAATTCATGTAACCATGACATTAACAATGGCTAAAAAAAAAAATAGTAATTGAAGTTTGCAAATAAAGTTACAAAACAGGTAAATGTCACTCCTTTATAGTCCATATATAACTAATTTTTTTTAAGGGGTGAGATCTGTGTAATAACATAAAGCTACTATGGACCAGACTATACACTGTCTGCCTCCTCAGATCAGGTGATAACCTTATATATCACAAACCAATGAAACATGCTCATCAGATTGGCCATCAATTAAAGCAATGTTTTAGGTGGCAGGTTAAAGCTGCTGGTTTTCTCCCATCTATAGGGAAAGAAAGACAAGAGTAAAGATCCAGCACTACTTGTGTATGACATAATGCTCCACATCTGCAGGTTTGCATCTGTCCTCCACCCACAGCCCTAGCAATTCTGAAGCCCCAAGGAGATACTGCTGTGGCTGACTACAGGGATGAAGGGGGAAGGTAACTCAGGCCATCCAAAAAAGTGGCCTGCTCAGGTGTGGGGGGGGGCATGAGATTGTTCTCCATCTAGTTGATGGTTGGATATATGTACATGTGTCATTTTAGGGTTGCCATAAGTCAGAAATGACTTGAAGGCACACAAGAACATATGTTCCCCAACTCTATCATAGGCCATATGTTCCCCAACCCTAAGATGGTCCAAAATAAAGGTGACAGGGAGGGTCTGGGGGCTATTTTTGATAAGGCAGTATTGTACAATTAATTCATTATATTTAAATCAAACATGCCAGGGAATGTGAGGAGATGCAAGGTTATCTGGTTAAAGTCTGTTGTAACCACTGGTAACTAAGCAAAATAACATGAAAAGCAGAACAAAAGATGACAAGGTTTGTGAGTTCAGTCCTCTTATTAAAAGCATCTCTCTTCAGTTACAGTGGCAATATTTTTAGTCAAGCCACTTGCCTGCTTCACAAATTTATTGCTGTACTTCCAGGTAAAATTGTTGCTCCCTGGCTGGAAGCTAATTAAATTGCTTGGATCCACACAGCAATGTCCTTTTTTATTATTATTTCTGTTTTCAATCTGGTCTTACTTAGGCAATCACTTGCTGAACTTTTCAGCTAAGCTTTGGTTGACTCAGCACCAAACAAGGGACCCTGCATCCAGCATAACAAAATAAATCATAATGGTCCTCTCATTTTCCAAGACTTTGGGGAGGAGAAATATTAACAGTCTTCCTGGATGTATACATGAATAGATGCTCCAGAAAGTAGCCCTTCATATAAAACACAACTTTCAAAATGGAGCTTATCTCTCTAGAGCAATTTATCAGCATGAAAGGGCTGTTAAACACATTGCAGTGAACATAATCATTTGTCCATCACCTAATTATAGCCCAGACCTGCATTCATATGTTCTGAAAATTACTGCCGACATGCTTTGGGATCTGATTTGTGATCAGTGAATTTGAGTGCCCCTTTTAAAAAGGGGATGAATTTATTTCTCAAGAAAATATCTCCCAACTTTATTGCCATAACTATAGCTACTCTACAAAAAATATCCCTCTATGTGAAGAGCTTTATATATGGCCCTCTTCATGTCAGCTAGCTGGACCAGCTAGTGGCTTCCACATCTGTGGGGTAGCAAAGCTGCTCCAAGCTTTAAAGGAGCTGCCCAAGGTGCTGAACTCAAGCTTCAAAATAGTTTGAGCACTTTGGATAGGAAGCAGGCTTGGGTAACTTAAAAGCCAGGATTTCAGACTATGTATAACCGTTCCAAACCCAGAACTCTAGACAGCAGATTCCAAATTAGTTTATTTATACCAACAATGGGAAATCAGCTTTCACTCAAAGACACTCACACATGCACACAAGAACTAACAGTGTCAAAGGTGGTAGCTAATAACAATTTCAGAGGGTTTTAGCAGTGAGTGATACATTACCAAAGTCAGGCACAGTGCTCTGTACAATGGATGATTCTGGCTTAGCATGCAGCAGGGACCTTGTGCCAAGGAGTCAAGGGAGAAATGGACAAGGTGTCTGTCTGTGTTCAGTTGAGACTGAATTGAGGTTGTCCCAAACAGGCATATTTATAGGCAGAATTAGGGCCTGAGGCAGTTTCTCAGGAGTTGAAAGGATTGTTTCAGGAGGAGGAATGGCCATAGGTTTGGGGAAAATGGCAGGGCAATAAATCTAGATGTCTCACACAAAAAGATGTCATCTCTAAAGGGAAGAGCCCTTTTATTCCCAACCTTTTGGCAAGTATCTGGTGCATTACCCTCTATCACACATCTGTGTGAAAGGATTATGCAGATTCCAGCCTCAAAGGACCTATCATGTCTATGTGTGTTAGTGCTTCCAAGTCTGCCAGATCTTATTTGGGCAGACCATTGTCCTTTCATTGGGGCACCTACAGTGGCTATGTCACCAAACATCCCACTGAATATCAAGTTGATATTAAAAGTTGACTAGGGGTGAAGGAGGGTTGTTCTGTGTGGTAACAATAGCTCCTGAAAAGTTCACTGTACCATTGTTATGGATGGCACCAGCTTCCACTGATTCAGATCAAAGACATTTGGCTGCCTATAGTGGGTCTTTAAAAGCACTTATCTTAAATAAAACTCAAATATTTATTCATAAACCAGTCTAAGGGTTCATCAAGATGGGAAAGTCTCTGGTAGTATCAAGAGTTTCCAGTTCTTTTGATTACCTGCCTATTCCCAGGTTTGTATTCAAATTCTTTCTTGAAATATTCCAGGTTTCCCTCATTTTCCTCTCCTTATTCCCCCTCCCTGTGATCATGTGTCACATCTACACTAATTTATTTGATATTTATTTTATTCATTTACACTCATTCCTACACATTCACTGGGGTTAGGGGCACAGGACCCCTGTGGATGTGGTAAAATCATAAATAACAAAAACACCGTTTTTACCAGAGAGGACACCTCTCTAGGAATCTCTAGATCCTCCAGTGCAACTCTGTGTCAACATGTGCCAGACATTGACCATAGAATTGCATTGGAGGATCTACAAATGCCTAGTGGGGTGTTCTCTCTAGGTCCTTCAGTGTGACTTTTGGTTAAAGTTGACCATAAAGTTGCACTGGAAGACCTAGATATTCCTAGAGAGAACACATTAATAAAATCCATGAATAATCATATCTGCAAAAGTCAAAGCCACAAATGTGGAGGGACAAGTGTATATCCTGCCTTTCTCCTGATATTGGGACTCAAGGTGGCTAACACATTTAAAACAATGAAATATTTTTAAAAAATACAAAAGCATTAATAAAAGTATAAATGTAAGATTTTAAAAACAATTAAACAATTTGAAATTAAAACAATGAAAATTAAAAATATTAAAATGCATTAAAATTATATTGCTCTTGTGTGCCTTCAAGTCATTTCTGATTTATGGTGACCTTGAAGCAAACCTATAATGGAGTTTTCTGGGGCTGAGAGTGTGTGACTCACCCAAGGACACCCAGTGGGTTTTTATGGCCAAGTGGGGAATCGAACCCTAATCTCCAGAGAAGTAGTCTAGTGCTTAAACCACTATACCACATTGGCTTTATCAGCCTTAAAACAGAACTGCCCAGCATTAAAAACCCAGTCCTAGTTAATTTGTAAAAGCCTGATGGTACAGAAATATTTTGACTTGCATTGAAAAGAGAGCAGGGATGGGGCCATCCTGACCTCTCTAAGGAGGGCATTCTAAAGACTTATGCCACATTTCAGAAACTGATTTTCATCCATTTCTACTGCACCATCATTATTATTCAGGAGTTACAGCCAAAGTGTTTAAAGTACTATAGGAATATTTCACTAGTAATAACTAAGGTTCATTTTATTTTGGTGCAAACATTCCTTTTTCTATCACTTGATCTCTGTCGAATCTGTGTCCTGGAAACAATAGCTATGTTTACTGGTGGCAGCCATCTAAGATATACAGCCAAGTAGAGATCAAATTGTTGGAATATGGATGGGTTATACAGTCAAAGGTGAAATGTAGAGATGTGTGTGTGGAATTTTCCTCATGGGAACAACATTTAGAGAAACAAAGAGAACTCAGCCTAGATGGCCAAGAAGTCATAACAATTATAGTTTTAGCTGGTGGGGAAATAGTCAGTGTATCAACATCTCAGCCCATGTGACTGCAGGACGCAGTTTCCTTTCAGAAAATTCCTACTAACTTCCTTTGTACTAACCCTGGAAGTAGGAATAAAAAGTCCTTGACAATCCCTGGAGTTCCCAGGAAATACTTTCAGATGAAGAAAGCATCATGTGAATCGCCAAAATAAAATTGGTTTGTACAGGAACAAAAATTTGGACTACCAGAGACTTTTGTCTGAAGGAGCTATGTGAAATGCTGTCCCACAAAGAAATAAACAAATGACAATGTGGGGGGGATTTGGGTGCCATAAAAATTTTGTGGGGGACACACTGGCCTGCAGGCTACATGCTTGCCACTCCTGAAACAGGGAGAGGTACCCATGCATATATTTTGGCTTTACTACCTAGATACTTAGAATCTCAGCCTTCTTTACAGAATATGTATCCTAGTAGTTGATGTATAGTGAAGAATTGAGTATTTACTGGTGAGTCAGTTCATAGGTAAACCCCGATGATTTGGTGGTTTTGCCTTTACTGGGACTAGCCATTGAATTTAGGCCCATATCCACTGGGTGCTACTATTTTCTTAAATGCTATTCAGGATCTGACCAAAACTTATCACAATAGCAAATATTAATATTTCCCATTCATGCCTGCCTTTTTGTTTCTCTCCTCTCAAGGTTTTCAGATAGCCATGATTCCCAAGTATTCTTTGATGGGACCTTTCAGAGGGCACATGAGTATCAAAAGTAGCCGTAAGTATTAAAACATCTTCAGCAAGGGCTATGCATTCTACTTTTATTTTTAAAATACAGTTGAAATGTGTGCAAGGACTACAGAATTGTGAAGTCAAAGGCTTTCACAGCTGGCATCCAGAGTTTTCTGTGGGTTTTCCAGGCTACTTGGTCACATTCTAGAAGATGCCAGCCACAGATGCAGACAAAATATCAGGAATAAATTCTTCCCGAAAACAGCCACATAGCCCAGAAAACCCACAGAAAACTATGAGTACAGAATTGCTGGTGTAATTTGTCAAAAATGACTCTGTGATCAGGTGGCCAGCATGATTGCACAGAACACCATTACCTTCCCACCGAAGTGGTATCAATTTATCTTGCTTTTGAACTGCTAGGTTGGCAGAAGCTGGGACTAGTGATGGGAGCTTACTCTGTCACACGGCACTTGGGCCTCAAACTCCCAACCTGCTGATCTTGCAATCGTTAGAGTCAGTGTCTTAACCGTTAGGCCACTGCAGCCCCACTGTACACCTTTAGTGTAGTGTAAATATGCTCTAGCATAGTTACACTGGAACCCACTGCATAACAGGTGCCAAGGGTTTAAGTTCATCTGTTGTGCCAAAATCAGATAGTGACAGTGAGAGAAGGGGGGCTTTGTATATATGCAGTTATTGGGGGGACCACAGCCACATAATCTCTGAAAAGCTCAACATTAATGAAAGTATTTTTTTTTTCTAATAACAGAATGAGAACTTGTCTTGATTCCACCTCCCCACTGAACCAAATAAAGAACTGGTGGCATTTTTGTAGCTAGCTACAAGCATGAGAAGAATAAAGAATAAAGTGATCTCCCTGGTGCTTTTGAACTCATTCATTTTTACTCACCAGCCAAATGGTAGAGGGATATTTTATTGCTCTACATGCCATGCACTATTATTGCTTCTTTCATATTTATGACAGAAAATTTGCAACTTTAGATATGATTTATTCAAAACATAATAAACTGAATTTAACTATTTCACTTTAGATTGCAGATGTAAGAGTAAACTAGTAATTAGAAAGTTGCAGTTGTAATAGCACAATTTTCTGAGATAGCTATTGATATATTTTACTGCTGGTAGTTTATTATTCTCTCTGCTCTTAAAAGCTGATTTTATCAGTGTGGTCCATTTCAAAGAGAAGAAAAGAAATACTTTGTAGGAAATAATAACATAGTATCTGTTACTGAGAAAGCAGGCATAGAAGAGACTACAGCATAGCGGAGTATTACATGCATATAAATTCCCACCCCATTCAATTGCCAACCTCAGGTTTCCAGAGGTAAAAGCAGAGATAGATATCTTTGAAAATACTGGAAAGCTGCTTCCTTTCAGGGCTGATAGTACTGAATTAATGGACCATTGGACTGGTTCAGTAGTTTAGGGATGGAATAAATCTGTCAATTTATTTGTCATGGTTTTAATGTGAAGTGTGGTTCATCTTTCATGTTGAGATTTTTTTTTTTTTTGGTAGTCTTAAATTTGTTTATCCTGAGTTCTCATTTAAGTTTGCATGAAAATGTGTACGCTTTGTCTTTGAACTTCTTGTAATGCATGTGTTTCTACATTTTACCTAATGTATGTCTATTTAAAAGCAATTTTCCTAATACAATGCATTAAAGATTATTTTTAATAGTCTCACATTCACATGAGTTAGGCACCCCTTTCTCTTAACTTCAATTGCCCTTCTGTATCCCTCTGCTTTCTCTTCTTTTCATTCTTTCTCACTGGCCTTTCTCTCTTCTTATCTTCCTTCCCCTTTAATTTTCTCTCCCTGAATTGATTGAAGGGTTTGGGGGCCCTGCAGAGGATAGCAAACCTGGAGCTGCCCAGAGGACCTTTGATAGGGAAGTTCTGGCAACTAGTGGCTGAAGATGGTATTGTAGGATGCAGACAGATCTTAATTATCTAACATAACCATGAGATGTATACCACCAGCATCCTCCTTTGTGTTAATGTTCATTCCAAGTTTAAGATTTCTAGGATTCATTAGTCTTGGACCTATGGTAGGGGAAGCAAACACATGACATCCTTTTTTAATTGTGGCACCTTTATATGCACTGTTACATCTTATACATGTATTTAAATTCAGTAACTCTATTGAAAAAAAAATATCAAAAGTGCAAATTTCAAAGATCTTTTGTTTGGGTTTGTATATTGCTTCAAAATCAAAACTTTTGAAAGAATACCAGGACTCATACTTTATTTGTGTTGGGCATTCTATAGTAAGAGCTAAATTAATTGCAGTCATTCAGGCCTAAATCCAATTATTCTCCCAAGTAGAAAACATCACTGAATCAATGGGAACTTAATATGGCAACATTTATGTAAATTTTATTTTATTACAATGACCAATGCAGAGGAATAGAAGACAACAACCAAAAAGGAAGAACAAGAGATCTATTTCACAAGATCCAATAAATCAAAGGAAAATTCAAACCAAGGACTGGGACAATCTATGACAATAAAAATAACATAATTCAAGACCAAGAAGGGATAAAAATACATTGGATGTAGTACACGGAAGAATTATACTGAGATGACAAAATGAAGGACACATGGAATGACGAGCCATATGAAGATGAACCCCAAATCCTAAAAAGTGAAATTGCAGTAAGAGAAATAGTGAAAAACAAATCACCAGGAACAGATGATATTCCAGTTGAACTGCTGTCATTGTCAGGTTAAGTAATGGGTTCTGTAAAGGTGAAACCTGTGTCAGCTCCCTTACCACCCTAAACATCTCTGCTGGATGGCACTCTGCAGACGTAATACATACAGAAGAGAAAGATTTCTGTGCTGCATTCATTCCCTCTTCATAGGAACAAAGAAATTTTCTATGTCGAGACTTGTTAGATAAGAGTCGAGTTTTCTGCCAGATGCACTCTAGTTGTCATCCAACTTGCTTCATCTTCCTAAGCACTTCTGTGTACCATGGTTTACATTTGTGGAACATCACTGTGTGATGTGAAAGAGCCCATGACCAACAATCTTCCTCACCTATTTCTCCTGGATAATAGCCTTAAATACTCTCTGAAGACAGAAACATTACTGAGAACAGGTTGGTTCATGATCTCATCTCAGTAGTGTATGATGTTTTAAAACAGTGGTCTAAATCCAATTGTTAGTTCCAACTGAATCAATAGAACTTATATAAATGTTGATTTACTAAATTCTCATTGATTCATGAGTCAGATCCAGCTGCGATTAACCAATAGATTTAGGCCCAGGGCTATAAACCTGTTCATACATACTTGGGGATAGCTCTGATTAAAGCAATGGGATCATGTACAAGTAATCATGCATTCAATTAGACTATAAGTAATTTAAAAAGTTGTTTGATAGTAGGTTTGCTTTGCATTATCACAAAAAGGATAATGGACATTAATCCCATTTTGCAGAAAAGCAGTAAAACAGTCAGGTTTACAGCTAGTTGTAGGCTTATAAATGAAACACAAATCAAAGTGCCCCACTCAATAATCTGGGTCCATGAATCCAGAAAGGCCTTTCATTTTCAGCTTCACTGTTTTTTTCTAACTCTTAAATTTAGTTCAGCAGGGTGGCACTGCAGTGAACCCAGAAGCTGAAGTGAACAGGGAAATTCAGAAAAATTACTTTAATAGACCTTTTGACACATTGGCTTCAAGCTGTGGAACAGGTCAGTTTGAACCACATTGTTCCTTAGGTATGTAAAATAGCTTTCATATTTGCCTTACTTACCTTCAATAAAAATGCTAGAGACTTAACATGATAATTAAAATTGCCTCTTGGGGACACAGAGGATTAAACAGTCAATCAATTTTCTGACTTCCACTACAAATTCAGACTAAAACTGACCAAACAATATCTATCAGGGAAAGACAGCAAGTCCAGACTTAACCTATCCAGCTTCAACACTTTTATGGAGGTTATCGCACAGGGTACAGGCTGGGCATGGGCTTAAACTGGTTACAACAGATCTTATTGCACACCTCCATGCCCAACTGAGAGGCATCGCATACCCGATCCAGACTCCTGATGGACTTCTGACATACTTTGCATAGAATGATACTTTCTCATTCTTTGCAAAGTACGCCAGGAGTCTACCAGAAGTTCAGATCAGGTACATGATATCTCCATGTTGGGCACGGAGGTGTACGATAAGATCTGTTTTAACTAGTTTAAAACCACACCCAGCCCATGCCCTGATCTGGTGAAAAGAGGTATGCAATAATCTCCTATGTCATGCTTGGAAGCTAAAGAAACCTCAAGAGTGGAAAGTTGTTCTGTTCAGAGAAGAGGAGAGAATAGGAGGTGGTATTTTGGTGTGTGTTTTTTAAGAGAGAAAACAAGGGAAAAAATACTTCTGTATATTCTTGATGACATTTTACTCCTCCCTGTTTCAAATAATTACATCAGTTACCTGTGTTTTTGGCACAGAATGCAGCCTAGTATGTATTTTGGAAAGTGGTGAGAACATTTCAGCACTGAGAACTCCCTCTTATTCTAGAAATCTTTGCTTTTTGCCACCGCAAAACTTCTGACTATTGAATAAGTAAACATTTGAGATGGTCCTCTTTGTCTGTTTTTGTCTTTCCTTTTCCTCTCACTGAAAGACACATACTGAAAGGGAATAAACTATTGAATCTTTTCTATGATCTGCTGATGTGCAGCAACAAAAATAAAACTTTAGGCCCACCAAAAATACCAACTTACAGCACTGTCAGAAGTAACTAACAGTAGCAGAATATGGAAGCACCAGTTCAGTTTAAGTATTGGCAATGCACTGACCATTTGAATAAACTCACAGACACTTGATATCTTCCAAGCTTTTGGAGATTCTTTCTTTTAAGTTGCAATATATACAGATATGTACAAACACTCCCCATGACTTTTCTCAACATTCACTGTATGTAGTTCAACCATCTCCAACCCACTATCTTCATCAATCCACACTCTTCAACAACCCATGCATGCACTGAGTCTCAGTGCTATTTTAGAGAGAGTTGCTTAATGGTTGTCACCTGGTGCTACTTAGCATGATGCAATCTCTATTGTAAGCCTTTGCATCATGCCAAGTGCTCTGACTCGGCAATTCTAGCCATACAAAATATTTTACAACTGTGTAGAGGAACATTCTTCTAATATAAACATCCCATCAGGCAATTTTTGAGGCACCCAAAGCCCAGCATTGCCAGGTTTTCAAAATAGCAATAAGGAACAATAAAAAAATCATTACATGTGGAGTTGACAATCAGGAAAAAGCTAATAACAAATTTGTGTTCTATCTAAATACCAAGATAAAGTTTTGATTTCAGTTAACCTAGTCATGCATTTCTTTATAACATTAACATATCATTCACATTCATAAATTACATGATGCACACCTTTCTGATTTTATGAATGGTTCACATCCCAAAATATGGGATATTTGGCATCTTGTTCAGCCTATATAAAAGGAATATCTTTCCAACCCTCAAATAGTGGGCATCCTAGGAACACCTGTCAATCCAATAAGGGGCAAGCTTTCAAGCAGAAATAAGGGGAAACTCTTATAATAAGGGAGATTTGATAACCCTGCCAGTTGTTATTCACTGCCTTTGAGTCAACCTCAACTTACAGTGACCCCGTGGATGAGATATCTCCACCCTGTCCTCAATGGTTCTGCTCAGATCCTGCAGGCTCAGGGCTGTGGCCTCACTGCAAGAGTCTATCCATCTAGTATGCATTCTTCCTCTCTTTCTGCTGTCCTCCACTTTTCCTAGCACTATTGTCTTATCTTCCAGGGAGAGCCCGGGTGTGATCTGTTCAAGGATCCATTTATTTATCCTTTTGGCTGTTTACGGGATCTGCAGCACTCTTCTCCAGCACTATATTTCAAATTAGTTGATATCACTGAAATTAAGACAGAGCTCCCTATTTTTCCCTGAAAATATGAGGGACAATGTTGCCCCCTTGCCACTGCTCAGATATTTTATGCCTGGCAGAAGTGTTTTTTCTAACCAGGTATAAATTGGAATTGTCTAGGGCAGGGGTAGGCAACCTTTCCCCTTTAAGGGCCGAGGGATTTCAGCTCCCAGGACGTTTTCACACGGGGCTTTAGACGGAGGCAATCCTACCTCCGTCCGGCCCCACTCCGGCTCCTTTGCAAAATCGTTCACACGACGTCGCAGCAAGCCCCGCCCCATCCTGCGCCATCCCTGGCGCTATCCGGCGTCCGTCCAGAGTCTTGCTTGTCGTGTTCATACGACGTCGCAGCAAGCTCCGCCCAATCCTGCGCCATCCCTGCGCCATCCCTGCCGCTAGCCGGCTTTAGCCCCATAGATCTAATTCCTTTTTTAAAAAGGAATTAGAGGGGCTGCTGCCAGAGGCAATCAGGAGCCATTCCGGCGGCTGCTGTTTTCACCGCCGGAATGGCTCTTCTTTGCTTCCAGGCAGCTTCCAGCCGGCTTTAGAGCCGTGTGTATGAAAACGTCCCCAGAAGCCTCAACCATAGGGGGTTGCAGACTGCCAGAAATAGTGCAAATTGAGTCCACTTTTAGGGTTAGGTTTAGGGTTAGGGAATCATGGGAACTGTATTTTATTGTGGCACCAGAGCTCTCTGACAGAGAAGGCTCAATGTCTCAGAAAAAAATACAGTTCCCATGATTCCCTAGCACTAACCCTAACCCTAAAAGTGGACTCAATTTGCACTATTTCTGGCAGTCTGCAACCCCCACATGTTGGCCAATAGTCCCATGTTGGCCAATAGCTCCTAGGATTCTGGGAACTGAAGTCCCTCAGCCCTTAAAGGGGAAAGGTTGCCTACCCCTGGTCTAGGGTTATAATTTTTAGCCCAGTAAATCAATAAACAAAGAGGGATCTTTTTTGTTGTTTAAATTGAGGAAGTGGAATTACACGAAGGGGCCTATGGTCTTCCAAGGTCTCATACAGGAGCTAAAGCAGCCATGGCAATTGCTCACCCTAGTATAAAGAATAGCTGAGTTAGGGCTTTTACAGACCCACCTTTTGGGGTGGCACAGAGCTGCCCTTGGGAGTGGCAGATCGGGGCCATGACAACCACACGCCGCAGCCCCAATCCTTCCTTTTGCTGCCCCCAAAAGAGCAGCAAAATGCTGGTCCTTTTAGGGGCAGCAAAAGGCCACCCTAAGAGCCAGCACTGTGGTTCTTCCACACCCTTTTGGCGCAGCGTGTGTACATGCTGCACTAGGAGGGCGTCCTGAGTCAATGCTAACATGTGCTGCTGCTACTGCCATTGCTCTTTCCCTCATTATGAGTGGGAAAGGAGAGGAAATGCAGATTAAATGTAATATCCAACTGTTAATTCAGTTTGTACAGCTGTAAGGAAGCATCTTCAGGCAAATTTAAGTAATTCATGGAATGTCCATTGCTTCTAGAATGCCACATTAACACCATCCACTAATGCACACCAACTAGTCTTAGGGAATGTGTGTGTGTGTGTGTGTGTGTGTGTTTATGTATGTATCCCATAGTTGTCAACAATTTGGAATGGTCCCATTGACTATGCTCATTCCCACCACTAGTGTGTTTGCTGGGATGGAGTCATTTGTGACAGTACTCTGTGGACATGCCTGAAGCTTGCTCAGAAGTCCTCAGTAATGACAGAGCAGCTTTATCACAGCCAGAGCACAAGAGTGAAAGTGATCTCACACAAATTGAAAGTGATTTCAAGTCACTATACTAGAGGCCTGGACACCTTGAATTTTGATAATTTGAGTTGCAAAGGATGGGAGGAATAATTCTTGGGCAGCATTTGCTACAATTATACATCCAAGCCATGTGTAATTTTATTGGCTGGAATTCACTTAGGGACTTACATCTTCATTGGTAGACTTTTGTATAAGAGAAATAAAATTGAGCAGTTTTGCAACATCCATAGTCAGCAAAGGGCTGCTGTTACATTACTGTGTAGGGGAGCTAGCAGGCTTTTTTTACACAGAGAAAGAGAGCATTGCAATCTAATTTTTAAAAATATAAGAACACACATTTATTCTTTAAAAAATGTGAAAGTCACTACGGTTAATCTTAGCCCAAAGAAATGAAAATGTGAAGGCTGTAGAAAGCAAAACAAGTTCAGCCGTCCCTGCCTGAGGTGAAGGTGTTAAAACTGTCAATCTGGAAAAGACTTGAGTGGAAGGCTGACATTTTCTGAACTATGAAGGCTTTGGAGTATCGTTTGTGCCACCCATACATATTAAGCGGTAGCTCAGAACAGATAAAGAGATAACACTGGGGCACTTACCAAGTCTAAAAAAATGCAAGTCTCCAGGGCCTAATGAACTGCATCCTGGGATACTTGTACTTGTGATTTCAGAATCCCCACCATAATTTCTTAAACTTCTAGGATAACAAGTCAGGTCCTAGTAGTGTTTCATCACTCTGGAAGGCATTTGGGGAGCCTCACCAAACTTGGTGAAATCAAGGCGTGTTGGGCTGCAATCTCCCTCATCCTTCAGCTGCATGGGTGTTGCCATTTCACTGTGGATGATGGGAGTTGTTGCTAAACACATCCTGAAGACAAAGGGTTAGGGAAAGGTTGACTAAAGGTCTAGCTCCTTAAGGTCTAAACCATCCCCACCCAGTCCCCAAAAATTTAGAGAAGAAAAAAATAATAGCTTGGCCTTTTCTGTTATTTTTCTACACCTGACTCAAAAGTGGACAAATGAAATGCAAACTCAGTTTTGATAGAATCATAGAATTATAGAGTTGGAAGAGACCACAAGGGCCATCCAGTCCAACCTCCTACCATGCAGGAACACACAATTAATGCACCCCCAACAGATGGCCATCCAGCCTCTGTTTTAAAACCTCCAAAGAAGGAGACTCCACCACTGTCCAAGGGAGTGTGTTCCACTGTCAAAAAGCTATTACTGTCAGGAGGTTCTTCCTAATGTTTAGATGCAATCTCTTCTCCTGTAGTTTGAATCCATTGCTCCAGATTGTATTCTCTGAAACGGCAGAAAACAAGCTTGCTCCATCCTCAATATGACACTCCTTCAGATATTAAAACAGGGATGTCATATCTCCTCTCAACCTTCTCTTCTCTATCTCTTCTCCAGGCTTAACAAACCTAGCTACATAAGTCATTCCTCATAGGGCATAGTTTCCAAACCCTTCACCATTTTTCACCCTCCTCTGGACACACAGTTTTGTGGTTTTGTATCATGTCTGGTATTTTCACCACAGTTATTTTTTTTTGTTTTGGGTTATTTGTTTATGCTGTATGATGGCATTGTGTGTGACGAATATTTAGTATCATGGAAACTTTAAAAAATAACCAGTGAAAATGCATTCAGAATTCCATAACTGTGTTCTGCTCCCATTTATGCAACCTGACTGCAATAAAAATTTGGGGTAGGAGGGAATAAAAAACAGAAAACCTAGGTCCATATTTTTATTAAAGAAAAAGGAAGAAGACATGAATATATTTCTTTCTACTTTTCCACCTCAGTCCTTAGATTTCAAATTCTTCTAAGTGAAGATTATATTTAAGATTAAACACAAAACATATTATTCTCCTCAGAACTATGATGGCATAAAATAATAAACAAATGGTGCACAGAAAAAAGTACTTATTGAAAATAGTGATTAGGTAAACATGATTGAGTAAACAGGACTTTATTACATGGGGGAAAGTGAGGGAAAGCCAGGATTAAAAAGGCATTTTCCTGGCAAAGTCCCAAGATCACGGTGAAGATTTTCAGACAATGTCACGATTAGAGAGGACTTATCCCAGGAATAACCAGGGAATAACCAGTAACAAATCATTCATGGGTAAATCTGGTTATTTTTGAGTTATTCCCTGGTTGTTCCCGGGATAAGTCCTCTCTTATCACAATGTTTCTTGCCACGATCTCAGGACTTTGCCAAGAAAATGCCTTTATAATCCCTGCTTTTCCCTCATGTGATAAAGTCTGTAGTGTTTGTGGTATTGGACTACAACCCTGGAGACCAGGATTCAAATCCCCACTCTGCTATGGAAACCCACTGAGTGACCTTTGGCAAGTCATATTCTCTCAGCCTCTGAGGAAGGCAATGGCAAAAAAAAAAACCTCTGAAAAAATCTTGCAAAGAAAACCTTGTGATGGGATCACCTTAGGATTGCCATAAGTCTGAAAGGAATTGAAAGCACACAACAACAACAACACAAAGCAAACAAAGAAAATGTGTCAATATTGACTTTTCAAGTATTTTGTTTCAGGTATTTCTTTGCAAGAGACAGCGTGCAGAATTTATTATGGGATAGTGGTCTGAATGTGGGACTGGGATTACAAGAAACCAGATTTTGAGTCCCTGCACAGTTAGGCAAACACTTGGGATGATCTTTGACAGATCACATTGTCTCAGCCTAAGGGGAAAGCAATGGCAAACCTGTGAGTAAATCTTGCCAAGAAAACCCCAGGATAGGATCACCATAAGTCATTGTGAAGTTGAAGGCAAAAACACTATAACAAAGTATAAAAATCCAGATCTGATATTTTTTGTCCACTGACAAAGTTTTTCTTTCTTTTCTTAGCCTTTTCTCCTAGTTCTTCCTGCAAGTTGTCAAGTCAGTACATCATCCAGGACCACATGGCTGTGCATTACAGAAAATTGCTATCTGCCAAAGGTATTTGGAACACCCAACAATAACTATGCCAATCAAGCTGACTTCACTGGTGTAAAGCTAAACTTCTTAGATCAACTGCAGAATAATTTAGACCATGTTTCTCAAGCCCAGAAAAACTGATAAAATTTTGCAAGGGAACATATCAATAGAAGTTGATGGCTCCGATTCAAAGGGGCAGTGACTCTTTTGAGGTTTGGCCTGAACTTTAAAGGGGCTATACAAGGTGTTAGACTGTTTTCCCCAAATGGATTCATCATGCTATTGGCGTCAGAGTCTCTACTTGCCACTGGATCATAGTTCCATGTGTTGTACTGTTTTTTAGTTTTGTCTATAAATTCAAAGAGTCACGTTTTATATAGTTTTTGATAGTTCAGGGCAAAGTGGGAGTAGAATTCTACTTTTTTGAGCCCCAGTAGAAAAATGAGAGATGCTTTAAAAACAATTTTGGGCCATGTATGAACATGTACTATTTTCCATCTACTACAGTCAGCCCTCCTTATCCACAGATTTTCTTATCCATAAATTCAACCTTCCATGGCTCAAAAATATGCATACACACACACAGAGGGCCCTCCACATCCATGGATTTTTTATCCACGGATTCAAGCATCCATGGCTTGAAAAAAAAATTTTTTTTAAAAAGTATGAATTCCGAATAGCAAACCTTGATTTTGCCATTTTATATAAGGGACATCATTTTGCTATGCCATTGTATTTAATGGGACTTGAGCATCCACGGATTTTATTATCCATGTGGTGTTCTGGAACCAAACCCCAGGGAATAACAAGACCCCACTGTGTGTGTATGTATTCCAAAAAGGAACCCTTGATTTTACCATTTTATATGATGGACACCATTTTACTAGGCCATTGTATATAATGGCATGTGAGCATTCATGGATTTTGGTATCCACAGAGAGTCCTGGAACCAAACCCCAGCAGATACTAAGGGCCTACTGTATATCATAACCCAAAAGCCCCATATAAGGAGATTATTCCACCGCTTAAATAACCCGGTTTACCTCTTCTGAATTGAAGTCTAATTCAGGAGGCAGCCTGATCCTATCACAAGGATTTTGCCACTGAAGCCACTGGGCAAGTCCAGCCTGGCTGCAGCTCGGGTCCCCAGCATGCTTCAGCAGCCTTATTTCAAAACTGGGAGCTTTATGACTTGAAAAAATGGCCTCTGAAACACTCTAGGGAACTGGGCTGCAGCCAGGCTGGACTTGCCCGGTGACTTCAGTGGCCAAATCCTTGTGATATGACCCAGGTGCCCCCCAAATTCAATTCAGAAGAGGTAAACCAGGGATAATCTCCTCGGTTTAGGTCCAGACTGTTTGACAGACTGTATATCCCCAAATGAGCCTGCTCAGGCCCTGAGATTGTTAGGAGAGACCCTTCTCTCTGGACCTTATCACACGGGGTCTAAAGCAGACAGAACCCCGTCCCATCCCCGTCCCATTGCAGTTCCTTTTCCCGTGTGTTCACACGACGTCGCAGAGAACCCCGTCCCATCCCCGTCCCAATGTGGCATCATCCCCGTTCTTTTGAATGCCGGTTTCCTAGGGAATTACATTTGCGCGACCAGAATGATATTGGAATGATGCTGCTTTCGTTCATTGCGCAATGATGCTAGTTGCATCTGATAGCAATTTTCGTCTTGTGGGGTCTATACAGGTATAGTTCTGGATTGATTCCATACCGCTTTCTTGCCGCTTTGAGACCCGCGTGTGATAACGTCCCATGTCTCTCCATCTTCACAGGCATGGCTGGTGGGGACACATTATAGGGCCTTCTTTGTTACTGCCCCTAGGCTCTGGAGCACCCTTCCCACAAGCCTGAATGTCCACCTCCTTGATGTCCTTCCCTTAGCCGACAATTTTTTTTTATTTTGATTCTGGCAGTGCTTTAGAACAGCACATTTTAAAATAAAGGGCTTTAGAGTGTGGTGTATTGTTCAAACGGAACTGTTTTTAACTCTGTTTTACTCCCTTTTGTGTATACTTTAATTTGTTTTAATGTTACAAATTTTATTTTAATGTTGATATATGTATATATATATATTAGTTATATTGCTAAAGAGGTTGATAAAGATTGTTTTAAATTTAAGACAATTTGAATCCCAATTTTAAGGAAAAGGTGGTGAATAAAGCTAACAAAGGCCCAATCTGCACTGCAGAATTAATGCAGTTTGACACTGCTTTAACTACCATAGCTCCATGTTGTGGATTTTTGGGACTTGGAGTTTTGTGAGATATTTAGCCTTCTCTGTCAGAGTGTTCTGGTGTCATAACAAAGTACAAATCTCAGAATTACATAGCCATTGAGTGATGGAAATTAAAGTGGTATCAAACTGCACTGTGGATTAGATCAACAACAACACTATTGGACTGAGCCTGGTCCAGCCTGGGTAATTCAGGGCCTTTGCAGACTGCCAGAAATAGTGCACATTAAATTGAGGCACATTAAATTGAGGCATTCATGGGAATTGTATTTTTTTTCTGAGACATTGAGCCTTCTCTGTCAGAGAGCTCTGGTGCCACAATAAATTACAATTCCCATGATTCCCTAGCACTGAGCCAGGGCAGTGCCTCAATTTAATGTGCACTATTTCTGCCAGTCTGCAAAGGCCCTCAGTCTCTTCTACTGAAGGTAATAGCACTTGGTGGCCTGCATCCTATCTTGGTTACTGTTATAGAGTAATACTAGGTCTTCATTTTGATCACTATCCCTGATTTTTTTTTATTATTATTCCTGAGGTTCCAAGGGTGTATCCACACTACACATTTATAACTGTTTGATATCATTTTAATGGCCATGACTTCATTCTGCAGAATATTAGGATTTGTTGTTCAGTGAAAAAACCTGGCTGAGCCTGATGGAAGATGCATCCCAACCACCTAGGGGGCTGCATGGACTCTATTGCTGAAACAGAGAATGCTTTAAAATAGCAGACTGGTCTTTGCTAGACCTATGTGCAGTGAGATACATAACAGCCATACCTGTACTACAGCAATTACATCTGGTGTACCTCCTGATCAACTCTGACCTAATGCAATGGCATGCCTGCCCATCTTCTGTTTTCTCTTTGAACCAAACATTTGCTCACTTTTGGCCTGACACAGTAAATCACAGAGGGGGGAAAAAACAGCTAGGAGGTCACAGCCAAAGAACCTAGGCATTTCCCACATTGATCTATTATGCTAATAAAGAATCTAAAAATCTGAGTGTAGCACAGAGGGACACCTGTAATTCACACCCATTGCCTTTATTTTTTTATTTTTTATTTTTTGCAAAGTTGAGAAATGTCCTCTGCTCTGTTCCATCTTGCCATGTTGCAAAGAAGGAATGAAAAAGAATCAAGCAGAACATGAGGACACTAATCCAGGGGCCTTATACATCCTTCAGCAGATTCTGTCAGTCTATTGCATTCTTTGGAGAAGAAGCCAACATTTATTGGGACAAATTCCTGGCACACCAGGAGCTCAGTCGTATATCTCATTTGTCCAAATCAAGTTTTGGGTTTCTTTTACTCTCATCACGAAGCTGCCTGCTGTAGCAAAATCCAGCATGTTCCCTTTTTAACTGCTAGCTGCAAATCATAGCTCAGCTCACACAGATTTCAGACATTAAATGTAATTGGAAGAAATATTTCTTTTGAAATGTGTTTTTCAAGCATTTAAGCTCTGTTCAGACATATATCATAGTACCAAAACACAATGGCCAGAATCCTGTAGGATTCTTCTGTTGATGGAACTGCTTTTATCAGCAGAACTTGGGCCAGTTACAGAGAGCATACAACTCCCTTGTTGAAGCAGTTTCATTGGCTGCCAGGTTAATTCTGGACACAGTTTGAAGCACTGGTTATGACCTATAAAACCTAAATGGTTTAGCTCCAGACTATCTGAAAGACTGCATGTCCCTGTATGAACCTATCTGAGTCTTAAGATCCCCGGAGGAAGACTTTTGCTTGGTCCCATTATCTTCATGGACACAGGAGTGGACATATTTGGTGCCTGCTCCCGGCTTTGGAATTCCCTTCCATGGGAGACTATGGAGTTTATCACATCCAAAACAAAAACAAAAACAAAGGTTTTGAGGTTGTTATCTGTCCTGTCTGTCTGCATGTCTGTTTATCTAGTTATACATCCATCCTTCCTCCAGCAATAAAAGAATTTAAAACATAACAATGGAGATACAGATACAGCATATACACCCATAACCCCTCACAACCAATTAATCATCAAATGCCTGTTTTTATCTGCTGGTGAAAGGTTTTTATCTGCTGGTGAAAGGAGGGGAGAAACATAGGAGTTTATCAACCCACCACCCCACAAAGGGACTTACCCTTTCTGGGATAGAGTCGCTTAGGGATGCAACCAGGAATTATTGTATTAAAAATGCCACCAATGCCACCAGGTGACTACCTGCGGAAAAGGCAGGGAAAGTGTGCCCTACGCTTTTAGGGCACACTTTCCCTGTCTTCTAAAAGGAGTGCCAATTTGGCGCTCCTTTCAGGGACGCCACAGGAGCACCGCGGTGCGGAGGCTGCGGTCCCGCGGCGCTCCGTCTGGCGGCGTCCTGGAAGCACTCGTGTGCTTCCCCCCTACATCTTGGCTAAATCCTGGCTCCCAGTTGCACTCAGCTGGCCAATTTGCAAACTTGGGAGCCATCACACATCCCATGAAGCAAAATTTGAACAAAACTGGCAGGTCGACAATAATTCAATGGTTGTAATAAAAAACATACGCAAACCGGCCAACAAGAGGCTACTGGGGGAAGCGGGCATGTATGGGGGAGCCTCCATGACTGTGCTTTGTCAATATGTCACTAAGCACATAAATGAACTGTACAGGCAATGTATCACTCGTGATACATTGCCAGGTCAAATAGGGCATCCAGTGGGATAGCATCTAGGTGGGACAAGGGAAGTAATTGGCAGTTACAGGCAGTGTGTTTGTGTGATGGTGTGTATGGCTAACTGGAGGTGGAAAAAATAATTGAGTGGTGCAGCTTGATGCCATGTGGTGTGGACTGCCCATGGGTGTTCAGTTTGCCTTCATAGTGGGCCTTGTGGACAGTGGGAGTTTCAGCCAAATCTGAAAAAACCAAGAGCGACTTAATTTTTCCTCTCCATTTGCTCAGCCCACAAGTCTCCTCCCCTTCTGATGTAGAAGTAAAAAGGGGGGGGGGGAGTTGAAGCATTTCTGATAGACCAGATTCCTCTCAGCTGGAAAGGAGAGAAGAAGGAGAAAGAAGGGCAAAGCCTGGCTGGTTGTGTCAGTTCCTTTGTCACTGAGTTAACTGACTCCTCACAGCTAGGTTGCTCAGCTAGCCACTTCCCACAGCAGAGAGGCATATGGCAGGCAATGTACAGGCCCAGCCAACCATCCTTTGCCTTCCTGTCATGCAGGGAAGAGGTGGGCTGAGCAACGCTCAAGCCTTCATGCACCCCCTGTGAGAACATTGTGGGCTCCGGGGGATCCATTGACTACTGATTAAAAACCATTGTGATAACACATTAAAAGGAATGTCAATTTAGTGGGTTCAAATGCTTCAACATTTGAAAGGATGTTTTAGTATCAAAGGAATGTGACTGAGAATTCTAAGGACCTCACAAATTCCAGGATTTCATAGGCTGGAACCATGGCAGTTGAAGTGGAATCAATCTCAGTTGGAATGGGATCTTGCAACTCCTTTGAGACCAACTGAGAAAAAAAAAAGTTCATTGTGTAAAAAGTAGACTATAAGAAAGCTTTGTGTACTGGTACAGACTAACATGGCTATGGTCTCAGTTGCAAAGTCATTGATCTCTTTTAGTGGACGGAGCATGTTTTAAAGTTTAATATATCTTCTTTTTTCCAAACATATATTTGAGATCCAAAATGTACAGAATGCTTGAAAACAAATGTAAAAGCAGACCTTCCACTTGTCTAAATGGGCTGTGTAGGATCTATGTCTGTAGGATCTAAGTGCCAGTGTAAGGATCACCTTTTGACAGAATCTCCCACCACACACACATTGTTTCTGTCTGTAGTCTTAATCTCTTGAATTAATATCTCAGTACTGTACATTTTAGCCCCCAGAGATGAGGCCCTCACCTTCTAACCAACAAAGAGAGATTATCTATAATCTATAGCATATATCGTGCACTATCATCCACTTTGTATATAAAAGGATTTAGAGAAGCAGGTTACTTAAGAGCACAGTTTTAATTGAATCCAGACTTTCAACAACCCTAGTCCCCTACCCATTGTAAGTGAGCCTTTTACAACTCTTTCCTGTAATTTGAAATTGAAACACTGAGAAGACAGATAAACAATTTTTTGTTGTTGTTAATTCAGCTGCTGTTGATTCATCTGCTCCAAGGAGTTTGAACACAAGCATCAAATGTAAGTATAAATTGCTTTCCTTTCAAAATAATGTCTGGCTTCACCTGCTTGTTCTAGAAATATTTGTTTTGGATGATCTCTCTGACACACACACACACATACAGAGAGAAAGAGAGAGAGAGAGAGAGAGAGAGCACATTCATGCCATTTTGAAAAATTGCAATATTTTCAGCAAACCAAATGACACCACACAGAGGTACTGCAACTTTAGGTTTGCATGCACTGCATGGGCTGGTGCTGTTTGAAATTTGGAATCTGGATGTGCATCTACAATGCAGAATTAATGCAGTATGACACTCCTTTAACAGCCATGGATCAGTGCTATAGAATTCTGGGGTCTGAAGTTTTGTGAGATAACTAGCCTTTTCTGTCAGACAGCTCTGGTGTCACAACAACCTGCAAACCCTGGAGCTCCACAGGATGAAGCCATGGCAGTTAAAGTGGTGTCAAACTGCATTAATTCTCCAGTGTGGCAACAGCCTGGGGCTGTGATCCTACATGGTACTTGTAGAGCATTGTGCTTAATGAGCATGTGAACCTTGTCTTCTACTCCTCGTAAAAGAGAGTTTCTCAATCCCTGGGTATCCTTTTCTCCCTAGCCATTCAGTAGAGGCACCTAGGCAATAACTGGCTGCAGTTCTGAAGCCAGAAGAAGAAAACATCCACCACCATCATCATCAATATCCTGATCTTCAGTAAACATCCTGGAGTTCCATACACTCCAGCTGTCCTAATTTGGGAGAGACAATCCTGATCAATCTTCTCTTGTCCCAGTGGCATTATTAGGGAGGATGCAGTGGTGCAGCCGGTGACACCTCAGAAGCAAGATGACACCTGGTCAGCCCCTCTCTGCTTGTTTGCCCCATGTGCCTTCATCAGGATAAGATGGCATGGGGGGGGAGTGAGCATGTGCTGCCAGAAGCCCTGACCGCCACACTGGGTGACCTCCAGTGCAGGGATGCTGTTGTGTTGTCCCACTATTTTAACTGCTTTTAGTGTCTTCCAGTTTCTTTCTTCCTCCCACTTTCCCCTTTTTCTCAGTTTACTTCTTTTTGCTACAAAATGAATAAAAAATGCAAAAGTAGTTTGCACTCAATTAACTCATGGGGAGGAAAGGAGAGGATAGGAAATCTTGCCCTTTCCTGCAGAACCAAAGAGTAGCACCTTTCTCCGTGCCTTAACACATGACGTCTTAGAGCTTCAGTTCTCTTCCAATGGGAGGCAGTTGTAAAAGTGTGTCATTTGTCAAACTGATTTTTCCAGCTAGAAAAAAGACATACTTTCAAAACCATCACCTGCAATCCCAGTTTTCACCTGTGAAACATTGGAAGGTATGAAGTTTTGGGAAGGCAAATATCTTCTTTTTTTCTCCCAACTGAAGAACATCAACCAGACACTTTACTGCAGTTATAAATGGTTGACATCCACTTTACCCCACCCACTGAATGACCTTTTGGGGTGCACACTGGTGCTATGAAGCTGCCCTACATTGAGTGGGAGAGATGTTGTGCCAGGAGGTACTTAATACAGTCAGCCTTATCCATGGATTCAACCATCCACAGTTTGAAATATATATATATTGAGCATTCACTGATTTTGGCATCCAGGGCAGGGGGTCCTGCAACCAAACCCCAGTGGCTACCAAGAGCCACTGTACCTCTTTCTACATAACCTCAGGTTACTTGATCTAAAGACAAAGTCATGTGGATTTCCCATCAGCATCTATGAATGAAGCAATGCAAACCACGAGGCATAAAGATTACATAGTAAAAGCCTTGTCTGGAAGCACCCTAAGGACAGAATTCATAGATGCTGATGGGAAATGCACATGACTTTGTCTTGAGATTGCAGATGCCCCTTATTTTCCTATTATTTCTTTCCTATTATTCTTTCATCTTTTTTTCTTACCAGAAAAAAAACTATTAAGAAGAAAAGGACAGATCAAGTATAGCCTGGAAGAACACAGACTACCCAGTGCTTTTGAACTGTCAGTGGTAGAAGCCCATTGTCTGGAAGCACCCTTAGTATCTGATTATTACAGTTTTGAATCTGACTGGCACAGCATTAACCTCATTCATGGTGAAGGAGATCACAGTAGAATGCTAATGACAAAAGAGCTTCAACCCATTGTTAGACATTTATAAATACAGGAGCGTTACTTTGCATCCTAATGCCACCTATAGGCCAAAAGTGTTTTATCAAAAAATCCATATTAGGGCAATGCTTTTACTAGGCAAATTCCAAAATCACAACAATATTGTGCACAACTTGAAAGTGGTTTTTTACTGAGTCAGACCACTGATCTGTCTAAATCAGTATTTTTAACTCTGACTGGCAGTAAAACATTTCTCATAAGATCACACTAAATCTCTAATTCAGATTCTCCAGGAAAAAAACAGACGAGCTACAGGAGAATTGCATGTCTGATGCTAATGCACTATTGTAACCAATAAGATACTTGGGTTTTGTGGATTTTATGCCCTTATTTCTTCCGTTGTCTGGTTGTGGGAGGGGGATGCCTGATGGGCAGCAGTTTCAGGCTTCATTTTGAGCTTAATTAGAGTTGCTGGGAATAAAAAAAAGATTTTCCCAAAAATCTTCATCATATGCTGATTTATAACCACAGGAAAAGCAGGAGTACAGTGAGTAAAGTTGAAAACATTGAGTAGCTGTGTGGGAGGGAAAATGTTGCAGATGTTTGGCAGTCCTAAGGCCCCTTGTAGCTGTAACCTGAAGCAGTTGCAGCATCTAGTAATAGAATGTCATTGAGCAACAGAACTGTAGAGTTGGGAGATACTCTAGTTGTCATCTAGTTGAACCTCCTGCAACCTTCTTAGCTTAGCCAGCTCAGGGAGCAATATAAAGTTCATCAATGAATATCAATACCCAGAATTATACAGCAGGGAATACACTTTTGAAAACACACATCCACCCATCCACCTATGTGTATACATGTGCAGTAGTGCTCCATTAATTTCTAAACACATCTTCCTGTCCAAAAGACATACACATACATGTGCAGGAAGGACAGGAAAGGGGAGAAGGTGCAAAATCCTACAAGTTCAACAAAGAAAACAGGACCAAGTACTAGTTTCTGAACTTACCATGCCCCACTGCTGATGGCTTCACATTTTCAGTTATATCCCAAAAGCTATGTACAGAACTTAAAGGAACTATTTGTTGTTGTGTGCCTTCAAGCCATTTCCCAACTTATAGTGACCATAGAGTGAACTGTCATGGGGTTTTCTTGGCAAGTTTGGTTCAGAGGAGGTTTGTCATTCCCACCCTTGAAAATGAGAGCAAAGTATATTTATACCCATATCTACCAATAAAGAAAATATTTTCCCCATGTCTGTGATCACCTACCAGGATACTTACTCAGTAGTTGCCTTTGTTAGAGACAAAGGACGTTTTCACACGGGGGTCCCTAAAGCCGGCTGGAGCCATTCTGGAACGGCTCCTGCTGCTGATTCTGGAATGGCTCCGTCGGCGGCAGGCTAATTCCAGGTGGACAGCTGGAATTACCTTTCCGCCGCTGAAGCCGGAGTTAGCGTTGGTTCGGCCGGAGTGACGCCGGACTTAGGGCTCCGTGCATTTGAACACACAGAGCGAAAAGCCGGACTGACGCAGGGATGGCACCGGAAGGGGCGGGGTTTGCTGCCGCGCGCGTCTGAACAACCTGGAAATGGAGCCGGAGTGAGGCCGGACAGAGGTAGGATTGCCTCCTCAAAAAGGCCCGTGTGAAAACGTCCAAACTAACAAGAATAGGTATAGCCTGGAAGAACACTGGAAGCTGCAAGTTTCCATGTTTTGAACCACAGCTCCCAGAATCTCCCTGAATGCGATAATTTTCCAAGGCTCTGTTCTGAGTCAGACCATTAGTCCATCTGAATCTGGCAGTTTACCTGATTTTGTATTACATGCTGAGCCGTGGCTGTTTCTTGGTTTCCCCTAAACACTTTCCTTATAGTGTTTCTGTTAAAAGGGCACATGTTTGCACCACTTCGGGAACAGATTTTGTTTTAATTTTTTAAAAAAGGATCTGACAAGTCTGTCCCAATGTGAAATTGACAATCATGTCTTCGACTTTTTTGTAGATAAAATGCTCTGACTTGCACGCAGGCAGAGCTATAATGCAAAAAGGTGGATTTAAACTCCATGTGATGGGGCTACAGCTGAGGGCACTATGCTCTGACATCCAAGATGGGTACACAGGATAGTGTCTAGACTCTGGATGGACCTGGGTGGTACCACTTTCAGTGAAAAAGTAATAATAATGTGTGAGTGGTGGTAATGCACATTAACTGACCCATGCTCAGTAATTAATCCACACCCTATCACACTCCTCTCAGATAACATTATTCCTGGTTTTTATTTCCTTGTTTTTATAAATTAAAAATAACAATAAGTGTTTGTTTGTTTTGTAAAATGCACCTGCATAAAACATGTAGCTTACCTCTGAGTGCCAGGAGCATGAGATTTTTTTTTTAGATGCCTTCATAGGCTTCCTGCAGAGGAGACCACTGTAACCTGCATACATGATCTAACCTTTCTGTGACCTTTAGTTATCCAGGTCCACCACTCTCAGCCCTCTAAAGATAGCCCCTTCCCTGAACCAATTCCATCGTTGCCATGTAACCACCTATCTTTTCTTTCTTTTTTTTCTTTCTTTTTTTCTTTCTTTTTTTTTCCTTCTTTCCTTCCTTCCTTCCTTCTGGTCTGTCATTAAAATTCAACTTTCCCAATAACCATTTGGTGTGACCAAATATCTCCTTGTTTCTTTAAATATATTTATAGCCCACTTTCCTTCCATCTTGGAATTCAAGGTGCTCTACATTGATGTGGTCAAATATTCTCCCTTCCAGACACCAACCAGACCCAGACCAGGTGTATCCACATGGCACAATTACAACACTTTGATACCACTTTAACTGCTATAGCTCGATCTTATAGAATTTTGGGATATGTAGTTTGGTGAGGAATTTAGAGTGCTCTGCTAGAGAACTCAAGTACTGCATTTATAGGACAGAACCAGGACAAGTAAAGTGCTCTCAAAGTGCTATAATTATGCAATATAGAGACACTACTGGGTATGGAAACAAAAGCGAAATCAAGATCAGTGACAAACATAATTAAACAGGTTGTAAGACAAGATGTACCGGTAGTCTTTCAGATAGTTTTTCCCAAAAATTTCCTGAAAGTTACCATATGTGTTCCGCTATTCTAAGGTAACACTATATGAAAACAATAAGATAACACTCCTATTACTTGTAGACTTTGTAGTCTATTTTGTAAAAATCTAAGTTTGAGGAAACTAGCTTTAAAATGACAAAAAGAGCACTTTTGAAGGTGCCAATAAGAAAAGGTGCTACCAGGGTCAAGATTGACAACCTCTATACCATTCTCTGTAAATACCATTGTGTCTCCCCAAATTGATGGTTAAATATCAGTTAACTAGCAATTGTGAAACTAATCAGACACTTTCACTTATTGGTATTGATGGAAGTAAATTAATTTCTAAGTTTTCACATTATCAAATTAATTTTTCAAAACTAACGTTCCAAGATCTAATCCATTCATAGCTTCTGCACAAAATAGGCGTCATGTCATCCAGAGGATAATCACTTGCATATCTAGTTGTGGCTGCTATTAATTTGAAAAGGGAAAGTTGGTTTCCCTGGAAATACCTATAAATTTCAGCTAAGTATATTATCATCTATAAATTAGACTGTTGAGCAAAAATAGTTTTTGCCTCTTAAGGTAAACCATTTTTTTTCTGAGTTACTTCAGAGCTAAGATTAATCCTTCAGACTCTTTTATCATTGAATTAACAATCTACAGGCAATGCACAACTTTGCTGGTGTGGTTATTACTTTGACTCTAATTGCTGGAAAACAAGTGTCTGATCTTTCCAGGTTAAACATCCTACTTTTGATCATGAAAAGTCATAAAACGAGGCCTCAAAGCAGACATTTATACTGTGCTGGCATAGGTAGCTTTTATACAAGACCCAACTGACACTTGAAAGAGCCAAAATAATGCATCCTAATTTCCACAGTATAATTTGCATTAATTTGGAAAATGAATGTTGTGCGTGCCATTACATTTATAGTAGTACATGTGTTGTTCTGAAAGAGTTACACTGATATTTACAAAACAACAGACAGTGAACCCATGAAATTCCTTGAGCATTTCTATGGTATTTACATTTTCAAAAAGATCTCCAGAATCAAGAGGCAAAAAAAAGTATACTCACTTGTTGCTATTTGCCAACTGAAAGTTAACTTCAAATTCTAATGACCCTATGAATGAAGAGGCCTCCAGGAGTCCTCCTTCTTGTCTGTCATTAAAAGGAACCCTTTGGTGCAACCAAATATCAACTGTGCCGCTTAGGTCTTGTAAATTCAGGTTGTAGCTTCCTTGATTGAATCAATCTACATGTAGTAAAGCTTTCCTCTTTTCCTACCTCCTTCCACGTTACCAAGCCCTATTGTCTTTCCCAGTGAGTCATCTTGTGTCATGATATGTCTGAAGTACAACGGCTTTAATTTAGTCATCTTGGTTCTAGGAAGAGTTCATACCTGATTTGCTAAAGGACCCACTCATCTATCCCATGGTATAACTCATCTCCAGACTCCAGAACGAAATTTTGAATGTATTGCTTTTCTTTCTGCAAATTTTCTTCAATGTATCACTTTCACAACCATACATAGAGAATTGAAGTACTATGGCATGTATGATTCTGACTTTAGTATTTAAATATATATGACTTGGAAAGGAAAGTATATATAATACTTTCCTTTCCAAGTCATAATCTTCTGATTTCTTGACTAAAGTCTTCATTTTGATTTATGACTGAGCTAAGTTATAGAAGGTCATTGACTATTTCTGTGTTTTCATCATCCATTTTAAAGTTGTGCAAATCATCTGTGGTCATTATTTTTGCTTTCTTAATGTATAGCTGTAACCCTGCTTTTGGATTACTTCTGTATTTTCTTCTGTGACTTCCCTCAATAGTCATCCCAATACTTTGCTATCCTCTGTTGGTAGTATAGTGTCATCAGAACATCTTAAATTGTTTATATGACTTCCTCCAGTTTTCACACCTTCAGAGTCTACTCAAGATTTCTATATGATATGTTCCGCATATAAATTAAACAGGGTGACAAAATGAAACCTTGCCTGACAGCCTTACAAATTGGAAACCATTTTATTTCTCCTATCCTCACTGTGGCTTCTTATCCTAATAACGATTATTTGGGTTCTATATCAAGCAGAGTACAATATAGCCAGTGCAATATGAGCTTGTGGTAGAAAACAAGTGAAATACTCAGGATGGTCTTGCAAGGTACAAAGAGAAAACTAACATTTATTGTTTCAGGAAATCCATCTTGGGATAGGAAAGAAGATAGACAAAAGAAGAATTGTTTAGATTTCAGTAGAAGAGCCCCTATGTGTAAGTCACCCTGAGGTGGGAGCTTCTCAGGGCCTTTGCAAACTTCTAGAAATAGTGCAAATTGAGTCCACTTTAACTGTCCTGGTTCAGTGCTAGGGAATCATGGAAATTGTATTTTTTTCTGAGACATTGAGCCTTCTCTGTCAGAGAGCTCTGGTGCCACAATAAACTACAGTTCCCATGATTCCCTAGCACTAAGTCAGGGCAGTTAAAGTGGACTCAATTTGCACTATTTCTGGCAGTCTGCAAAGGCCCATAGACATCCACTTCCCAGACAAAAGGAGACAAACTTTTTGGAGAAGGGGGAACTGACCTCGGCAAGCAGGGAGGAAATTTGAGTACAAAGATCAACGAAAGCAACAGAGAGGTGAAATATAAGTACAAGACACAGACCAATGGATTCAAATTGCAGGAAAAGAGATTCCATCTAAACATTAGGAAAAAATTTGCTGGTGTAAAAGCTGTTTGACAGTGGAATACACTACATCAGAGTGTGGTGGAGTCTCCTTCTTTGCAGGTTTTTAAACAGAGGCTGGATGGCCATCTGTTGTGAGTGCTTTGATTATATATTCCTGTTTGGCAGGAGGTGGAATGGATGACCTTTGTTGTCTCTTCCAGCTCTATGATTCTATGATGCCTATTTGCTTCTAACTGTCCTGAGTTTAGGCCAGTGATGGTGAACCTTTTAGGGGCTGAGTGCCCAAACAAAAGGCCTTCCTGCACCAGGTATTACCTGGTGCCAGAGGCAGGACTTCTGTCCTCCAGGGGTGGGCCTTCCAGGGAAGGACTTCTTCCCTCCACCATCCTGAGCCTTCAGCTGAAGATCGGGGGGGAGGGGAGCAAGGAGAGAAAAAGAGGAACAGGCGCGCACCTCTTCCTCCTCCTTCCCCCATGCCATTCCTGGCCTTCAGCTGCCTCCAGAGAGGCAACTGAAAGCCGGGGAGGGCCAGGAAGGAGGAGGAACAGGTATGTGCCTCTTTGTCCCCCCACACTGTTCCCAGAGAGGGCTAGGTTGTCTGGGAAGGAGGAGGAACAGGCATGTGCCTCTTCATCCTCCTCCCCACCCTCTGTGTGCCAAGGAAAATGGCTTCATGCTACCTCTGGCATGCGTGCCATAGGTTCACCATCATGGGTATAGGCTGTCCATCTCTTTTACAGTGAACCATAATTTCTCATGATCTACACAACCAAAAGTTCTGTTGTGATCTAAAGAAGATAGATTTATTTTCTTTTGAAATTGTTTTCTGTATTCCATTATCCAATGTATACCCAGACCTGAATCCTATTTTAAATCAACCTAGAGTAGAGTAGACCCACTTAATTAATTATTTTACATAAGTGTTGACTCACCATTCAACAATTGACTTCATGGTTCCCTGCAATGTTTCCACCATGTCAAGAGCTTCCAGACAAAAGATATTCTATCTTACTAGGCTTTTGTACTAGATAGGCCTGCTTCCAAATTCATGAAATTTAGGGTGAAATTTTCATAACCTACTAGCAGAATTTTAGTAAGCGGCAGACCTTTTACTCGGAAGTATCCCATATTTTCGCACCACTACTTCCATCATTTTTGAGTGCTTTCAGAAAAACTCAAAGGAAAAAGGTGTTAAATCAAGTCCTCAATGGACTTGTTTTTACAGAAAGAAATATGATAGCAGAAGGGGTGGGAAAACACAGGACAGTTACAAATGGTAGATGAAGTTGCCAAGAACCCACTCCCTCAAATATATGTCATGAATGAGGCAGAGCAATTGCTTCATGAAGGCCTTATTTGGAAACATTGCAAATAAGAGTTGGCAGACAAAAATGTCACAATAGAAAACTCTTTAATATATATAAAGTGTGTAGTCCTTCCCAATTGACCAGGTGACCGTACCCTAGGCCAGCTAAAGTTATGTGGCCATGGGGTCCTCTCCTTCCTGCCACCATTGCCTCTCTTTCTCATCCAGCCAGCAGCCCTGCCAGACCCAAAATGGGGTGCTGAGTAACAGCAGCATTTTTTCCAGATGCCTGGCACACTACTGCCTGCCTTGCCCTCTTTTCCCCCTTGCTGCCCTGCCCTGTATTTCCTTCTGGGACAGGAAATGTCAGGCAGAGAAGCAGAAGGGAAAGGAGGGCAATGTGGTCCACTGCGGCTACTGGTAGGAGTGGGGTGTTGCTGCCCCTTGGCAGCCCTTTTTAGGTCTGGTGGGGCTACTGGCCAGGATGGGAAAGGGAAGCAATGATGGGAGGGAATAGGGAGGAGCCCATGGCTGCCACTCCACTCCACCCTACAGTGGACTGCCATTATTGTTGTTGTTGATGATGATGATATTTCTTACCTGCCTCTCCCCATGGATTGAGGTGGGGAACAACAACAACAAATCAACAATTAATAACATCAATTAAAACACATTAATTAAAACATGCAACAAGACAAATAAGACATAGACATTTTAAAACTGTCCACATTTAAAATTCAACTTCTAAATTTAAAATTATCTGAATAAGCCTGCCAGAAGCCTTGCCCTTCATTTCCTTCTCCTCCCTTTTCTGCCCAGCCAGCAGCCCTACCAGACCAACACCCCACCCCACCAGCGACCACAGCTGGTAGATAACAGAGGTGCCTTGTTGGCAGAGGGGAGCGATTGGAGGGGTGTGCCAGGATGGAGGATAGTGAGCACCCCTCTCTGCCTGTTGCTGCTTCTCCTTACACTGTCCCACCCAGTCCTGCTCCCTCCCCATGTTGTCTCCCCTTCAGTGGCTGTCTGTCTGGGGATGACAACGTGAGTTACCGCACTGGGGTGATGCCAACCACTGGCCAAAATATTGCTCTGTCATAAGATCTCTGGGATCAGCCAGTAGAAGGACATTTTTACTAGCAGAAGAGGCTTCTGTCTAATCCTAACACTCTACAGCCAGTGCATCTTTCAGCCAGGATTGCACTGCCAGCTAGTAGTTTCTTCTCCACAAGTACCTTATTTTCTGGTGTATAAGACTACTTTTTAACCTGCAAAATCTGGGGTTAAAGTGGGGGGGGTCGTCTTATACGCCGGGTATAAGGAGGTTCATGATAGGTTTGCCTTGGTGTCATCATCAGTTGGAAATGACTTGAAGGTGCACAGCAACAACAACAACAGTTTTGGAAGTCATACTCTTCCCAAACTCTATATTTTAACTGGAAAAGTGGGGGGTCGTCTTATACGCCCAGTCGTCTTATACGCCGGAAAATACGGTAGATAGTTTTTTGGTTTGATGTCTTTGAGACAAAATATAAATTAAAATGACTCATGGCTCATTATTACCCTCATATTCCTAGTTCATTTGAACAGAGTTAATGAAACATAATGTTCTCTGTCTATTTGTAACAGATGGAAATGGTCATTGGCCCGAACAGAAAATATTTAGAAAGCCAAAAAAAAAAAAAAAAAGCATAGGACTGCAGCTTAATACATTTCAGACCTCATATTTATGGGTCAGACACAAAGTGGTTTTCCTGCTTTATCGGATAATTTTTACTGCAAGTCTTTTTTAATCCCCTCCTTATTTCCACCTCTAGGGGGTTTTCTAGTGGTGGCTGGTCATTCCCCTGTCAATGAGATGGAAGATTTGCTCTGGGCTTCACTCTGAACTTTAAAGCAATGTTTATCTCACCATCTTTCCAAAGAAAGTTGAGAGAGCAGGAAGATGGAAACACAGTTGAAAATATTTTGAGAGAATGTAAGGGGGAGTGACCTAAGTCACTTGGTTAGTTTGAATGAGAGAGAAGAGAGAGGAGAGTTTGCATGCAGGAATTCCCTATCTATCTAAGGAAGGGAAAAGAGAATGCAAAAATCTTCCTACAATATATGTAATATATGAAACTACAATATATGAAGCCATTTTCCTCCTAAAGCTGGGGTGGGCAATGTGAACCCCAAACCTCAAGATTTTCCCCAATTTAAATTTTTGGGGCAATTTCCCCACCCAAAACTGCTCAAATATGTCAAAGCTGGTGCAAAGCTCTCCCCCAACAGCCCAAAATCTTTTTGAAAGCAAAAAAATAAAACTCAGCCAAAAATTAAGCTGGAAGTGATGACATCACTGTCAGCTGTATTGGGCATACTGATCCAGTTTGCTGGGGATTTAGGGGGTAAAACATGCCCCCATCCCTTCCATAGTTACCCACTCCTGTCCTAAAGGCTTTTGGGGTTGGGAAATTTCTGGGAACTCTGGGATCTCTCCAAGCTTTATAGTAGTGCTGTCATGCTATCAGATTATGCTTACTACTGTCTTCTCTAAAACAAAAAATGTGACCTGCCCAAGATCACCCCTTGGGTTTCCATATGCGAGAAGGATCCGAACCTTGGTGTCCCAGAGTCTAGTCCCACTACACCACACTTTTTCCTCAGTTCCTATACAGAACTATTTTATAAAAAATAATATTTCTGGAAAGAAAAGAGGGAAGACACTGCCGAAGACTATTTTCCTGTGAGTCTAGGAGATTGGTATTTAGCTGTTAGCATGCTGAGAAGTCTCTTATTATTGCATGCTACGTTGCTCCTGTAATCTCCTTGGGGAATTAGTTTTGAAAAGCAAACTATCATTTTATTTTATTAAGTTCCTAAATTTTCTGGGGGGCCTGTGAAAAATTAAGACTGCAGGTTTTCATATTAAAGTTTCTAAAGTGATCTTCCTGCACATTCACAGTGCAACCCAATACATATATAGACAGCCCTACTGCATGCACTGACTGGTTTGGGGGACTTGCTCCCGGGTAAGTGTGTACATTATTTCTATTCATGCAGAATTTTCTCACTAATGTCCACAAGCTGAATCTGCAACAATATGTGCAGCCTAAGTTATTTTAACAGTGAAATAAACTCACTGCAATTAAGGTATTGGTTGATTGGGACCTGCAGCCTGGTAAGTGTACACTGAAGAAATAAGCACAATAGCAATACAAGTACATTTCTATTCCAGTTATCAGTGCACTTAAGCACTCCCTAAGCAGTTTACAATGTGTGAGTCAGTTGCCCCCAACAAGCTGGGTACTCATTTTAGTGATCTCAGAGCGTCTGGCTGGTATTGAACTCACAACCTTATGGTTTGTAAGTGACTGCAGTACAGGCATTTAACCACTGTGGGATTGATCTGTTATAACTGAAAGAGCAATCCAAGGGTGCATCTACACCATAGAAATAATGCAGTTTGACATCACTTTAAGTGTTACAGTCCATCCTATGGAATCCTAGATTTTGTAGTTTTAGAAGGTCTTTAAGCCTTCTCTGCCAAAGAGCTCAAATAACTCACAAAACTACAAATCCCAGGATTCCATAGCATGAAGCCATGGCAATTAAAATGGTGTCAAACTGCATCATTTCTATGGTGTAGATGCACCCTAGGATTGCTGTTTCAGTTAAAGCAGAACAATCCCACCAGTGTTAAACACTCTTTAGTCCTACTGAGTTCAAGGAGAATGTGTTAAGCATGTGCTTAATTCTGCCATTGAATTCAGGTGCTTGATGTTGCCTGGATCATGCCTTAATTTTTTTTTTTTTAAGTTTCTACTTCATTAGATTAACAAATGAATGTGAAATTGCATGGGAGGATTTCAACCTATATGAATAATCTATATTAATCTATATCAATCAATTAAGCAAATATCATTTTCCTTACTGGTTTATTACTTACCATTAATCAACACTAATTAGATTATATTGCATTTTGTGATAATTAACTTGTTCTGCCTTTCAAATCATTATTCTGGGGCTAGCTTCTCATTTTCCTCACCCACACTGCTGCCACTGGCACTGCTTGCTGCCTTCTGGCACTAATACATACAGATGTCATGTACTGGCAGTCTTTGACTCAGAAAGACTGCACTGGACGGGCTCAAAAAAATGGGGGGGGGCGGAATTAATCCTTAAGGGTGCAGAAAAATGACCCTAAGAGGCACATGTGGCCTCGAGGTCACACTTTTCTTTCCCGAAAGTTTCAGTGATTTGTAAAGCTAACCACTAGGCTGGTCTTGGTTGCAAGGTTGCATTTTTGTTCTTGTACAAGTTCAAAGAGAGCTGATTTTCTGCCTTCAGGTCATTTCCGACTTAAGGTGAACCTATCATGGGGTTTTCTTGGCAAGTTTTTTCAGAGGGGATATGCCACAGCCTTCCACTGAGGCTGAGAGAGTGCTTAGCACCACAAATGTTTGGGATTTTTTCAGATTTTGGAATACAGTATTTGCATATACATAATGAGATATCTTGGAGATGGGACCCAAGTCTAAACACAAAATTCATTTTGTATACATCTTAGACACATAGCCTGATTCTATGCCACTACAGAGTCCATACATATGGCTACAGAGAGTCCATACTATTTTTCACTGATATGCATACAAAGCTACTCTATATTACAATAGTACAGAAGAACCCACTATTCAGCTTTGCAGGAAACAGGCCTTTCAAGACAGGGCCAACCCTAGGCAGACTGAGGTGCATGCCTCAAGCAACAAATGTAGGGCTGCCGTGAGAGTACAGCAAATTGTTAGGCTTCTTTTTTGTTCTTGGTTATTACTATATATATTTATGTCTCATGTGCCCAAAGAATTGGCTGGCCTTGCTTCACCATGATGTGGGTGACTGAGGGGCAGGATGGGAGGTGTCATTTGCTGCTCCAACTCAAGCCACATCAATCTCACTTCAGGCCATTAACCCTGCTTTACTGGTTTCTTGCTAAACACAATGAGGCAATCTTCAAAAATTAGCCTGCATCCAATCTATAAATATGGCAAGTGGGCAAGGATTGAACAAAACGGCTGGGATTCCATTGGTAGCATACACTGGTGTAATGTAATCGCATGTATCATTTGATGGCTATTGCATAGGGAGGTATCCACTACCTCCTTGAACAGCACCTCCTCTTGATGGTACATTGCTGCACCTCCATGGCCAAACAGCGGTCAAGGAGGTAGAGCTACCGGGATACTCTCTGGCTGTAGTTGGCCACAAAGAGAGTGACAGCTGTCACTTTCCTGGACTTCCAGCATAAAACATACCACATAATGCCAGAAATCGGGGAAGGCAATGTTTCTTCCTTTTTCCCAACTGCAGCTATACGTTGCCTGGACACATAGCTTCCTATGGAATAGTAATGGTTCTCATCATAACTGTTATCAGCCTTTTCCCACTGAAGCCAGTATCCTATTAAAGGTTTGTTTCTTCACCTCTCTTGATGCATCTTTTTTGTATGGTTTATTTTTGTTCTATGCTTCTTGCCATTTCCAACTTATGGCAACCCTAAGGTGAAACTATTATGTGGTTTTATTTGCAAAATTTCTTCAGAGGGGGGTTGCCATTGCCCAAAGCCATCCAGTGTGTTTCCATGGTTGAATGGGGATTTCAAATCTAGTCCAACATTCAAAGACACCCCCCC
>CM034701.1:360978373-361004226 GCA_020142125.1 Phrynosoma platyrhinos
AAAAAAAAAGAAAATATGAGACTGAAAGGTGATATTGGAAATATTTAAGGCATGCCTTTTAGAAGATGGAGTTATCTTGTTTTCTGCTCCCTCAAAAACTATAAAATAAACCAACAGATTGAAATTACAAGAAAAAAGATCCCACCTACATGTTAAGAAGAACTGCTTGATGGCAAGAGATATTTACGAGTGGAATAGACTGCCTTGGAGGGTGGTGGACTCTCTTTGGAGGTTTTCAAACAGAGGTTCGATTGGCATATCTCAGGAGTGATTTAGTGTCATGCATTCCTGCATGGCAGGGAGTTGAACTAGATGGCTCTTGCCAGCCTTTCCGACCCTTATCATTCTAAATAGAGGCAAAAAGAGAAAAAGCTGAATGAGCCTAATTTTTTTAATCAGAAAAAAGTGAGCCTATAGTACAGCTGAGAAATGCTGTATTAGAGAAAGGGGTGTGCAAATATACCTAAATGATGCTAGATATAATCTAACAGTGCAGTGCATTATGAAGCCATGATGTACCGCATCAACCACTTGGACCTACATAGGTCTGGTCAATGGCTAGATGTGAGATCCTATGAATGAAGCTTTGAGTTCCATCTCAGAAAGTTAGGATATAAGTTCAACCTCACTTTCCTGTTAATCAGCAAGCAGTACACTCTGCTGCAAAAAGCCATCTCTTGACTATTTGTCAGAAGTCAACAAAGATGACCATGTGGGTTTCTTTAAGAAGAGCATTCCACTTTCTGTCATGGTTGGAATATGAAGCCTTTTCACATATATAATGTAATGTTGAATGGCTTTGGTCCAGGGTACTTTCTTTCATAAAAGCCTGCTTAGAAGTTAACGTTGCTTGGGAGGACCATGTTCAGACCACAGTTGGTAGTGATGAGAGGGCCTCTTCGGTGGTGGCATCTCAGTTTTCAAACTGCCTGCCCAGGGAGCATCTTTTTTGGATAAAACATTTTTAATTCAGACTGTCCTTTGTCTTGTAGAATTTTTATTGTTTCCTTGTTATAATTGGCCACTTTTATAACAAGTAGATTTTAAAAGTCTGTTCTTTTTTGCACTTTGCTAGATTTGTAACCCATTTAATTGAATTTACAATGGTTGGGGTAAACTGCCTTGTGGTAAAAAGGTGAGCTATAAATTAATCAAACAAATTAAAAAATTACAATTCACTTCTACAATGCAATTCTATGTATATCTTCTCCAAACCAAACCCTATTGAGTTCCTCAGGGTTTAATTCTAAATAGATGAGTACAGAACTTTTCCTAGTAACTTATTTCTGAGTAGACATGTGTTGAATGAGAAAAAGAAATTTCAACAAATGAATTTAAATGTAGTAATAGTGCAATGTCAGAATCAAAGTTATTATTGCATACTTACTTTATACACACAAAGACAGAAATAATTTTACTTTGCTTCAGGTACTGAAGGCTAATAAGCAAAAATGACTGAATGTTTATTGCAGGTGTCAGAAGATTTACCCTGATTCTTTGTGTCTCTCTTCATTTAATGAGCTGTTGGCCTCAAGGCCCAAGACGTGATCAGACAAAAATATGTAATGCCTACCATTAAGTCCAACTCTCTGCCATACTGTACTTTGCTTATTTTATAACTATGACCTGGTCTTCTACATGTTTAACATCACTGGAAAGAGGATGGTATGTCCCCAAAATGCTTGGAGATAAATCCATTATATTATTTTCTTGTACCAATGCACACTGGATATTAGTTACCTACTGTTGTTTGCTGCCCCCAGCTGTTGCCTGAGTTGACTTGGGAAAATTATCCATCTGGCTTATCTGTAAAGCTCATATAGAGTTAGGATTTTTTTTTATTTTATTTATATCTTGTGTTTTTCCCAACATAGGATTCAGTGCAGCTATAGTACAGTTACAGTCTCTGTTGTTGACTGGAACCACTGGTATTTTGTGTTGGTCTTTCATACCACAGATATTCCATGCAATCTGTGATGGTTGCTCATGCAAATATCCCCAGCACAAACACTTCAGGAAACAATGGCCGAACTGAGTATATTAATTTGCTGCTGAAAAACTGTCCCAAAACATACACTCTGGAAATCATAGCTGAACCTATTATATTAAATTGCCCTAGCAAGCTAATATCAACCATTTCCAAGAAGACAAGTGCAACTAATTTTTTTTAAAAAATACTAGGTGTAAAAACATCCCAGCTACTTAATATTCCTGAAATTAAGGATAAGTAATAGTTCTACTCAACAAATTCCACCACAGGGAGATGAAGGCAAGGTTCTTGTGTAAAGTGAACATTTGTCTTCCTCCCCAGTTTATTGTGGGTGATGTACAGTAAGGACACCAGATCCCATCTGATCTTGAAGGTAAGCAGGTCAGCCCTAGTTAGTACTTGGATGAGAGATTGCCAACAAATACCAGGTGATTTAGAGAAGGAAGTGGCAAAAACACCATTGAGAATTCCTTGCCTAAGAAAACCATATAAAATTCATGGGGTCATATTTAAGTTAACAGGCTACTTGAAGGTTCACACATTAGTGTGTTAATGAAAGGAAGAGGTCTGTCTGCTCTTCTTCTCACGGCTGTCCTTTGTACCGAAAAACCTTATTTAGCTGTTCTGAAAAACTAACCAAACATTGTGGGTTATACCTAGTAACCACAGGTCTCTCTTCTCTCCCACTTCAGCCTCATAAGACAGTAGATCACAGTGTCCAGTAATTGCTCTATTCCAGGACTTGCAAAGGGTTTTTTGAGGATATAGAGTTGACAGGGGAAAGGAAAGCTCCATTGCATACTCTTATCTTTCTGCTCACACAACATTCAATATTAACCTATATGTCTGTCTTACCTCCAAGGACATTTGAAGCATCCTTTGCTTTATATAGGAGACTCTAAAATTGAATGTGGCTGTTCTAGTATTCCCTTCACAACATTAGAATTCATCTTCAGAGAACACAAGTGCTTTCCTCATTTCATCTCAAAGGCTGCATCAGCACTGCAGAAATAATCTAGTTTGACACCATTTCAACTGACATGGCTCAGTGCTATGAAATTCTGGAAATTGTGGTTTATTTGTAGGCACCAGAGCTCTCTGACAGAGATGGCTAAATAGTCCACAAAACTAAAAATCCCAGAATGCAATAGCATTGACCCATAGCAGTTAACGTAGAGTCAAACTAGATTATTTCTGCAGTGTGGATGCAGCCAAGAAGAAGGAACAAATAACAGTATCATATTACAGCTTGTTCTACCAAGTGTTTGGTAGAGTAACTGTCATGAATGACTGTCCACTGATTTTTTTTTTATGAACATATATGGAAAGAACATTTGAATATTCCAACATTTCAAAAAAAAAAAAAAAAGATTAAAAACACGTTACTCAAGTTTTGGGAAACCAAGATGGATATCATTGCAGCTTGGGACTCATTTTGTGTAAACTTCACACATCAACAGACAGCATTTTCTGCAAAGGAAGCAGCATTTTCTGTGCAGAGATATTTTCTGTGCAGAAAATGCTGTCTCTTGTGCAGAAAGTGCTGTTTTCTGGGCAAAAATAGCATATGCATTTTTTTTTGCAGAATAATTACCCAACTACAATATTTCTGTACAGAAAACAGGATTTTCTGCACAGAAAATAATATTTATATGTAGAAATCTAGTTTATAGTAGAGAAAATGTTGCTTCCTATATAGAAAATGCTGTTTTCTGAGCAAAAATACCACATGCCATTTTTGCAGAGAATAAGTCTTAATTTGTGAATAGTCTTTGAAAACTCCACACTTTTCAGATAGTTTCTTGTAGCAGGAAGAACATTGCTTAAATTACTTGTTGTTTCTTTCAAGAACAAAATTAGCAATATGCACATAACAATCTTATATTATGATGCACAGATGGAAGGCAAAGACCTGTGAAAGTGACTCATTTCCCAGAGAAGACAGGCTTATCCTGATCATACAGGGACTATGCTACTTTTCCACTAGTGTGCTATTATAATTCTGTACAAGTGAATCTATAAAATCTAGGAAAATATAAGAGCATGAACTGTATCTTAGCATATCGGCATGATGGATCCTAAGAATACACTGAAGATACCATTCACATACAGAGTTTGGGATATATTACTTTTTGAATACTACAGATTCTAGAATCCTAGGGCAAACATGCCCACTTGTTATACTGACTGAGAGAATTATGGGAGCAGTAGTACAAAAAAATAAATTCCAAACTCTGGCCACAGTACCCAGATCCTAAAAACCCTAGAAGTACAGATCCTAAAAACCCTAGAAGTAAGGGAAACACTTCACCCCATCCCTGACGGTTGTTATGTATTTTAGAAAACTCAAAAAGCAAATCTTGGTTGTTGAAAGAACATTTTGGATAAAATGTGCCTCCATCATATTATTAGAATTTCCTTTATGTGGTCTGACATAAAAGCAATTGTATGAGAGGAGGGGGAAGGCTTGCGTGGTTGAGTAAAGATGGAAGAAAGAGAAACTAATCCTATTTTTAAAAGGACTATACATTTATTTAAAACCTCAGGGTGCTGCTGTATAATTGCTAGGATAATTCACCATAATTCTATTAAAGCAAATGGAACCACTCTAATTAAAACCAGCACAATATCTGGTTCCAAGCATTCACATACTCATGCAACAAACAATTTCCATGTTTTCTCACCACTCAAGAAAGAACTGCCTTTACCTAATGAGAGCATTCTTCTTGGCAGCAAATTCCAATGGTGGTTTTAAAAATACTTTTTGCAAGCCCCCATATTTTTCTGTACGATGCCTTTTCCTTCACCATGGACTATCCATTTATCTTTGGAGTTTGTACACTGAAGTTAAATTCAACATAACAAAGCAATAAATATCCTTCCTCATCCATATCTTTCTTCCTTAATGTGTCTGTAAATTTCTAGCCAAGGCTGGTAGATAATAAGACACGTATAAAACTGGCACCAAACAGCGGATGCTTGGAACTGGCAGTAAACTAAGAGAGATACACTTGAGAACAAGGATGAAAAAAAAGCATTTTCATTGGATGGCACTCAACATGTACATCATGCTAAAGAGCAGCAATAAAATGAATAGGTGTTCAGACTAATAACTTGTACTTTGCTACATTGGTTCCTCCTAAGGAATTCAGTATCAATGTAGTTACTTTTCAAAGCCTTCTCCACAGGTTATTATGGCCACAGACTGAAGGACTGTCTGCACTGCAAATATAATCCAGTTTGACACCACTTTATTTGCCATGCCTCAATGCTATGGAATTATGGGGATTGTAGCTTTGTGTGACATTTAACCTCTGTCAGAAAGCTCTGGTGCCACAACTCCAATTCCAAGAATACCATAGCATTGAGCCATGGCAGTTAAAATGGTGTCAAACTAGATTGTTCTTGCAGTGTGGATGCAGCCTGAGTGAACTTTCCCATTGCCATAGATTAGCCTCATAGTTGACTATGGATTTGAATGGTTGGGGCAGAGCTCATGAGAACTGACAAAACTGTTTATTTAAGCTCTGTTGAGTTCAGTGGGATTGAACTCTTTACTCTTTACTCTTATCATTGAACTCAGTGGGGAAATGCCAGAATTAAGTGGCAGAGCACATCATTTGCATGCACCCAGCTTCAGTCCTTGGAAGATCTAGGAAAGATTCCCAGCAATTGAGGCTCACAACATCTCAAGAGTAATAGAACTTGGTCAGTCACACCTAGCTATGTTCTGTTCAGTCAATGAATCTATTCAAGGTGGGACTAACAGCTGGGTTTGGACCTTTGTCACCACAAATGACTTTTTTAAAAAAATCAGGAGTGGTAAATAGGTGTGTTTCCAGATGTTGCTGTACTGAACCTCTAGGCATTCCTGACTTCTCTGCTGGTTAGGGCTATTGAAGTCCACTAACGTGTAATTTGAACTCCTGTTGAAAGACACTGGGGATTAATAAACACTGTTATACACCTAGAGGTCTTCTCCTTTAAGGTTCCATATTGCATGGGTTGCGTGAGTAGAAAAGGTTCCTCTCCCATAGATCATCTCCCTTCATCTAATGGTGGAAAGCAACCTGGGTGGAGGGAGAGGGTGGCATTTAGTACTGCTATCTTCATTACTACTCTCCCTGCTTTCATTTTAGATCTATGATGCCTTGAATGCCTAAGGTGATGGCCTTACATTGAATTCTCCATGACCAGAAATATCATTCTCCCAAATCCTGTGAATACTAGTTAGTTCTTATTGATATTGCTGACTACAGCCTGGAAGGATATCAGCAGCTGAGCTGGCATAAGCATGACCAATAAATTACTCCCTAGGCTTTCATAGAACTATATATACATTTAATATTCAATTCACATTTGATATAGTTCACTTTAGGCTCCTGGAATTTCATGTTTGCTTTTTTATGCATAGATTGTGCTCCTGACCTTACATCTTATGGAATTTGCTCTGAGTGAAACATTTGCAATTAATATAGCACTTCATTAGAGAGACTGGCTAAATTTCATCAACTAATAAAAATTGAAAAATAAAGTTACTAAAAAGGCAATGAAGTAGGTGTTTAATCAGGGCTTACAAATAGTATTCTAATGAATTCTGAGTGTCAACAGAGGCTTGCCAGAGATTTCTTGGTAAGAAGTTCTGCAATGGTGAATAAATGTTGTCAACACCTTCACAACCACTTCTGCTATGACACTTGGCCACAGGGTGAATGTTGTGAAGATATACTTTCAGTTCATACAGAGGAACAGTGAAGTTCAGCAAGACTGACAAGTGTCATGCATGAATGACAGTTCAGATCTTAAGTATCACAGCAAACCTGAAGTCAAAATACAGGAGGCTCTCAGGAGGAAAGTCAATGCAGTTTGTCTCCTTGCAGTAGTGCTTGAAAGGAAGAGGAATAACACTGGCTTAAGTACGGCCCAAATCGGCAGCCTGATGGCTTAGAGTGAAATATGGTTTCTTTTGAAAATGCATTCTCTTCTCTTTGATAACTCTGGATTAATTTCAACCTGGTTTCAGGTCAAGGTATGGTACTGAAATACCTGAGGTTGCTTTGACTGATAACCTACTTTGGGTGAAAAATTAGACGGCCACCTTGTTTATCATCTTGGATCTCTCAGCAGCTTTTGATGTCATTGTCTAAAGACAGCTCTTTAGAGATAGGAATAGGAGACAATGGTTTTACTCCTATCTCTGGAGCTGACATTTTCCTGCTCGGCCCTTTGGCTGCTAAGTTATGTTGTCCCTCATATGTATTGCCCATCTATATGCAGTTGCTGGGTGAGGTCTTTAGGCATTTTGGGCTTGAGTGCCATCAGTATGGGTGCTGTGCAAGTGCTAAACCAGTGTTTGAATACTGTAATGGGCTGGATGGGGCCTACAAATCAAAGTTGAATCCCAGTAAGACAGTGGGTCTGGTGGTTTGCTGGTTCCCAGCTTAAGGAACTGGCTCAGTGACCAATCCTGGATAGGACTGTATTACTGCTGGGGAGGGTGTGTGTGTAAACATTACAGTACCTGTAAACACTGCAGTACTCAGGATGAGCAAGCTAAAGTGGGACATTGTGAATCATATAATTAGTGTTTTATTCAGGAAAAGGCAATCTAAGAAAAAATGAGATAGCATTAACAGTGAAGAGAGATGTAGCAAAAGCAGTCAAAGGATATAATACAAAGCAGGGGTAGGCAACCTTTCCCCTTTAAGGGCCGAGGGACTTCAGCTCCCAGAAGCCTCAGCCATGTTAGCCAATAGTCCCATGTTGGCCAATAGCTCTTGGGATTCTGGGAGCTGAAGTCCCTCAGCCCTTAAAGGGGAAAGGTTGCCTACCCCTGATATAAAGTCTGACAGAATAGTACAGTAGCCCCTTGGTATCTGCCAGAATTTGGCTCCCAGACTCCCTGTGGATACAATCTGTGGATGCTTAAATCTCATTACAGACTATAACATAGTAAAATTGTGTCCCTAATATAAAAATGGCAAAATCAAGTTTGTTTTGGATTTTTTTTAAAAAAAAAAAAAAGCCATGGATGCAGAATCTGTGGGTATGGAGGACCAACTATTACTAGAACTTCAAATAATACCTATCAATATAACCATAATCCAAGTTTATGTACCAACTATAGAGATAGAAGAAGAAATTGAAAGATTCTATGTTGAACTCCAGGAGGAAATTGATTACACATGAAAATAGGCCATGCTGGTAATCACAGGTGACTGGAACACAATAGGCAACAGATCAGGACCAAGCATTGTAGAACATGGCTTAGGATCAAGAAATAAAATAGGAGAGTGACTGATTACATTTTGTGAAGTCAACAGTTTGGTCATCGCAAACATTCTTCAAGCAACCAAAGAGGCAACTGTATACATGGAAGTCACCTGATGACAAATATAGAAATCAAATAGATTTCATAATTGAAAACAAAAGATGGAGAAACTGCATTCTCTCTGCAAAAACAAGACTAGTAACAGATTGTGGCACAGCCATGAACTGCTAATGTCAAAAATTAGAGTAAATCTAAAGAAGAACACTGATTCAATCACTGTGTCAAAATACAACATGAAAAACATCCCTCTAGAATTTAAAGATAATGTAAAAAATAGATTTGCATTATAAAGCCTAATTGTCTGTGAGAATGCTGCAATAAACTATGTGCAGCCCAAAAGAAATAATGTACAACAGATGAAACTCTTCAAGCAATTAAGGACAGGCAAGAAGCAAAAATAAAAGTGGACAGATGTAGGGTCAGAACCCTGAATGTAATTGTTCAATGACTTTTGCACAGGACTAAAGAGAACTAACATAACATTCAATGCAGAGAAATAGACAACAAAAAAAGGTAGAAAGGAGGCCTCTTCCACAAGTTCCAAGAATTAAAGGATAAATTTAAACCAAGAGTAGAGATACTCTATAATCTGCAGGGAAACACATTGCATGACCAAAGACAAATAAAAAGATGACTGAAACAACATGCTGAAGAGTTATATAAAAGAGATGAAAGGATAACAGAATAATTCAAGTAAGAACCACCTGAAGTCGAACCCACAATTTCAGAAAGTGAAGTGGAAGCTGCAAAGTACTTGGGAGAAATATAGAAAACAAAACAATGTCCCACAGATTGGAAACACTCTATATATTCCAGTCTCCATCAGTGCATAAAGTGGCACCAGGCAGAGGTGGGGGCACTTGGCCAGTTGTCACCCCTCTTCTGGGGTGTCACCTGGTGTAGTACCACTGCACCCCCCCAAGTGATGCCATTGCTTACAGAAAATGCCTGATCTCACCCTAGAAACCAAGATGACTAAATTGAGACTTTTGTACTTTGTCCATACAACTCACTAGAAAAGACAATGCTTGGTAAGGTAGCAAGGCAGCCAAAGAGGGAGACCTCATTCCAGTTAGGTAGAGTCAATCATGAAGCCACAACTCTGTCTGCAAGACCCGAGTAGGATAGTTGATGACAGATGGATTTGGAGATCCCTCATTCATAGGATTTCCATGAGCCGGAGTCAACTTGACAGCAGTTAACAAATTCAAAGTAAGCTTGCTTTCTCAGAACAAGTTGCTACATCTTGAACCAATGTAATACTTGTTTATTATTAAAAACTTTTTAAAAAGCTTAAATGAACTGAACATTAGTATTAATCTGCTGGGCTCCTCCATCAGTTACAGCGGCACAGAGGATGAAAGGGATCTCATTATATTGTATAAGTAACTACAAGTTGATTCTCCCTTATTTAAAATGCTTGGGACCAGAGGTGTTTTGGATTATCTGTATTTGCCTATACTTACATAGAGATATCTTTGAGATGGGACCCAAGTCTAAACACACATTATGTTTCCTAAACACCTTAGACCAGGGACCGGCAACCTTTTTGAGACCTGGGCCGGTCTCCACTAGCCCAGGTCTTGGCTGGGCCAAGGGGGGGGGAATGGCCCCGCGCGCACACCCTCCACTGATGCGCATGGCCCCCCCACGTGAGTCCCTTACTGACCCAGGCGGACCCCTGCCACCGCCACCACCGCCTCTGGCCCCGCTGCTGCGCCTGCTTTCGTCAGCACGGGACGCGGCCGGCATTTTGGTCTCCAAAATGCCGGCCACGTTGCGTTTGCGCATGATTTGCGCATGCGCAAACGTGAACGTCATTTTGGAGACTAAAATGCCGGCCATGTCCCACACTGACGAAAGCGGTGCAGCGGCGGAGGCGGAGCCAGAGGCGGAGGCAGCGGAGGCGGCAGCGCCTCCGCCACTTCCGCCTCTGCTGCCTCCACCGCTGCCCGCTTTTGTTGAAGCGCGACAGCGCGCGACGCGGCTGGCATTTGGTTCTCCAAAATGCCGTTTGCAGCGCGTTTGCACATGCGCAAATCCTGCGCATGCGCAAACACGTCGCGGCCGCCATTTTGGAGAACAAAATGCCGGCCGCGGCACGCGTGGTCACGCGCCAACAAAAACAGGCGGCGGAGCGGCAGCGGCGGCAGCAGGGGTCCGCCTGGGCCGGTAAGTCCGGCATCCTGGGCCGGAACCGGCCCGGGGGCCGTAGGTTGCCAACACCTGTCTTAGACACATAGCCTGAAGATATTTTTATAATTTAATAATTTTGCACATGAAACCAAGTTTATGTAGAATAAACCATCAGAAAGCAAAGGTATCACTACCTCAGCTACCCAGAAGTTTGTTTTTTGGAATATTTTGGACTATGGAATCTCAGATAAGGGAGACTTAACTTCTTTAAAGGCAAATTGGTCTATTGGATGCATAGACCTGAAAAAACAAAAGAATGTATGATAAGCTTAGATAGAAATATGTATAAGGGGTGAAATAAGCCTTTAATAATAATAATAATAATAATAATAATAATAATAATAATAGCCAAGGTTTTCAAGGAAGAAAAGTAGGACTGGTCAAGTGTAATCCTCTATTCTTGTAATACAAAAATGGTTAATATCTAGCAGTAATAGGATTATATGCACAGCATATTTATGCAGTATATTATGCAATTTCTGTGGTTTATAAATGCCATAGAACACCCCCAGTACCTTTCTTCAACAAGACCAAGTCCTAATTTGTGACTCCATTTGCTCTAACAGAATGCAAGTGTTCCCACCAAAGCAGATTTCACAAGACCTCTTAGCTGTTAATTTCACTTAATGTTCCTGAACTGGCCACTTTCCTCACCTCTAGATATTTACATAGTTCTGAACTTATTACCGTACTTCCTTATACCCATTCCTGCCTAGTTATATTTTCTTCCAAGTCTAGAGACCAAGCTGAACACAAGAGCTGAAGGATGGTTTCAGCTGAACATAATGGAATGATGCAATTGCCTTGATTTAAACCAGGAGTGGGGTATGTGTGGCCTTACAGATATTGTTGGCAACGGTGAAGGAAAACAGTACAACCACCTCTGAAGGGCTACATGTTCCTCAACCCTGATCTAAATTCTAGTCTGGATTCTGTTGGTTAGGCTTAACTCCAGGATAAGCATGGAGTCTTCCAGATGCCGGACTGTAAAAGCTTTAGCCAACACAGCCAATGATGAGGAATGCTAGAAGCTGTCCAACATCTGGGGAGCCACGATGCCAATGTTGTACAAAGGAAAACAGATCTATTAATGAATTACTGAATGCTGCGCCATCACTTATGTAAAACCATTGGATCAATTGCTTAACTCTGTAGTTGGAATGACCAACATGATTCAGGCCTAAGAGGCATACACAAGATTTGCTTGCTTGAGCATCTGATTTCTATGTAAGGGAGGCAGACTTGGTTGGATATTCTCCCTGAACAGCTCTCTAGTTCCAAAAATGGTTTACACTTAGAAGGGGGCAGTTTGTCTGAGAAGCCCAAGCTCCTTCCCAAATGTGCAATTATCTCGTTGACCTTCACCTACATTACTTAGGGGGACACTGACGGATGCAACAATTGAAAGAGCTGTTTTGCTTTCATAGCCACTATTAAACAAAGCATTGAAAGGTAGGTGTTTTTTAAAAAAAAAAAAAAAAAGGAAAGAAAAGGGTTGGGGAGAGCATGAGGAGAGAACAGAAGCCACTTAGCAGGATTGTACAGGCAGCAAGCTATTTTTGTTCCCTGAAGTGTCTTTAATCTGTATCCTTTAGGTACTTTGTAACCTTGATGAGAGCTTGAGTACCCTTGAGGCGATGTGTTCCAATTTGAAAATTACTGTTCCAAAGGTTTCTTATCTGAAATGATGTCAATCCAGTCCTATTGCACACAATTTTCTTGTTGCGTCTTTTTCCCCCCTCTGTAAACAGTAACTATTCTCTCTAGCTGGACCTTTTAGCCAATTGGAAGAGGAGAAACTGCTGCTGTCTAGCAGACAATATTAATAAATCCCAGGTGGAGTAATGGGAGAAAGGACTGATTGAATAGGAGTTGTGGGCTCTCATTTTAGAAGAATCCTTTAGACAAAGGCACAACATACCTCTGGCTTTACTCTCCTTGTTCCAATTTTGAATGGTGTAGGAGGAAGGGCATGTCCCATTAACCAAATTATTGAAAGAAAGGAGACAGTCAGTGTTCCCATCTAATGCTAAACATAATACTATGTACATGGAGGAAGCAACCCCACACAGTGCCACACACATTATCAGTGGCCTCTTCTCCATCCCCTTCACTTCCTTCCAGTTAACATGGAATAAATCAGACATCCATTTCACTTTAGCTGGTTCCTCGCTTGTTACGTGCCAGCCAGGGGCTGTGGTTTAAAATAAACCCCCGCTTGTACAGTATTTGGGTTGGTTTAGCAGGTAAACTGGGTTTTTCAGGAGCTATGATTCCAAGGTTGCATGTCAAGGAAACAAATTCAGGAAAAATCAAAACAGAATCTTATGAGCTTAAAAAACAAAAATCTCCCTACCCTGAGAGAAAGGAAGAAGTGATCTTCCAGTTTTACTTGGGCTTCTTTATGCCAAGTGTTAGACCAATGTTTAGTGTTGTGTGAACCCTGCAAGACTTTCAATCAAAGGGTGCTAAAGATTTCTGAGGAAGGAGTGCCAATGTCTTTCAATGGAAATTGCCACTCCCCTACTTCAAGAAATACAACAGTGTAGGAAAGAGATGAGAAAACTATAGAATAGACAAAGGATTTCTTGAAGGAAATCCAACACAAACTCTCTCTTCCAGGAACTTTCTGTTCCTGGATTTTTCTTCCTGTATTAGATGAATAACTTCCCTCCTATGCCCTGAAGGTGTCAGTACCTACATCTGGAATATTTCCAGAAGAGACTTTATTCTGCAATGGCTTTCCTTCGTTTACCTAATTTTAGTGGGGTACACAGCAGAAGTAGGCAACTGCCAGACATAGGGATGGGATTGCATTGCTCTCTTGGGGGATCTCTCTGACATACCATTATCACCATTTGGGAATTTTTCCCCAACAAAATGGTCAACAGTTCAGCTTGGCTATTTTGCCAAGTTTTTAGCATCCTGGTCACCTTTCTTAGGCCTATATAACCTTTTTTAAAAAGAGGAAGTAGCTGGAAATGACAAGTTTTGAATAAAGGACTATACAGACCTAAACAAGTAGGGGGGCAAAAACAACTGGAAACATGGCAAAATGACAGACAGTGACATAAGAGGCTTGGGGCTGTTACTAACCATTTCCAAATAAAAATTCTTCCCTATTTTTTCTGGGATAATAAAAGGAAGATCCTTGGACACTGTGAAAATCATAGGGCTGTATGAAACCCCCCAGACCATAGTTTGCCCATTCATCAGTACCCCAGGATACAGGGGTGCCCTGAGCTATTTTCCCATGCCTTTCATATGAATAAACAAGAAAAGGTGTGAAAAACAGAACAAAACACAATTCTGATTGGTAGCTTTCCAATCAGGAGCACCCTAGTATCAGTGAATAATGTGCAGCTAGGAAAACACTGTTGCAAAAGGTCTCAACTTGAATATACTGGAGAGCTGCCTCAGGATCTGTTGTTTCCTCACCACAACAGAAATGTATGTGTTTTTGCAGGTACACAAAGGTAAGGATCATATAGCTAGCTGATTACTCTTGGAAGGCTGGATCAGTGGCAAACTCCCTGCCATTGATCCATATGATTTACGCTGCCATAAATGCAATAAACACACATTTCCCATTAGATGTGATCTAAACTGGCTCTGAAAGATGGTCACAAAGAGAATTTGTTGTCATGCCTTTGTTTCTGAACAATCCTTCATACTCAATAGTTTATGCCAGAAATAGTCCAGATTCACTGTACATGGCAGGCTTCATTCAGCTCATTTTCTTCTGAACTTAAGGACCATTTGGTTGGGATGCTGTGAAGGCATTCAGCAGATCTTTCAAATCTTTTAGCATCTGCTTGGATTGACTGGTTAAAGGCAGAAAGTGGAGATCTGGGAGTAAAGTCCAGGGGTGAACCAAGAGCTTGTACATCTTGCAGCAGAACATTGTTTATCTGGAAAAATGTAACAAAATCAGATATTACTTTAGAAACACAAGGAAGATGTGTAGTTAATCTGGATGAGGACAGATTTCACATCCAAGTTTAAATCAGTAGGCCACAAGATAGTTATTCAAAACTCCTACTCTCTCCTTGAACAAACCATTGCTTCTTATGGGTAGCTGGGGTGGCCATGCGCAGTCTCCTTCCCGAGGGGGAAGAAAGATATTTTCAATTTCCAGTGTGGTAAATTTTAATTAGCAGAGCAGATGCTCCAGGAACCCTGTTTGTTGGTTACTAGAACAGGATGTGAAGTCTACAGAGTTTAAAAAAAAACACAAAACCCCAAGTGCCAAAAATTCACTCTTGGCTTAGAAAACAGGTATTTGTTTAATGTTAAACAGTGCAGGGAGCCTTGACGTTTATTTAAAAGGTGAACTGTCTTCCAGGAGAAGGAATTCACCGCCTTTACCCACACAAAGGTTGATTTTGGGACTCTGGAGTGGTTGGGGAAAAAACACACACAAAACAGCCTGGAGGGCACAAGTAGTCTCAGATGCCTACTTTACTTAGCCCAGCTACATAGAACTATGTACCAAGTGCTCACTCTACCTCTTCAGTTTATTACATTCAAGAAACAAAATACACAAATGTCCCCTGGTAAGTGCCTGAAGTGACCCTGCTAAGCATCTGTGGAACTGCACTCCCTGCTTAATTAGTCAAATACCTAAGGCTTCTTAAGACTGGGTAATGGGGCTATATCTTAGCTTTTTCTGTCTTCATATTGATTTCTTTAAAAGTTGTACAAACAGGGTAAGACACAAGCAAAGGCTCTCAGACAGATATGTTTCACACTATGAAGTTCCTGAGCTCTGATAATTGCAGTTCATGGTTATTCATCATGGCAATTACCTTTTGTAGTTTGCTGCCCTCTGCTGGTGCTTTAAGGTTCTCAAACAAGTCACTGTTCTCATCTGGGTTACTAGAAAACTGTGATGTTCTCAAGCTTTGACAGACAAGGCAAGGACTCTTCCTTGGATTTGTTGGATGGGAAAGACAAGGGCTGTTGGTTTCTGAAGGAGTATCAGAAAATCCTGAAAACACCACAAATATTACATTATTATTATTTTTAAATAATATGTAATAATGTTTCCCCCCCAGGAAATTACTATTAGTAATGCATTTCCCCCTACCGAAAAGAACGTCAAACACTTGAAAATAGTTAATATGTTACAATGGACCCTTGGTGATGAGAAAATATTTTCTGATGTCTACAACCTATGTGAAAAATGCTGCTAAAAAACAGGAGACAGAATTCTGGACCTTCTGAGAGTGACATTGACTGCAAAAACTGCCAAAACCCCACAAAATAAAAAGTCAGAATTCCACTTCTGGTTTTGAAAAAAATGAGATTTTTAAATGGTAAATGTGTGTATGGGGGGTTGTTAGAACTTATTTTTTAAAAATAAGCTGCTGATGTTGAAAGAGAAGCAGTTCACATGCATTCTTCTTCTGTGAGCAGTAATGAAATTAGGATTAAGCATCTAATGAAATGTGAAGCACATAAACTTCTATTTAGGAATTGTCCCATGAACTTCTTTTATGATTTCTTTAGCAGGAAGTGATTTGAGTTATGTCACAATGGTCATGCTTCATAATAAAGGCTGGGCCTACTGTATCTTAGGAGTCATCAGATCTGTTGGAAGTAATCATAAAAGTAACTGAGCTTTTACTGAGAACATAGATTAGAGAGAGAGCTGTTCCATTTGATCAAGAGAGGGTAGAATGTAGAATCCAATTTCAAGGAAGCAGTTCATTTTTGTATGATGCCTTCCTCTCTAACAACAAAGTTTGGCAACAATTTTTCAGCCATGGCAGCTTTTCCTTTTTCATTTTGCATGTACCAGTTATATCCCTGTCCACATTTGCAATTCCAGCTGTTACTTCACTGGGCATAAAAACAAGCTGGAAAAGGGGGGGAAATCTTTTGGTGGTGCAGAGGAATAATTATCTTTGCTCTTATTATCTGTATCAACCCATGGTAAGTAAATCAAAGATGAAACCTTATTTATCCATGTATTAATTTCTTTCTTTAACACATTTGTTTATCACCTCCCAGTCCATCAGTGTCACATGTAAGTGCCACAATAAGTGGGATTCTCTTCAAAGTAAATACTCATCACCTTAGGCTGAGAGTTTATAAGAACAGCCCTCTTCTCCAATCTGTACCCTCCACATTTCATTTAATGAACATTTTACCTTCCTTGCCTCAGCCTTCCTTCACTTATGTTCCATCACAACTTTCAGCATTCATTACACGTGACAAACAATACCTGTTAAAAACACACTGCTTCTGATACTGCTACCACTACTGAACAAAAGGAAATATTATTTTTAAATTAACTACCTTCTCTCCCCATCACCAGAGAACCATCAGATTCATATGCTGTGTTGACCTGGAGTACCACTGGGCTATGATGTTGGAATGCATTATTTTTATTAGTAATGGCCTCTAGTAAAGAAGATGTGGCCTCTTCACTAATGCTTCTGTTTTCTTGGGACTTGCATCTCTTTGAAGTAATCTCAGTAACCTCTTCAGATAATGACTGTTCTATAGGGTGCATATCACTACTCTTTGCTGGGCTTTGTGAACTTTGGCAAGGAGAACTGGAGACATTGGCTTGCTTCAGTTGAGCATTTAATAAAGAGACCTGTGTTCTTAACATCTCATTTTCTTCTTCTAATTTGTGGTGATTAATGAGCAGGACACAGAACTTGCCCAGGTTCAGATCTGTCTCTGTGGTTGTCTCTTCAACAGAAACTTTCAGTCTTTCCAGCTCCAGGGTCTTATCTATCTCTATGGTTCTCACTTCAAATAATCCTGCCAGCTGTTCCATCTCCTTGGTACCAGTATCCTTATGACAACCTAAAGAAAACAAAAAGGGTTGTTACCCTCTCTGGAAGTTTGTTTTCAAAGGATGTATATTGGGCTCAAGTATCTGTGAAAATATCAACAGAATAATAAACACATCTGAAATATTATTCACTATCAGATATACATTTCCTTTACTTTAAGAACTTGCTCAGAGTTCCTGCTCAGTATCTTCAAAAGGTCACCCAGAACAGGACCTTTTCAAAGTAGCACCAAGGTTGTGGAACTTCTCCCATGTCCTCCTGGGTTTTAAATGATCTGAGTCTCTCCAATTCTGTGTTTTGGAGGACTGCTTCTTTGGGCTGTCTTTCAGCACCACCACCACCCCATTTTGTTGTTGCCATATATTGCATGTCATGTTAGAATTATTCTGATTTCTTTTTAAAAAAGTGATGATAACAACTTGTAGGTTGCAATATTGGCCATTTTTAAGCTAAAAAGGGTGGCGTAAGAAATATCAACAATCTGAAATACGCTGACAACACCATAATAGTAGTAGAAAACCTCACAGACTTGGAACAACTACTAAGGACGATCAAAGAAGAATGTCCAAAGGCAGACTTATTGTTGAACATAAAGAAAACAAAAATAATGACCACAGAGAACTTAAAGGTAAAAGTAAAGGTATTCCCTGTTGACAAGATTGTCAAGTCGTGTCCGACCATAGGGGGCGGTGCTCATCTCCGTTACTAAGCCGAAGAGCCAGCGTTGTCCAAGGACTACTCTGTGATAATGTGGCCAGCATGGTTGCACAAAACGCTGTTTACCTTCCCACTGAGAAGTGGTACTATTTATCTACTTGCATCCACATGCTTTTGAACTGCTAGGTTGGCAAAAGCTAGGACTAGTGACAGGAGCTCACCCCATCATTCAGCACCCAGGCCTCGAACTGCCATCCTGCGGATCTTGCAATCAATAGAGTCAGCGCCTTAACCACTTGAGCCATTGCATCCCACAGAGAACTTACACACATTCAAACTAGACAATGAGGAAATAGAAATAGTAAAAGAGTTCTCATATCAGGGATCAAACATTGATCAGAAGAAGATTAAGAATGGGGAGCGTGGCTATGAAAGAACTAGAACTGATTCTAAAATGCAAAGACATACAACTCAGCACAAAAGTCAGGATCATACAAGCCACTGTATTCCCTATTACCATGTATGTATGTAGAGCTAGACAGTCAAGAAAGAAGACATGAGGAAAATCAAATCATATGTGGTGCTGGAGAAGAGTGCTGAAGACTCCATGGAGGGCCAAAAGGACAAACAAATGAGTCCTAGAACAGATCAAGCCAGAGATATCCCTAGAAGCCAAGATGACAAGACTTAGACTGTCTTACTTTGGACACATCATGAGAAAGCAGGAATCATTGGAAAAGACAATAATGTTAAGAAAGATAGAGGGAAGTAGAAAAAGAGGAGGGCCACATGCTAGATGGATGGACTTTATTAAAGAAACCACGAATATGAGTTTGCAGGAGCTGGGTAGAGCAGTAGAGGACATAGAGGACCTGGAGATGCCTCATCCATTGGTTCGCCGTGGGTCGAGACCGACACGAAGGCAGTTAACAACAACAATTAAATACTTTAATAAATAAATAATTCTGAATGAAACTATCACTCTTCATACAAAATAGGAAGTTTTATCTCTGCTTCCAAAGACTTATAGCTGTAGTAACTTGGTGGTACTAATGGAAATAGAAGATGTGTAGATGGCTATAGGTCAAAAGAGGGACACACACCCCACCAGCAGCTTCCCAGCCACTCCTGCTGCCTCCTTCACTTACTGCCACAGAAATTAGAGGAACTGCTGCCAGTGAGAGAACCATTCCTCCAAAAGAGAAGAATATACCGTACTTTGCTATGATTGCTTGCAGGGCTCTCTTTGGTACAAGAAAGGGCCTGAACCATAAAAGATTGTGTTTAGGCAATCTAAAGATTATTTGTTTATTGATTTATCTATCTAATTTATTTCTATGCTGCCTTTCCTTTCCTGGAAGTAAGGGACATAGAAACTGTAGTACATGCACTGGTAACCTAATGAGTCGACTTCTGTAATGCACTCTACATGGGGCTACCCTTATACCTAACTCGGAAACCGCAATTAGTACAAACATGGCAGGAGTAGATCCGTCAGATAACCAACTTAGACGGCTTTAAAAAGGCCATCAAGACGGATCTCTTCTGGCAGGCATTCCTGGAATAACACAATCTCCCTCCCGCCATCAGATAGCTCTTTCCTAGACGTCTGCAATGCTGCTGTCTATTTATGTTATATGTTTTATTAATTTGGTTGTAAATGAGATTTTAATCTGTTTAACGATTTAATATATTTTTAAGGGGGGGGGGGCATTTGTTGCTGATTTGTATGGGTGTACTCTTTTTAACTTGTAAGCCGCCTTGACAGCCCTGGCTAAAGGCAGGGTATAAATAAAGTTTTATTATTGTTATTATTATAAAGGGACCAAAGGCAGATAAAATCGTTTAATTTTTGTTTACAACAAAAATTTAAAAACACTTAAAATAATCTAGCTAAAAACAGTATAAAGTTTTTAGGAATAGAGGAGGATTCTTCTTCCTTCCTCCTCTTCTCCATCACAATGATCTTACATTTCTGTATAGCAGAGCTGATATTTAAAGTGGAATTGCTTTAAACTGCTTTAACTGTAGTGCAGGGACATGCTCTGCATTGGGTGAACAGTATCTCATGCCTCCCTCAAATCAAGAGAGGCCACAATTTTGTCCTTTAGATTGCTGCACATTTTAAAAATTCAGTTCTTCCCAAAAACAACAAAGTAAACTGGAGGGTTTTTAAAAATTGCCTGAAAGCCCTTGGGCACAGAAAATAAGTGTTTTCACATTGTAAAGAGAGGAATACTGTGTGTTCCAACAGGACTGGAATCAAGGTAAAGAAGCATTATATAGCCTGTGTAGATTCAGCCTTAGACTCCTTTTCTAGAGAACTCGAATCCTCTTCTCTAAACTAGAGCACTAGAACTCTAGAAGAGAATTTTAAGCACATCATCAAACTACAAATCAGTGTTTTAGGATGGAGTCAGGACAGCTGAAGTGGTATCAAACTGTGATAACTAGTAGACACACCCAGTGTTGATACTTATTATAAATCTAGTGAGAGTTTCAGTATGTCCTTGCCCAACAAAGCAATTTTTAAGCAGCCAGGTGAATTCACCTGTGAAATAGGATTACTTTGTTCTTTTTAAAAAGTTGTGCAACTTACATAGATGTGCCATCTTCAATTGGGTGTCATGTTTGTGAATCTGGTTCATCATGAGCTTTCCCCCCTGCTTTAGTTCTCTACAGTCTTCTAACCACTGCTGAAACTTATGATGGAAAGCAACATATTCTTTTTTAAGCTGTTCCCTCTGAAAAACATTAAAACAACAATGAATATTGTTATTGCAGTGTAAACTTCTCATATAATTCAATGTATTGCCCTGTTTATCTGTTTGTTTTGGGACCTAGTAAAAGATGTGGGAATTTTCTTTGAATCCAAATACCTGAAAGAGCACTTCTTCCTACATCACTTTGCCTGTATTTTTATGATATTCAATTGAGGCTCTACTCAAATTGTCTTCCTAACTGGAAGTGCACTACATAATTACATGGTAAAGACTCTTTCAGTGGTGGCACCCTGGAATTTTTGAAAGAGGTCCAACTTTGCGATCTTTTCTGCATGGGTAAAATGTTTCTACACACCCTGGCAGTTTAATTTCATAATTTCTCAGTTTTGTAATGTTTATCTTTTGTCTTATGATTATTAAGATTAGTGGGTTTTAAAACTATATTAGATTTTATGATATTAGGCCTCCAAATAACACTCTTTATCATGGAATAAAAGTGGCCTTTGACTCTCAAAAAGATTATGCCAGTCAAATAAAAGAGCTGGCACACTCTACCAGGCTGGTGAGTGAGGCTTTATATACAAGTCTGATGATAGAAGGCATGGCTACATCTTGCATCCAGCTCAACTTTTATGCTGTGATAAAAAGTGTTCTTTAGGGGCCTAATACAATAAAATATAATACAGTTTTAAAACCCATTGATCTTAGTAATCATAAGACAAAAGATAAACATTACAAGGCATTGCAACATTTTTACCCATGCAGAAAAGATCTCAAAGTTGGACCTCCTTCAGAAATTAAAGGGTGCCATCACTGAAAAAGTCTTTTCTAACTTCAACTTCTGATTCTCACAAAGCCTTAGAATCAGAAAGTGGGCCATCAGACGCAAATTGGACACAGAAATTACAAACACAATGATGGTGTGAAACTTGCAATCTTCATTTGTGTAGGTGCTTCCTGCACAGATGAAATCATGGATCTTCAAGATACTGTGTTTTAAAATAATTTTTTATCTGTATTATGTACTGCCCTGGGAATCTGATGAAGAAGCTGATGAAGGGCAGCAAAGAAACATTTAAACAAACAGTATGTAGAAATGAAAAATACCATAACCCTCCACGTAGTTCCAAGTACTGTTTAACAATTAGCCTATTTATAGAAGAATCCAGCATTCCCTACTCTGGTGCCCTCCAAGTGTTACAGAACTGTAACTCCCATCATCTCCTACCAGAAAAAATAGGTACAGTCCAGTATATTTGGAGTAAATTAGGTTGCAGAAGGTGGGACTACAGCCATAATCCTCTGCAAAGCTACCTAATGATAACCTTCATTGAGATGTGTGTGTTTTATAATTAGTTATAGGGATACAGTTATAGGGGTGCTGGTGGAATATAATTTTAAACTATATTTAAATTTAAAAATAAAAAAAATCTCCTCTACCACTCTTCATAGACAGACAATTATACTTTACTTGGACCCATATTTGAAGTTGATCATGTAGCTTTTTTACTTATTGGCACTGAAATACATTTTACCCTCACAGTTCCATATATTTATTCCAACAATTACTAAACCTCCCTCTGTTTAAAAATTGAAATCAGTCATTTACTTCATACAAGGCTTGTTACAGGACATTACCTTTCCAAGGGAGGCACATTTTTCAGATGTTATGGTTTCCAATTCCTCTTCAGAAAGTTTAAAAGATTCTTGTGAGTCCTGTGAAACATCCTGCAGACTTTCACTCTTTGGCATCTGCTCAAGAAAAGAAGAATTTTTATCCATTTTTTGTGTGATGTTTTGGAATGCATGGATCAGGGCTTCTGTAAGTTCCTCTATCTCAGAATTTTTATATTTTCCTTCCTTCAGATGATGAACTGACTGTGTGTTCTCCTGCCTGAGGGATGTTACTTTATTAATCAGATCCTGCTTGTTTGCCTCGAGAATCTTTTGCTTTCTGAGAGACAGTTTAATTTCCTCATGGGCCTGCTTCAACTGGGATTCCATTGACAAAAGTTCCCTTTCATATTCAATTCTCATATTCACCTTTTCCTTCTCTTCTTCTTCCAACTGTTTTAAAAGTGCAACATGAGAACTTTCTAAAGTGGACAGTTTGACTTGTTTTTCCTCCCATTTGCTCTCTAGATACTCTTTTTCTGACTTTAAGGCATTCATTTCACTTTCTAAACCTTGCAAGGTCACATGCATCTTTTCTATCTCAGCATTTGCTATTTCAGTCTCTGCTTTAGCCACCTCTGCTTGAAGAATCGCATCCTCCAAATTCTCTTCTGACATCTGCAATTCTCTTTCAAGGCTCTCAATTTTGTCTACAAGCGAGTCAGCTTTACGCTCAGTTTCTTTCCATTTTTCAGCTAGGCGACGCTTGTTCTTTTCATCGGCTTCTATTTTTAGTTTTAGTTTCTCGATGCCCTGTCGCAGCTGATCCACCTCTTCCTGGGCAGAAATCAGTCTAGCTGCAAGTTCACTCTTTTCGATTAGTGACCCTTCCAAAGACTTAGATATCTTGGCATTTTCCATTTTGGAGATACTTAACTTGCTGTGTAGAGTTTCATATTCCCGAAGACTTGCTTCTTTTTCCTCTCTTAGACACTCTACTTGGTTTTGTGCTTCCTCTTTTTCTAACACAAGATCCCTTGCAACTTTATTCAGATTCTGTAACTGCAATTTAAGGCTCTCTTTTTGTGTTGACAACTGATCATTATCAGCCTTGGTAGCCTGAAGCAATTTTGCCTGGGTCTTAGCTTCTGTTTCCAATATCCTGATAAATTCAGCAGAATCCACTTGACTTGACTCAAGCTCTTTTATGGTATCCTGCATTTTTTGGCACTTTTGATATAATTCCTCTTTATCCTTTGACAAAGCACTCAGATCTTGAATAAATTGGCTTCTCTCAGCTGTGATCGTACAAAGCTGATCTTGAAGGCCAAAAATGGTTTTTAATTCATTTTCCTTGTCCTTTTCTAACTGCTCATTCTTTGACTGAAGCTCTTCAATATCGGCCTCCAAGAATAGTGCATGATTCTCAACATTCGCTTTTTCTGATTTTATCCTTCTCAGTTCATTTTCAGTTTCAAGAAGCTTCTCAGTCCAGTCTGATTTTGTCATTTCTAAATCATCAAGAGCATCTGTTGCATCAGAGAGTCTTCGTTTATACATTTCCAAGTCAGTTTTTGCCTTGTTCAGTTCTATCCCAAGAGTCATCAGGTTATAAGATAATTGCTGGTTATCAAAAGTAACCGATTTAAGTGCCTCACTTAAGTCTATCTTTTCTTGTTTGAGTACTGCAACTGTTTTATCCAGCTCTGCACAAGAACTTATCATTTCAGCCAACTCTTTGTCCTTTGAATCCAAATTTGAGTTTAAGCACTGGATTTCCAGTTGCAGAGAATCAATATTTTTACTGCTTTCCTCCAAGTCACAAGAAAACTTTGAATCTTTACTATAAGCTTGCTTTATTTCTGAATAAGGCACATCCACGCTCCCATGGTTTTCTGAGCAATCCATAGGCATAGTACTCCTACTGTGATTTGAAGGAAATGATGACACATCAGGACAATTTGTGGGAACAACAGATGTATTACTTGTCATTTCAAGTACCAAGATCTCATTAGAGAAATCATACTCTTCCAGTTGGCACAAGGGATGATTTGCTTGCTCAGCAAGAATCTGTGCTTGCTAAAAATGGATAGAAAAATAAGTTTTATAAGATGAATGCTAATGAGCAAATGTTAATTTCTACTGAATTCTGCACAATAAATACTTATAAGTGGATGCTTTTATATTAGTTGACATTATCAATTAGGATAATTGATAAGAAACTAGCAATCTAGATATATCAGCAGTACTGGAAATACTGTTCACTTCTTGAGTGCAATAGATCAGCAGTAACTAAAGTTATAGGATTATCTTCTTCACCAATCTGCCTATTTATTGAGATCAGCATCTAAGACTTACATTATCTTTCTTTTTCTAGTACCTTCTTCATTCTTCTTCTTCCTCCCAACTCATTAGCATGATGAGGGAGGGACAGACCACTTTGTCCATTAGTCTGAAGACTCTTTACAAGAACCTTTTGGATTTATTTGTTTTTATATCCCACTTTTCTCCTATTTGAAACCCAAAGTGGCACAAGGTTGCAAATTAGGCCAAAGGCCACATGCAAGGCTAGGGCCCTCAGCTGTCAACCCTTAAATTAGGGTGTTAGGTTAAAACATTCATTTCACTTGGATGGTCAAGAGGTTTCATCCATTTAATTAAACTTAAGCAGTTTGAGATTTCTGCCATCTTATCTATGGTATATAAATTTGTTCCCATCTTAGGTTTTGTATTTGTTTACCATTTTTAATTATTTTATATTTATATTGTATTTTATTGAATCTGATAGATAACTTGGGAACACACTCTTGATGAAGGCAGAAATTTTAAATTTAAATTGCCCATTGTATCCACCAATTCTGTATCCACGGCTTTAACCATCCATGGCTTGAAAATATTTTTTTTTTAAAAAAAACATAAATTCCAAAAAGTAAACCTGGATTGGCTCTTTTATATAAGGTACACCAATTTAGCACCATACTGCTGTTAATGGGAGTTCAGCATCCATATATTTTGGTATCTGTGTGTGTGTGTGTGTGTGTGTGTGTGCTGGAACCAAAATTCTGTGGCTACCAAGCTCACACTATATAAGCATAGGTTGAGTCTCCCTTATCCAAAATACTTGGGACTAGACGTATTTTGGATTTTTTAGTGTCTGTTTTGGAATACCCATATTTGCATATACAGTGGGGCCTTGGTATCCACTGGGGTTTGGTTCTATGATCTCCCATGGATACCAAGATCCATGGATGCTCAAGTCCCATTAAATACAATGGTATAGTAAAATGGTGTCCCTTGTATAAATTGGTAAAATCAAGGTTTGCTTTTTAGAATTTATATATTTTTAAAATATTTTCAAACCATGGATGCTTGAATCCATGGATAAAAAAATCAGTGGATATGGAGGTCTGACTGTACATACATAATGAGATATTTTGGAGATAGAACCCATGTCTAAATCCAAAATTTATTTATGTTTCCTATACATCTTAGACCAGGGGTAGGCAACCTTTCCCCTTTAAGGGCCGAGG
>CM034701.1:361004326-361033645 GCA_020142125.1 Phrynosoma platyrhinos
AAAGGGGAAAGGTTGCCTACCCCTGTCTTAGACACATAGCCTGAAGGTTATTTTATGTACAGTGGGCCCCTTAGTATCTGCTGGAGTTTGTTCCAAGGACCACCTATGGATACCAAAATCTGTGGATGCTCAAGTCCCATTAAATACAGTGCATAGTAAAATGATATCCCTTTTATAAAATGGTAAAATCAAGCTTTTTGGAAGCTTATTATATATATTCAATTTGATGGTTGAATCCATAGGTAGAGAGGGTGGGGCTGTAATATTTTTAATAATTTTGTGCATGAAACAAAGTTTATGTATGCTGAAACATAAAGGTATCACTATCTCAGTCACTCATGAAAAAAGTTTGGGGTTTTAGAGTATTTTGGAATTCCGGATAAAGGAGACTCAACTTGGACTACTGTAATTAATACAATTTGAATAACTGGAAAAATAACAGAATCAGAAAAAAGACACTTTAACCAATGGTTCTGACTAATGAGAAAACAAATAGCATTAACATTCTAATGAAATCCTTCCTGTTCAATGTTTGAAAATATTTATGTTATTTTCAGGGTATACAGTAAACATAGAACCCTGTTTCATATTTCATATCTCATCAGTGGCAAGTCCTAAGCTACTCTTCGCTCCAACTGATGTCTTTCCAAAAAGCATACATTGCAGGATGTTTCTGTGTATTCCATATATAATTCTTATACACAGTTGTTGATATATTTTATATGGAAAAATCTTGCACTTAAACAATATTCAGTACTCCTGATAAATTCAACAGAAAGAATAGCAATCATTATTTCTGATCACAGAATAATGTGTGTGTGTGTGTGTCTGTACATGGACCAGGATAGGAACTGAATTTAATTGGTCTAACTTTGGACTGTAAATATGACTGTCTGAGTTCATTTATACTTCAAATAAACCTAAGGGATACCTACAGGATCACCTTTTCCCATATAATCTGTTAATAATAATAATAATAATAATAATTTTTTATTTATAGCCCGCCTCTCTGCTCAGCAATATGGTCAGGTCCTCTGGCGGACATTTACTCCAGTCTGCCAGGATCAAGTTGGCTACTGTCAGCCAGAGGACTTTTTCTTCAGCTGCCCTTAGGCAGTGGAATGACCTGCCAGAAGAGAGTTAATAGCTGAATACACTGTCTGAACTCAAAACAGTATTAAAGATCAGTTTCTTCCAGCAGGCTTACCCAGATTTTAAATGTAGATCGTTTTAATGTGTGTATATCTTGTCCTTTTAAATTGTATACATGTACTTTTAAATTGATGTGTATTTTAACGGATGTGCTTTAACTGATGTGATGTGTCTGTTATTTGTTCTTATTCCCCATCTCGATCCATGGGGAGAAGTGGAAATAATAATAATAATAATAATAATAATAATAATAATAATAATAATTCCTAAAAAGCAAATATTTATTCTGACTTCAAATGTTTCTGATCATACAAGATCATACAAGATTACAGTGTACACAAAATTCCAGTACACTCCTCCCTTCATTTTTGCAGACTTTGGGCCCATGGTTTCAGTTCTTTGTAGACCAGCAAGTGGTGAGTGTTAAAATGCTGCCCACGTCCCCCGCACAGAGCCACATGCAGGAGCACACGCCCATTCAAACCTATGGGGCTTGAATATTTGTGGATTTCCATTTTCGTAAGGGGGATAGGTCCAGAATGGATCCCCCACGAAAATGAAGGGATGAGTGTTTTTAAAAAATAGCTTCAAACTGGGCTGTGAGGGAAATATTGTTTAGTAAAGCCATCTGATCCCAATCTGAAGGGTTGCACTGAGAGTTGTATATATGGTGGCAGCTTTTAAATACTCCTTCTCTCCAAGCAACTCTCTGTACTTCCATACAAAATAACCTCATTTACCTCAAAAGAAACACCCAGAGCATAGAAAAATTATTTTTTTCAGAGTACCACTGCCAAATCCTATTGCAAAAGATGAGGAAATTATAGTCCAAAAAATAAATTTCACTAGGCTTTGGGTAAAACTAGTATATATAGGCCATTGTTTATATCAAAAGGGATTTTTTTTCACTTGAAGTCTGCATAATAAGAAATTAGACAAACTTACGTGTTTGCTGTCAATGCTAAGTAGTGGCTGAAAATTGACATTGTGGTCTTCCAGTTTGGGTTGTGGTTCTTCTTGTACTTGGGATAACATTTCAGTATTTTTCTTCTCAGCGGTCAATGTAGATGTTACCTGCAAGATCACGTTATAGAGTTTTTGGTGCCACTGTTTGTTGTCAGATACAGTTTGCTTTTTGAGACCATCTACTTCCTCTCTCACAGAAAGGAGTAACTTTTGAATCTTTTGTATCTCCTTGTCTTCCAGATTTTTATGAGACCGAAATGATTCTTCAAGCTTCTTGAAAGACGTTTCAAGAGGCTCACCCAGCAAGCGTTCAATTTTATTTCTCAAATTAGGCCTTTTGGCAATGAAATACTCCTGCTTGACAAGAGAGACAAATTTATCATTGTTGTACAATTCCAGAACAGAATGGCAGTGTCCATCAGCTATGCCTTCTAGACTAGCTTGTTTGTTATTATGTAATCCATCTATTTTGCTTGGTGGTTTGTACAGATCACCATCAAAACTGGACTCCATATGACTAACGTTTGTACAATAGGAAGTTTCACTGAGGTATGGAAACTCCATGCAAAAAAAATCATCTGACTGACATTCTCTCTCCACAGGGCTTGGGGTCACCTGAACTGTAGATGAAGCAGTATCAACTTGGTAGAGGCTTGTTGACAATGCAATATTATTTTCTTTCAACATTTCAGTATAATACTGTAGTTCTGATATTTTGGAGGCCACATTCAAACTCTGCCCCTGAAAGATTTCATATAGCTTTTTCAAAGAGAATATTTTTTCCTTGACACTTTCAAAGTGTGCTTTAATTTCTTTGTTAGATAGTTTGAAATCTTCATAGTCAATTTCATCACAAGATCCCAGAGAGATCAAATGTATTTGCTCCACATCAGACTGTGCTGCTATTTTATTCTTATCTATTAATGCACTAGAAAAATTAGTTCCTTTTTCTTTTACCTTGTTACTTTTGTCCATGAGTTCTTGTGCCATAGTATCTGTGCTCATGATACATTCCAATTGTGAGTCTTTCAACTGTGACTTTTCTATCTTCAGGTGTTCACACATTTTCTGCAACTCATTTAGCTTGTTCAAAGTCATGTGTAGAAAAGACACTAATTGAACATAATCATTTTGGCCAGGGATCAAATTGTGAGTAAGTGCTGAACAGTTGGCATCTGTCTCTTGGTTAATGTTGACCTTGGTACCAACATTGAAATACATTGGTGACTGGTCATTCCCATCTACCTCTGACATTTCTGAAGTCTGATATTCTAAGTTTTTAAGAACTTGCAGTTCCCGTTTCAAGTTCTCTTTTTCTATCTCACTTTCTTCCAGTTTCATTTCCATAGTTCTCAAAACAGTCTCCAATTGCTTTATTTGCACGATGTAGTTTTCTACAGAAACTCCTTTATCCTCAATATCCATTTGAAGTATCTCGAGTTTAACTTGATATTTATGCAATTCATTCTCCTTTTCTTCCATAGAAAATCTGAGTTGTTCCAGGGAAGTACTGTCTAAAGTCAAGTCATCTGTTGCATGCTCATTTCTTATTTTCATTGCTTCAATCAGTTGCCCTTTCCCTTGCAGCAAATTACTACCAGAATATTGCATTTTATTTTGTGCTGCCCCCTCCTGTCTTAAAATTTCACCTGCTTCCAGCATTGGCTGATTTTTTTCACGTTGCCAAAGCAAGGTATTTTTTTTCTTGTTCAAAGACACAAGCTTTAAGTCCAGTTCCTCACATTCACTCATATGTTGTTTCTCTTGTATCTCAAATTTGGCTTTCTCCACTTCAATTTGATGCCCTTCCTCCCTTAAAATACATTCTAAGTTCTCATTCTTTGCTTCCAGTGACAAACATTTCTTTTCCAATTTCTTTTTGGCTTCTGACACCAACAAGCTTCCCTCTCTATGCCTTTCTGACAGCTCCAAGAGGGTTTCTTCCCTTTCCCTCAAATTATTGGAAAGAGATAGGTTTCTTTGCATGAAGTCCAGATTTTTTAGTTCTAAACTATTGACAGCACTTTTAAGGATGGAATTTTCCACATTAACATGTTCATTTTCCTTTTTATTTGAGGATAATGGCACAGACAAATCAAGTTCCTTTTGGCTTACTATTGGAGGCAGAATTTGTAGCTGCTGTGCTGAATCCTCATGCAATAACTTCTCTATTTTTAAATCCTGAATGTCTGCTTGTTGTCCATCTGATTCTTTTATCAACATTTGGAGTTTCTCATCTCTTTCCTTAAGAGATGCCAACACTTTAGTGAGCAAGTCCTGTTTGTCGGATAGAGCAGTTTGTAACTTACTAATCTCCTGTCCTGTTTCTTGTGCAAAATTTGTATGTGTCTGCTCTGCTTCCATCAATTTTCTCTGCATTTCATCTCTGGCTTGGGATAGTTCTTCAGATTGTTTTTGTACTTGTATGTCTAACTGCACATAGGAAGCAAGAGATGCTTCAAGAGAGGCAATACATTTTTCTCTTTCTAATACCTCATTTCTAGATGACTCTAGCTCTTCTTGTAGGTCATCCACCTGTTTAACGAAACTAGCCAATCTCAGTGAATTGTTTTCTCTCTCTTTCCTATGTTTTTCTTCAGATGTTGCATTTTTTTCTTGAAGGTCAGCATTGGCTTTTTTAAGCACCTCTAGTTCTTTTGTTTTGTCTTCCACCATATATTTGAGATTTTTCATCTCCAGACTGAGATTGACATTTTCATTATTGAGAGCTCTTAGCCTCTCATGACTTTTAACCTGTTCAATCATCAGAGCACTTTCCAAGCTGCAAATTTTGTGCTGCAATCCTTCCTTTTCTAAACCAAGCTCATTCAAGAGTTGTTCTTTTTCTTCTTTCCATTCAGAAAGAACCACAATCTCTCTTTTAAGTCCTTCACTTTCTGCCCAAACTTTCTGCAAAGTTTCCAATTCTCCCAGTTTTAAACTAAGCTCTTCAACTGTGTTTTCTTTATGCTTCAAGAGCTGCTGGAGAGAATCTCGTTGATTTTCCAAATTTGAAATAGCAAGTTTCATATTCTCTAAAGTGACCAAATTATCTTGCTTATTCAGTCTCCCTTCAAGTAACTTTAACTCATTTTCCAAAGAGCAATTTTTATCTGTAAACAGAAAAATTAAGGAAAATTTGTAAAATATTATATTAATAAAAATGGAAATACTTTAACTGGCTGCTACAAAAACAAAAAAACAAAAAAAACAAAAAAACAGTGTACCAATTCCCGGTATACCAATAAAAAGTGAATACCTTCTTTACAACTAAAGCTGGAAAATTTGCATTGTTGTAAATTTTCCATAATAGGATAGCAGACCATATTTTTATTCTGTGTGTTAACCTGGTTTGGACAGCTTACACAAATCAAAGTTTGGCAGTTTTAATGTAACTGCAAATTGTTTTAATTAAATAAGGTATCTATTCATTAAACCAAATTCAAAGGAAGCAGGGGAGGGCACAAGCACAACCTTTGCCCCAATTTTCTAAACCATGGTTTGGCAAAATGTGATATGAACCAAGTCACTGGAAATTCTGGAGTTACTTTTAAAATAAAGTAGACTGAGGAAGTTAAAAACAGATTACAAAATATGCTGAGTTTCTGATTTTAATATTCCACACAATGCACCAGCAAGTAGGCAGGCACTGCACTTTCTTATGTTTGTTTCTTTTTAAATATGCAAATACACAGTACATAACAGAAGAAATTCAAACTTGAAAAAAATTCAAGTTTGGACAGAACTCTTGCAACTCTGATACAAGAAACATTGACCTTATTTGTTTGGTCAAAAAGAAGAGGTTATCAGATTTTCCCTCAATTAGAATTTTTCCGGTTCTACACATTTTTGCCTACCTTTCCTGAATTTATTAGTTATATAGTTTATTTGTGTGTCACTTTTCCATAATGAACTGTATTCTAAATGGCTCACAATAAACTTTAGCTAATAAAACTAGTCATATTTGAAAAAGCATTTTAGAAAAGAAATACAAACCCTCTAAAGCAGTGATCCCCAAACAGTGCCCTTTAAGGGATGTTGGACTTCAGCTCCAGAAACCCCAGCCGTGTTGGTCAATAGTCTGGCATTCTGGGAGCTGAAGTCCAAAATCCCTTAAAAGGTACAGTTTGGGGATCACTGCTCTAAAGGAAAGAAACAAACAGAATAAACTCAATATTATAATGAAATAACCAAGACTTAATCGACAAATACAAAGTAAAATCAAAGCAAACAACACAATCTCCTGCACCCCTCAATCAAACTCTGGATTGATCACTACCTGGTAGGGTTTAGGCTCAGTGGGACTCACAGCCTCTGCAGGGGTGAAGGGCCAATTAAGATGGTCTGCCCCAGGAGGCTTACGGATCTGGATGGATACCTGATGGATCTTGGGGAGTTTCCTGTTGCCTTGGCAAGGTAATCCTGTTGAAGCCCTGGCAGATCTCTGGAATAGGGAAATGGACACAATTGCCCCTGAGCGTCCCCTCCCATGAAGTATAGCCAAACATGGTCCCTGGTTTACTAGGGAGCTGGGAGTGATGAAACGAGTGGGACAGAGACTAGAACGACGATGGCAGAAAACTTGGAGTCTGACCAAACACAGGCTAAGGTCCATTGGCAGGCCTATGGTGGTGCAATGGATTCAGCAAAGAATTCACATTTCTCTACCACCACTGCATCGGCACAGTGTTGTCCAACAGAGCTGTTTCGAGTGGTCAAGGGGCTTTTACACTCTGGCCCCCAAGATGAAAACAAAGACTACTTGACAGCTCACTGTGAAGAATTTGCAAGACACTTTGCTGGCAAAATCACTCGGATTCACTCTGACGTGGATGCCGTAGTTGACACAAGTCCAGTGGATGTAATCTTGGCACCTACTTGTCCTGTTTTATTGGATAAGTTTCAATCTGTGCAGCCTGATAATGTTGACAGGATCCTTGGAGAAGTGAGGGCTACTAAGTATATACTCGATCCTTGCCCTTCCTGACTCCTGAAAGCAGCTAGAGGGGGACTGACTGAGTGGGTAAGGGGAGTGGTGAATGCTTCGCTGCAGCAAGGCACATTGCCATCCTGCCTAAAGGAAGCTGTGGTGAGGCCATTACTGAAAAAGACCTCCCTGGATCCTGCCATTCTGAAGAACTATCGGCCAGTCTATAATATTCTATTCTTAGGCAAGGTTCTGGAGTGAGTAGTGGCCTCCCAGCTCCAGGAATTTCTGGATTAAATGGATTTTTTAGATCCATTTCAATCTGGCTTCAGACCTGGCTATGGGATGGAGACAGCTTTGGTCGCCTTGGTGGATGACCTCCGCAGGGAACTGGATAGGGGGAGTGTGTCCCTGTTGGTTCTCCTGGATCTCTCGGTGGCTTTTGATACCATCAGTCATAGTATCCTTCTGAGCCGCCTTTCTGGGATGGGACTTGGGGGCACTGTTATGCAGTAGTTCCGATCCTTCTTGGCGGGGCGGATTCAGAAGGTGGTGTTGGGGGACTCCTGTTCGACTCCTTGGCCGCTGGCCTGTGGACTCCCACAAGGTTCTGTTCTGTCCCTCATGTTGTTTAATATCTACATGAAACCGCTTGGAGAGGTCATCCTGAGTTTTGGGGTACAGTGTCATCAGTATGCTGACAACACCCAGCTCTCTCTCTCCTTTCCATTTGCTTCCAAGGAAGTTGTCTCCATACTGAACCAGTATCTGCAGTCAGCAATGGACTGGATGAGGGCAAACAAATTGAAACTTAAGCCAGACAAGACAGACGTGCTCCTGGTCAGTAGTAAAGCAGACCAGGGAATAGGGACTTTGCCTATGATGCATGGGATTGCACTCCCCCTGAAATCTCAGGCTTGCAGCTTGGGTGTCCTCCAACTCCTTCTGCTGTCCTGAATTCAAACTGATCTGTAGAAGAGGAGGGCTTTTCTGATCATCAGCTGTTTCCTATGGTCCCTCATAGGTAAGTCAGCTTCTTCTTCCAAGGAAGAACTTTCAAGGTGTTGTATGGGGGGCGGGCGGAGGGAATGATATCAACCATAAGGTACAAAACTCATTATGCTAACTTTCAAATCATTATGCTAGCATACTTATGATTCTAAAAATGCCATTTTCCTTGCCTTTTTTTAAAAAATCATTTTTTTAAAATCATTGTTTCTTAATAAGAGACCAGTGGGTTTTGAAAACTAGCATAATGATTTTTACCTTCTGTTGACTTAATAAAAAATTCAATACAATGTGTACTATGGAATTATACTCCAAGAATCATATAACACACAGCTCCAACAAGAATTTACTTAGCATATGCTATACATTTTGCACTTACATATGGTTTGGAAAGATAATTAAACATGATTAATTAAATAAATAAAGGACCCACTTTTAATGTCTTCAGAAACATGTTGACTCTGCTGCAGAAGCTGTTTGGTTACACAAAGCTCATCTTTTAATTGGCAAATTTCTTGCAGTTGTTGAGCTGCCTGGCAGCTGATGAGGCTGTTTTGCTTCTTTACTTCCTGTGACACAAGAGTTTGACAACAAACAATGAAAGAAATGGCTATGGAATGCACTTCTCTGTCTTCTGATTCACGGGACCAGTTCAGATGTTGTAATGCACAGGTAGGCAACCTTTCCCCTTTAACTGCATCCGCACCACAGAATTAATGCAGTCTGACACTGCTTTAACTGCCATGGCTCAATGCTATGGAATTCTGGGATTTGTAGTTTTGTGAGATATTTAGCCTTCACTGTTAGAGCTCTGGTGCCACAACAATTTTTATCCATCGGGGGGAAAAATACCCTATATTCACAGGACACTTTGTGGATAATGCAAGTTGTTCTAAGATGCAGAAAATTCATGTGTGACTAAAACTTTAGTGTACTTGACATTTTCTGCAAAAAATCTAAGAAACCAAATTTATGCATCCTAAAAATACTATCACTGTTACTTGAAAATGAAAACAAAACACACCTTGTTGTGATCCCCACAGTATTAGGAAATTGGCACAAATCCTTAAGGAAAATATATCTTTTCATTGACTTGTAGGAAGGCCTACTATTATTATTATTTGTTAACTGCTGTCAAAATGACTTCGGGGGCCACCCCTTTGCATCACCTTCCAGGTGGCCATTTACATGGGGGCAGCTTCATGATGCATTTACACACTGCCAGAGCATCATGAAGCCAGTTTCCAGCTGCAGTGCAAAAGACAGCTTTTTGCCATTCTTTTTCAGGCTGCTTCAAGTCAGATTGGGGCCGCAGTATATGGTTGCTGTGGCCCAATCTGGCTTCGGTCTATTTCACCCCTTTAATTTACGACAATCCCATGAATGAGAAATCTTTGAGTCACCCTATCCTCTATAGTGCTGCTCGGGTCTTGCAGTCTCAAATAATGTCTTTGGCTGCTGTGCATGTCTAAACCACGTCCTTTCATCTCTACCTCAGTTGAAATCAGTATCCATCATTGTTTCTTTTTGGGTGGGATCAATTGAACATGCATGTGCTGCCTTCCAACCTTTGGGAAGAGGTGAGTACGGGTAATGTGTAATTCTTATCACCAGATTCTCTGCATATTTCAACTACAAAATGGTACAGAACTATTTTTGTGCCAGGGAATCCCCATCTTGAATGGAAGAAAAAGGTATCCTAATGGCAAAATACAATCAATATGTTGTGACAATTTTTGCTATAGCAGATTTTTATTGTTAAAAATGTGCTCAGGGGTACTAAAATGTCTGATCTGGTAGGATAAGAATTAAACATAGAAACAACATGAAAATACTGTAGACACTCAAAATATAGCAGCTTTACTTACAAAACCCCACTGTCACCCATCTGTCACATGTACCAAGGAAGATAGCATGTTACAGACCACGAAACAGATGTTGGCCATTAGAGGCCCTTTGCATAGTCCCATCACCATCAGAGACATGTGTGGTGTGACATGAATGAGGGACATTATGGTGGTCACTCCCAAGCTATGGAATTCCTTGACAAGATAGGACAACTTCATTCTTTTAAGGTCCTTCTGAAATCAGGGAAATAAATTGTTTTTCATGCAGGCCTCAAGAATATAAAATGGTCTGTGGCTGAAGGGATCCTAGCTAGTTGAGTGATAGCTTTCATTGGTGTGCTTTTAGCAACTGGGGTGTTAAATTAGCTGTATTTGCACTGTATTTTAAATAGTGGTTTGTTTTCAGAGTTATCAGTTGTTTGTTTGTTGTTGTGTGCCTTCAAGTTGTTTCTGACTTACATAGACCATAAGGTGAGCTGCACTGACTGTCTTTTTCATGAAAATTGGTATGTGGTATCCAGAGTCAAAGTGCAATGATCAAACCATTACAACCACACTGGCTTTCTGGTGGAAACTGTTGTGTGCCTTTAAGCCATTTCTGACTTATAGCTACCCTAAGGCAATCTTATCATGGGGTTTTCATGACAAGACTTGGAGGGTTGCCCTTGCCTTTCTCTGAGGCTGAGAGAGTGTGACTTGTCACCCAGTGGATTTCCATGGGCAAGTGGGGATTTGAACCCTAGTCACCCAAAGTTCTAGTCCAACACTCAAACCACTACAATCACACTGGCTCTCCCTTACCTCAACCAAATAAGTGAAAAATGGGGGGTGGGGGAGAGATGGCTGCCAAGAACAGAGCTTCAAAAAGTTATTTTTTGGCCATGCTGGCTGGGTGATTTTGGGAGATTCAGTTTGAAAAAGTAACCTTTCCAAACCTCTGACTAGGAGGCAATTATTACACTGGCAATTGACAATTGACAGGCAGTGGTCTCTGAACAGCTGTCAAGCGGCATGTGCTAACCAAGGAAACCTCTACCCCAGGGGTAGGCAACCGAAGGCCCAGAAGCTGGATGCGGTCCCCTGAGGCCTTTGGACCGGCCCCAGGCTGTTCCTGCTGCCGCCGCCTGCCATGATGATATTGATTATTGTTGTTATTACTTGTTCTTGGGTTTTTCTTGGCAAAATCTCCACAGGGGTTTTGCCATGGCTTTTCTGGGGCTGAGAGAGTGTGCATGCATATTTTTTTAAAAAAAAAAATTTCATTTTTATTTATTTATTTATTTTTGGTGCTTTCCCCCTCACCCCCAGTTGTCTGAGAGACAGCAACCCGGCCTCCGGCTCAAAAAGGTTGCCTACCCCTGCTCTAGCCTGTTATAAATTATGCCATGACAAGGCTTTTGTAGGGCAAATATTCTAGAAAACCAGAACCATGCATGACTCCTTTTGAGCTTAATAAGAGAAACCAAGACAGCAGCCAAGACTCTCCAAGTGAAAAACAATCACTGTGACAGGATTAGAATTTAGGAAGGTTTGGGGACCAGTCTTTCACACAAATAGGGTATAAATCTTGGGGATAAACAAGCCAAAGACTGGACATTTCCTTTCACAGCACATACTGGAAGCATGAGTGTCTGGCATCAAATTTTATTTTATTTTTAAAAAACAGCAGAGACAGTGAAAGAGTTCAGAACCCTCTGCACTGAACTTCAAAGCTTTTTGTTGTTATTAAAATCTGTCCCCCACACCACAATTATGTGATGGAAAAGAAAAATGAGTTGTTCCTAAAGAAAATGGCACGCAGAGGCCCACACCGCCCACTCCTGAACCACTAAGATAACAGATGGTGTTGGCAGGCCTTTTTTGGTCTCGAGCCCTCAATTATCCATCTAGTTACTCCTAGCAGATGGGCACCAGCACACTAAAGGCAAATTTAAGAGAAGGGACAACCAGGATGGGAAGCATAAGCTGGAAATTTGCTGGCAAAGCTGGTTTGTATTTCCAGCTATTTAAGCAAATCAACCCAAAAGCAAGATTAAACTTGTTGTTGCTTCTGGTCATTGTCATCCTTTCCTCCCCCACCCCAATGCCATCCATTAAGCCTCCATTAGAGAGAGGGAGGAGAGATATGCTATTGTGCCAATATTCCCTGCAAGTCCTCATATTTAAAAGCTCAAGGTTCTCTGGCAATTTTTGATGTGTGCCCGTATAATGAGCATCCTGCAGTTTAAAGACTTCTTAACACAATTTTCAGCCCAAACATAAGGACCATTAGCCAATGACTGTTGAAGCACTACTATGATACGATCAAGGTCAAATAGTTTCAAAAGGATGGAGCGTGCAGTGGGTTTTGCAACCCCTATGATTATCACTGGAGGTCTCCACCGCATAGAATTTGAACCATTAAGCTCCTGGAACTGTCTTGCACAGAAGCCAAAGGGCAACCTTCATCGCTTGGCTTGTTTCCTGGGAAGCAACAAGGTATTCTCTTCTTCCTGTATGCTTTGCCAGACTAGCTGTTTCACCCAGAGCTTGGAAATGTTACTAAGTCCCAGAATGCTCCAGCCAAAGTTTGAAAGCAGATATTGTGTAGATGTGCTATCCATAAGACAGGACTGATGACAACATTAATAGACTTGCGCATGTCTACTTGAAACTGCTGTATATACTCGACTATAAGTTGAGAAATGTATGCCCCAAAACTGACCTCAAAATCCTGGGTCAACCTATACACAGGTCAATACACTATTATTGCTTAAAAAGGGCCTGAAACAAGCAACTCCGTGATGGCCCACTCTTCGTGCCTCAAGGCAGGAGTGTGTGTGTATGTGAAAGAGCTTCCCAATCCGATTTGAAAGCCTTTTCTTCCCATCAAAGAAACACACCTTTTAGCTCCACTTCTTTCCCTTCCTGATCCAATTTGAAAGCCTTCTCTTCCCATCAAAGAAAAAACCCTTTTAGCTCCAATTCTTTCCCTTCCCAATCCAATTTGAAAGCTTTATCTTCCCATCAAAGAAACTTAACTCCACTTCTTTCCCTTCCCAATCCAATGTTAAAATCTCTCTACCAGCAGCACCTGGGAAGTGGTGTCAGCTGGTCGGGAAAGTTCCAGAGAAGGAGAAGGAGGGACGGAAGTGGTGTTTTCCCCTTTCCATATTTTATTATAGCCCTCTAAGTTTTACCCTCAACTTATCCATGGGTCATATCAAAAGCCATGATTTTTACCCTGAAACTTTCCCTCGCTTATACATGAGGTTGACTTGTATACGAGCATATACGTAAGCCCAATTGATTTTAGTATTGCTGCCAGACAGAGATGTATAAATGTTGGCACTGTGGAACGTCGGGGGGGGGGGGGGTCTTTCCTAAGCTCTGATTTCATCTAGTAATGGCCTAAGCAAGCTAGTGACTGTTAATTACAAGTAATTGTAAAGCAGACTTCAGCAACACTTTTTGGGAATCTGGACTACAACTCCCGGAAGCCCCATCCAGCAACAGCCATGTTGGCTAGAAAACTGTAGTCCAACACATTTGTAGAAGACTAGTTTAGGGAAAAAACACTTAAAGACTATACTATCTGCTGCAATAGGCTATTCAAGAAACGTCCACAGATCTATTGAACAATGATAACATCTCTTCCCTCTCTAGTGGTTTTGCCCACGTAGCCAAGAACTGATCAAACAGTAGGAATACTCCAAGGCCTAAAACAGGATGGATGCACTCCCCCCAATTTATCTGAGCATTTTATTGCTAAAAACTGTTGGTTGCTATTCTTGAAAGACTCTAGTACTAGTGTTTCTACTCTATACACTCCTCAACACCTCACAACTCCCACCCCAAGACGAGGAAGAACCTAGAAGTCAAAACAAAATAACTTCTGCCTGTGATTTCTGAACGATGTCAGGATACGATAGCCCCCTACAGTGTAAAAAACTGATCTTTTGTTTATCTGCTTTTTCTGCCAAAATAGGACTTCTCTCTATTCCAACAATTGGAAAAATAGAACCAGCTGCTATTAATCCACAGAACTGCTGCTCCTGATTGCCTTCCAGACCTATCTTGTACTTGTTGATCAAAAGGCAAAGTTTCACATCTAAGAAACTGCACTGAGATTTTAACAATTTTCTAGCATTTATATATTTTAACACACTTCTACCATATGCAGCAGAAGTCTGTTTTTGTTGCAGCCAGAATGCTGACCGGAGCCAGTTATAGGGGGCATATAATTCCCTTGTTCAAACAGCTTCACTGGCTACCAGTTCTTTTCCAGGCACAATTCAAAGTGCTGGTCATGACCTATAAAGCTTTATATGGCTTAGGCCCAGATTATTTGAAGAACCATATCTCCCCATATGAAACTGCCAAGGATCTTCAGAAGAAGGCTTTCTCTTGGTCCCAACATCATCCCAGGCTCACTTGGTGAAGACACAAGAGAGGCCCTTCTTGGTGGCTGCTCCCATCCTCTGGAACTCCCTTCTAGGGGAGGCTAGACTGGCCTTTCGACAGCAGGCTAAGATGTTTCTATTTAAGCAAGCATTTAAAACATGGGCATGTCATGGTGGTGTTTATATTGAGCATTTGTATTTGCCATGCCTTTGACTTCTGTTATATTTTTAATGTAATTTTATATTGGTTTTAGATATTTTAACTGTTTTAAATTTTACTGTAATGTTTTTTTTAAATCTGTGAGCTGCCTTGGGTTCCATCGGGGAGAAAAGCACTTTATAAATGAAATAAATAAATAGTATACGTTTTACAGCAGAGATGGGCAAGTTTGGTGAATCTGGGGGCTTATTTCTGTCCCTCTTCAACCTGCTGCACCCTCCAACCCAAAAGTGGCCAAAAGTTCACTTTTGGTTTCTTAAAAATCTTGTTTTCAGTAGAAACAGAGGACTGTGGGGTAGGGGGGTTGTTCATCTTTTCTTTCAAGAGAAGTGTGTTTCCTGGATGCTTAAAAGGGTGTAATTTTTCTTCTTTTTCAATATTGGACTTTGGGAGGCTGCAAGATCTAACTAACAGCCATGTGCTGCCTCACTGTGCCCCACCCGTTTCAACAGATGGAAATGAGCTCTTGGCTGGAAGCCATTTCAACTGCTTTTGACCAGCCACAGGGGTGTTGGCATTTGAAGACCTGGTGGGGCATAAAGCATCTTGGTTCCTAAGTACACTGATTCTTCGCCAGAGCTCAGAGGGATGGGGAACACGTCAGGTACATCAGATTAGGAACTGTTGTACAGTGAAGTATATCATTTACTCCTATAATTTTACTTACCTCACACATATTCTTCAGTTCATTTCCCTCCAGTTTTATTGTCTGTATAGTCTGGTTTGCTTGACTCAATTTCTGTGTCAAGTCATTGGCCTTTTTTTCAAATTCCTGTTTTGCTGAGAGGGTCTAACAGGGAAAAGGTGGTAAATGTTAATATATGCACCCATGTAACATAAAAAAAATGGAAAAACATTGTTGTAAATGGGAAGTCATAGAAAAGGACAACTTTATTTTTGCCATTATATGACCAAAATGCCAAATGTCTAGAAACGTAAATCTACCATAACTAAGGTTAAATATTAGTGCTAACAGCCACAGATTAAACATATTGCTAAGGAAACTTGCAGATCAAAATGTGGCCGACTTGAATCCCACTCTTGAGGCAAAGACGAGAATTTAAGATTCACAAAATAGGAATATTTTATTGAACTAAAAGATTAGTAGTTATAGTCTTTTTGGATCCTCTTCTGCTTAATGCGTAATTTTATATTTGCTTTGAAACTAAGGAGATATTGCATGCATTGCCTTTAAAGCCAAACTTTTTTTCCTTCGGTCATTCAACAAGCCACCAAAATAAGCTTTTAGCACTCTCTATCAGTGATGGCAAACCTTTTAAGCACTGAGTGCCCAAACTAAACAGCCTTCCAGCACTGAGTGTTACCCCATGCTGGAGATGGGACTTCTGGGGGAACGAGACAGGACTTCCCGGGTGGGATTTCCGCCCAGTGGGGGTGGGACATCTGAGACAGGACTTCTCTTCCCCCCCCCCCCCCATCCCACACCTTGCCGGGCCTTCCACTGTCTCTCCGGAGGCAGCTGAAGGCTCGGGAAGAGGAGGAACAGGCATGCTCCCTTCCCTCCTCTTCTCCACTCCACGTGCCAGCAAAAATGGCTTCATGTGCCAACTCAGGCATGCGTGCCATAGGTTCGCCAACATGACTCTATATTGATCAAAAACCTGAAAAACCAATTGCAGTACAATAGTAAATAAAAACCAAGCTCTTTACAGACATATCTTTTAACCAGTGGTAGAAGAGTAAAGCAGTGAATCCACTCCAGGTTTTTGTTTCAAATGAGACAAGCTATCCAATGTACTGAACCTATTTGAGGATTTTGAATGGGTGACTTGAACTACTCTGGCCAATCATAGCCCCTAATTTCCTACAATTTTGCATATCTCTTTACAAATCACGTTACAACAGGAGTACAATCTATGCATCTGTTGGCTCGACTTAATTTTTGTTTTGTTTCATTGGGTAAAATGCATGTGCATGTGCATTTTAGACCTTGTTTATAATGCAGGAAGATGTGACAACTAAAGCAGTGTGTGTGTGGGAGGGGAATCAGTAGGATCTTGATTCTCCTTCAAATTATACACAAAAAGAGACAAACAAGGACATAAGGCTGTCATAACCTAGATGTGACTGGTAAACTTTGGCATGTCCCCAGATGGATGCTAGATAACACTACAGATCATCAGCAGAACACAATACTCAATGTCATCCATCGGCAGTTGGTAGCAATTTCTATGTCATTACATGTCATTTATCCTCTGAAAATTGCTAGTTGGATCATTATGGGACCAGGGGTTAACAGGCATGTTGAACCCCTCTGCAATTCCACGTAGGAATTGCAGTACCTCTCTTATGATGCAGGGAGGTGAACAGGTGCCATCCTGCACCATATAGCCCCGCCAATGACTAGGGCAAAGTATGTCCTTACTGTGAAGTCGTAGGCTTTCATGGCTGGCATCCATAGGTTTTTTGTGGGTTTTTTAGAACATGGCCACACAGCCCGAAAAAACCCACAAAAAACCTATTTCCTTACTCCCTTCTAAAAAAAGCAAGAGGAAAATGGCTTGTTTTTGGTTTCTGGTGTTGGGTATAGCAAACAAAGATGGCGGGGGGGTTAAATAAAACAAAATGCCATCCCACCTACTCCTGAACTACAGATGCCCTGATCTTATGAATCTAGGTGACCTCTGAGAAACATATGGAATTTCCACCTATGTCTGAGGCGAAACAGATGGCCCAAAGAAGCGGCTCTGTGCCACCCCTTTGAGTGCCAGATCGGGACTGCAGCAACTGATCCAGCAATTTCCTACCTCCAAAAGAAGCGGCAGAAAGCTGCTCCTTTTGAAGCCAGAAAAAAGCCACTCTTCTGCTGTGGCTTTTCCATGTTTTTTCAGCGCAGACACCATCTGGGCAGGCGGGCGGTGTGACGCTGGCTTTGGGGAGGAGTCAGGCATGTGGTCACCACACCTCCACTCCACCCCGATGCTGCCGTTTCTTGCCAGTCTGTATAGCCTTTCAGTTAATAAAAATGTTATGGGAAATTTTATGGATTTAGGGTTGATATTCTTATGGCTAATATTCACAAATTCCTAGCTTGGTTTCTGCTTTTTGAAGCAAGAAACTCCTTAGATGCTGTATTATGTTGGAATACCTGTGTATAAGGAGAACAACATTATAGACAGTTCGTGTATTTATGTCAATGTGCGCATGGTACCACCTTTGATACTGAAATTAACCTTGCAGTCTCTACAAATTTAACGTCTCTGAAGCTAGCTGTACAATGCAGCACAATGAAAAGCATTCAGTATCAGCACAATGCTTCATGCTTTGCACATTGGTCTGCTTACCAGTTTTGAATGTTTCATAGATGAGATACCTACTTTTTCCAGTTCAACTTTAAGAAGATTGTAGCTATCTTTGGCTTGATGCAGTTCCCCTTGTAGACTGGATCTGACCTGACCAAGATGAAGAGAGAGTTCCTGGAATGGTGATGATGGAGAAAAATTGAACAATCATAAACAAGAAATGTGTTAAAATTCTCCTATCTTCTTAGCTTGGTTCCAGATTTATTGTTTTGTTTTGCAAAAAAGAAACTTCTTTGTTGCAATGCTATATATCAAGGAAACAATATAATGTGGTCAAGGAAAAACATTATATATATAAAATACAGAGAACTGTAAAACTAGTTTTGTCGATCATTGTGGTTCTGGCAACTGACATCTTCTTGATTAGCTGCCCTTCCATGCCAAACAACCAATTGCTTTGGAAACAGTAGTTTCAAAAGCAGCTTGTGATATGGCATGGAGGTCAGCAGTTCAAAGAAACAAACAAAAGGAGCAAAAATTCTCCAGGGTTAATACACTGTCTATGAGCTTAAGTAGGGCTTTGGTTCCTAGTCTAGATAGGCATAGGAACTGAAAATTAGGGAGAAAAACCAAGCAGACCTGCTGATAAACATCTTGTGAGTAAAATATAAAAGAGAAAGGGGAAAAACAATGGTTGTGGGACAAGAATATAAATGCTATATTCCTGCACACAATTTCTTGCACTCCTTTTTCTAGAATACCATGATGAAATATGTAGGATTTATTTTATATATGTATCATGTTTTAACAGATGAAAGTATGTACAGTCGCCCCTCCGTTTTAGCGGACTTGAAATCCGCAGTCTTGATTACTCACAGAGGGGCAATCCCCATTGGCTAAAATGGCGCGTGCACCCATAGCTATACACAGCACACACACATTCAAGCCAATGGGGCTTGAATATGTGCAAGTTTTTGTTTTCGCGGGGGTGGGGGGTGGGGGTCCAAAACAGATCCCCCACAAAAACAAAAGGGTGACTGTAAATGTAAGTTTATAGGTCTGAATTCTATTATTAATCCTGACTAGAGCAGAACCCCTGCATCAATGAGATGTACCTTTCTGTCAACTCACCATTCAACTACTGACTCAATGGATCTGCTCTACTAGGGACTTACTAGCAGAATAGCACCCTATGACTACACAGAGTGTGTGAACTCAGACAGGGATAGGCATATATAAGATAGCACTGTAAATAATGCCAGCCTGTGGCTAAAAACTGATGAATGCTCATCAGGGATACATTGCTAGAAATCTACTTAAAAAGTATAGCAAATCAGGAGAATTATGTAGTCACACAGAATTCTCTTCTTAGCCTTTATGAATTTCCCGTCTTCTTTCGTTAGTGTTAGCTACAGTAGTAGTGCCTTTACCTTTTGGCATTCCTTTTCCTTCTCTTTTATTTTTTCTTGTAAAGCATGTTGGGTAATTTGGAAATTTTGTCTCTGACAGCTGAGCTCTTCTGAAAGCCTTTTCAACTTTTCCTCATTTGCAGCACACTAAAACAAGAGTAGTGAAATGTTACTAAGGTTGGAAATACAGTTGCCCCTCCAATTCGCAGGGGATCAGTTCCGGACCACCACCCCCCAAAATGGCAGCTCCCTAATACGTGAGCCCAATTTAAACAAATAGAGCACGCACCTATGGCGCGCGCACGGGGCTGTGCACAGGCACACACGGCCATTTATTGTATAGCTGTTGTCCCTCCCCACGAAGAGTGAGACCATGGACCTCAAGTCCATGAATAGGGAGGGACAACTGTATGTGCCACTTGGTTTGTACACAGGCTTAAAATTAATTTCTTTATTATTTCACGTTTCCATTTCTATCTCAACCTTCCACAACAAATAATAATAATCTGACAGTGATCAGGGTTGCTAAAAACATCATTAAACACAAATTAATGGCAAATTAAAAACAGATAAACCAAGGGCTGCACTGAAACCAACATATTTATCAAGCATTTAAAATCACCACAATAATCCAGCTGTGTCTTTACAACTTTCCCAAATGCAGTGAGAGGGGGAATACTGAAAGCACATTGGGGGAATTTGTTTCTAATTTATTTATTTTATTTACATCCTACCTTTCTAATATGGGACCCAAAGCATCCTTCAATACAAATTTAAACAAAATAGCTAAAACACTATGTAGTACAAAAGTTTTAAAAACATTAATCTATAGTTCCAACTTAAAAGTTTTAAACAATTAAACATACATTAATTACATATTACATAACAACCTCATACCCATTGCACATTCTTCCACCTCAACCAGTTATAGGTTGGAGATTTTTTAAATAAAGACTTTACCCATCAGTGAAAAGAGAGCATAGAGGGAGCCAATTGAGTTTTTCTAGGGAGAGTTCCCTACCTTACAGAGCATCTATCAAAAGAACTCTCTTCTGTGGTCTCACCAGATGAGCCTATGAATGCATTCCACAGCTTGGGAACAACATATAGAGAAAGCCTTTTGCAGTATGTGTATCAAGTAGATCTTTGCAGGCAAAGATATTGAAAGACAGACAGTTCATAGCTAACAGGGTCAAGGGTGAATTAATATTTATGGATGGAGATAGAGGGCAAGAACAAAAAATAAATGCTGTATGACCCAAAATGGGAACTTCAATGAATAAATAGTGAAGAAATGAAATATCCTGGGGAAAAGTCAAGATTTGTATTATTCAAAAATGATCTGGCTCAATAAAGCAGCTACCTTCAGCCTGGCCAACCATGTGAACTGGAAATGATGGGAGTTGCATTCCAACACATGTGGAGGGTGCTGGTTGGGGAAGGCTGCATCAAGCCTGTCAGATACAAGCCTCATCCCTTTCCAAGAACCTGTTTACCTTAGATATTGAATGAAGAGGAAAAATATACCTGTTTTCTCTCTGGAGGGAACAGAAAAGGTTGCCAGGATCTTTGCAATACTACAAGGGAATCTGGGATACTTTCTTAGCACCACAGATGTTTTTGTTTTTATTTCTGAAACTATTTACTATACTATCAGCCAGCAGGGAAGAATTTCCTGTTGGGTAGACATAGACAAAACTGGCAGCATCAAGGAGCGTGAGATAACCAGCTTGATGGTCTCCATGTATGTAAAAAAAGATAAAGAATAGGAAAAAGAACTTCTTCACTATACTTTCTGGGTATAAATAAAGAAATAAACAAATATACAGAAACATGGTTTAAGATGAAGACATGGAGGGGGGAAACACACTTGACTCTCAACCAGCCTAAAAACAGCTTAGTATTTAAACAAGCTGCTCACAACAGATACAGAACCTTCTAAGTGGGACCTGCACCACAATGTTGCAGTATGTATCTTTCAGAGAATCAGAGTTGGAAGAGACCACAAGGGCCATCTAGTCCAATTCCCTGCTATGCAGGAAGACACAGTCAAAGCACTCCCAACAGATTCACACCCAGTCTCTGTTTAAAAACTTCCAAAGAAGAAGATTTCACCACTCTTTGAGGCCACATATTCCACTGTTGAACTTTACCGTCAGGAAGTTCTTCTTAATGTTGAGGTGGAATCTCTTTTCTTGTAGCTTGAATCCATTGCTACATATCGGGCCTTTGCAGACTGCCAGAAATAGTGCACATTAAATTGAGGCACTGCCCTGGCTCAGTGCTAGGGAATCATGGGAACTGTAATGTATTGTGGCACCAGAGCTCTCTGACAGAGAAGGCTCAATGTCTCAGAAAAAAATACAATTCCCATGATTCCCTAGCACTGATCCAGTCTGCAAAGGCCCATCCTTGTCTCTGGAGCAGCAGAAAACAAGCTTGCTCCATCTTCAAAATGACAACTCTTCAAATATTTAAATAGGGCTATCATATCACCCCTTAACCTTCTCTTCTCCAGGCTAAACATACCCAGCTCCTTAAGTCTCTAAGACCTTTCACCATTTTGGTCACACTTCTCTAGACATATTTCAACTTTTCAACATCCATTTTAAATTGTGGTGCCCAGAACTAGACACATTATTGCAGGTGAGGTCCGACTGAAACAGAATAAAGTGGCACTATTATTTTCCCTAGCTCGTTTACTGATGCATCCTAGAACTGCATTGGCTTTCTTAGCTGCTGCATCACATTGGTGACGCATGTTCAGCCTGTGGTTCACTAAGACTCCTAGACCCCTTTGCCATTTGCTCCCATCAAGCCAGGTGTCATCCAGCCTGTATCTGTGCATTTCATTTTTACCACACAGGTGTAGTATCCCACATTTCTCCCCGTTGAAATTAATTTTGTTAGTTTTGGCCCAGCTTTCTAATCTGTTAAGGTGATTTTGAATTTTGATCCTATCCTCTGGGATATTAGCTACCCTTACTGCAAATTTGATAAGCATGCCCTCCATTCCATCATCCAAGTCACTGATAAAAATGTTGAATAGCACTGGACCCAGGACAGAACTCTGGCACCCCACTGTTCACTTCTCTCCAGGATGAAGAGAAGCCATTATTGAGTACCCTTTGGTTTCAACTGGTTAACCAGTTAGAAATCCACCTCATGGTCTCTCTCAAAAAAGAGATTAGTCTGGCATGACCTGTTTTTGAGAAACCCATGCTTTTAGTGATCACGGCATTCCTTTCTAAGTGCTTACTGCCTTAGATCTGCTCTAGAATCTTTTCTGCTATTGATGTCAGGCTGACTAGGTGGTAATAATTTGGGTCCTCTTTTTTTGGCGGGGGGGGGGGAAGATAGGGACATTTGTCCTCCTCTAGTCTGCTGGGACCTCTCCTGTTCTCTAGGAATTCTCAAAAATTGCCAGTGGTTCTGAGATTATTTCTGCCAGTTCTTTTAATACTCTTGGATGTTGGTCATCTGGCCCTGGAGACTTATAGCCAGGTATTCCTATACTATCTCTATACCTATTCTGTGCTGCATTTCCCCTATTGCACCATCTGCTCTATTTTCCTAGGTTGAGGGGAAATTTGCTTTTCAAAGACTGATACAAAGGTGTTGAGTAGTTCTGCCTTTTCTGTTACCTGTTAGCATTTCATCATTTTCTTCATGCAGTGGCCCTACTATTTCCTTGTTCTTCATTTTGGTATGAACGTCCCCCCAAAAAGCCCTTTTTATTGTTTTTAATCTGTTTAGCAAGCCTTTGGTTTTGTGCTTTAACTTTTCTGACTTTCTCCCTACACAAGCTGGCTACTTGTTTGAATTATTCTTTGGTGATTTTCCTACTCCCACTTGGCTTTCCATTTCTCCCCCACTGCAAGTTAGCCAGCATTCTGTAGACATTTTGCATTCTAAACTACAGCAGGCTGTTTTGGGGATTTCCTTTCCTTAGGTTTCTTTTCTAAAAAGATTTTTGTACTCCAAATCCCCTGTGCCTACAGAGACTGCCCTCTTTAACTGGCACTCAAGAGACTGTTAGTAGTATAATATATATGATTTCATGAATGTGCCCCTGCCTTTCTTTTCCATATAGTCCATCTGACCACCATTCATGTTAAGCATACCTAATCTCATTGATTTCATTGGTTAGTAATTGGATGATTGACAGTCAAGGAATATTGCAAACTGTAAAGGGGAGACACTGCAGTTCAATGGTGGACCACATGCCTTGCATACACAAGGTCCTAGGTTCAATTCTCAGCACCTCCAGATGAGGCCAGGAAAAGACTTCTGCCTGTAAATCCAGAGAACTGCTGCCAGACAATATAAGACACCATGGAGTAATGGTCTTACTCACCAATATAAGGCAGCTCTTTATGTACCCATCTCCAGAAATAGAGATAAACTAGAAGATGTGCCCCATACTTTTCACAAGAGATGTTTTGTGAATCTGTGGCTAAAATGTTCACATGTTCATTTTATGATAGTCTCTCCTTTGATGATACTTCGCTAGTATGAAAATATTGTTGGAGCAAATATCAAGTCATATGAAATCCCTTCTGTAAACCCAATACACATATGTAAGCCACTGCCATGCAATGTTCCAACGAATGTTAAGACATGCCTGCATGAAACAGATGTTAGAATTCTGAGAACATCCACATGAAATTTGAGAAGGCACTTTACCTCATCAGTAGCTTGATCAAGTTGAGCTGTAATTCTGCTCATTTCATTTTTGGTCTTGTTCAGAACTTTATCTTTTTCAGCCAATTCTATTTTTAGATTTTCGAGTTGCAGCTGAGTTTCCTGAAGTTTAGTAAGACTGAATTTCATATCTTGTGTTTGAATTTGCAGTTTATGCTCTAGTTCCTGAACGCTGGACCTTAACTCTGTGCATAAAAAACAAATAGTATAGTACTACTTCATATACTTTATTCATCAAAAGCTATGTTTGTTTTTTTTAATAAAGCATAGTTGTTTGAATTTGGGCTCCAAAATAGAAATCATAAGAAAATTAGAAGATTTTGAAAGGGGGAAAAAAAATCATCCCTGGTTGCATTTTGAAAGAAGTCTTCAAGTGGTTTCTAGAATATTCAAAACCTTTTCCTTATGTAAGGCTTACTTGATTGGTAGTTTCATTTGTTTCACATATAAATAGTGGTAGTTTTGAATTAAAGATATGCTGAAACATGTTGAACTGTTATTTTTTAGTAGGAACTTATCCTTATTGTTTCCATGATATTTTTGTCTGTGGTACCAAATTTTCTATAATACTCATCTATTTTGTTAACTAAAGTATGAACTTATGCCTTGAAACAACTATTGCCACCGTAATGTTAGTACTGTAAGGACACAAGTACTATAAGGTTACTATTAAATTATGGAATTGCAAAATTCAGAAACGAGGTTGATTTGGTTACGATATTTGCAAGCTACCTTGGTTTTGGGCTTTCAGCTTGTTGAGGAATGGAGAATCCTTTGAACTGCTGAGGATGCTGGGACTGGTGAAATCTTTCTTTGCTGATTTCAGATATCTGTGACTTGGAGTGGCTCCAAATTCCTGAGGAAGATGTGATGGCACTGATCCATTCCTTATAGGAGTTTCCTGATGACTGGATGGAAAGTGGCTTGGTGTTTTCTCTTGTTGCCATGAAAACACTGATGAGGAAGCTTGCTGCCGAGCAATTGCTTTGCGACTTAGTATACTTTCAGGACCCATGGCATTTGTTTTCTTTTAGACCAAAGGGAGAAAATATTTATTTATTTGAACTGATCACAATTCAGGAAATGCTTCAGAGAATAAGAATTTGTTAGTCTGAGATCAAATAAACAACAAAGTGTGCTACCCATTCATCCATCATCATCATCATCAAGTCAAAGATACATGATTTTATATGAGTGAACTACTTTCTATGTTTTGCCATAGGACAAACTATATTATTATCTTTTGAGAAGCTGCAATTTTCTGATCCTGAATCAGTATTTTACATTTATGTATTCTAAATACAAGTAATTAAATCATTACCTGAGACTTCAGGCTCTTCAGTTCTGTTTCCAGTCTTTTCCTTTCTTCTACTTCTTTACTGTATTTTGCTTGCAGTTCTTCAAATTTTGAATCTGCCAATGTAGAATAGAAACCCCTCAGCGACCTTATTATTTTATTTATAATCTCACAATTTTTATTTAAGATCTTATACACATAGAAACATACATAACACTATATGGGAAAAACGAATATACAGTATATGCTCGTCTATAGGTCAACCTCATGTATAAGTCAATGACAGATTTTGAGGACAAAAGTATGGCTTTTGATATGACCTGTGGATCAGCTGAGGGTAAAAGTTAGGAGCATGTAAGAAATGATCTAAAGGATGAAGCAAAGGAAAACAATGCCAAAGAACTTACAAAATTCCAGCAGGCATAACTGTTTGTGCTCACACTAAAGGCTGGATGAATGAGAGAACAGAGGGGAATCAATGCTTCCAGGACAGATTAAGCTCTTGCCTTTCATCACAGGCTGGTTCCTTTTTTTGTAAGAGTTAGTATGGTTCTTACATTGACCCGTGGATGAGTTGATTTAGGATTTTGGGGTCAATTTTATGACTAAACTTTCTAGACTTATACATAAGTATATACAGTATTCAAATTACGCTTTTACAATGTAAAGTATTATGAAAATGTATTAGTCAGAAGTAGGAGACTTCCATTACAGAACACAATGTTTAGGAGACATGCCCTCAGGATGAATACAAGATATATTAAACAAATAAGACAGATTAAATTGTTGGCATTGAGGACAAAGCTGTGGAACGCTTTTAATTTTTGGTAACAGTGGAGAATTTGTTTTAAAGATTAAGAATTATATTTGAACAGCTTTTAGAAAAGAACAAAATGTACCATGATGAGTTGGTGTCAAGGGAGCAATGAAGTTCTTCTTTGGTGTGCTGTCAAAAGATGCATCTCCAGCAATACTGATCTTCTGACTTTTTTCCAATTCAGATTTGTATCTGTTTTTTGTTTTTAAAAAGGTAAGGAAATTTAGCTAAGAAATAAAAATAGGTTTGTAACCTTACTGGATTAGTTGAAATCAATGTGACAACTTAATGAATAAATTAGGTCTCATTGAATTAAATGGGAATTAAGGCTGCCTCTGCACTGCAGAACTAATGCAGTTTGACAATAAACTGCCATGGCTCAATGCTGTGGAATCCTGAGATTTGTAGTTTTTTTGTGGCACTAGAGCTCTGACAGAGAAGTCTAAATATTTCACAAAAGTACAAATCCCAGATGGCATTATTTCTGCAGTGCTGACGCAGCCTAAGCACAAACATTTTACAAAACAATCCTACTTATGTTCATTCCTAAGTCCCACTGTCACATAGGAAGTTCCAAAATGCATTTTATTTTCTAATAAATGAGTGTCCTAATCTGTATCTCTTAGTCCTTTGTATCTGAAAACTCCAATCGATGCTGGAATATTTAGGTTGTATAATATGCAATTACTCCTATCAGTGGGTGGAGTTTGGGGGAAGAAAATGGTTAAATTTCTATAGAATATAAACAAAGAAGATCTCACAGTCAGATACTCTTAATAAACTTCAATCTTAAGATGTTAGTCTAGATGTGACTATTTGATCTGTTAAAACATAAGCATTATTTTTCTTCAGAGATAAACTCTTGCATATTTGTCATGTAGTATTGCTGCAATTTGTTAAGATATTAACAAATTAAGTTAAGGAGTGCAAATGTATAAAAACAACACAAACATTTTAAAAACTGCATCGTCTCATACAATGAAGGATGAACATAAGAATAGTCTGCTGGATCAAACCCAAAATTACTTGTTCCAGCAATTTGTCTCCACAACTGCTAGACAGATATCCAAGAAAATACCATGAGTAGGATGTGAATAGGCGTCTGTTCATGTTCCCCAGCAACTGGGGCTGGGGACTGACATACTTTTCCAGTATGGAGAGTAATATATAGCCTAACTGTAGCAGTTAAAATGAAGCTACCTACTCTCCTTTTAATGGTTTCCAAATCGAGGACCATCATTACATTTACGGCAGTGAATGCTACTACATGAAACAGTACTTCTTTTCATCAGGTTCCTTCTCCACATCATACTATAATTCTGTACATTCACTATTCTCTTTCCTTTTCTCCTAAAGTTCCTCAAACACTGTAGCTTCTCCTCACAATGGAGTTGCTTTCAATTTCTCCTAAAGTTCCTCAAACACTGTAGCTTCTCCTCACAATGGAGTTGCTTTCAAATGGACATAATGCCAGTCAAAAGAGCCAGTGTGATGAGTGTGTAACTATGACTCGGGAGCTCAGGGTTTGAATCCTGCATGGCATGGAAACCCACTGGATCAACTTGGGTAAATCACAGTCTCTCAGCCACAGAAGAAGGAAAAGGCAAACTCTTTGAAAAAATCTTGCCAAGAAAAGTCTGTGACAACACCTTAGGGTTGACATAAGTCAGAAACAACTCTAAGGCACAGAAACAACAATTCCCAGACAAACTGGATGTCTTCAAAGAGAGTGGGCTAGATCAAGAGTGATCCTTCTGAGCATGTTCATGACAACCAGCACAATCTCACAACCTCCTTATGTTTTTGGTTCCTCCTCAAAGAAATCCTCACCTTTTAAGTTCTTGCTCTAGTCTTTCAATGTGTTTCTTGCTTGAAATGAGTTGTCCCTCTTGAAAGTTAACTTGTGATTCCTTCACTTGAAGTTCAAGACAAAGTTTCTGTCTTGCGTTTGCTAAGTTATCACATAGTTCCATTAAATTCTGGTTTTCTCTCTTCAGAGTTGCTCCTTCATTTTTTTCTTGTTCAACCTTAACAGAAGAGTTTACAATTGAAAATCACATTCAAATTGACTCCAAATTTCTACTTCATGAAAAAAAAATCTTACTTAGGTCTAAAGAATAAGTTTTGTTCACTAGACCTTTTAAAAATATCTTTGGCTAACATTCAAAAAGCAACTGGAAGCATTATATGCATCAAGATGGTCAGCTTGTGACCCTCCAAAATCTTCAGAAGGGTCACTCAATGTATACCTTAGACCAGTGATGGCAAACTTTTTAGGGGCCCAAACTAAAAGGCCTTCTGGCACCGGGTGTTACCCAGTGCAAGGGGTGGGATGTCCGCCCTCTGGGGGCAGGGCTTCTGGGGCAGAACTTCTTCCCCCCCCCGCCCTCCCAGGCTTTCAGCTGCCTCTCGGGTGGGGGGGGGGAGAAGAGGAACAGGTACATGCCTTTTTCTCCTCCTCTCCCTGCTCCCTCCCAGGCCTTCAAGCTGCCTATCCAGAGACAGCTGAAAGCCTGGGACAGCAGGGAAGAAGAGGAACAGGCAGGTGTGAAGAGGTAGCTGAAGGCCCAGGAGGTGGGGGGGTGAAGGAGGAACAGAATGGAAAGAAAGCCTTTCCACAATGGCACACAAAGCCATTCCGGAGGGCATGTGGAGAGACGGGAGGGTGGGGGAAGAGGAGGAATAGGCATACACCTGTTCCTCTACTTCCCCCTGCCCTCTTAGGCCTTAAGCTGTCCCCAGGGAGGCAGCTGAAGGTACAGAAGAGGGAAGAAGTGGAGGAACAGGTGTGTGCCTGTTCCTCCTCTTCCCTGCCCTACCATGCCTGTTTCTGGAGAGGTATTTTAAGCTACGGGAGGGCAGGGAAGAGGAAGAGCAGCTGCATGCATGTACCTCCTCTTCCCCCGCCCTCCCGTCTCTCCGCATACCCTCTAAAATGGCTTCGCGTGCCATAGGTTCGCCAAGATGGACTTAGACTTTAAATCTGTCCTACATATCTACTGATGGGTTAATACCAACACAGCATTGCCCAAGGTTTCAACATGATTGTTTTAGTCAAAGAATTAATCTTGTACTGTTTTTGGTTGAAGAACATTAGTACCAGTTCAAAACAATGGTTGGTCTATACTAGTCTTCAGTAGCTAAATCCTTCATAAAATTTGAAAACACAGGAGATTTATGGAGAACATAGTTTTATTCTCTCTTAGGGACCTAGTATATAGATTATCCATGCCATGCCAAAACAAAACTAAAAAACAAGCAAGCAAAAATATCCTAATCCATGTACAGTGGTACCTCTACTTACAAAATTAATTCGTTCCAGCAGCC
>CM034701.1:361033745-361047985 GCA_020142125.1 Phrynosoma platyrhinos
TGAATTTTTCGTTAGTAGAAGCATTCGTAAGTAGAGGTACCATTGTACTATTTTATGGCTCACATTCTTTCCAATGGGACAATGCCCACAACACTGGACAGGTTTCTTCAAACTGTAGATGTGTATAGCTGCACAGATGTGCACATCTGCACTATGTTCTCCCATTCCATGTGTAAGGATACCAAAGTTACTTCTTATATATCTTGTCAGATATTTTATACACAAATTTGTTTTTATATAACATGAACAACATGCTGTACAACATTCATTATGGTCCTGGCTACTTGGAGCTTCCATTCTCTGATTATACAAGTTGTAGTCATTTAAATACTTCTACTACCTGTGTACCCATTTTTATAATGAAAGCAAATACAAATTATGAGAACATATCATTATTGATTTAAAAAAACAATTTCAGAATTCCTAATAATAGGTGTAATATTTTATATATACTTAGGCTACCTTCTGCTTTTGTTTTTGTAATGCTGCTTCTAGAGATTCCAGCTGAAACTGCTTTTGCTGTCGCTCTTTTTTAAGCTTCTCCAGATGACTTTCAAGTTCTTGAATCTTGTGAAGAACTCTTGTGGAAAGGCCTTCCTTCCATTCTTCTACAGCCCAGCTCATTTTATCTACTTTTCAATTCCTTCATACACAAGAGGCATCACAAGGTGAAGAATGGTAAATAAAGTCATTGCCTTTTAAATATCTAAAATTATTCTTATTTTTCATTCAACTAAAGGAATGATTGTCTTTGAGGTTGGAATTTTATAGACACATACTTCAGTCCCACTGATTTTAAGAGAACATATTTCCAAGCCAAATATTTATGGATAGCGCAGCCATTCCTATTCCCCAACTACATACTCAGTAGTTCAGGGTGCGAAGGCAAGATGATGCTCTCATTGAAGAATTTTAATGAACTTTGGTCATAACTTTTTTTTCCCCTTTCTTTCTTTTATATACTACTTTTCCTCTAACATATATATATATATATCCTAACAATGCAAGTTAAAACAAAATACAATTAAAATAATGGGTAATAGAAAAGTTTTTTCCTAAACAAAACACAGGTCATCATCCATCAGATCAAAAACATTATGAAGTCGAAGGCTTTCTCGGCTAGCATCCAGTTTTTTGGGCTATGTGGCCATGTTCTGGAAGAGTTTATTCCTGACGTTTCTGAACCATCTGAACAACATCCATTTGAACATCCAATTCACAATGGAAAAAGAAAAGGAAAGAACATTGCCATTCTTGGATGTCCTGGTCATCCGCAAACCAAACCAACATTCGGGCCACACAGTATACAGAAAACCTACGAATATGGACAGATACCTACAGAACTCCAACCATCACCCAAGACAAAAAAAGAAGCACAACAAAAACACTGGTAGACCAGGCAAAAAGGATCTGTGAACTCCACTTCCCAGAAGATGAATTGAAACACCTAGACTGGGCTCTACAGGCTCAGACATCAGAAGAGCTGCCAGACCCAGAAAAACCTACAGGAGTGAAGACAAACAACCACCCAAAGGGAAGGTATTTCTTACCATACATCAAAGGAGTCACAGACAGAACAAAACAAAAACACAAACTCCAAATGATCTACAAACCAACCAAGGAAATCCAACAAATGCTGCGCTCAGTGAAGGACAGGAGAATCCCTCTCATAGCCGCAGGAGTTTCCCACATACCATGCATCTGCAGACAAGTCTACATAGGGACCACCAAATGCAGTGTTGAAACGCGAATCAAGGAAACCGAGAGACACTGCAGACTGGGCCAGCCAGAAAAGTCAGAAGTAGCAGAACACATTATAAACCATCCTGGACATAAAACGCTATTTGAAAACACTGGAATTCTGGACCATGCCAACAACTATCAGGTCAGAATGCATAGGGAAGCCATTGAAATCCACAAACACTTAGACAACGTCAACAAGAAAGAAGAAACCCTTAAAGTAAACAAGGGCGATTAAGTGACTTGCCGCCACCCCTTTGCTTACCAGGTCGGGACCACCAAACGCAACTGAACCTGACATTTCCCTGGAGCAAAAAGGAGTGGCAGAAAACCAACCACCCTTCCTTTCTTTCTCCGTGCATCGGGAGAAAAGGTGCCTTTGCCGCTGTGGTGGTATTTTTCCAGCATTTCTGTGGCGCAGCGTGCCTAAACGCTGCATCACAGAAATGGCCCAACACCCCCCACATTGCGGTCAGCGGAGCGGTGTAATGCTGGCTTTGGGTGGCATCAGGGCATGTGGCCCCCATGCCCCCCCCCCATGCTGGTGCTTTTCGCCATTCTCTTTAGGACCAAAGTTTAGCTACCAGTCCTGAAAAACACCAAAATCAAGACCAAGTATGTGTAAATGAATACCACCCAGGATCAGGGGATTTCCCAGCAGACAATGGATCACTAATTAAATAGACACCCTGAGGCCTTGCCATTCAACAATAAACCAATACACAGATTAACATGCCACTATCTCTCAACCAAGAGTATATATACCCCACTCACATCCATGCCAGCATTCTCCAAAGATGCCAACCACAGCTGCTGGCAAAACGTCAGGAATAAACTCTTCCAGAACATGGCCACACAGCCCAAGAAACCCACAAAAAAAATATCAAAACATTTTTAAAACTGTTAAAATATAATAATGATACAAATACAATTCATTCCCATTTTTTCTAAAACAGTTAACACTCCAGGGCTAGGAAAACAGAAAGGTCTTTCCCTACCAAGGGTGGTGGTGTGAACCAATCTTCCCATGGGAGCGAATTCCACAACCTGGGGACATCCGCTGAGAAAGTTCTCTTCCTATGTCCCCACAAAATATACCTGATGGTACTATGAATGAGAAAATGCACTTCCTGAAGGATCTTTAAATTTGGACAAATGTTATTTACTGTTGGTACTTTGTGCAGTCCTGTCCTCAAAATTATTCTGTTCTGCTTTGGACTACACTTCTGCACTCTTAAACAGGAAAACACATAACTACAATTAATGGTATCAATGCAATCATGTCACCTTTTAGTGCCAGAAAAGAGTCTGGCACCCTGGCCAATTCACCAACCACTTCTGCATCTTTATTAGGGATTTGTTTATCTTTTAAATAATCTGTATTTAACTGAACTTGGAGAGTAGTGGCGTCTCCTTCCTTGGAGGTCTTTAAGCAGAGGCTGGATGGCCATCTGTCAGGGATGCTTTGATTGGGAGTTCCTGCATGGCAGGGGGTTGGACTGGATGGCCCTTGTGGCCTCTTCCAACTCTAGGATTCTATGAAATATATTACTTCAGTGGTGAATAAGGCAGGACTATTTAAACACACCGTTGGTTGCAGGGACCACATATATTGTCATACAGGCCATGTGAAGCAGGTGATGCTGAGTGGCATGGGGAACAATGAGATACGTTCAAAATCCATTTGTAAGGACTAATGTGGTTTTATAAAATCCTCATTGCAGATGCTGCAAGGAATTGGCAAAATAGTTCTGCATCCCCAGCAACTGTGATTGATTGACTCAAGTACATATAATTGATGTCTATTTTCCTCAGTCTTTTGAATGGGGAACAAGGCAGAATCCATTTGAGATGTCTAACAGGGACAGCTTGTTTCACCTTGGTCCAAAACATACTGCAGAAACAATCTAGTTTGAGACTGCCTTAACTGCCCTGGCTCAATGATATTCTGGGATTCGTAGTTTTGTGAGACATTAAGCGTTCTTTTTCAGAGAGCTCTGGTGCCACAATAAACTACACTTCCCATGATTCCCTAGCACTGAGTCAGGGCGGTTAAAGTGGACTCAAAATGGATTATTTCTGGCAGTCTGTTCAGGCCCTCACTCTACCATAAATTCAAGCATTGAGGAAAGAGAAATAGTTACAGATTTCCCATACCTTGCTTCAAACATTGATTAGAATGGAGACTGCAGCCAAAAAATCAGGAGGTAAGGAATGCTGCCCCAACAAACTACCATTCCCAGAATTCCATTGTCTCGAGCCGTGGCAGTTTAAAGCGGTGTCAAACCGGATTACCTCTCCAGTGCGGACGCAGCCACAGTCCTCACATAGAAACTATATAGCCCCCGTGAAGCCTCACGGCCGGAAGGACCCTCCAAAAACCAGCCTACTTTCCCTTTAGGGCCCCTCTCGCGTTTTGACTGCTTCGAGGGCCGCCGGACATTCAAATCTGCCACCGCCTCCCGCGAGCGCCGAGTTCGTTTGGACGACCCGGAACGCCGATTGGTCGGCCGCCAAGTCAATCTTCTTCCGGCGTTCTTCAGTTGAGCCAATAGGAGATGTGCCTCGCTTGTGTGCGCGAGAAAGTGGGTCCTTTTCAAACCTCATTGGCCGAGAGGGCGGGGAAGGCGGGAGTCTGGTTTGTTTTTGTCTCTCTGAAGGGAAGATATGAAATAAAGACCTCTGACTGGAGTTCGTAGGGAAGCGGGAGTTTAGCAGGCGCATGCGCGCTTTGGGGCTGAAATGGCGAGGTTGATAACCGTTACCGTTACTTGGGATTTGCCTCAGGATGCATCTTTGTTGTTGTTCCTTACTTAATGGCGACCCTGAGGCGAAACTATCACGGGGGTTTCATGGCAAATTTCCTTCAGAGGGGGTTTGCCATTACCATCCTCTGAGGCTGAGAGAGTGTGACTTCCCCAAGTGGCTGAGTCGGGATTCGAACCCTGGTCTTCAGAGTCACAGTCCAACGCTCAAACCACTACACCACGCTGGGTCTCGCATCTAGACTGTAGAAATAGTGCACTATGATAACACTTTAACTGCCACGGCTTCCATCCTACAGAATCCTGGGATTTGTATTTTTGTGAGGCACCAGCATTAGTTTGGGAGAGAAAGCCCAAGGCTTTGTAAAACTACAAATTACAGGATACCATAGGATGGAGTTACAGCATTTAAAGTGGTGTTTTAGGGCCGTAACAGACTGCCAGAAATAGTGCAAATTGAGTCCACTTTAACTGCCCTGGCTCAGTGCTAAGGAATCATGGGAACTGTAGTTTATTGTGGCACCAGAGCTCTCTGACAGAGAAGGCTAATGTCCCAGAAAAAACTACAGTTCCCATGATTCCCTAGCACTGAGCCAGGGACAGTTAAAGTGGTCTCAAGCTGGGTTATTTCTGTAAAGGCCCAAACTGCCTTATTTCTACAGTGTAGATGCAGCCTCATGGGGGTTTTTTGGGGGGGTTAGTCAAGTATAGGCTTGTCTTGTAAACAGATGCCAGAAGAGAAGGCAGAATCAAGGCTGAAGCAAGAACAAGAGTCCTGTGACAGTTCAAACTATTTGTTTATTTACTTGATTTAAATCCTGCTTGTCTCCCAAAATGGGATTGAAGGTTGGTTTAGCATAATTTTCAAAAGGTTCAACTCAAACATTTTAACTATAAAAAGTCCAACAAAAACATTAATTTCTAAATTTTAAAAAGTAATTAAACGTCAACATGATTAAAAACAGCTAGGGCCTTTGCAGACTGCCAGAAATAGTGCAAATTGAGTCCACTTTTAGGGTTAGGGTTAGTGCTAGGGAATCATGGGAATTGGGTTTTTTTCCTGACACATAGAGCCTTCTCTGTCAGAGAGCTCTGGTGCCACAATAAAATACAGTTCCCATGATTCCCTAACACTAACCCTAAAAGTGGACTCAATTTGCACTATTTCTGGCAGTCTGCAACCCCCCCTCAGTGCAGTTAGGGAATCATGGGAACTGTAGTTTATTGTGGCACCAGAGCTCTCTGACAGAAGGCTCAATGTCTCAGAAAAAAACTACAGTTCCCATGATTCCCTAACTGCACTGAGTCAGGGCAGTTAAAGTGGACTCAACTTGCACTATTTCTGGCAGTCTGCAAAGGCCCTAAAATACTTAAAACATACTTGAAACACAGTTTCAATGAAAGATTAATAAATACACAGTATGTAATGGTTTGAGTGACTATGGATCATATCACACAGGGGAAATCCCGTGCAGAAATGGGATTTAAAAAGTGGGGAAAACCTGCAAAAGTGGGTTGATTTTCAAATATATCACTGTTAAAGTGTGGTTAACCTGAACGGAAAGTAATCAAAAGCTGCTTCTTTTTACTTTCAGGATTTTCTGAAAGTAAAAAAGAAGCAGCTTTTTACTGCTTACATTGGGGGATAACCACACTTTAACAGCGACATTGTCTGAAAATCTACCCACTTTTGCGGGGGTGGGTGGGTTATATTTAAAACCCCATTTCTGCACAGGATTTCCCCCATGTGATAAAGTCCTATGACTGGAGAACAGGGTTTGAATACCCGCTCAGCCATAGAAACCCACTGGGTGACCTTGGGCAAGTGACACTCTCTCATCCTCAGAGGATGGCAATGACAAACCCACTCTGAAGAAACCTGCCAAGAAAACACCATAGATCACCTTAGGGTTGCCATAGGTCAGAAACTACTTGGAGGCACATAATAATAACAAATACACACACACACCACTTCAGACACTTGGTTATTGCTGTTGTGTGCCTTCAAATAATTTCTGCCTTATGACTAAAGGTAATGCTAACATAATTTTCTTTGCAAGATTTTGTTCAGATTTTTGCCAATGGCTTCCTCTGAGGCTGAGAGAGTGTTACCTATCCAAGGTTACCTGGTGGCTTTTCATATATGAGCAGGGATTTGAACCCTGGTCTCCCAGAGTTCTGGGGCTCACTGTAGTGTAGTGGTCTGAGTGTTGGACTATGACTCTAGAGACGGGGGTTTGATTCCCAGTGCAGTTATGAAAGCCACTGGGTGGCCTTGGGCAAGTCATATGCTCTCAGGAGAAGGCAATGACAAACCTCTGAACAAATCTTGCCAAGAAAACCCCATGATAGGTTCACCCTATGTTGGAAATGACTTGAAGGCACACAACAGCAACAACTGTTCTAGTCTGATACTCAAACCACTGCATCACAATGTCTCTCATACATTCTGAAAATTGATAAATATACTCATCAATAATTATTTCTTGTAAATCTTAAAAATATGTTGTTGCTTTCCATACCTTTTGAAAGATTAAACTGTGGATAAGCAAATGGAAAATAGAACAGTGTTCCTATTCCTATTATTATTAGTAGTAGTAGTAGTAGTAGAAGTAGTAGTAGAAGTAGAAGTAGCAGTAGTGGTAGTATCTTGTCTTCCTCCCAAAATTAGGGCTCAAGGTGATTACAGTTAAAAACAACAAGACCTGTACAGGAGTTACCATTAAGAAAGGATTTGACTCCGACAATGTACATGGCACTTTTGGGAATAAAAACAAGACAGGTCTGATACCTTAATCAACTATAGCTGCTCAGGGTCAGGTCATTTAAATGAAAATATCCAGTCTCACAAATGAGAATACATTTTTATCTTTGGAAATTATTTTTTCCAGTCTCTGTACTGAACAGGAAAAGAGCTCAAACCTTTCTCACCACTGGTTTGAAGACCATTCTAAGTAGTGATTTTTAAGAATTCAGGGCACTTTTAATCTAACCAAAGAAAGTTTTCCAAACTTTGCTTTGAACAACAAAGCCCCCAAAGTTTTTTTAGCCCTGTATTTAACACTTTATTAAATATTGGTTTTCAGATATGAGAGTTCTAGTGCAACCAGATAAACTTTTCCAAACAAACCAAAATGTTGTTCAAACTACTATTTTCAGAGTGCCCCAAATAACCAGTGCATCTCACTGACCACATTTTGTTTTCTTACAGGTTGCAAAATCAATCCTCATCCCAACCCCAACCCCTGCAACAGCAAACATCATAATCCTAATACGGTAATGCTACAAATAATTACAAAATATTCTAGGGAAGGTGAGATAATAATGATTATAATAATAGTCCAACAAGGCAATCCAATCCAAGAGAGCAATCTATCTGTGTAAGCCTTAATAAATTTACTGGGAGCTGCAGTTTTATAATTGTGGTAATGTGACATATCCCAAAGGGAAAAGAGTTGGAGAAACAGAGAAGAGGAAGATTTTGACCGTAACCTGGGGAACTGGAGATAGAAGGTGATAAAATCATGAGTGAATGAGAAATAGAAGGGAAGGAGGGAGAAGATAAATGTAGCCAGGAGACATGGGGAAGGGAAAAAGCAGAAAGAAAGTGATTGGTGGGAGGAGGAAGGAGGAACTCACAAAAGGATACATTTAATTCTTTGTATGTACAAGACTCAGGCTGTTAAAAAACAAACACAAAGATCAGAACCTTTTTTCTGTTCTTGCCACTAGGTGATTCCCTTTTCCACAGAAAAAAACAACATGATAATTGCTTTCCTATGGGAAAGCCAAAAATCTATTAGAAGTGTTTTTAAAAATGTATCTGTGATGTGGCCAGGAGTGATGCATTTGTTGACAGATTAAAATATTAAAATCTTTCCAATTTAAAACAATTGGAAAGAAGTTAAAATAGTTTAAAACCATGTGAACGTATGGATGTAATGGAAAGAATTAGACTCAAAAGCTTTACATCTGTTCCAATAGGGCCTCCAAGGTTATAGTATTCCACAAGCAAGATAAGATTCTCTGCAGATAAGATCAGCAGCAAAGATTTTCTCCTATGTCCTCTCACAGCATGTGGCTCCTAGTGATGGGACAAAGAGGGGCCTCTTCCTACCAACCTCACTCCTCATATAGACTGTATGCAAGGAGAGGCATTTGATCATGTATTGAGGGTTGAAGTCATTTAGGGCTTTAATTGTACAGTGATCCTTCCACATTCACTGGGGTTGGCGGGTGAAGGACCCCCTGAATGTGGAAAAACCACACATTAAAAAAACCTATTATTTTTACCTGAGAGAACATCTCTAGGAATTTCCAGGTCCTCCAGTGCAACTCTATGATCAACTTCTGCCAGAGGTTGATCATAGAATCATGCTGGAGGACCTACAAATGCCTAGAGAAATGTTTTCTCTAGGAACTTGTAGGTTCTCCAACACAACGTTATGGTCAGCTTCTGGAAGAGTTGTGCTGGAGGACCTAGAAATTCCTAGATAGTACATATTAATCAAAACTGCAAATACAGTAGGCCCTCCGTATCTGCAAACTTGCAATCCACAGATTCCAGCATCCACAGATTGCAAGCCCATGGGAGAGGCAGAGGAGGAAGTGGCGAAGAGGAGGAGGAGGGAAGGAGGTGGAGGCGGTGGTGGGGAAGAGGAGGAGGCCGCCCAAGGACTTTGCACATGGAGAAGGGGCTTCCCCCCACACCTGAAGCTTACTTCACCATCCTCTCCTCCTCCTCCTGTCTCCTGGTGGGTATGGTGAGGCCGAGGCCTGGAGGGGCAGGAAGTGGAGTGGTAGAGCCTCAGCATGGCCGGAGCCAAAAGGAACCGTGGGCCCCAGGGCACCTCTCTGGCAAGCAGCACTCTAGAATGCCACCCTTGGACCCTTCCAGCCCCAAGGGATACCCAAGGCTCATGCTTCCAGCTGCCCCTGTCAAGCCTGGACGACCTCCTCCAGCTCTGTCCATCCCTCTATTAGTGAGGCTCCCTCCTTCCCACAGCACATGACCAATGGGGACTGACAGGGGCAGCAGGCAGTGGACAGCATCCAGGCCTGACGGAAGTAGCTGGAAGCATGAGCCTTGGGAGTCCCTTGGGGCTGGAAGGGTCCAAGGGCGGCGCTCCAGAGTGCCATTTGTCAGGGAGGGGTCTGGGGCCCAGCAGGATGGCCTCGTGGTTCCTTTCAGCTCCAGGCACGCTAGGCTTCTCCAGTCCACTTCCTGCCCTTTCAGAACGGATCCCCGCAGATACCGAGGGCCAACTGTAATCAAATCTGCAAATGTCAAAGCCACAAATATGGAGGGCAAACTGTATAGTCTCATCATAGCTGTTACTGTACTAAGTTCATCATATTTAGGGACACCTGATTTTGTAAATTTAACATTTTCCACTTACTGTGCTTTCTTTTTTAAATTGAAGTTCTTTCTGTCCTGTTTAGGAAAATATTTGTAAATTTATGTAAGTTCTTATGTAGTTAAAAAATCAAACAACAATATTGTTTGGTACAACCACACATGTATTCATGATGTACCTCCTGTCTTGGTCAAGGCTGAGCAATATGTTGGCATCAAAATGAACTGTGCTAACCAGGATTGTTAAGCAAATCAATTGCTAACCTATCTAAAGACAACCAACTGAGTGTAGAATGTGGGCTAGTCATAACTGTGGTTTAGAGCATGCAAAGTTAATTTTAAAAGCTTAATTTATTTTCTTAATTGATAGGTAAAAATGTTTTGTTTACATATGGTGAAAGGGCCAATTTTCTATCCATGGGATCTTTTGAAGGGTGCACTGCTCCCCAAAACAAATTATTAATGGATGATGCCCTCCATTTGGTTTTGTAAAACCCTTTTATGGCAATTGATGATGATGATGATGATGATGAAATTATTTTTATCCTGCCCCTCTGTGTAATGCAACCAGGGTGGCTTGCAAAATTAAAATATACATTCCATATCCCACAATCCCACCCACCCCCCTTAAAATGCTATTAAACAGTTGGCAATTTAAAACACACTAAAATGATAACACAAAAACAATAACTGCAGCAGAATCAGGGATAAGCAGGTTGGGCTATCTTTTGATGGACAGGATATCTATTCAGGAAATGCATAGTATTCTCCATTTTGGGGGTTTATAGCAGAATTGCCTTTCCCATAGCCTTCCAGAACTGGCAATTCTTCCTTTTTTGCCATTTTTTTTTTCTGGGGGTGGAGAAGTGCTCAAGAAAATCTTTGTTTTAATATTTGTTTTTAAATGTATGTTTTATTGTGTTTTAATTCTACAGTTAGTTTAGCACTGTTTTAATATTGTTTTTGTGTGCTTGTTTTTAACTTTATGTGTTTTTTGTACCCTGTTTTATTTTACAAGTCTTCTGGAGTAACCCACCTTGAGCTGGGTATCATCAGCATACTGGTGACATCTGTTTTCTTCATTTCAAAGGCAATAGACCTACATATTTTTATATATTCGCAGAGGTATTCTCTGCAAATTAATAATTGTTAAAGAATATGTTTAGAAATTTAAACTGCACTCACATAAACAGCATAAATGTGGTTCTAAACTGTTAACATGAAGTTTGAGCATTCTAGCCTGAAGCAGTTTCCACCAATATGCCGCACATAGTTGGAAAAATATACAGTAAAAATTATTAATTATTAAGACTATAAATAAAAGCAGAGCAATATAAGCTGTCTCTCATACTTATAAAGAGAGACTTACTGAATAACTATTTTATTGGTGTTTGAAATGTTCAGAAAAATAACATGTTTTCACTAAAATGTTCACGTTGTAACTTCAGTCTATTCTCTTTTTGAGTGTATTATTTATTTTTATGGATGATAATCTGCTAGAAAAGTATTTGGCTTGCAGTGCTGTCTTAGTAATTGTGAGCCATCAAGTTATTATAACAAGTTAGATCATGCTTCATGACAACAGGTTTGCTTTCCAGGATTGTGTAATCCAAATTCCTTTTCCAAAAGAAAAAGAAAAAAGATTAGTCAATACAAGTGTTAGAATGTTGTTAACAGAGTGCACACCAGACAGCAGAAAAATGACCTTTGGTGTAGTTATGGTAAGCATAGCAGAACTTGAAGTTATCATATTGCAAAGCAGGAATCCCATGTGTGGTAGATTGTTTTTAGACAACCTGTATTATGTTTTACAGAATCTTGGTTGGATGAAGCTGGGGAGGTTTATTTTGGTCAACTTTGGGCCTTTACAGACTGTCAGATATAATGTAGCTTGAGGCCACTTTACCTGTCCTGGCTCAGTGCTAAGGAATCATGGGAACTGTAGTTTATTGTGGCACCAGAGCTCTCTGACAGATAAGGTTCAATGTCCCAGAAAAAAACACAGTTCCCATGATTCCCTAGCACTGAACCAGGACAGTTAAAGTGGCCTGAAGCTGCATTATTTCTGGCAGTCTGTAAAGGCCCTTTGTCCACTGGAGTTCTCTATGCTGCAGCAGGTGAGGTCTGAGTAATGGGGAGGCAGAGTTGGACTGGTCTATTAGGATTCCTACTCTGAAGTACCTATCTTGAAGTTTTCTCAGTTCAAGTGTGTGCACCTGAAACTGGGTGTTCAGGATAAATTAGAGATTCTGTTGGTGTCTTGGGATTGTTGTTGGAGTACTCTGTCTTGTAGTGCTGGAGGACTTCTACATCAATGCTAAGACTGCCCTGCCAGGAGTGGTTCAAGACTTCACTTGTGCTATGACATACATGGGTCTGTCCCAAGTGATATCTGGCTCTACTCATGCTGCTAGGCATACATTTCCTGTGCTGGGTGGATGCGATGGTGATTTGGGCATAGAGGAAGTGTTTATAGTTCCATTCTCATGGACAGATCACTTTCTGGTGGTTTAGACTTGATGGATTCAGCATCTCCACAGTGGGTGAGAGACCCATAAAGATGGTCTACCCCAAGAGGTTTATAAATCCAGAGGGATTCCTAATTGCTCTTGGAAAGTTTCCTCCTGCCTCACAGGTGATTCCATCAAAATCTTGATGAACCTCTGGAATGGGGAAATGGTCAAGGCAGTGCACACAATTGTGCAACTCAAGGATGTGGACAGGATTCTTGCTATGGTGAAAGCCACCACATGTATGTTAGATCCTTGCCTTGCTTATTAAAAAAAAATGCCAGAGGGAGATTGATGAGTGGGAAGAGGAAGTGGTTAATACCTCGTTGAAAATAAGGCAGAGTTCCAGCTTGTCTAAAGGAGGCTGTTATAAAATCATTGTTGAAAAAGCCTTCCCTGGATATCAACGTACTGGATAATTATCAGTCAATTTCCAGCATTCCATTTTTTGGGCAAGGTGTTGGAACATGTGATGGCCTCCAGGCTCCAGGAGTTTCTGAATGAGATGGATTATCTAGACCTATTTCAGTCTGGTTTCAGAACTGCCTCTGGGACAGAGAAAGCTTTGGTTGCCTTGGTGGTCAACGTATGCTGGGAATTGGACAGTGGGAGTGTGTTAGTTTTGCGAGACTTCTCAGAGGCTTTTGATACGATTGATCATGATATGCTTCTGGACTCCGTTGCTAGGATGGGATTAGTCTCTTATGAATAGTCAAAATACAAAGTGAAATTAAGCCCCATGATGTTGTAATGACAGTGAATAGCAAACCTGGACATATTCTCATTGTAAGCCTTGCTATATTATGGTTGGATACCCAAAACATTTATGCTGTCTATGAAGTAATGCATATAAAAAACAGTACAGAAAGAGTGCTGAAAAAAAATATATAGACCATAGTTTGTTATATGGAAAATACTATGACCTGTGCATGATCCAAAACATCCTGCAAAAGGGATGTGGTTTTGAAATTTGGATATTATGACTTCCAGAAATGCTGACCAGTAGCCATTCTTGTGAATGCTTCTGAAAGATTAAGCTCACAAGATCTAGAGACCTAGGTCTTGGTTTGGGAACAACCACCTTAGACCATAGAATTGATGTTAGGAATCATACAATCATAGACTTGGAAGGGATGTTAACAGACTTCTATTGCAACCTCAGCCATACAGCAATGCATAGCTTTATTCCTGAGAAATGCCCATCTGTTTAAAGACCTCCAAAGAAGGAGAGTCCACTAGGATCTGAGGTAATCTATCCCACTGTTGAATGGATTTTTTAAAATGCTGCATCACACTGCTGAGTCATGTTTAGCTTATGGTCTACAAAGTACCCTAGATCTCTTTTATGTATATGTATACTGTTATCAAGCCAAGTTTTGCCCACTTGTGTTTGTGTTTAATTTTTCCTGCTAAAATGTAATGTACAGTTGTCCCTCCATATTTGCGGCTTTGACTTTTTTTGATTTGATTAATATGTTCTCTCTAGGAATCTCTAGGTCCTCCAGTGTGACTCTGTGGTCAATTTCTGCCAAATGTCATGCTGGAGGACCTAGATATTCCTAGAGAGGTGATCTCTCATGTAAAAACAAATAATAGTGTTGTTGTTTTTTATTTGAGTTTTTTCCACTTTCATGGGAGTCATGTGGAGTGTTGTTGTTGTTGAAATTAATTTTGTTAGTTTTGGCCCAGCTCTCCAATTTTTTATGGTAATTCTGGTCCAAAACATACTGCAGAAATAATCCACTTTGAAACTGCTTTAACTGTCTTGGCTCAGTGCTAGGGAATTCTAGGAAATGTAGTTTATTGTGGCGCCAGAACTCTCTGATAGGACCTTATCACACGGGGTCTAAAGCAGAGTTAATCCAAAGG
>CM034701.1:361053596-361064009 GCA_020142125.1 Phrynosoma platyrhinos
TGAGTGAGTGGCTGCAGTACAGGCTTTTAACCACTGCGCCACCAGGGCACACACAAACACCCATACCCATTAAGGGTAGAAGTGTTGCAGAGCACTTTTGGATCAGTAGCGTTAGGACCTATTTATATGAAATACCCCCATCTTTAGTACAAAGCTTGGAAAAGTTATATTTATTCATTCATTTATTTTTGGACAACAGCTTCCAGATTCTCTCAATCTCTCAATCCCTATGGCCAGTGATCATACCAGCAGGGGGATTAATGGAGTTTAGTTGAAAAAAAGTAACTCTTCTAGCTACGAGATTGTTTGTGCTGCAGCACATGCAGCTTTGAAGTACATTGGTAAATAGCTCCAAAAACATTGCATTTTTGGAAAAACATTGTATGACTTTACAGAGGCCTGTTCATCAAGGTTTTATCTATGCTCTTTGCAGGAGCTCCAGCCTACCTCTGGAATGTGTCTTCTTTTCCTTCCTATTACCAGCTTAGGGTGTGACATGCAAAGCACTCCTAGGGAACTGTGTTATGCAGGAGAAACAAGCAATATAATCAGGTAGATATTATAACAAGGTAGATGCTATTGCGAAGCGGCCTAAATACCCTAAAGTCACCATATCTCATCTGATCTTGGAAGCTAAGCAGGGTTAGCTCTGCTTTGTACTTGAAAGGGAGACTACCAAAGAATACCAGGCGCTGTAAGCATATTTCAGAGTAAAGCACTGGCAAAATACCTCTGAATATTCTTTGCCTAAGAAAACCCTATAAGATTCATGTGATTGCCAAAAATTGACTGGTGACTTGAAGGCAAATATGTGCAGATATTACTGTAGCAGCATTTTCAAGGCTCCAGATCAGGGGTTGGAAACCTACGGCCTGCGGGTCGGGTGTGAGCCGCGGAGGCCTTGGGACCAGCCTGCCACCGCTGCAGCCCTGCACATGAGTGCAGGTGCTATTTTTGCATCCAAAATGGCGCCCACGCTTCTGCATGCATGTGCACGGCGACAGGTGCCATTTTGGAACACCCAACGCGCCGGCACCGTGCGCATGATGCACAACACCAGCGCGTTGGGCTTTCCAAAATGGCGCCCGCCTCCATGCGCATGCGTGCACAAGCACAGGCGCCATTTTGGACACAATATGGTGGCCAGATTAATATCCGGAACATCTAGGTGGGACCATATTACCCCAGTATTAAGGTCCCTCCACTGGCTGCCTATTAGTTTCCAAACCCAGTACAAGGTGTTGGTTATTACCTTTAAAGCCCTAAATGGCTTGGGTCCAGGCTATCTTAAGGACTGCCTCCTCCCCCACCCGTTCACTGGGCGAATTCGCACGGTGCACACGCGCGGGGGCATTCCCAAGGCCCCCCCACCCGTTCGCTGGGTGAATTTGCATGGCGCACTTGTGGGGGGCGTTCCAAAATGGCACTCCCCACGCACACACACATGCGCATGACGGTGGGGCACCGTGCGCATGCGCATGCAGGGGGAAGCGGGCGTGCACGCAAGCGCGCTCGCCCAGCCCCCGTGCCATTCCCTCCCCCCACTCTCGGCCCCCCGGCAACAAGGGTTGCTAAACCCTGCTCCAGATTATGGCGTGGGATCATTTGAATAGTTTCAATAAGATTATTTTTGAAAACTTCATTTTCCAATTGTATAATCTTCTATATATGATTTTCCAAAACTGAATGTCCTGGAGACAATCTCTATGGGCTATTTTAAATATGAAGACATCTACATGGAAGCTATCCCATTTAGCAGAGCTCACTAGGCAACGTGCCCACTGAGTAGGACCTTCAGATGCTGTTAGACTTTAATTCCTATCAGCATAACTAACAGCAATAGACAATTCAGATAAATGTTGGGAGGACTTTTAAAAATATTGTATAATGTTTATTACTGTTGAAAGTAAGGCCAGTTGCTCTATGCTGCACATACATTTGATGTTTTTCTTTATATTCAGGATTTTCTAATTCACATTGGAACATCTTAGTTTATTATGCTACACCGTTTCTTATGAATATATTGAGATTTTAAAGCAGGGCACCAGTCATATGGAGCATTGCCCAGCAAGGGCTTTTTTTTTAGATATGTAGATGCAGTGGCTAAAGTGGTTAAGACGCTGACTCTGTTGATTGCAAGATTTGCAGGTTGGCAGCTCGAGGCCCAAGTGCTGCATGCTGGAGTGAACTCCTGTCACTAGTCCCAGCTTCTGCCAACCTAGCAGTTTGAAAACATGCAAATGCAAGTAGATAAATAGGTCTCACTTTGGTGGGAAGGTAAACAGTGTTCTGTGCAATCATGGTGGCCACATGATCATAAAGTAGTCTCTTACAATGCTGGCTCTTTGGCTTAGTAATGGAGATGAGCACTGCCCCCTATGGTCAGAAACAACTTGACAATTTTGTCAATGGGGAATAGCTTTACCTTTAGATGCTTCAGCACTTAAAACAAGTCTGGTAAACCTGTGCCTCTCCAGTTGTTGTTGAACTCCAATTCCCATCAACCATACCTAGCCTGGCCAGTAGTGAGACACTAAAATTTATTCACACCTAGGACTCTTGTATGTGCTGTGTCTGCATTCCCATGGCAACTTTGCCTATACCTTATTTTGTCTGCGTGAACTGTATTTCTAGATGCTCAACTGAAGTTTTGCAAGTGTTTACTTGCTTTTGGTTTGTTTGTTAGAAAAGTCTGTAAGAGGTACACTTGAGGAATACTCAACATCAAAAGTAAAAAAAAAGTAAAAAAATAGTAAAAATAAACACACCCAATGAGTGGTGAATTGTATTACTTAGTGCTGGGAATATGAGGTATTCTACCCATAATAATAATAATAATAATAATAATAATAATAATAATAATATGGTTGCATCCACAATACAAAGATCCTCTCTGCCCATATGAGTGGAAATTATAATTCTGTCAGAAACAAACTGTTTCTGGAGGCCATTTCTGAGGAATGTGTTTCACCCCAACTATGGTTGGACTTCTGATCTCCTAAATACCCGAAAGGCACCAGATCCTATTGGATCTTGGAAGCTAGTCAGCCCTAGTCAGTACTTGGATGGGAGACCGCCAAGGAATACCAGGTGCTGTAGGTTATATTTCAGAGGAAGGAACTGGCAAAACCACCTTTGACTATTCCTTGCTTAAGAAAACCCTAGGAAATTTAAGGGGTTGCCATACAGGTGACTCGAAGGCACATGGCTAGACTACACCTTTTATCATGCCTATCCATGCTGCTGGGGCATATGGGAGCTGTAATTCAAAACCCTGAGAGGGCACCAGAAAATTGTCTGCCTCAGCACTATATTGAATATTGGTGGAACATAAGAGCATGACTTTAGGAAGAGATGTCTGCCCCAATACCATTTTTTAAGTCTGTGATTTTCCTGACTGGACCCACATTTTGTGCCAGAAACAGAGTGAATTGTGGTGGCAATTCACCATTTAAGCAGGTTGTGCGGTCCCATCTATACTCATTTTTTTGAAAACCAGAGGTGGACTTCTACCCCCCCACCCCCTTTTCTTATTTATTAATTTATTTTTAATTTTTGTTAGTCTGTGTGGTCCTTGGAAGGTTCCAAGGACAGAAAACTGTCTTACCAGAATAAGGCCTTTGCAGACTGCCAGAATAGTGCACATTAAAATGAGGCACTGCCCTGGCTCAGTGCTAGGGAGTCATAGGAATTGTATTTTTTTCTGAGACATTGAGCCTTTTCTGTCAGAGAGCTCTGGTGCCACAATAAATTACAGTTCCCGTGATTCCCTAGCACTGAGCCAGGTCAGTGCCTCAATTATTATTATTATTATTATTATTATTATTATTATTATTATTATTATTATTAATAATATTAAAACCATTTTTTGTTACTCTAAGGTGTCTGTGAAACAAACGTGGGGGGGCAATTGTCATACATTGCTGCAAGGAGCACTAAACAATAAGTTAAAACAATTTGCACCAACAATTGAGTACTTCAGTAAAAACATTGAGATGCATCTCTGGGAAGAGTTGTGTGGGAGACCACCAAAGAATATGTTTTGAAAATTAAAGTAGCCAGTCTGGTGTGGATGGTCCTGTATCTCTAGAGCAGGCCTGCACAACATATGGCCTGGGGCCGCATGTGGCCTGCCAGCGGGTTTTGGGCGGCCCACAAAGATGTGGAACAACTTCAAGGCTCCTCTTCTTCTGAGGAGAGGGTCATGCGGAGGAGGAGGAAGGAGGGCAGACACTTGCTCTCCAAAGCTCCTCTGCTGCTCAGCTGTGTCTTGAGGAGAAGGCCGGGTGGAGGAGGAGGATGGGCAAATGTTCGCCCCTTAAGACTCCTCTACTGCCCAGCTTTCTCCCAAGGAGAAGGCCAGGCAGAGGAGGAAGAGGGCAGGCAAACGCTTGCCCTGCAAGCCTCCTCCGCCATCTGGCTTTCTCCTGAGGAGGAGGATTGGCAAACACTCACCCTGCAAGGCACCTCCTCCTCCTCCTAACTTTCTCCTGAGGGCAGTGGAGGAGGAAGATGGGCAAACGCTTGCCCCAAACGGCTCATCTGTCACTTCGCCTTCTCCTGAGGACAGGTCCAGATGGAGGAGGAGAAGGATGGGCAAGGTTCCTCCACTGCTTAGCGTATTTTAATTTTTGCTCCTTCCTACTGCCAAGTTGTGCAGGTCTGCTCTGGAGGAAAAATCCTTAGTTCTGTTGCTATGGTTAAATGCATGAAAGCACTTTTAAGTAGACAGCATGACCCAGTGGCGTCACTAGGGTTGGTGTCACCTGGTTCCAGTGAGTGTGTGTGAAAGCTTATTTTCAGAAGACAGTGAACCCCGCAAAGGCTTTTGAGTCCACTGGACCCGGAAGGCAGTGACCCCCCCACACAGGCCACCAGAATTGAAAGGCAGACATCCCTCAGCGGACTTGAAAGTCAGAGACCCCCCCCATCCTGTGTACCACCCCCACCAGGTATTACCTGGTGCGGCCCGCACCGCCCTAGTGACACCACTGATGTGACTTAATAGTTTGAGTGTTGGACTATGACGCTGGAGACCAGGATTTGATTCCTCCTTGGCCATAAAACCCACTGGGTGACCTTGGGCAAGTCACATGCTCTCAGCCTCAGGAGAAGGCAATGGAAACCTCCTCTGAACAAATTTTGCCAAGAAAACCCTATGTTGCTATAAGTCAGAAACGATGTGAAGGCACACAAAACAACAACAATCCTTAGACGAAAAGAAAAAGCTGTTTCCAAACTAAACAGAAAAAATCTGGCAAGAAAAATATCTGACTTTTTATACTAATTCCAAGTAAACCACCGTTTCTTTCTATCGAACAGCAGTATATATGATTTCAAATTGGAAATGTTTGTGTGTCTACCATTTCTGTGAAAATATCACCCACCTTGCTATTCCTTCCTTCCCATGTAAACCGGAGTCACTCTGGTGTGCCTCCTCCCAAGCCCTCCAAACCCAGCAGTTTACAGTTCTTTTTGTCTTGCTAATGGGATTTAAAATTTTATTTCCTGGAGTACCCACACAGTTCTTGAGCCAGTCTGGTGTAGTGGTTTGAACATTCAGCTATGATTTTGAAGACCAGGGTTTGAATCCTGACTCAGGCACTGGGTGACCTTGGGCAAGTCCACTCTTTCGTCCTCAGAGGATGGCCATGGCAACCCTCCCTGAAGAAACTGGTCAAGAAAACCCTGTGATAGGTTTGCCTTAGGATGTTATCACACAGGGAGTCATGGGGAGAAAGTGGAAATAAACGGACACGAGTGGAAGTCTTTAATTTACAGGATTTGTCCCGTTCCGCCTCATCTGATAACTAAATTCGAATTTAAAAGGGGGTTTATTCGAACGCAAACCTGATCTTTTCATTTTCGGGATTTTTGAGGATTTGAAAAGATCAAGTTTTTGTTCGAATTAACCCCCTTTTAAATTCGAATTTAGTTATCAGACGAGGTGGAACAGGACAAATCCCGTAAATTAAAGTCTTCTGCTCATCCGGTTTATTTCCACTTTCTCCCCGCAACTCCTCATGTGATAACGTCCTTAGGGCCGCCATAAGTCAGAAAGGATTCGAAGGCTCACAACAACAACAGCAACAAAAGCCCACGTGGCTGGGGGTGGTGGTGGTGCCTGCATGAATATCCCTCTAATACCACCTGAACTGAATGGAGGCTTGGGACTAAAATTGTAATTTTTTTCTTCTTCTTTCTCCTGTTTGGTTTTTAACATCTTTGCCTGAGAGAATTCAAAGACTGTTAGAATGTAAAATCAATTTCCAAAAAGATCTTGTTGCATCTTGGGGACTAAATGCAAGAAAGAAGCTGAGAGCAGGAGCTTTCGTAGACTTGAGCCTACTCCTTCAAGACACTAAAACCACTATGCCACACTGGCTACAAGATCCCTTTGCCTGATGAAGAAGCCAGTGGAGCTTCCAAAGCCTGCATCATATATTTCTGTGCCTTTGGGCTGGCCTCCTAAAAGTTAAAGTAAAAATTGGGTAAATTGTGATGTTTTTAAAGAAAAACTTAAAAATATTTTTTAGAATTAAAAATTAAAATTTAAAAGAAACCTGGGGCCTTTCCCACTGAGCCTCATGCTATCTCTTCAGTGTTTTAAAGGGACATTGGAGAGTGCCTTTGCCCATTTCTGCCAAAAGGCAGATGTTTAGAGAGCAGTGGTGTCACCCCAAATGCATCTGAGGAAGCAGACTTATGCCTACGGAAGGTCATCAAATATAAATTTTTCAACCTCTCAAATGCTGCAGTTTTAAGTGTAGCCAAGCGACCACAGCAAGAACAAAGAAAGGAAAATCAGTATGTAGAGCGATCTTGTAGCACCTTTGAGAGTAAATTGAAAGAAATAAGTTGGCAGCATGGACTTTTGTAGATACTTCTGAGGAATTAGACTTAAGTCTGCGAACACTCATGCTGCCAACTTCTCTTTTTAATTGAGTCTCAAAGTTTCTACAAGACCTCTCGATCACCTTGCTCAAAAAAGGGAGCAAGGATACTGGTCTGTAGTTGTTTCTATCCCGGGGGTCCAGGGAGGGTTTTTTCAGGAGTGGCCTAACCGCTGCCTCCTTTAAACAAGATGGTACAATACCCTCCCTGAAGGATGCATTGATCGTGTCCCGAAGGGCCACTTTCAACGCGTCCCCCCCCTTGGACGACCAGCCAAGGTGGACATGAATCGAGGGGGCAAGTCGTCTTCCTTACCCTTCCAAGGAGCTTGTCCACATCATCGGTACTCACAGATTGAAATTGATCCAGTAAATTGCCATCAATGGATATATCTTTGAACGAGTCAACAGTGTGTTACAGCAGCTAAAAACGCCAATGTGATTTTAGGCTGCATCAATAGAAGTATAGTGTCTAGACTAGATCAGGGAAGTAATAGTGCCACTCTATTCTGCTTTGGTCAGGCCTCATCTGGAATACTGTGTCCAGTTCTGGGCACCACAATTCAAAAAGGATGTGGAGAAACTGGAGCATGTCCAAAGGAGGGCAACTAAAATGGTGAAGGGTCTGGAAACCAAGCCTTATGAGGTGAGACTTAGGGAGCTGGGTATGTTTAGCCTGGAGAAGAGATAGGTAGGAAGTGATATGATAGCCCTGTTTAAGTATCTGAAGGGATGTCATATTGAAGAGGGTGCTAGCTTGTTTTCTGCTGCTCCAGAGAATAGGACTTGGAACAATGGATGCAAGCTACAGGAAAAAAGATTCCACTTCAACATTAGGAGGAACTTTCTGACAGTAGGAGCTGTTCAGTTGTGGAGCATACTCCCTTGGAAAGTGGTGGAGTCTCCACTGAGGTTTTCCAAAAGAGGTTGGATGGCCATCTGTCGTGTGTGTGTGTGTGTGTGTGTGGACGTTTTCACACGGGGCAAAAAAGGGAGTCATTCCTACCTCCATCCGGCCCCACTCCGGCTCCGTGCAGGAAAAGTTCACACGACGTCGCAGCAAGCCCCTCCTCATCCTTCGCCATCCCTGCGCCATCCCTGCCGCTAGCCGGCTTTAGCCCCATCTTTTTAATTCCTTTTTTAAAAAGGAATTACAGGTGCTTCTGCCGGAGGCAATCAGGAGTCATTCCGGCGGCTGCTGTTTTCGCCACCGGAATGACTCCTGATGGCTTCCAGGGGGCTTCCAGGCGGCTTTAGAGCCGCCTGTGTGAAAACGTCCTGTGTGTGTGTGTGTGTGTGTGTGTGTGCTTTGATTGTGAGTTCCTGCATGGCAGGGGTTGGCCTGGGTGGCCCTTGTGGTCTCTTCCAACTCTACAATTCTATGATTCTAAAGGGTTGGATCCAGAATGATCGGGAACACACTTTTGCTAATTATATACTTCTGCAGCTTGAATGGAAAGAAATGATTTTTGATGATGCAATCAAAATAATAATAATAATAATGTAATATTTTTAATTGTTTTTAATTGTTTATTTGTTTTTTAAGCTTTGTATTTTTAATGCTTTCTATTGTTTTACTTGGACTGTTTTAGATGTGTTAGCTGCCTTGAGTCCCTGTGTTGGAAGGAAGGCGGGATATAAATAAACAGAAGAATAATAATAATTTTTAACCTTTGTATTTTTAATGTTTTGTACTGTTTTAACTTGGACGGTTTTAGATTTGTTAGCGCCTTGAGTCCCTGTGTTGGGAGGAAGGCAGGATAGAAATAAACATAATAATAATAATAATAATAATAATAATAATAATAATTTTTAAACTTTGTATTTTTAATGTTTTCTACTGTTTTAACTTGGACTGTTTTAGATTTGTTAGCGCCTTGAGTCCCTGTGTTGGGAGGAAGGCGGGATAGAAATAAACATAATAATAATAATAATAATAATAATAATAATAATTTTTAAACTTTGTATTTTTAATGTTTTCTACTGTTTTAACTTGGACTGTTTTAGATTTGTTAGCGCCTTGAGTCCCTGTGTTGAAGGAAGGCGGGATATAAATAAACAGAACAACAACAACAACAACAATAGTAAAAGATCTGGAAGCCTTTCCCAATGAGGAGCGGGTTAAGGAGCAAGGTATGTTTAGCTTGGAGAATAGACAGTCAAGAGGTTAGGATAGCCACATGTAGAGGAATGCAAGCCATGATTAGAGCAAGCTTGGGCCTTTGCAGACTGCCAGAAATAGTGCACATTAAATTGAGGCACTGCCCTGGCTCAGTGCTAGGGAGTCATGGGAATTGTATTTTTTCCTGAGACATTGAGCCTTCTCTGTCAGAGAGCTCTGGTGCCACAATAAATTACAGTTCCCATGATTCCCTAGCACTGAGCCAGGGCAGTGCCACAATTTAATGTGCACTATTTCTGGAAGTCTGCAAAGGCCCCTTGTTTTCTCCTGCTCCAGAGGGTAAGAAGACACTGATCAATGGATGCAAACTACAGGAAAAGAGATTATACCTAAACTTCCTGACAGTAAGGGCTCTTTGACAGTGGAGCACACTCCCTCAGAGTGTGGTGGAGTCTCCTTTTTTGGAGGTCTTTAAACAGAGGCTGGATGGCCATCTGTCAGCTATGCTTTGATTTTGAGTTCCTGCATGGCAGGAGGGTGGACTGGATGACTCCTTGCGGTCTCTACCAACTCTATGATTCTATGACTCTGAAGACCAGGGTTCAATTGCCAGCTCGACCATGATACCTTGGGTAAGTCACACTCTCTCACCCTCGGGGGAAGGCAAACTTATGATTCTATGATATCAGGAGATGACAGAAAATATTCTGGGATACAAAAATAAAATAAAATAAAATAATAATGTGTATGTAGCTCCAAAATAAAACCAGAAAGAACGGGAACAACAAAATCTGGGACTTGTGGTCTTTAAAATCAGTTTGCGTCTGCCCCAAGTCAAAGTCAAAGTTCTGGAAACCATGATTTCTGAGGAAGAAGATGGAGCAAGTTGGTTTTCTGCTGCTCCAGAGAATAATAATAGGGCATGGAGTAATGGATACAAACTACAGGAAAAGAGATTCCATTGTCTGGCATAAGCGGGATACAAATAAATTATTATTATTATTATTATTATTATTAACATTAGGAGCAACTTCCTGACAGGAAGAGCTGTTCGACAGTGGAGCACACTCCCTTGGAGAGTAGTGGAGTCTCCTTCCTTGGAGGTCTGTAAACAGAGGCTGGTGCTTTGATTGTGAGTCCCTGCATGGCAGAAAGGGGTTGGACTGGATGGCTGGCTCTTGGGATCTCTTCCAGCTCCTTCTCCTTCAGAGAAATCCCCGCCATTTCAGTGGCGGCGGCTGCAGCAGCGCCTGCTCCACATTCTTGGCATTCCTGGGCTGTGACTCTAATAAGGCAGGCTTCTCCTCCTCCTCCTCCTCCTCCTCCTCCTGCAGGCTTTCCAAGAGAGAAAGAGCCTCCTTCAAACCTTCTCCTCTTCCTCCTCCTCCTCCTCCTCCT
>CM034701.1:361098239-361129741 GCA_020142125.1 Phrynosoma platyrhinos
TTCAAGCAGCATGTTGTTCCTGAAGGCAGGAATGAAACCTTGAAAAAAACCATTCAGATCCCTCTCTTGAAGCTTTGGGTCGTACTACGCACCTGTGCCTGACCCAGAGCCCAGAGGCGGGAAGAGAAAGTTGGCAAGCAGAGGCTTGAGCAGTGAGCAGGGTTTCTTTTGTCCTGGTAAGTGTGTGGCCATGCTGCATGTATGGTGGAAATATGTGAAGTTGAATATCTTCCCACCCTGAGGCTTTGCCTCAACAGAAGAATACACAGATTTACATGTTAATCCTCTCAACCAAGGATCACACAGTATACCCCACTCACTTCCATGCCACCATTCTTTGAAGATGCCAGCCACAGATGCAAGCAAAACTTCAGGAATATATTCTTCTAGAACAGGGGTAGGCAACCTTTCCCCTTTAAGGGCCGAGGGACTTCAGCTCCCAGAAGCTTCAGCCATGTTGGCCAATAATCCCATGTTGGCCAATAGCTCCTGGGATTCTGGGAGCTGAAGTCCCTCGGCCCTTAAAGGGGAAAGATTGCCTACCCCTGTTCTAGAACATGGCCTGACAGCCTGAAAACCCACAAAAATCTATGGTGGGACTTTTTGCTTGCTTGGGACTGGAGCTCCCCTTCCCTCAGCTTCGCTGTGTGCTATAAATGGGTTCCTTAGTCAGCTATAGCACAGGGGAAGAGAAAGGAGTGCGTGCCCCATGCCTTCGCCTGTGCTATAAATGACTTCCTATCATGGGGCTTTCTTGAAAAAGTTTCTTCAGAGGGGTTTGCTTTTGTTTTTCCATGTGGCTGGGAGATTGTGATTTGCCCAGGGTCACCCAGTAGGGTTGCATGGCAAGCAGGATTTCATTTACTTCATTTGCAAAATTACCCAAAAGCAGCCACTTCCCTTGCTTAGGATACTTAGGATACTCTCTTCTTGCCCCCATCCCAGTAGAACAGTGGACCTAATAGCAAGAAATAGGTATGGGGCACGCACTAGGGTTGTCACCAAAGAGGAAAGGGGGTGGTAGCCTGAAAAAGTTTGGGGGCCATTGATCTAGAAACAAAACCCAAGAGGAGTCAGGGCCTAAGCAGACTGCCAGAAATAGTGCACATTAAATTGAGGCACTGCCCTGGCTCAGTGCTAGGGAATCATGGGAACTGTAATTTATTGTGGCACCAGAGCTCTCTGACAGAGAAGGCTCAATGTCCCAGAAAAAAAATACAATTCCCATGACTCCCTAGCACTGAGCCAGAGCAGTGCCTCAATTTAATGTGCACTATTTCTGGCAGTCTGCTAAGGCCTTCAGTGCACGCAAGTTTGCTTCTTAGTGGTTAGGATTACTTGGCAAAGGGTGCAAGTATAAGCTTCATCAACACAAGAGTACCATTTTCCTTTCTCAGACATTGGGGAGATGTTGCCAGACCTTCCTACATGGAATTCTCATCCAATGTACCAAGGATACTGTTGAAGAAATAAGAAAACCACTGCTTCTGTCAATGGGTAGTATAACTCCATGACCATCAACATGAATTTTGAAAAGAGATACAAGATACCTTTGTTTGTAGTGCCAACAGAGATGGGCCACACTCACTGTATTGTCCTTGCAGTAAATGAGTCCTCCTTCCTGTCATCATAATAAAAGTTTGGCAAGAATGTGAGTTTGAGATGATCTCTTGATGCCTCCTTCCTGTATTAGGTGGAGAATTAAAATGTTGTCCCAAACATAATCCCAAATTCTTGATGCCCTGATGTATTGCCTGTCAGAAATGAGAGTGGTTTCCAGTATCCTCACTTCTTGGCGTGCTTATAGTGTAATGGGTGATTGCTTGCTTAAATAGTCTAGTATATGTGTCTCTGAAAAAAGAGAATAAAGGAGGAAATGCCACTCAATAATACCAATCATATGTAGCTTAAATAAAAAAGTTGCCTAGAAATTATCAGGGTTCTAAATACTTTAGTTTGGTTTACCAGTTACACATAATTTGTGGTTGCCATTGATATTCTGCTCTCATCAGATCCTTTTATGTATGCCAGAAAACTTTATAGAGAGAGTCTCTCATGCTGTTCTGGGCTTTTATGCAAGGAGAAGCAATGTTTTTCCAAATGGCTAACATGAGAAAATCTTATTCCTCCTCTTTTCAGAGGTATCTCATATTATCCTCAGGCTATAGAAGCAAGAGACTGTCTCTGCCTGCTTTGAAGATCAATGCAGTTAGAGATATTGTTTTGTTTCTTTCACCTGTGGTAAAGGTAAAAGAGGATTTTCATTACACTGTAGACTTCCTCTTCAACTCTTCAGAGTTTGAATCATGGCCAGGAGGTGGGGAGAATGATAAAGGACTCTCAGTGAAATTCACAGTTCTGAAAGGGGAGGTAGCTCACCTTTAGACAAGCCATCCTGGCTTTCTAGCAGATATGGAGGTTGCCACAAAAGGCAAGAATGCTATTTCCCCTTCTATCCCTTGGAAAGCAGCAACTTTCCATCAATAAACTCATGTGAAGTTCCCTGAGTACTGAAGATCTTTTCAGATCCCTTTGTGTGCCCCTTCTTTTTTTTGTCAAATGGCCTACCTACCCTAAAGCAATAGTTCCCAATCTTTTCTATGCTCCACATCCCTAGGAAATGTTTGATTAATGTTTGCATCTCTTACAAGAGAAATATCACATTTGAAAATGAAGAAGTCTAATTTCTCATTATTGAACTCCAAATTGAACCACATGCAATACTGCAGGTGAAGAAATCAAACTTTAAAAAAATAAGCTTTTAACTCAGTACATAAAATGCAAATCTAAACTGAACAGTTAGATTTTAATTTATTCAGAAAAGGCTTGTAAACAGTAAAATCAGTCCCAACTGTGAACATAAAATTAAATGACTTCTTTGCTCCTGTTTTCCATTCATGATGTTGTCAAAATGTGGAACTTTCTTGCTGACTGCATTCTGCAGGTCTCCCTGTGGATTCAGGTGATTCCTAAATTTGTCTTGACTGACAAAAGAAAACTGAATCCAAATTCCCACAACAACAACAACGTTGTCCTTCCTTAGCCATGGATCCATCTATCCATGGCTTGAAAATATATATATAAAAAATTATAAATTCCAAAAGCAAACCTTGATTTTGCCATTTTATATAAGGAGCCCATTTTACTATGTCATTGTATTTAATGGGACTTGATCATTCACGGACATTGGTATCCATGGAGGATACCAAGGGCACATATTTTATTTTTGTTTATTTCTGTCCCACCTTTTCCTCAGATTGAGACTCATTTAAAATCATTGTTAAAAATCTAGAAAATACAAAAGTTAAAACACAAACAATCAGGAAAAAAATGAACTAGGTTAAAACATATATGCAATCCCAATACAAGTGAGAGAGCTATGTATTTTCTGTGAACTTAATTTTAGGTCATTCACCTTGAAAAGAAAATAAATAAACCACTTAGAATTTGTGTAAGTATCAAAATTATTTAAAAACAAAACCTCAATTCCAGCCAGGGCTTCCTTAAAGATGCTTACAGTGTAAAGCACTACATGAAATCAATCAGACAAACTATAAAGATAGACAAGAACCCCATTTGAAAAACAAGGGAAAGTAAAGGACAGCAGACATGGTGTAATCAAAAGGGCTTTCACTATCATTATGAAATATCAAAAAGCATCAGAGGATGAACTTAATTTGGTGACTTGTAGACAAAAGACAATGCTTTCCTAAGTTGCTGAGGCAGAATAAGAATAAGTCCTAAATCACCCCTAGTCAGTTTTAAAACCACAGAAAGGTCTTTTTTGAAGAAAACATTTTAAGCAGTCCAAAGGCATTTAAATCTGTGGTGTAGCCAGTCTACCAAGGTTTTTCCCATGTAACATCTTGCTGCTTAGTAGGGTGAGGAGAGAAATGGAAAAAACATTTGAGAAGAAATCTTTGGTGGTGGTCTGTATTTGGCTCATGGGCCTTATAACTGCCTTATTCTGGTTAAAATGAGCAGATACAATTAAGCATAATATTTGTATAATTAGTATTTATTAGTTGCAAGGCTGGTTGGGATTGCCTGAAACGTTCCTACCCTAATTAAAAAATGTAAATGCTATACAAAGGGATTGTTCCAGTCATAGAGTTTTCTGCTTTTAGTGTGCAGAAGACCAATATTCCACATTGTTGGCCATAGTCTGGGATTCTAGCAGATTATTCCCAGCCTCCAAGAAAAACAAAGGGTTTGCTAATTTAAAGACTAATGTTAGGACTGTGTGGTCTCATATATTTGTAAACCTATCATTAGCTCCAGTTCAGAGAGAAGAATCTTATTATAGTTCTAGATGTTCACCAGATACTGTTTTCTGAAGTCAAATTAATCATGTTAGCTTATTCACTTTTTAAAGTACATATTCTAGCTACAGTGTAGAGTCATCATGCCAAATATGCTTGAAATTAAATGCAAACTACTTAAAACAGTCTGTGAAGATAAGCAACAATCCATGGATGCTCAATTCCCATTAAATACAATGGCATAGTAAAATAGTGTCTCTCTATAAAATGGCAAAATCAAGGTTTGAATTAGGAATTTATATATGTTTTGAATATTTTCAGATTGTGGATAGTTTAATCCATGGATAAAGAATCCATGGATATAGAGGGCTAACTATACAGTATATACTAATATAACATGCTCCAGTTGCTAGGGATTAAAAAATAGAAATAGGGTATTTGTATGTATTTCTTCAGTAGAAGATACTCAGAAGTATAGTGTTAATCAACAGAAAGTTGAAATTGGATCCATAAACTAACAGCTAAGTTTTTTAAAAGATATACCTGCACATTTCTTTCTCATGATTAGGGAAAAAGAAAGCCTGTGCTCCATAGGAAGCTGGAGCTAGTTATTATTTTATTCCCGACAGCTTTAAAAAGTCTGAAAGGGGGACATTTTTATATTGAACAGCTGATGTGCTACTTAGCTCATGATGGAAGGGAAAGCATTACTGCAGAGGAAGGGAAACCACACTTGGAAAGAAGTGTTGGAATGTGGGAGTTCTATTGGTCTGCCAGACATTTGAATTCCCTCAAAGAGAAGGGGATTTCCAGTACTGTACACATTTCACACATGTATATTAAGTCTGTCAGTACAACACAGTCTAGACTTGCCACCTGTGTCAAATGATACACAGTTAAGTCTGTCCCTTTAGGCTTGGGGAGCACTGTGTAAATTGAATAGTTGCTTATACAGCTTGAGCCTCCCTTATCCAAAATGCTTGTGACCAGAAGTGTTTGGATTTTAGGGGGGGAGAGGGAGGGGAAGAATGAATACACACACACACACACACACACACACCTGTATTTGGATGTATGAGAAATCTTGGAGATAAGATATATATACACAGACACACACACACACACACACTCTCTCTTCCCTGTATTTGGATGTATGAGAAATCTTGGAGATGGGACACAAGTCTGAACACAACATTCATTTATGTTTCATATACACCTTATAAATGTAGCCTGAAGGTAATTTCATACAATACTTTAAAATAACATTGTGCATAAAACAAAGTTTGACAGAAAGCAAAGCTGTCACTGTCTTAGCCACCCATGAAAAAAAAAAGGTTTTGGAATATTTTGAATTCCAGAAGTTCATATAAGGGAGACTCAACTTATATCAGTTTGAAAGATAGGTTAGAGTGTATCTCTGCTGTCCAGTTACTACAAGTTGTTATAAATTTAACCATTAGGGCTCTGTCCTATGCAATCCTAGAATAGTTGTTCATAAAGTGCTCACAATTTGCTGGAGTGCTCTAGTGGTATAACTTGAGGAAATGGACTAGAATAGTGCTTATGCTTTCTGATGCAGATGGAGACCAGCAGGGTTTTTCCCCAGTATGCAAAGGATGGGTACCATAGCTCTTTCCATTGACTAGAACTGTTCCTTTATTTCTGGGAAACTTGCTGGGGATCAGCAGCCAATAGCTCATGGACCAGCAGTGCTTCACAGATCACCGCTTTGTGTAAAACTGGACTAGAACTTTCCAGCAGAGAACTGTAAATGCCTTACCTAACTACACATCCCAGGGTGTCACAGGATAAGACCATGACAGTTGTATCAAACTGTATTTTAAATATTCTACTTTAATCACTGAAAGGACACAGCAAGACCATAAAAATCTAAGTGTTTCTAAAGTATGCATTGACTGACTGAGATATATAGTGATTATATCTCTCTCCCACGCACCTTTGACTCCATATTTTACTAGTGCTTACATCCTGAAGCATTTTAAAAAAAACTCATTTGTATATATATTAAGGGAGAAAAGATCATCCTGTAAAGTATGGCTTCTTCCTTTACAAAGTGTGAGTAAATACAGTGGCAGAAACAAAATTAAATTGGTTAAAATTAAATCTCTGAAAACCTCTTGGGTAATTTCTCCTCAAACCAAGAAGACACAATATTGTGTATGGTTTTCTTCTGTAATGAATCAAGAGCACGAGCTGGCTTCCTGTAATGAAACATACTTTTCTTTTCCATATCAGTTTAGACTGCCAAGCTTAAACAGAGAAAAATATTACATGTATCCATGGATATCTAAATTTAGAAAGACAAACAATTCTCTCTTCTATTGCAGATTTTAAAAAGGGAAAGAGATGGCAAGGAACCACTGCTTGTAAGATATTTCTCTATAGGTGGAGAGAGAAAATGATGGTTAAAAAGTGTAATTGCTGGAAAACAGAAGCAGTAAACAACTGTTTTTCTCCTCTTTAAAATGTTACTATACATGAAAGGTATGTTTAGATTGTGGGGGTGGGAGCATTAAATGGGGGAAGGTATAACCCAGTTGTTGATCTGGTTTATTTATTTAAATATTTGCAGACTGCTTTTCCATAACAAGAAGTGGATGTACGGTGAGCCTGCCATATTGGCAGGCTCGTATTCTGTAGATTGGAGCTGCTGCTCATCACCCCACACTCATATTAGTGGAAATTTGCTGATGTGGATGTGTGCACATCACTGCCCATTGACTAATATGGGGTTGAACTCCTGCGGTTTTCCCCATCTGTGGGGGTGGGGGTGGGAGAACCAAACCCCCATGAATGGGAAGGCCCCACTATATTACACATTGCCTCTGTTTGGATTTAACACTTTCAGTTGTGATGAACTCAACACTGGAGTATGGATTTGTGTTACATGAATGAACATGAGCAAATGCCAGGCTCACAACCTATCTCCCTTCCTCTGATGCAGGTGCAAGAAGATCAGAAGCTTTTGCTTCCATTTTTTGACTCACTTCAATTTAAAATTATCTTTGAATGGTATTTAGTTTTCGCTGTGGTCTACTGAAGTTAACAAGCCTTAAGCTATGGTTCATGAACTTGGCTTCTTTCAATATAGCATAGTTAAGATTCACTACAGTTTTGGGTTCAGATGTAACACTAAAGTGAGTTTACTGAAAATAGAAGTGAACTCTTTCTATTTTCAGTAAATGTGGGTGGAGGGAGAGAAGCATTTAGTATGTTGCATCTTTTCATGTACACAGTTCAGCATTTTGACTGAACAAGGCCATACCTTCTCAGTTTCATCTGTTTATTTTATTTATTTTGTTTTTGTTTTTCCATTTTTAAAAAGTTTTCACTAATCTTCTGAACATTTGTTCAATGAACCATTTTCTCAGGGTCAAGACATATTTGGAGTCACTGGACTGGAGAATAAGTGCTACAGATTAATGCCACTAATAATAGCAATATTGGGGAAATAATTCACTGAATAACTGAAAGGAGCTTTGTTGTTATTTTGTGAATGATTGTTATGAAAGGCTGCATGGGTAGAATTGCATTTGGTAATTCAGTAAATTTTCCTTCTATGCTTTTTGAACTTGTTCTTATTAGAATTGAATAGTTAACACTGTCTGTCTATTATGGGGTGAATTAAACTGGAAAGCTTGTATGTGCATTCATCGATATCAGGTTACTAACTTAACATAAGTTGAACCAAGTGGTAGATGGATGTCTATAAACACACCTTTATCTTTTATCAAGCCTCTTACTACAAAATAGGCCTGGAAAATAATATATTCATGTTGTGTGTACATGTTAGTATTTTGTTCTTAAGAATCAACAGTATAGGGCATAAGTTATTTTCCCCAGTGCCATTGAATTAGTTTCTCTTATTTTTCTGTATAACATAAACAAAACTTTGTAAGGCGTAATTTATATTTATTAATTATATTTATAATCTACCTTTTCTCCAGTAAGGTCAAGATGACATACATAGCTCATTTCTTTCCTACTTTATTATCACCAAAACCTGGGAGACCAGTCAAGCTGAAAGAGAGAGCAACGGGCCCAAGGTCACCCAGTGAGTTTCATGCCTCAGGGGAGAGTAGAATCTATATATCCATAGTCTTAACAGTTTCACCACCTCTGCTATCATGCTTGTTAGAGTGTCAAGAAGTGTTTTGGGAAATGTAAGTTCCGATTCTTACTAATCCATGAAGCTCATTGAGGGAGCTTGGGTCAGTCACTTATTTGCAGGGTGTATCTTAACCTTGTGAGGATAAAATATGAGAACCCTGGACCCACGCATGCCACCACAAGGTCATGGAAGGAAAAGGAAGACAATGAATGAATGAATCTGTCCTCTTTTTGACCTATGCTATTTCTGCTGTAGTGGGCCATTTAGGCTCAACTATTTCTTCAAAACAAGGAAAAAAATGCTAGAAACAAAAATGTAGAGTGCTTCTGTCTTTCTTACAATTAACTCCCGTCACACTAAGTAAGCATAAATCTGAGGAAGCTAAGATGTTAGTAACAGCAAGTGTTTTTATAGACATGAGAATAAAAAATGATGTGTGGGGGAGCCCTGGACAAATTTGAGCTGTATGATGTCAGGGTTGCTGAAATGAGACAGTGGTCCTCTCCCATCTTTGATAGCTATGCCAGATGTGTAGGCTAGTGGCTGAAAGTGAGGAGTTTCTTTTGCTTGGCCTGTTAAAATAATAATGATACATATGGAAAGCTGACTCCCTGCACAGACTTCTCTTGCTTCAAGAAATCAGTCAAAACATATGTGGCCAACAAAATATTCGGTTGAAACTTTGAGAATGATCTGTGTATCTAGGACTTAGGGTGAGATCCCATTGGCTGGTGTAACTGTTGTTGTTGTTGTTGTTGTGTGCCTTCAAGTTGTTTCTGACTTACAGCAATCCTAAGATAGACCCATCATGTAAACTTCTTGACAAGATTTGTTCAGCGGGGGTTTATCTTTGTCTTCCTCTGAGGCTGAGAGAATGTGATTTGCCCAAGGTCACTCAGTGAGTTTTCATGGCCAAGTGAGAATTTGAACCCTGGTCTCCAGAGTTGTAACAGACCACTACAGCACGGTGTCTTTCCCATTGACATAACTACATCAGTGTAAAAAAGGTGACATCAACTGGAAAGTAGAGGAAAATTGGCTGTGTACACTGTAATGATGAGAGGCAGGAGTGGAGGACATCTCCATCAGGAGATAAAACTTCCCTGACAGTTCCAAATTTAATTTCTGATGGAGCCACTGTAATGCCACATTTGAAAAAAAAATGATTTATGTTTGCATAATGGATATTTTTACTTTTGTAAATCACCAACTGGATCCTTGCCTTACAGATGATACAGATTTGTTTTTGTAGCTCAGTATATGATCTTTAACTCCACAAAGGTCCATTTTATACTTTTCAAAGAGTATTAGTGCATCCACATGCAGTTGGAGTAAATGAATGGAGTGTTGTTACTACTTTTCTAAAGCATTCCTGTTCTGTGGTACCACTCAAAGGAGCCCATCATTTCAAAAGAAAACTCTCAGCTCTTCTCATTCCAGTAATAAATCTTGCTTGTTAGTATACAGGCTGTATCATGCTAGTTAAGCCCACACATCATGCATTGAAAATCAAAGCTATTAATACTAAAGTGGGGGTGGGGGTGGAGACAAGGCTATTAGCTCACTTCTGAACTATTGCTTTGTTTTTCAGTAGAGGTGGCATTCTGGTTTGCCTTTGAAACAAGAACACTTATTCATAAGCTGTTAGCTATGTGATTTATATCAAGGCTTATTGTGAATTAAAGCTAAGAATCTCATTCCATACAGGCATGCAAGCAAAGTTGCTTGGAAAAGATTTTAATGATTGCTTTCCATGTGCTTTTTAACTGTTCATGCTGAGGGTGGGTAGTATTCTAAAGGCTCAGGACTTCTGTTCTTTGCTATAAGGCAAACAGAAATACAGAGTCTTCCAGCACCTTGTAAGAAGTAATTTAAAAAAGTATATTCTCACAGCTCTTAATGTCATAGATTCTTCATCTGTTGTAAGTTTCCTCCCTTTTATAGCAGTGTTGATTTCTAAAACCAACAATGTAATTCAGTGTAAATTTACATCAGTGTTAATATTGTATGAAATGCATAGAACATTTGGATTCACACGTTTCCCTCTCTTTCTCCAAGACAGATTCAAGCAGATTGTGGATTTTTGCTTTTTTCTGTGTGGTTAATGCTCTTCTATCCTACCCTGTGTTTTATCATAACCAGGGTTAGTTGAAATAGGTTCATATCCCTTGGTTGGTCATTGGCTTATTTCAAACAAATTGTAGATCAGATTAACCACATTTCGATGGTTTGGATGAAATAACCACCTGTAATGCAGTGGCTTATGTTTTTAAGGCACTGACTCTGTTGATTGCAAGATTGGCAGGTTGGCAGTTTGAGGCCTGGGTGCTGCATGATGGGTTGAGCTCCCGTCACTAGTCCCAGCTTCTGCTAACCTAGCAGTCCGAAAGTATGCAAATGCAAGTAGATAAATAGGTACCACTTTAGTGGGAAGGTAAACAGTGTTCTGTGCAATCATGCTGGCCACATGATCACAGAGCAGTCTCTGACAACGCTGGCTCTTTGGCTTAGTAACAGACCACCCGCTTTGGTCAGACACGACTTGACAGCCTTGTCAATGGGGAATACCTTTATCTTTACCTTTTTAAGTAACCAAAATGGAAGCAAGAGCTTTTTGTGGCTGTACATAAGGAGAATAGGGGAAGAAAGGAGCATGCAAATTGAAAACCATTGGATCATACATTAACAGGCCATAGCTAATCATGATGTACAAACTGACAAAAAACAATATGGCACCCCTTCAAATATTTAAACAGGGCTATCATATCACCTCTTAACCTTCTCTTCTCCAGGCTGAACATACCCAGCTCCCTAGGTCTTTTCTCATAAGGCATGGTTTCCAGACCCTTCACCATTTTAGTTGCCCTCCTCTGGACATGCTCTAGCTTCTCAACATCCTTTTTGAACTGTGGTGCCCAGAGCTGGACACAATATTCCAGGTGAGGCCTGTCCAAAGCAGAATAGAGTGGCACTATTACTTCCCTTGATCTAGACACTATACTTGTATTGTTCCTAGAGAGAACATGTTACTGAAATACATCTGCAATGGTCAAAGTCACAAACGTGGAGGGCTGACTGTAGTTGAAATCTATATTATTGGCTTGCTGTGAGACCTGAAGCAATAATGTGTTTTGACCCAGCCATTGAAAACTCGTAAGGTATTCTATATGAACTGCTGTGCTAAGACAGTTCCTTGCAGGATGGCTCTAATCCAGGGGTAGGCAACCTAAGGCCCAGGGGCCGGATGCGGCCCCCTGAGACCTTTGGACCTGCCCCAGGCTGGTCCTGCCGCCGCCGCCGCCGCCCGCCATGATTATATTGATTATTGTTGTTATTACTTGTTCTTGGGGTTTTCTTTGCAAAATCTCCACAGGGGTTTTGCCATGGCTTTTCTGGGGCTGAGAGAGTGTGCATGTATATTTTTTAATTTTTTAAAATTTTTAAAAATTTTCTATTTTTATTTTTATTTATTTATTTATTCATTCATTTTTGGTGCTTCGGCCCCCCAATTGTCTGAGGGACAGCAACCCGGCCCCCCGCTCAAAAAGGTTGCCTACCCCTGCTCTAATCCATTTCATTTTATTGGAGCTGTTGTGATTGACATGTATGCTCAGTAACACAATCCAACTACTAATTGACAGGGTGTATGTGGTGATCCCTTTTCAGATACTATGATTTCCACTCATACAACAAAAAGATACTGGATGCCTCAGTGCGTGAAGAGTGAAACTGCCAAATAGTTTGCATTGACCATTGCATGAACAGTTGGATTCAATAAAATCCTGTCCCTAATGAGTAACTGTACATTGCTCATTAGAGTTTCATAATCTGGTCTTTGCTTCAGTCTTGGGATGAGAAAGATTTGAGTTGCTAAGAGGAAAGCACTCTAGAATGAATGAATCTATTATAAATATTCTAAGATAGATGTGGAGTCTTTGCTGCTGCTGTTGCTGCTATTGCTATTGCACAGTTTAGGGGTGCAATCATGAGTAGCTTAAGGCAATACCTTACAGGCTATATGATGTGAAGGACTGGCAATTTGGCAATTTCCCCCTCAGTGTTCAACTGGGAAACCATATTTGGTACCGTAATTGTTCCTATTGGCTACAACTGTTTCTTTGTTTGCTAGAAACCTACCAGGGGGCAGCAATCAATGGTTCATGGACCAGAATGGGTGCAGGAACAAGCACTTTGCTTTAAGGAAATTAATAATAATAATAATAATAATAATAATAATAATAATAATAATAATAATATAATTTATATCCCGCCTCTCTGTCGAACAATTGGGGTGGCTTACAACAATTAAAAATTCCATACAAAACCCCAAATAAACATACCACCACCACCACCCCCTTATATTCTAGATTTCATGTAAGAAATCAAGTAAGTTGATACCACAGATGCATCAGCTCTACAGCAAAATTAACTATGTTATTATAACAATATATCAAATACAGTCATGTACCCACATAATCAAATCATCTATAAATAATCTAAATTAGGTGTGTGTGTGTGTGTGTGTATTATATCTCCTGTGTCAAAAAGCTTAATTGATTAGTTCCAGAAAGCAGTAGTTGTGGTATAACAACTATGTTGTGGTATGAGCAAGAGTTGGAAAGGAAATGGAATTGGGATTAAAATGGCTTCCATAGTGGGTTCATAGAAACTTAAGAGCTTCTTACAAATAGCAGCCTTTTTATTACAGCCAGTGCTGTGGTTACTCTTTGCCTAAGAGCAACAACTGTAGTAAATTAAGCTTGATTTTCTTGTCTATAAATCCCTTGGTCTTCATAAAATCCTACTTTGCTGACCTGTTGCAGCATGGAGGTGACTGGATTCTGATAGGTTGTGCCAACAGAGGACAAGCCCCAACATATTCTACCAGACTAGTGAGGAAGGCTGTATGCCTGCTCTCAGATGGCTAGCTTGGTATAGAGAGACTCATCGCTGTAACCCTGGCCATGAGAAATTGAATTGGCCACTATGAGCACGATAACAATATGGAATAGTAGCATTTTGCATTAGCAAAGGGACTATCCACACTGATGAAAACATAGAATGTCATGGTATTAAAGGCAGACATTTTGTATCATTTATTTTAAATCAGGACTGGTTTAAACATGATGCTAATACTATTCAGGTGTTTTTCATTGTAGAAGATAAACATGTGAGCAGGGAGAGCAGGGATGAGCGTGTAAGCTTTGCCAGCTTCTCTCACACATTTTTGTTTTGTGATTAGAATCACCTTGTCTAATATGAAAAGCAATAAGTTTAATTAGATGGAGATAGCATTAGTTATACCTCAGTTTTAACAAAATGTGTTCCTAGACATTACTTTTTTAACAGAAAATTTTGTACCAAAGGCAGAAATAACATGGAAAGAATAGGGATAGGTTCCTGTACCACAAAAAGAAGAGCAGGTCAACATATTTCAGCAAACTTTTTATCCAAAACTAAAATATGCACATGTGAAATGAAATGACCAGGTCTGGTAAGCCTTGCTAAATAAAACCAAAGAAAACCAACAAAATATAAACATTGTGAACATTCTGGATACTGCTTGAAAGCATCTTTCAGAATTCATCCAATGTTAGTTGTTTCTATTTCACTAGCCTCTAATTTTCTTATGATTTTCATTTTGGTAGTGAAATGGCAGATCTGCACTTAAACATTTTAGGAGTAGTTGGTAAGGCAAGCTTATCTTCTTTCCCCTTTCTCTCTGTTTTGCTGTTCATGTGTACTTAGTAAGGCATTCTCAAGGCAGCTGTTATATACACCTCACCTGTGAGACGTGTTGACATTAAGCAAAACTCCTGGTATAAACAATAATCAATATCATCATGGTGGGTGGCCTGGGGCCAGTCCAAAGGCCTCGGGGCCCCGCATCCAACCCCCGGGCCTTAGGTTGCCTACCCCTGATCTAGCATATGGCCTTCCTCTGTTTCTACTTCCCTCCACCAGAATTATTGTTTTTCCAGAGTCCCCTCTTCTCATGATATGTATATACCTGTATGATATGTATGACAGTCTCAGTTTGGTCATCTTGGCTTCCAGGGAGGTTTCCAGTTTGCTCTGCTCTAGGACCCACTTGTTTGTCCGTTTGGCTGTCCATGGGATCCTCGGCATGGGATATTATTATTATTATTATTATTATTATTATTATTATTATTATTATTATTATTATTTATACCCCGCTCTTCAGCCAAAAGGCTGTCTTCTCCAGCACCACATCTCAAATGAATTGATTTTCTTCCTGTCATTCTTAACTGTCCAGATCTCTCATCCATACATGGTAATAGGGAATGTAGTGCCTTGTATGATTCTAACTTGTGCTGAGTTGTCTATCTTTGCATTTTAGAATCTTTTCTAGTTCTTTCATAGCCATCCTCCCAATTCTTAGTCTTCTTCTGATTTCCTGACTAAAGTCTCTGTTTCTCTCAATGTTGATAGAGACATGTTTACAGTAGAATAATTCAAGTAGATTTTCAATGTCTACTTCAAGCTTTACTGCATTGTTTATACTCATGACTACAAAACAACAGCAAAAGGCTCTGTTTCTCCATCCTTTCTTCATCTTTCCAATGCTAACACTGCTTTTAAAAAAAGCCAATATGAAAAGGGAACCGGAGTAAGTGGGCATAAAAATACCTTGTAAAAAGAAGTGTCTTTGTCAGAGGTTTTGTCAATTAAGGTATTGCTTGCATATCTTAAGATGGGTTCTCAACCACTGTGTTTCCAGCGCAAACAAGCATGGTGCCTCCGCTCTGCTACCTATCACAATACATGTATAGATAAGACAACCTGGGTTTAAATCAAAATATATGCAATAGTGAATCATGGATTCAGTATTTGTATTTGCCAGTGTTGTGTTATGTGTCTGAGGTTCAGCTCTGGAACTTTTAATGAGGAACAGCTTCTACTCATCTGTACTGAACAGAGAGCACAATTTCAGTCCTTTGATAATTGATTAAATTATTCTATTAATTATAAGTTTAAAAATCAATATTGCACAATTCAGGGCACTTCATACTGACCATCTAAAGTGCAGGTCTCCATTATTATTTAAATCTCCTTGTTTGAGAAGGGGAGAGTGACCCATCAGTATTATGAGAAGCATAGCAATTTTTGTTCCTAAACAAAGTATACAGAAGGCATTGGGACTGGAGGGACTGAGAGCTACAAAAGTGTCCTGGGTGGGACTCTCCCCTCGCACCAGTGGATTGCCCTGCTAGAAGTCCTGTACAGGAGTTTTGCTTAATGTCAACAACTAGATTTTGGAAACTACCCACCATTTTAGGAAGATAGGAAGCTGCCTTATACTGAACTAGACCTTTCAAATATCTATTGTCAACTCTGACTGGCAGCCATGGCTGTCCAGAGTTTCAGATGGAGTTCTTTCTTAGTCCTAGCCAGAGATCTGCGGTATTTCCTGATGGTCTTCCATCCATGTATTAACCAGGCCCGACCATGCTTAGCTTAAAGATCAGCTATATTCAGTGGCATGGTGGTAACTTTCCCATGATGCCCCAGAACATTTTAATTGCATTGAGCCAGGCAGGAGGACTAAGTGCCATTACCCTGACAGCCTTGATGGTTGTCTGGGAACAGTGGATGCAGAGCTTGGGAAAAAACTACTTTTTAGGACAACTCCCAGAAGTTGTAGTCCTGAAAAGTAATTTTACCAAGCTACCAAGCGTAGTGGGTGCTACCATTACCACTGATTTTGTTTATGCTCATGTGTGTGTGTGATTTGTAATTAAATTTCAATAAACAATCTTTGTTTACAGCTAGTTAGTTGGAAAGATGATTCTCCCCACCCCACCCCACCCCCTGGTTTTATTGTTAGAGCTGCAGAAACAATAGCAGGTAAGCCAGTGAATCTTTCTAGATGAGACCTGTCTCTGGTATTTGCACTTAGTTAAGTGCCTTTTTCCAAAAGTGCAGGCTTGCAACTCATCTAGCCAGTTGTGCTAATTATCCCCTTATCCACGCCCAGCCCAGAATTGCATAGTTCTGATAGGTGTGCTATAACATGTGGAATACTGGAAGAACTCCAGAGAAACTATAGGTAAAATTGAGTTTGAAGAAGATGGGTGAAAATATATAAATGCTATATATGAAATTAACTTGGCTGCCTTTCTCATACATCATGATGCGCTAAATTACCCAGATGGTTGGCACAAAGGTAGTGTCTTGAAGTTGTTTTTGGCTAGTCTTCTGTTCAATAAAATCAATGATAAAAAGTTAGTCATCCCAAGGTCCTGTTTGAAAGCAAAAGGGATTAGTAGATCTTCAGTCCTCGTGCCTATTTTTGTGGAAGGAAATATTGAATTTTCTGAGATTTACTTTTTGTACTCATGGACGAGAGGCAAATTAAGCCATATCCTGGCATCTGGCCTGCTCATGGGGTAGGAAACAGGTAAGAAGACTTCCATATATTTGACCTCAACTCCCAGTAGCCACACAAGTTTTTTTTTTGCCTTGTAGTAAAAACAACAAAACCAAACCACTAGTTATCATTATAAATTATTCAGAACTTAAAGTCTGGTAAAAAATTCAGGTGCAGATTCATGTGGATTTAAAAAGAGGCTTGCAGGCCGAGGCCAAAAACCTATCTTGTCCACAATCTGTAGAGTGACCAATTAATGGTCTGTGGGAAACCCACCATAAGTGCTGAATTCCCCAGCTGTTATTCCCCAGCAACTATACATACAGATTCTTCTGTTTCTGGTGTTTGAAATTTTCACTCATTTCCCTTAGCCACATACAGTCAGCCCTCCACATTTGTGGCTTTGACTTTTGTGGATATGATTATTCACAGATTTGATTAATATATTATCTCTAGGTCAGGGGTCGGCAATCTTCACATACCTGGGGCTGGTCGCTGGCCCCAGGTCTTCTGCCGGGGGGGGGGGGATGGCGGCTCACGCGTGTACGCGAAGCCCCTGCCGCTGCCGCAGCCCCCGCCGCCATCACGCGCGCTGTTTTGTTTGCTAAAATGGCGACCGCGACTCATTTGTGCATGTGCAGTATTCCTGCGCATGCACAAATGTCGTGGCCACCATTTTGGCAAACAAAATGGCAGCCTCGGTGTGCATGGTGGTGCGGCGGCGGGAGCGCGCGTGGCGGCGGCGGCGGTCGGCCGGCAGGGGTCAGCCGGCCGGATGCGGCCCGCAGGCCATAGGTGACGACCCCTGCTCTAGTTCCTCCAGCATGAGTCTGTGGTCAACTTTCACAGGAGGTTGCACTGGAGGACCTAGAGAGTCCTAGAGAGAATACTTCATTGGCCAGCACAATTCTGTGGTCAACTTCCAGTGGTTGTTCACTCAGATTAAAAAAGTGTCGTTGTTTTTTAAATTTGCAGTTGTCCCACGTTCATCGGATTCCTGCGCCCCTAACCCCAGCGAATGTGGAGGGCCCACTGTATCTTCATTTCTTTTGCTACTGTTGATCACAGTCATGATGATCACAGCCATTTTGCCTTTCCTGGTGCTGTGCCAAAGAGCAGGAAGTTGCCCAGTTGCCTAGGCAATACAACTTCTTTACTTACCACCCAGAACTATGTTGCACAATATAGTGGGAGGAAAAACAAAAAATTGCTGCCATCATTCTTCCTACAAAGAACTCAAGAGGAAATGAAATAAACGTGAACTGGGCCGAGGGAGATATTTTGACAGTGCCTTCCTCCTGAAGTTTCCTAAAGTGGAGTCAAAAGGGGATTGCAGCTCCACAGCTAGCAAACAAGGCCATGGAATTAAAAGTTTCTTTTCTGCTGTACTTATTAATATTTATGAAAAGTAGAATTAGTTCTGATAATGACTGTAAAGGTGTTTTTGCATTGTTCCTACCCTGCTATATCAGGGTCCCTATCAGTTAGGTTTCAAACTAAACAATTTATAAGGCAATGATTCATCTTAATCTGCCTTCACTGGATCCTGGGTTTTGTAACTAAGTTTTCTCTGGCTGAAAACTCTAAATGCTCCTAGTTTGTTGTAGGTAACTGCCTTTGAGTTGGCCTCAACTGATGGTGACCCTGTGAATGAGACATCTCCATGATCCCCTATCCTCAACCACTCTGCTCAGGCCCTGCAGGTTCATTCCTGTGACCTCCCTGATCATGTCTATCCATCTGCCATGTGGTCTTCCTCTCTTTCTGTGCCTTCTACCATCCCTAGTATTATTGCCTTTTCTGATAAATAATCCCTTCTCGTGGTGTGCCCCTCCTTAAACTATTTACTTATTCATTTGTTTGTTTACTACAAACCCCAGGATTTCATAGGATGGAATCATGACAGTTAAAATGACACGATAGTGCTGTACTTGTAGTGTGAAAGGGCCCTTGGTCACCATTTGGTTGGAAAGGTCACCATGTGCAGCAATGTCTTTGTAACTGTAGTGGCCACTAAAAGCTGAATATTTGCTGGGATGAGGAAGCTTTCACCTGAATAACATTGAAGTAGCAATAATGTGTGCACCCACCTTATGCTATCGGAAATTGTTTGCTGGTCCAGTTGTGTCTTGGGAAATTTCAAAACGAGGTTGTTGTTTTCACTATTATTGAACTAGGTTTTAAAGTATGATGGTACATTAACACTGTACAGTGTTGCTTATGGTCAAATGCAAAGGTACAAATACAGAGTAAACATAGGTTGTTTATCTTAAAAGTGGTAAAAACAGTGTAGTTGTAAAGCAATGTAAAAACACTTTTAAGGAGGAAATAATACCTTTTCTATTTTTGTTTCCTCTAATTTGGAATGCAACATGTAGAACAGTTTCTGTGATAGTAACAGAACTAGACAAGATCCTAAAATGTAAAGATAAACAACTGAACACTAAAGTTAGAATCGTCCAAGCCATTGTATTCCCCATCACCATGTACAGATGTGAGAGCTGGACAGTGAAGAAAGCAGATAGAAAGAAAATAACTCATTTGAGATGTGCCAAAGAAGAGAGCTGAAGACACTGTGGACAGCCTAAAAGACAAACAAATGGGCCCTAGAAGATCATGCCTGAATTCTCCTGGGAAGACAAGATGATCAAATTGAGGCTTTGACCACATAATGAGAAGGCATGACTCATTAGAAAAGGCAATAATGCTAGGAAAGGTAGAAGACAATAGAATGAGAGGAAGACCACACACCAGATGGTTAGATACAATCAGTGAGGTCACAGGCCTGAACTTGCAGGACTTAAAAGATAGGTTTTGAATAGGGGGTCTTGCAGATGTCTCATTCATAGGGTCGTCATGAGTTAAGATCAACTTGAAGGCAGTTAACAACAATAATAATACACCAAACTGTAACTTAAATAAAAATGAACAAATGTATGTGCTATTATCATAGAATCATGCTAAATGACACATTGGCCAGGTTCTAACAGGACTGTTCCATTTTTAATTAAAGGTCCCTATTTTGTTTGAACTATGTTAACTTTGCTTAAAATCTAGGTTGTTCAAACTAGCCAAGATCAAAACGTTGTATATAATCATGGCCTGTACAAAAGCAGAGTTTAAACTAACAAGGATTCCCTGAGCTCAAATATAATGTACATGTATGCACGAGAAAGAGGAGAAATTAACCATATGATCCCAAGGCCCACGGAGACTTATGTACACAGACCATATCTGTAAATTCAGATTTACTAGCCTGCAAATGCTTTACCTGCTAGCTTTTTATCCATTAGAGGGGGCTAGAGGATGATGGATAGAATATTCAGTCCCTATTTTGCCATTTTTTAAAAAATGGAGTAAAGTGCAACTGAATAAAATATTTTTCTGGCACAGATGTTGCTGTCTGCCTTTGTCTTCTGTGCCTTGTTGTTTGGTTTCTATGCTACATGAGCAGCAAGATGAGGGTCTACTTTCAGTGCATCAAGTATAACAGTGCAAAGGATTGCTAGTGGAGCTATTTGTGCACACTTGACATCTATGTTAGATGTAGGGGAAATAGTTTTGTTTGCTGATTGTCCACTACCAAAGTTTGGCAGGCTGATAATAAAGACATGCATCACTCCCCCTTCAGTATCAGCTTGCTGTGCTGGTGCTACTACCAAATTATATAGCACAGAATCATAGAACAGAATCATAGAGTTGGAAGAGACCTCAAGGGCCATCAAGTCCACCCTCTGCCATGCAGGAACTCACAAAATAAAAGAACTAGCAAATGTAATGTCAGAGCCACTGGCAATAATCTTTGAGAATTCCTGGAGAACAGGAGAAGTCCCAACAGACTGGAGGAGGGCAAATGTTGTCCTCATCTTCAAAAAGGGAAAAAAAGAGGATACTAGCAATTATCACCCAGTTAGTCTGACATCAGTACCAGAAAAGCTTCTAGAGCAGATCATTAAACAGAGAGTCTGTGAACATTTAGAAAGAAACACCGTAATCACAAAAAGTCAGTCACATTTCTTTACCCATTAGGGTTTTGTCTAGTTCTTTCATTGCTGCCCTTCCCATTCCTAGTCTTTTTCTTATTTCTTGACTGCAGTCTCATTTCTGATCAATGTTTGATCCAAGGTACGGGAAAGCTTTAACTATTTCGATATCTGTATATTGGGGGTAGGCAACCTTTCCCCTTTAAGGGCCGAGGGACTTCAGCTCCCAAATGCCTCAGCCATGTTGTCCAATAGTCCCATGTTGGCCAATAGCTCCTGGGATTCTGGGAGCTGAAGTCCCTCGGCCCGTAAAGGGGAAAGGTTGCCTACCCCTGCTATGTATCTTTAACTATATCTTTAATTCGGTTGAATTTATATAGCTCCATCATGGTCATTATTTTTGTTTTCAACAACAAATCTGCCTTAACACCTTTTTCCTGGACTTTCTTTAGTAATTGTTCCAAGTCCATGATGTTTCCCACTAGTAATATGATATCAATCGTGTATCTTAGATTGTTGATGTTCCTTCCTCCCATCTTTACTTCTCCTTCTTCTGAATCTAAACCTGCTCTTTGTATGATATTTTCTGCATATAAGTTGAACAGCTAGGGCAGGGACCAGCAACCTATGGCCCGGGGGCCGGTTAAGGGCCCGGTCCCCGGACTTATCGGCCCAGGCCGAAGGTTGCCGCTGCCGCCACGCGCTGCCATAGCGGTGCGTTTTTGCTGCTCTGCAGCCACGATCGCCATTTTGGAAATCAAAATGGCGGTCGCAATGCGTTTGCGCATGCGCAGTACTCTTGCACATGCGCAAATGCGTCATGGCCACGATTTGGACTTCCAAAATGGTGCCCATGACATGCGCCGTGGCAGCTGCTGTCGCGGCAGCAGCATGTGCAGGGGGTCGTGCGTAGCAGCGGAGGGTGCGCGCGAGAGAGAGCCGCCATTCCCCCCCCCCCCTCGGCCCAGCCGAGACCTGGGCTACGGGAGACCAGCCCAGGTCTCAGAAAGGTTGCCTGCCCCTGAGCTAGGGTGATAATGAGAAGCCTTGCCTGACCCACTTGCCAATTGGGAACCATTGTTTCTCCATATTCTGTTCTAGCAGTGGCCTCTTCTCTTAACTACAGATTTCTCATCAGGACTATCAGATGTATTGACACTTCCATGTCTTTGAGAGTGTTCCATAGTTTTTTGTGATCTATGCAATCAAAGGAGTTGCAATAGTCTATAAAGCACATGCTGAATTTCTTATAGAATTCCTTGGTGCACTCCATTAACCTTCATGTTTCCCATCTCTGGGATTTCTCTCTGTATGGTTGGAGTTTAAGTTGCAGAATTTTATTTATAATTTTGCTTGCATGGGAAGTTAATGCTATGATCCTATAATTGCTGTAGTCTTTTGAAACATTTGGACAGGACCAGTAAAATAAAATGGTGTGCTGCTTTTTTAGAATTATATTTGCTTTGTATTAGAAGTTCTAGACTACATTCCCTTTCAAGAAGCTAGATCAGTTAAACTCATGATGTCCTTGAATAATAAGCTTCATAAATTTAATCCAGTAATTATGCCCCTGAATTTTGAAGAAGTTATAGAAATGAGTGTGCAAAAATAGGAGCAATAGGTTGGCATCTTAATTCTAATTTACTTTGTGCTTTCTACATCCATAACTCCCTTCCCCTTAGTATTTTTTGTATACTGCTCCTGTTGAGTAGAGTTTTCTTTCTTTCTCTATTTATATGTCCTGAAATATAAACTAATAAAAATAATATTTATTTAGGTTAATTGTTAACTATTTACAGAATTGGATTCCACTAAGGGTGTGGTTACTGTAGTAAAAGGAAATGTATTTTTATGAAACAATAAAGTTAGATAAAATAATATTATAGAATGCTGTTATCAAAAGCAGAATTTAGGACCAACTTAATCCTATTTTCACTGACCTTCATCTAGCTTCCTTCCATTCTTCCTACCGTTTAATTTGAGCATATTTCAGAAGAGATAAGGTTGCCATATTGCCTGGTGCTCTTAAAAGAATAATAGCTTATATTCAGAAAGAGCTATATCAGGTGCCATAAGATAATCACTGAGGACTAAAACCAGTGGTAGCCATACTTGTAGTGGAACCATAGAAATGAATGGAATTTGTTACTGGCATCTAATGTGGGTCTACTGTAGGTAGGAGTAATGTTAGATTCATCCCTTATTTATTTATAGAGTTTTTGACTTTGGGAAGAAAATGCCACTTTAGAGTATAAAGACTAACAAAAATGCATCAAATGATATACAGAGATGAATGTAGTCAAGAAATGTCAGTTGGGAAAGAAATGGAAAATAATGAAGATTGTTCAATATGTCTTAACAGTAGGGTCCATCCACTACATGCTTACTCAGAAGTAAGATCCATTGTGTTTAGTGGGGTTTACTTACAGGAATATTTGCATAGCATTGCAGTCTTTCTGTATACGCTTGTCCCTCCCCGTTTGCAGTCTTGGAGTCTTGGTCCTTCGCAGACAGCAAGCAGGGAGGGACAAAATGGCATTTGCACCTGGGATGCACATGCAATAGCGCACGCAGGCGTGTGCCATCATTGAAATCAATGGGGCTTGGATATTTGCAGTTTTCCTGATGGGGGGGTGTCCAAAACAGATCCCCCATGAATTGGGAGGGCTGACTGTATATTATAATTATCTTATGTTTTATTAAGTACTCTTTCCAGGAGCCTAAGAAACAAATTGGTGAGCTGAGGGAATGTGAGTTCTAACAGAACAATGCACCTTTGAACTGTCATTATAATTTAGAATGTTGTTTTTGCACAAATGTGACAGGACACATATGCGTATCAGTGTCCTCTAAGCAAGCAGCCATTTCTGGCTTGTGGCAACTTCAGCTTTCCTTGAATAGGTGAAAAGTAGTTTGAACCAGGACTTCTCTGTGTTCTTTTCAAAATTATTATTATGGGGCAGTGATGGTGGACATTGCATGCATTCAGCAGGCCAAGCTCTACCAGCTCTTGGTCTAAACTGAATTTTAGGAGCCAATGGCTGATACTTATAAGAAGGAAAAATTCTGCCCTAACTGTCTCCATGGAAATGAACCACATTTTCTATTGATATTTTTCAGGGATTGCTTTTGGGATCTGCATTTGGCATGGGCAACTTTTCTCAAACTTGGAGGAGGAGAAGAGAAGTAACTAGAGGAGCAGAGTTCCAAGCTCCCTCCCTGAAAAGACCTCAAGCGTGAGAAGGAGAGGGACAGTTTCCTTCTTCCAGCAGTCATGCCTTTTGGGCTGAAATTGCGAAGGACCAGGCGCTACAATGTCCGGAGCAAGAACTGTTTCATGACACGGATACGCTTACTGGACAACAATGTAATTGAGTGCACACTCTCAGTGGAGAGCACTGGGCAGGAATGCCTGGAGGCTGTGGCTCAGAGGCTGGAATTACGAGAGGTGAGGGTAACCCAGGAAAAGGCCACCTGTCACTTGTAATTTGGCATATTTTTAAGCAAAAGTCATTAGTTATTTGAAATCTGTTTATTAGTATCATTTTATTCTTGGAATTGGCCTGATGTTATCAGTGAGAGGAATGTTGGCAAATGTATCTTGCTTATATAAGAGGCAGAGATAATCCATTACCTCCAGGTTTGATTGTGATTCACTGTTATTTCCTGTCAGGGCAAACAGTGATCTTCACCGAGTGCTACCACTGATTCTTGAATAGGTAGCTAAATGATTCCATGGTTAAGTGCGGCACCAAACAGAATCATACTCCCACTTTAAAAATGTAAGACAGTTTAGTCTGTCCCATGATGTTGTACAGGTTGAGTCTCCCTTATCCAGAATTCCAAAAATCCAAACATTTTTCATGGGTGTCTGAGATAGAGACACTTTTGCTATTTCATGTTTCAGTGTATACAAACTTTGTTTCATACACAAAATTATTAAAAATGTTGTATATAATAACCTTCAAGATATGTGTGTAAGGTGTATATGAAATGTGAATGAATTTTGTTTTTAAATTTGGGTTTCATTTCCAATTCATCTCATTAGGTACATATATGCAAATACAGCCGACCCTCCATATCCATAGATTCTGCCATCCAGGGATTCCACTACCCATGGCGTGAAAATATATTTCTTTTAAAAAATCCACAAAGTAAACCTTTATTTTGCCATTTTATATAAGGGACATCATTTTACTATTCCATTGTGTATAATGGCTCTTGAGCATCCACGGATTTTGCTATCCATACCAGTCCTGGAACCAAACCAAACCTTGGATACCAACGGTCTGCTGTAAAGGTATTTCAAAAAAAAAAAGTCTGAAATCCAAAATACTTCTGGTCTCAAGCATTTTGGATAAGGGAGATTCAACCTGTATTTTACTGAAGAAATATTTTTAAAATACCATTAAACGTCATTCCTGTCCTTTCATTAACAAATCGTTGAGCATTACTGCAGGTTCTGTACATTCTTTAGAACTGTTTATGCTCCTAAACTTTGTTTCACGATTTTAAAGCAAGAGAATTGTTGGTCTCCTAAATAAATTTTCTAAATAGCCTGTATTCCGTACCTGTTACAATAAAGTGACTCTAGTCCTCTTTGAATTGCCCATATCAGGAGTTAGGAATCTTTGGCCTTTCTGATTTTTTTAGACTGCAATAATTGGCCATCATACATGGAACATCTGGGAACTGAAGTCCAAAACAGCAGGAGAGTTAGAGATTCCCTAGCAGTGGTCCACATTTTGTGTTTTCTTTCTCTTGTGAGCCACATAGACTGTTTAGTCATTAACCAACTAGCTACTTTTGGTTGGGGAACCAAAAGTACAAGTTGGCTTCTTTCTTTCGTTTTGTCTCCGTGTATTTACCACTGTGTCACACACCATTCATAGTACTGAGATTAATGCCAGGAAATCCATATTTAACATTTTTGTTTGTAAAATGGGTGGATGTTCTCTGGGATTTGGATAGATACCAACTGCTTATTTCAGCAGAAGAAAAAAAAACACACAACAGGGACCAGATAGTACCAATTTTTCCATAGGGTCTGGCTCTGAATTTGTAGACCAAATATCCTCTCTACACTTTGTTTTTCTTAAATCATTTTTATTTATTAAAATATTTATATCCACCTTATATCCAGGCATCTCAGGTTGATGTGCTTTTAAATTAGTTTAGGACATTTTGAAATAATAACAATAATTTTAAAGGACTAAAATATATTCAACCATTTATCACTTTAGAGAAAGACTGTTTAAACCCAATTTAAACAATCTATAATGTTGACAACCACAGTGCATGGGAAAATTGGATGAGATCAGTTAGGCCCCAAAGACTTCTATAAAAAGCCACTTGGTGCCAGAATAATACCAACATTCGTTCCGTTTGGGCCTCTGAGGGGAGAATGTTCCATGACTAAGGTGCCACAGTTGTTCCATGCAGAATGCTGGTTACTCAGATGAAAGAATTGAATACGTGCAGTGCCTCCATCTTGTTTTCTTGTTTAGTTTCATTTTATAGGCCCTTATCATTATGTGAACCAGCCTTATTACTTGAACACATTTGCCCAGTCTTGGTAAGAATAAAGCCAACCCTTACTATAGTAGAAATTGCAATAACTGTAGAAATTGGATGGATTCCTAATTTAGTTTTTCCTTTCAAGGTCAGGAAAATGCTAACATATCCCCAGTACTAAATAATTCTGAGGTCTGGTGTTGCCACTTACAGTGATTTTCTGTGGAGTGTGTCCTTTTGAAACAGAGTGACACCAGTAAGCTTCTTCTTGCCCTTTCCATAGAGTTTGTATCCAGGATGACCAAAGCTCACAGTTTTTCTCCATTCCATCTTTCTCATTTTGATGATCCCGAAATGTGAAGAAAGGTACTTTTAACTCCTTAAGAGGGTAACTGGGACCACCTTTGATGTTCTCCATGCCCACAATTTCTGAAACTTTGGAGACTTTTCTTTTTCATACAGTTGGCTCTTTGTATCCACCGATTCTTTATCCATATATTCAAGCATCCACCACTTGAAAATATTCCAAAAATATATACATTCCAAAAAGCAAGCCTTGATTTTGCTGTTTTACATAAGGGACACCATTTTACTTTGCCACTGGATTTAATGGGATTTTAGCATTCACAGATTTTTCTATCCATGGGGGTCCTGGAAACAAACCCCAGCAGATACCAAGGGCCCATTGCACTTCCTTGTCTTTTAAAATTTTAAAGGCATTGCAGATGGTGCATTTTATCTGTTCCTTGTATCCCTTTTGGAAGAACAGAGAGTCTGTCTTCAGCAAAGATGTTATAAACCCCTTGGTAATCGAACAGCCAATATTTTTTGGATGCTGGCTGACACCCTCTGTGATGTATTTTTTCCTTTTAATCAAAATAATCAGGTGACGTATAGAGCCAGTGTGGTGTAGTGGTTTGAGTGTTGGTCTATGACTCTGGAGGCCAGGATTCAATTCCTGCTCAATCATGGAAATCTTGGGTTAGTCACACACTCTCAAATGGCAAACCCCCTCTGAAAAAACCTGCCAAAAACACTCTATGATGAGGTCGACTTGGGGTCGCCATAAGTCAAAAATGATTTGGAGGCACACCAAAACAACAAATGCAGTAAAAATGATCTTTCCTGAAACATTTCAGTAAAATAGATCAGTAGAAACTAGTGAATTAAAACCAGTTAAATTGTGAATAAAGTTGAGATTTGAAAAAAAAAGGAAGCAATTCATTATCCTTTGAAAATGAATAAAGTTCCTTTTTCTCTTTAACAGAAGCAATTCTATTTGAGTTGAAATTTCAACATTAGTTTTTCATTATCAAATGAGGCACCATGCTAAAGAACTCTTCCTCCTCCTCCTCCCACTTTAGCCCCAAAATTGGGTCTCAGAGCAGCTCACAATTTAAAAGAACAATGCTATTAAAAACATAGAAAAAGTGAGTATTAAAATAAAATTAAACTATTATAGTATTAAAACACATCACACATTAAATAAAATGCAATTAAAAGATAAAAGCTTTTTAAAATAGTACAGTTAAAACAGTATATTATTTGTTTTATCTTTACCCAAACCCTTATTCTCTTGCATTTCCCCCCAAAATGATTTCTCACTTTTTAAAGTTCCTAAGGGTGGACTAAACTACTTACTCCATTAGGTCACAGGCTGTATGGAAAGTTGAGAAGAAGGCTTGATCTTTACATTGAGATGGGCTGTTTGTACTGCATAGAACCTAATCTGTCCCATGAAACTGAATATTGGAGGTCCTAATCTTGGACTTCTACCTAGAATTCATATGGGAAGCAGTAAGATAAAGAAAGTAGGAAAGTAAGTAGATGAAAATATAAGAAGGAAGAGTATACAAGAGAAAGATTTTTTTGTGAATGAGAAATGTGGTTTTCAAAAATTAATTGAACTGTATTTTTCTTTGAAAAGTTCAAAACAGAGATGAAGTGGGGAGAGGAGCAGTAAAATTATGGGTGGGCTTTTAAACTTTTATTCTGATAAAGCTCTCTTGTGTAGCAGTGTAATGCAAATTTAAACATCAATTTAAAATTAACTTAATTTTAAAAAATATCCCCCTTTCAACATAAATTCAATCAAACTCTTTCTTACTAACTTTAATATTTCTTGTAAATTAGCTATTATGCTGCTAATGGCTATAATTTTTCAGACTCATTTTGTATTCATGATGCTTCAGTGAAAACTCAGCAGAATTTTTGTTTGTGGGGGGGGGGGACTGCAATAATCCCATAGAGCAGACAGTATGACCACTTGAAGTTTAAAAGGGTAACTTTTTCATGCTACCTCTGGTACAGTCATCACAGAAACATCTTTATGTACAACCACTAGTACTTGCCAGGAAAATAAATTTATGCTCACTCACTATAACTTGGAATGTGGGCTGAGCTTCAGATAGTAATTCTTCTCTATGTTTTTGCTTTTGTTACTCATTTCTGGAACCTCATTTTGAATGATGCTTTCCTTCCTGCAGTTTTGAACTGCATGAAAACTGTTTCTGTTAAAAGCTGTTTTTAATTACTGTATTATTTTAGTCTGTTTCCAACTGATGTAAGTGTAAACCACACACCACTTCAACTAATTGAAATCATTTTAACATAGCAGATAGTGGAAATTTAGGATCTAGGCTGAGACTTTGCTATACCCGCTTTCCACAAATAATTTTAATATCATATTTTCCAAAGATATCTTTGTTATTCAGTGTTAAGAGCAAGATGCACTACCAGTAGATTTTAGGATATGATTAAGAATAATTATGCATAATATCATAGGTGATAGAATTTGCACCACTGATTCTCGTCATACACATATTTGTTTTCTTTATCTCAAGCATGCTTGCAGGTCCAACATCATAATCAACTAGATAGGCAGGCAGTAGAAAATAGAGCCTTTTTCAGTAGTGTCTCTGTATTTTACATTTCCCTGACATGTGAAAGACCTCCATTCAGTTATTGCAAGAAGTCATGCTAATTTATTTTAGAACTTTTAGAGGAAGACTTGGAAACATACTGTTTCTCTCCTCCCCCTCTTTAAAATATGATGGAGGAATGAAACATACCGCCCAAGATTGCTTCCATTGCCAGAAATATTTGTCCATAGAACTTTGAGATAGGTTCAGTGATAGCAAACCTATTAGAGACCAAGTGCCCAAACTTAAAGGCGTTCTGGCACCAGGTGTTACCTGGTGCTGGGGGGTGGGACTTCTGGGGGGGAAAGGGATTTTTCGAGGTGGGACTTCCAACTTCCAGCAGCAGGACATCCTCTTCCTCCCGCCTGGGCCTTCAGCTGCCTCTCTGGAGACAGCTGAAGGCCCAGACAGCTGGAAAGAAGAAGAACAGGCACAGTCCTGTTCCTCCTGTCCCCCCCCCCCCCCCCCCCCCCGGCCTTCAGCTGCCTCCCCAGAGACAGCTGAAGGCTTGCAGTGGTGGGGAACAGAAGCATGCCTGTTCCTCCTCTCCCCCACCGGCTCCCCAAAGACAGCTGAAGACCCAGGATGGTGGGAAAGAGGAGGAACAGGTGCGTGCCTGTTCCTCCTCTTTCCCACCCTCCCATGCCTTTACTTGTCTCTGGAGAGGCAGTTGAAATGATGAGAGAGTGGGGAAAGAAGAGGAGCAGGCGTATGCTTGTTCCTCCTCTTTCCCCACCCTCCCATCTCTCTGTGTGCCCTCCAAAATGGCTTCATGTGCCAGAGATGGCACATGTGCCATAGGTTCACCATCACAGAGATAGGTTATTGCTCCTTCTCCTGTTCCACAGGAGTTGGGAACTCTCTGAGTCCATTTTTCAGATTGCACAGAGATTTGGGAAGACGGGAAAGAAAGAAATGTAGTTGGCACTAACATGACATCAGATAAATTTTATGGTAAATTAAATGGTAATATGCATAGATTTAAAGAGGAGAGAGTGAAATGGTCATGCTTTTTTGTAAACTTGTTTAGAGAATAAATTTTAATCTTTGAATTATCTCTCCCTCCCTCCCCCCCCCCCCTTCTAGACACACTATTTTGGCCTTTGGTTTCACAGCAAGAGCCAGCAAGTGCGATGGGTGGAACTGGAGAAACCTCTCAAAAAGCAGCTGGACAAGTTTGCCAGTGAGCCTCTACTTTTCTTTGGGGTCATGTTCTACGTGCCAAGTGTTGCTCACCTGCAGCAAGAAGTCACAAGGTACACAAAACTCTTATTTCTTTACACTTTTTATAGCTAAAAATGTTGCAGCTGTCACAAGGGGTAATTTGTGCATGCTGATAATGGGAAACAAGTCTAAGGATCAATACAGTTCCTTTCTGCACTTCTACAAATCCTGTCTACCTGCCTTTTCTTCCTCTCTCCCCCTCTCTTTTGTGTGTGGAATCTTTACCTTATTTTGGTGTTTGTCAGGTTTAATTCCACAGCAAATACAGTTCTTTTATACAATTCTTGTGAAAAGGACATACATAGAATTGAACTGTGAAAGGTCTGAGGGTTGAATCTTCATTTAAGGCCCTTGGACCTACAGAGATTGCACACCCATGGAGTACAGGATTGTAGCTGAAGTGTCTTAAAAGGATCCTGTATAAATGATATTTATATAAATCCATTTCTGAACAGATTGCTTGTTATTGTCATGGGAAAGAAGCATTTTAACTTTTTTTAAACCCCCTCCCTCACTGCAAAACCTCATACTTTGAAGTTCATCCTGACAGTACATTTGAAAAAGAGCTCCATCCAGCCATAATTTTGTGTGAATAATATCTTTGAGAGAAAAAGTATTATTTGCCTCATTCATTTGTTATACTTATAGAGGCAAAGTCTCTGCTTAACAACAGTGGGTGCATTAAAAAAAATAGAATTGCATAACAATGGTCCAAAACACACTGCGGAAATAATCCAGTTTGAGATCACTTTATCTGCCTGGCTCAATGCTAGGAAGTTCTGGGAACTGTAGTTTTGTGAGACATTTAGCCTTCTCTCTCAGAGAGTTCTGGTGCCACAATAAATTATATTCCCAGGATTCCATAGTACTGAGACAGAGCAGTTAAAGCAGTCTCAGATTGGATTATTTTTGCAGTGTGTTTTGGACCAGTGTAACATGGACAGCTCCAGCTGCTGGTCTGCTTTAAAGCCACTGGAGAGAGCGAGCACCACATAGAAAGCTCTCAGTTTGGATCTGGGCACCATTAAAAGTACCGTATTTTCCTTCGTATAAGACTACTTTCTAAGCAGGAAA
>CM034701.1:361136082-361170454 GCA_020142125.1 Phrynosoma platyrhinos
AGAAACCAGGGTTCGAATCCTGGCTCAGCCATGGAATCCCCCTGGGTTTTAAAGGTTTTAACCTTTAAAGCCCTACATGGCTTAGGTCCATCTTATCTTAGGGACCGCCTCTCCCCATATGATCCCCCCTGCATCCTGCGGTCCTCTGGGAGGAACCTGTTGCAGCCAATAAAAACTAGGCTGTCTCAGACCTCCCAGAAGGCTTTCTCTGCGACCGCTCCCAGACTCTAGAATGGCCTGCCGGAGGAGATCCGTCATATTACCACTCTTGCTGCTTTTAAGAAAGCAGTAAAGACGGATCTCTTTCGGCAGGCCTTCCCGGAATAACTTTCCGGCTTCAGGAGACAACTATATTGCCCTCTCTCCAGCCGCTCATTTTGTTTTATTATTTATTGTTTTATTCTGGAGCATGTTGTTTTAATTTATAATTAGTTTAATACTGTTTTAAGGGGTGGGAGGGTTGGATGGGAATGTGAATGTTTTTAATGTGTGTATTTTAATTGATGTAACCCGCCCCGATTGCTCCGCAGAGAGGCGGGCTATAAATAAAAATTTATTATTATTATTATTATTATTATTATTATTATTATTTAACCCCTTGTCCTTGGGCTCTCTCTCTCTTCTCCCTTCTTTCTTCCTTGGACTGTTTCTCCCTTCTCTCACCGTTTTCAGAGCCCTCTTTCTGTCCCTGGCTTCCTTCTCCTTCTCTCCCCACTCCCCGTTCTCATCCTCCTCTTTCTCTACCCGGCGTATATTCTCCTTATAAGGTGCACCAACTTCCCCACCTCCGTTTTGGGGAAGAAAAACTGCGTCTTATATGGCAAAAAATACGGTAATGGTTTAGGCCATTCTTCTTTTGCAAGTTACCTGGATTTGCTTAACGTGGTGTTTATTGAGTGGAAGAGGGGAATTGGTGACATGTTGGAATTGATACAGTACATTCGTATCATTTGTTTTTACTACTTTGATGTGGAAGGGGTCAAAATTTTCTCTCATGGGCTTCAGAAGGAAAGTGCCTCCTAGGCTTTAATTCTGTTTATAAAATAAGTTGCTGAGGATGGCAAACTCTTCTCCCTGCTGACTCCTGCCAGTGAATAGAGAGCTTGTTCTCATTGTGTTGTTGCTTGAAAACTGAATTCTTTGAGCCAGATATTTTAAGATGCCATTGATGCTTTGCTATGCTAGACTCTCAACCTTGGAAAAAAGTCAACTGTTTTTCTGTATGTTGTGGGGACACAGGCAGAATATTTATGGAAAATTAAAAAATACACATTGTCTAAATTTGAAAGAAAGTATCTTGCAACCATGAGCCCCCCCTTTTTTTTTTTTTTTTTTTTGGAGAGCAGAACAATATGATGTTGATAATGGATATTTATTTATCATATGTATATCTTACGCTTATGGCTACTGATGATCATCCAGCCAATTAACACAGGACCATAGCTTTATTTTCTGGATTTTATGTTTGAAGTTGTTATGAGTCTGATTAGTGGCACTAGATTTTTCATTACATCATATTATGCTATTTTATTTCTTTATTTATTTTAGATAATGGGGCCATTTTATATCATGGGAACATGGGACCCAAGGCATCTCACATCATAAATTACAACAAGTGGCTAAAAAACCAAGGTTCTTGCAGAGTTCCCTGGCTCAGGTGCCAAAGCAGCCCGATTTCCCTTAGTTAGGGATGGGATTTTTTTATATTTAAAAAATGGTCAAAATGTGTTTCTTAAGTGAGGAGAAAAATCCTGGACTGATGAGAATCTTCATAATTCAGGACTTGCTCTACATTAATTAGCATGTGGATTTGTGCTGAAAACAGCACTTTCTGCATAAAAACATGATTTCTGCAGAAAAATGTTATTCCCTTTGCAGAAAATCCTGTTTCCTGTGCAGAACATATATTATATTTTCTATGCAGAAAAAAAATATTCTAGACAAAAATGTGCAAAAGATATTGTTTTCTGCATAAAACAACCATGTGCAAATTTTGCACACTCCGAACTTTGAATAGTCATCAAAACTGTAGTTTTCAAAGACTCTTGGCTCATCTACACTTGTCAGAATACTCCAGGCTGCCCCCCCTGCCCCCCCCCCCCCCCCCCCCCCGGTGGATTCTGGCCCTGTCTTCTACCCAAATTCATCTTTTACCTTGTGGGTTTTCAGCTCTGTTTTCCAGTGATGACAGGAGACTGCTTTCGCTATTGTCTGCTATAGCTGCTGCGATCAGAATGAGGCATCCAGCCATGCTATCAATTCTGGGCACCTTGTTCTGAACTCATAGTGGCTCATGCCCACAGTGGAGACACTGGGAGACAAACAGGGACTGTGAGTGAAAATGCAGCTTCTGTTGTTGCTGAAACTCTCCCGAAATCCCACAGCAAATGGTGGGTTAGAGGGAAGGAGAACTGAAAGTGTTCTGAAGACAGTCCAGACCCAATTTGAGGTTTTGGCTCTGCATCATGTTAGCAAGAAGGAACATGGTTAAATCACTAATGTGGACAAGGTCTTTCTCACAGCAAGAAAAAAGGGGCTGAAATTACAGTGGTCCTGCAATATCATTGTGCTTGCCATTCACAGAGTGGAGCTCCTGGGGATCACCCCACCTCATATTAGTCAGTGGCAGTGCATACCTACAGTTGTGGTGATGTGGGCATGTGCAAGTCACCCCTCATTGACTGATATGGACTTGAGCTCCTACATTTTCCCCCTGGAACTTAACCTCTGCAGATGGCAAACAGGAAGCAAGGAAACCTTTTGTTTCCTTTGAGAAGAAAATGGTGAAGAATTGCATCCCTAGCCTTAGTACGATGTACCATAACTTGGCATGTGTAAGGGGTGCAATTCACTGTTCTGGTAGTTAGCAAAATGTTTTGGGTTTGTCCTATAGCCCAGTATGTCTTCAGATGTTTGTTGTGAGGGACCTGCAAATAAGATTCTCCATTGTGCCAAGGAATGTATCATATTAGGGTCCTTTGACCACAGTTGTTTCCCCAAGGTCCAACAGCTAATAATAATAATAATAATAATAATAATAATAATAATAATAATAATAATAATAATAAATTTTATTTTTACCCCGCTTTTCCAAAATAGATCAAAGCGGCTTACAGAGAATTAAAAAGATTAATACAATTAAAGATTAAAAGCCAGTCCAACAAAGAGAACAAGAATCAGCAAAAATCACAAAATATCAGGGAGGAGTAAAAACAATCCGGGGTCAACAGAATGGTAATAGTTCAAGCACTGGAACTTACTCATGGGCCAGCACTTTAAGTAACATCGTTGTAGTTCATCCTTGCTGCAAGAAGGGTACTAAAATGGGAGAAGATATTTTAGATTGGCTTAAGATTGTATGACCAAGCTTCGTGGCTTTGTACCCCACTCCCCTTTGAAAATGAAATGGAAACAGCAAAGTTAACTCTGTACTTCACATATCTTGAAAAGAAAACTTGTTAATGAATGAACTTTGAAAAGTGTAGCCTCAGGGTTTCAGTCGGCATAAGAAGCCAGTGATACATGACACTGTGCAAAATGAAAGTGGTAGCCTGTAGAAAAAAGGAAAGCATTTTGTGTTGAGAGCAAAAATGTTTAAAATAAGATGGCTCGTTTGGAACATTCTGTTTTAAAATAACAATCCTAAATACACTTAATGCTAGGGAGTAACTGCTACAGAGCACACAAGGGAAGCATGGGTAGGATTTCACCCCAAGTTTTGCTTCTGTAGAAAGCTACCTTAGGAAATGCTCAAATTATTCTAGTAGCAGTTGTATATCATTTAAAACGCAGGCACACATATATTGTAATAACTTTCATTCAGTGACTTGTGGCAGTGCATGTAGCTTCACCTAAAAGTTTTGGATTTGAGGTGATGGGAAGCAGAGTCTGAATCTGTAGCAGTTGATTGTGGCAGCTGTTTTAATGGACACCTGATCTTGAAGAGACAGACACTGCCCTGAATGTGCATGTGTCAACTCATCTTGGAGAGTCAGTGAGGCTATATATTAGGGGCTATCCCAGGAGCTATTGGCCAACATGGGACTATTGGCCAACATGGCTGAGGCTTCTGGGAGCTGAAGTCCCTCGGCCCTTAAAGGGGAAAGGTTGCCTGCCCCTGCTTATATATGATAGTATGAGGCCCTTCAATTGATTTCTGTGTCAGTGCAATGTAAACCAAGGGGCAAATTATTGTCCTTAAAACATAGTGAAGGATTCTTAATGCAGCACTGCATAAGTGTCCATGCCATTCTCTGCTTGTCTGAAATCCTGGCCACATTTGCTTTACTATTGTAAAGAGGAAGAGGAAGAGGAAGTGGTGTTCCTTTAAGTAACTGCCAGTTTATGTTGACTCTAAGGCAAATCTGTCATGGGATTTTCTTGACCTATTGCCTCCCTCTGAGTCTGAGAGAGCGTTATTTACTCAAAGTCATCTAGTGGGTCTTCATGAATGAGTGGGGATTTGAACCCTGGTCTCCCAGAATCATAGTCCAAAAGTCCAACAACTGCACACACTGGTACCACTACACTGGATTTATGTTGCATATGACTACCATGCTTCATGGTTGTCTGTCTCTTTGCAACTTTCCTTGCTTTGTGCTATGAATTTTAAAATATTTAAAAACTGTTTTCAGTTTATTGGAGGTTGCAAAGGTAACAAAGGGTTTGGAAGCAAGGGCAAGAACCTAGATCATGGATATGTTAAAGTGGACTGGTTCTGTTTTAAAGACCACATTCATTATAAACAAGCCTTGTGCAAATCTCTTTACTCTCACTGCCATCAGAAAGTCTGAGTCATACCTAATCCTTTATGGTTTCCTTCCTCTGCACTTGATCAAAGGAAGCCTCGTTTGGGCAAGCAGGGAGGAACGGAAGGCTGCTTATCATCCAGTCCTTTTAACATGTATGTTGTACTAGTAATGGAAATGGCAGGGCTAATATTCCTTTGAATATTAACTCCATGGGCTAACTCCACCTATTAAAACATTGTGGTGCCTTGATATGATTTGACACAAGATATGGTAGTACCAAGAAAAATCTCAGATTTAAGTGAAATTTGTTTCTTATTCTGAAGAAAGCTTTCTTCCTGCCTTGCTACCTAAAAGTATATACCAGGGGTAGGCAACCTAAGGCTCGGGGACCGGATGTGGCCCCCTGAGGCCTCTGGACTGGCTCCAGGCTGGTCCTGCCGCTGCTGCTGCTACCCCCTGCCGCAGCCGCCGCCCTCCATAATGATATTGATTATTGTTGTTATTACTTGTTCTTGGAGTTTTCGTGGCAAAATCTCAACAGGGGTTTTGCCATGGCTTTTCAGGGCTGAGAGAGTGTGCATACATATTTTTAGTGTTGTTTTTTTTAATTTAATTTTTATATTTATTTATTTATTTTTGGTGCTTCGGCCCCCCCAATTGTCTGAGGAACAGCAACCCGGTCCCTGGCTCAAAAAGGTTGCCTACCCCTGGTTTAAAGTAACCACAATCTGGTGCCTTTTTAGGGTATTTAACTCTCAGTAAAAATATACATATACTCTCATGCTTTTCCTCCAGCACAAGTCAAATTTGGTGGGAACAAATTTTAAATCACTTAAAAATTGAGGTACAATGAAGGTAAAGTTAGTCATAGAAAATGGTAGAATTCAAAGATATAACCATGTTAGTCTGTAGAATCAGTATGTAGAGAGATTTTGTAGCACCTTTGAGACTATGAGGGGTTGCAGACTGCCAGAAATAGTGCAAATTGAGTCCACTTTTAGGGTTAGGGTTAGGGTTAGGGAATCATGGAAACTGTATTTTATTGTGGCACCAGAGCTCTCTGACAGAGAAGGCTCAATGTCTCAGAAAAAAATACAATTCCCATGATTCCCTAGCACTGAGCCAGAGCAGTTAAAGTTCACTCAATTTGCACTACTTCTAGCAGTCTGCAAGGGCCCTTCAGTCTACTTTATCAGATACAGAGTAGTGGCCAACTCTGTGTAGGTTGAGTATCTCTTAGAGCAGAGGTGTTTTGAAAGGTCTGGGTGCTAAATTTTTGCTGCCAGTTCATCTCTAGGGTAACATGAACTGATGTAACTACCAAAGATTGTGGAAAGAATGAGAATGGTTGGAATTTTGAAAAAAATATTTATTTTAAATAATGAAGGGACATTACAGCCGATTTCAAAGGTAAATAATCATTCCTGGGAGTTTTCTGGAGAGGCATGTTACCCATTTATTATAGAAAAGGGCCTGGTGCATGTGAATCTGGAGGTGCCAGGGCTGTAAAAACAACTTTGGGAACTGGGTGCAGTATTGGAGCTACACTTTGCTTGCTGTTACTGTAGAGAAATGTTATGCTATAAAGTACATTAAAGGCTGTTGGACCTCTGTGAGGGAAATAGAATAGTCCCTGAAAATATTAGAATCCTATCCCTACCCAGAATAGGAAGACACTGTTAATGTCTGAGAAAATTAAGAAAAGATGCATGTTTACATTGTTGAGGAAGGCCTTAATGTAATTAACCAGTATTTGCATAGCCATTGTAACATGCAAACAGGCCTGAAGTAGGATGGAGCCTAGTAGTGCAACAATTTTTCTTTTGTAATTACTTGCAACAGTGAAGGACCTGAGTCCAGTTTTGAACAGCAAAATGGAGAGCTAGTATAAATACATATGCCATTGTTTCTTTTTATTAGGGCAGTGATTCCTAAACAGTAATCCACATGATGTCCCTGGGGGACTGCATTGATTGATCATCTTCAGGAAAGAGTGAAATCAAATAGCAGCCAATCAAAGAACGCAGGAAAGGCCTTTTGGTGGAGACCTTTGTTTTGCTTCCTGAAAGATGTTGGGCCTGAAATGTCAGATGCACTCAAGAAAATGGTTTTTGGGCAGCAGACGGGGCAGTTTGACCCCCATCAGCCTTAGACTGTGTTACAAATGTTTAAAATTGTGTTCTTGCATTTACATGCTGGACTGCATAGGAAAATGGCAGCACAGTGTTTCACATTTTGATATCAGTGTAGAAGTTGGCATAAAGAAAAGGTTGGGAAATACTATATTGGGTTGTTCAGTGAAGTCACCCTAATTTAAGGTGAAATTCAAAGATAATAGCTTTCTTCTGTAATTCTTTAATAAATGTGTGAGGACAGGGAGCACACTATTTTCAACTCCCTCTGACCTTGATTTTCTTGCTACCACTTCTCTTTAGACAATCTTCTCTTTAGACAGTCACCCTTTTGTATAAAGAGTGATGAAAATGATAATGGAGGTGATGCCCTCCATTCACATATATGTTCAACACACAATTCAACATGAATGCATCTGTTCTGAAAATATAACAGATGTTGCATCTCTAGAAGAGCTATACTGGCATAATGTTATTCCAATATATAAACAAGGTGCCTCACTGGTGTGAATTCCTAATGCCATTGTGGTATAATGGTTACAGTTTTAGACAGGGGTAGGCAGCCTTTCCCCTTTAAGGGCCGAGGGACTTCAGCTCCCAGAATCCCAGGAGCTATTGGCCAACATGGGACTATTGGCCAACATGCCTGAGGTTCTAGGAGCTGAAGTCCCTCTGCCCTTAAAGGGGAAAGGTTGCCTACCCCTGGTTTTAGAAGGGGCTGTAATGTCCCTTCATTATTTAGGAGACCCAGTTTCAAGTCCTCACTGAGCCATGAATATAGTGGACCATTGGTATACACGGGGGATCTGTTCTGGACCACCACCACCACCACCCCCTGTGTACGGCAAAATACGCGGTACCTCAAGTCCCGTTATTTGTTATGGCTGAGCGCTCCTGTGTGCAGCGTTACGCATGCGCTGTGGAGGCGCACACCATTTTAATGGCTGAGGCTTGCCGTCTGCGTAAGCTTGAATCCGCAGATGGCAAGCCTGCATATGGCACGGGCACACTGTATTGGCCCCATCACTCTCTGTTGTTCTGACTTATGGGATTGTTGTCAGAATAAAATGAAGAGAACAAGAAGTGTGTAGGCTGCCTTATGCCTATTGGTGAGAAATATGCAATCTTTCAGTCTGGCCTTTGTCCTGAATAGAGAAACGTATTTTTTTAGATAATTGAGAATTTTTAGTATATTACAAACAAATTTGATGTGAAAATATTTCACAACTGCATTACTAGCATGTATTACTATGGCCAGTTTTATTTTCAGTGTACGCTTGACAACTCACACCTCCCAACCTTCTCCCTACTACCATGCCCAGCTATCTGCATGCCTAACCCTGAAGGTAATCGGGTCATTGGAGGCTAATTGAATGCATAATTTGAAAACAATCTTGTTGCACAGGTGACTCTGGGATTGGGATTAAGTTAACAACACTGTTGATTTACAAATCACAAAAGAATTCTGTTCACTTGTCCAGACCTGTGGGGTTTCTGTCAAGCTTGGTGCTGTAATGAGCTGTAAACACATACCTGAGCTGAGCTGCTGAGTGAGGAGATGTCATTTTTCATAACCCCCTTTGAGAGTGGACCTGTACTTGTTCAGGATTGCAAAGGGCATTCTTATATAAATACAGTTCTAGGCCCTGCACTGTACTTTGGCGTAAGCCTTGTTGAACATAGCGAGATTTATTTCTAAGTTAGTATAACTAAGAACAAATGTAAGAACAGGTGGACAGATAATTGGACTTTTTAAAACAAGGGTGAGGAAATCTTTTAAAACAAGAGTGAGAAATCTTTCTAGATGTTTTGGACTGCTGACAATATGATGAGATATAAAAGATTATGGGAGTTTTAGGCTAGAGTATCTGGAGGGCCATGGTTTGAAAAATGACTTATTAAGGAAATATCTAAGGTACTTTAAATATGATGAAATTGTCTGTATTAAAGAAAAGTAAGCAGCTCCCAGAGGCCTTTTTTTCAGCTCACATGTCAGATTTCCCCTGCCAGGCCATTGTGCTCCCCAAATTGGGGGAAGGACATTGTCATTCTTGGAGGTTCAGCCAATACCAGAGTCAAGAGTGGCCAACAGCAAAATCACCTTTCCCCCCCCCCAGCCCCCAAATAATATGAGCTCCTAGAGCAAAATTGGAAGTAGCATTTGTTTCCATTTCATTTTTACTGATAGGGGGATTCTTGGAGGTGAACATAGACTTTCCCCCATCTCCATTTCCCCACCCTTGCAGTAGTTAAAGAAAATTCCTATATGGACTATAAGGAAGTGGTGGAAGTGGTACAGTGGCAAAACCATTAGACTCAAGACAAAATAAAATGTGTAGCTACCATTTTTAAAAAAGTGTCTCCCTACATTCCAAACTTCAGCAGCTAAAATAACTCAAATATAATTGAAATAATTCCTAAAAATAACCATTGGATTGCAACAGCATGAGACACAGCATGCAACAATTGAAATGTGAAATTCCTCCTCTGTCATTTAGTGAGACCAAACTGCCATAACTAGGGAACTAACTAAAAATTGAAGTTATGCAAATAAAAATGATGGGTTAGAAGAAAGTTGTTCTCAGAATAAGAGTGTTAAAACTTGGAACCTCTTTTGGCAAAATTGTTTGTTTATTCATTAATTTAAAACTTGAATTTTTATTTGTATAACTTCATTTTTTAGTTAGTTCTCTAGTTATGGCAGTTTGGTAAATGAGTATTTGGCAGGGATGAAAATCATATTGTCTGGTAGAGATCAACGAGTCTTAACATTCCAACATCTTGAACAATATACTGCTTTCTTTTGACCAAATGCATCTGAGGAAGTAGATTTTAGTCTTCGAAAGCTCATGCTGCCAACTTCTTTCTTCTAGTTAGTCTCAAAGGTGCTATAAGATTTCCCTACATACTGCTTTCTTTTGTACCTCTTGCTGCCTGCAATTTGCTACTGGTGTCTTCTCTTCCTTAGACACTTTTTGTCCTACAAAATAAATAAGAGGTATATGTGAAAACAATCTGGATCAGGTCCACTGTATGGGTGGAGATAAAGAGTTACATTCTCCCAAATCCGCATCTCATGCTCTTGCTCTGGAAGACCTCCCACTGTCATTTACTTTTAAACAGCCAGTCAAACAAGTGGCAAGGTTGTCTTGATTAGTTTGGTCCTAAAAATCACATACCTCAGATGGAGAAAAAAAAAAAGACTTAAAAGAAATGTATTAATGTAAAAATCTTGGATTTTTTGCAGGGGAAAATAATAACATGTGTTTTGGAACACAAGAAGGCATGCCTGAACCCAGACCTTAACTGAACTTTTGAATTAATTAGAGAAAATAATTGGGGGACCAAGCACAATTTCTAAGCTCACCAAAATCACTCCATAGCCATCTATAATTTAATTAAGGCTAATCTAAAATACCGGGATAATGATTCAAGGTAACACCAGAAATACAGGGTGTTTGAATGAATGAACGAATGAATGTCAGAAGGAGGAGAGAGGAGACACCTTTCTGGTAGAGCCTTTTTTCTCTTAAATCTGTAAATACAGTTCAAAGTATTTGATAGCCAAATTCTTTAAACTGAACAGATGGCCTTTGGCCAACTTGTGGAGCAGAAGCAGAATCTTGTACATGGTATGAAATACAGCTACTGATTGTAGAGGTGAATTGTTTCAATTTCTGACTGGGATGACAGTGGTAGATGAAGCTGACACACTGAATGGCCTACTTAGGAATCTATGGCAAAAGTGATCGAAAACAGGGGTGTTCTTGGTTTACAGTTCAGGCATCCATAGCTGAATCCTAGATATGTCCGCTCAGAAATATGTCCTGCTTCTTTCTGTAGGTTTACTACTTTAGTACTGCAGCCTAAAACTCTGTGCAGCAGATTGGTGAGCCTACCCAAATTTTAAGATCCTCAGGGGTTTTTGCTCAGTCTTATCACCACCAAAAGAACATTTGGTGAGGACATGAGAGAGAGCTTTCTTGGTGGCTGTTCCAAGGATATGGAATTTATTCTCAGTGGAAACTGAGTTGGCACCCTTCTCTTTCTGCTCTCTTTCTGCAACCAAATAAAGACCTTTTCATTTAGACAGATCTTTGGAGTGTTATGACAGAGGATTCTCTTAATGGACTATGCTGTACTCTTAACTGTTTTGCTATGCTTTAAATGTGCTTTAAACTGTTTTAAACTAGCATTTTAATAGGATTGGGTATTGTTGTTATTATTATTGTTGTTATTGTTAACTGCTCTGGAGTCGATCTCGACTCATGTCGACCCCATGGTTGAGACATCTCCAAGACTCCAAATCCTCCACTGTTCTGCTTGGTTTCTGTAAATTCATATTTGTGGCCTCTTTAATAGAGTTCATCCATCTAGCATGGAATCTTCCTCTCTTTTTACTTCACCTTTCCCATCATCATCATCATCATCAAATTTATTTATACCCCGCCCCTTTGAGGTCAATCAGGGCGGCTTACAGCGTTAAAAACCAATACATCAACTGCCCACTTCCTCCCCTTAAAAAGTTATTAAATCAGTTACAAGTTAAAAACAATATAAACAATTATTTAAAAACATCAATAAACATAATAGCACATAAGGAATTGCGGCCACGTTACAATTCCTTTCAAGAGAGGCCATGAGAGGGGAACTCCAAAGAAAGACTCCAGAGAAAAGGCTCCAGAGGCTGGGATTATCTATCCTGGAAAGGCCTGCCGGAAGAGATCCGTCTTGACAGCCTTTTTGAAGCTGTCTAGCGATGTCAGTTGACGGATCTCATCCGACAGGCCGTTCCACAATTTGGGGGCAACAACAGAAAAAGCCCTCTGGCAGGTAGCCGCAAGCCTAGATTTTTGAGGCTGCAGCAAATTCCTCCAGCTGAGGGCTGGAGTGCGCGGGGAGGATTATAAGGGAGAAGGCAGTCCCTGAGATAGTTTGGACCCAAGCCATTTAGGGCTTTAAAGGTGATAACCAACACCTTGTACTGGGCCCAGAAGCTAATAGGCAGCCAGTGGAAGGACCTTAGTACCAGAGTAATATGGTCCCTCCTAGATGTTCCTGATACTAATCTGGCCACCATGTTCTGCACTAGCTGTAGTTTCCGAACCAGGCACAAGGGTAGCCCCATGTAGAGCACGTTACAGAAATCTAAGCATGAGGTTACCAGTGCCTGAACGACAGTCTTGAGATCCCTTACTTCCAGAAAAGGGTGCAGCTGGCGTATCAGCTGAAGCTGATAACAGGCGCTCCTGACTGTCGCATTTACCTGATTTATCATCAGGAGCGATGAGTCAAGGAGCACCCCCAAGCTGCGAACACAGTCATTGGAGGAGAGTGTGACCCCATCCAGGACTGGAGGTTGCAGCCCAGTTCTTGGTTTTGGGGCCGCTACCGTGAGCACCTCCGTCTTGTCCAGATTAAGTTTCAATTTGTTTTTCCTCATCCAGCCCATTACCGCCCGAAGACATTCATTGAGAGAGGAGACGTCATCAGAATTATTCTTTTTTCCAGTGAGTCATGCCTTCTCATGATGTAACCAAAGTGCAACACCCTCAGTTTGGGCATCTTGGCTTCTAGGGAAATTTCTGCCTTGGTCTGTCCTAGGACCCATTTATTTGTCTTTTTGGCTATCCAGGGAATCCTTATCACTGTTCTCCACCATCACATCTCAAATGAATTGATTTTCTTCCTATCTGCTTTCTTAACATTCCAGTTCTCGCATCCATACATGGTGTCCCTTTTTGGGAAAAAGGCATCACAGAAGTGAAATAATAAATAAATAATAGGGAATGCAATGGCTTGTACAATTCTAGAGCCTTAACTTTCGCGCTCAGTTGAATATCTTTACATTTTAGGATCTTTTAAAGAATTGTTTTACTATTAGGTTGTTAGTCTACCACAACTGGTGGGTGGCAACTACTTTCCACTGGCAGGCAGATCTTTTCATTCAGGTGACTTTCTGGATGTAGAAAGATGGGATTTTAACAGGTGGGTGCTAATTATACCATTTAAAATCTGTGGTATCCACAAGTGCTGCTGCCACTACTGTTGTCCTTATGTGTCTGTGAGGAATGTGAGGTGAGCATTTGCCATTTTCACTTGTATGTAGAAGATGAGAATGAGCACTTGAAGGCTGGAACTTAACTGGAACAACACTTACTAGAGAAACTCCCTATCCAGAATAGATGGCTCAGTTCGAGATTTGATGGTCCATAGAGCTGCACACCATCTTTTCCATGGTTTTCTGCCTCTTTGAACGGCCAACAACTTGTCAAATCCAAACACTACTCTCCCATTCAGAACTCACCTTTCCAACATCGTGGACTGAAGTGGCCACTGGAAATTCTGCTGTTGTGCTTACCTATCTAACCGATCCCAACTGACATGGTACCCCTTTAGATTTAGTAATCTCCTTATAACGTATTTTCCGGCGTATAAGACGACCTGGCGTATAAGACGACCCCCCATTTCCCCAGTCAAAATATAGAGTTTTGGCACCTCTATCCTCCTTATCCTTATACCCGGCATATAAGATGACCCCCCACTTTAACCACAGATTTTGCAGGTTAAAAAGTAGTCTTATACGCAGGAAAATAAGGTACTTGTCTTTTTATTCTTACCTAAGCAATTCCTCCTCCTTTCCTTTCTGCCTTACCTGCTTTTTAAAAATCATTTTGGCTTTTTGTTTTTCTGTGCCATCAGCACTTCAGTTTTACTGTTACAGTACTTGACAGTAAAAACTCCTGATCAGAAACTTGCTGGAAAGTGGCTGACTGACCAGTGCTATTTTTATCCATTTCTTGCTCTATGACTTAATGTAATGCAGTCAAAAGAGCAGTTTTAGGGGCTGGTTCTTCATCTATTTGCCTCCTCTTTTTCTGTGAGGACAAATAGAAATGTCCTCATTCAGTATCTTGCTCTGTAGTTTTTCTTTTCTTCAAGGCATCACTAGATATTGATTCCATTTCTAATTTTGTTTACCTAGTTATGAGATATGCAAAATTTGGGACATTTTAGATAGAATGAGAAAACCTCATCTACCTGGCAAGGCAGCATTTAAAAAAATATACATGTGAGGGAGTGGGTTAATGTCTTCAACAGATAAGAACTCTTAATCAGCTGGCAGGAGGGGAAAACCCAGGAGTGTGGATTGCTCAGGCAGTCATCTGAATAATATTTTTTTTAAAGACAGGAAACATGTCCAGCCATGTCAAACTATATCATCAACAACATTCATTCAAAAATTTCTCGTGTTACGTTAATAACATACAACTCAAATAATGCACCTTTATTTTAATAGTGCAAAAATCAATTAACAGTGCAACTTTTTGAAACAAAAGCTACTTCCAGTTTTGCACTAGGGGCTATTATTATTTTGAGGCTGGGGGGGGGGAGGTGATTTTGCTATAGGCCACTCTTGACCAGTATTGGCTGAACCTCCAAGAATGACAATGCCCTCCCCATAATTTAGGGAGCACATTGGCCTGGCAAGAGCAATCTGACAGGTGAGCGGGGGAAAAAAATCCTCTGGGAGCTGCTCATGGCTTACAGTTTCTGCACCCCAGTCTAGTGCCGTTAGAATTTATACCTATTTGTTGTTGATGAGGGACTGCAATTGCTGTCATCCCATCCTGCTTTGATCATCAGAAATGTTACTGTGTTCTGTGATTCACTGAATCAAAATTTATTTTCCTATTTTTTTTCCATGTAATTGATAAGTTACCAGGAAAATGGAAACAAGTCTGTCTGTTATTTAAGAAGTGTGCTGGTCCATCCAGTGGTAACGTGATAGAGAAGAATGTAAAAGTAGTTGCAACTTGCTGTCCAAAAGGGTACATGTTTTATATTTTAAGGGACACCCCACCCAGTCTATTCATGATAGGACTGTAAACCTTAGTCTTCTGGCTTGGTAAACTGGTGAACAAAAAAATAATAACAAAAAACTAATTGTTTCATCAGAAGAGGACAATTTTAATTGGTGGAACTGAAAGTTAAAGGCACACTCATTTGTTTTTAACTGTTTTGTTTCTGCTGTGTTATTAGTACCAGGTAGGAAAAAGTATAAAAGATTGTTTTTCTTACAGTGTCACAAATATTGTAATGAATGCAACAAATTAAAATTCTGCATTCCAAGCATGATCTACAATGAATTAATTGCCCCTTTCCCAACTATTGATAGTAACAAATTAATTTTTAATCCTAACAATCCAGGTTTTGGAAGTCTGACATCATAGCTTTTCCTTGTCAGTCATCTGCTGGGGAATCAGTATAACACAGAGCTTGAAAACATTAGTGCTAAAGTTAATCCATTAATATTAAAATTAATTTGAAAATTAATTTATGAATGTTAATCATTATAGTGAAAATAATAAAATTAATTTAGTGCTTTATTTATTCATAATCTGTTAATAGCATGTTCACTTTAAGTTATGGAAAAAATCAGTTAATATTGCTAAAATGACCACCATCTCCCCTCCAGAATTATTTCCTTAAAATAATGAACTAAAGTAATATGAAAGGGTGATTTCTATTCAGCATATTAGAACGTTTTTATACAAATTTTAAAATAATAAAAAAATTGGGGTAACAAATTGTTAGTGTAATATATTTCCAGTTCTCTTGCAACTTTGTAACTCTTCTAACTTTGGGGATGAAATGGGGTTCTGCTGCCTTTTTCTACACATGGACCCTAGACATACAGTTATCTCAGGAAGGTGAACACTTGTGAGTGGGGATTTACAAAAATTTGATGTGGTGATTCAGAGCCATCTCAAGCTGATCAAGTAATTACTGGCACAGGGGGTGTTTGTGTTTGTTGTTGCTGTGTACCTTCAAGTCTTTTCGAACTTATGGCAACCCTAAAGGGAACCTATCAACCTATTGGGAATCAAATCCTGGTCTCCAGAGTTGTAGTCAAACTACTGTGCCACGTTGACTCTTGGTGCTTGTGTGTATCACAGAAATTAACTTCATGTGACCTTGGCCAAATGAGCAGAGTGAGAGTAAAGGCCTACATGTGAATAGGAGGTAACTGTCTTCCTAGAACAGGTATACTTGGCAATTTAAGCAACCAGCATGTTGACTGTTTTCTTTGAAGCAGTTCAACATGTGTATAAACAAAGCCAACATGGTTTAGTGGTTTGAATGTTGAATTAGGGCTCTGGAAGACCTGCTTTTGAATCCTCATCCAGCCATGGAAATGTACTGGGTGACCTTGGACAAGATCTCACCATCTCAGTGTTAAAGGTAGGCAATGGCAAAGGGCCTCTAAATAAATCTTGCCAAGATATGGTTGCCATAAGTCAGAGTTTATCTAGCAATAAATTACAAACAACATAAGTATATTTTCCAGTGAAAATTTGAATAGCTCCGAGATCCTCCTTCTAAACATCTTCCTCTTCCTCTTTCCTGTTGGCCCTGCAAACCATACTCATTTTGTGATTTATTCTTTATTTCCCTTGTTAGAGTAGAACCTTATTCAGAAGTAGGACTCAATATGTTTCTAAACTTAGCTACCATCCTCCCCTATAGAGTTGGCTACAGGAAGCATGCATAAGCCTGCTGTCTTCCAGGTTGTTCTTTGTCCCCTCCATAGTCTTTATCCTCTTCTGTCCTGAAGCCCAATGTATCACACCCTCCAGCAATGTGATCCCCATCTCTTTCTTCCAGACTTCTTCAACAGAGTTGTGGGGAAATCTCAACTACATGTAAGAACATAAGAATCATGCTGGATGAGATTAAAGTCTGACATTCTGTTTACACAGTGATTAACCAGTTGACTGTGGAAGCTTGCCACCAGGACATGAGCGCAACTGCACTCCTCAGAGGCATGCTCTCTTTTATACTGGAGGAAATGTGTAGCCAAGCTGACAAATCACAGTTGCAGGTCCTAATCTCCCTGAATTTATTTAATCTCCTTTAAAGCTGTCTAAATTGACAGCCACCACTTCGTGTGGCAATAAATTACACAGTTCAGTTATGCATTGAAGAAGTACTTTCTTTTGTCTTGTCCAGATTTTCCTACCATTTGGCTCCAGCAGATGATACTGGGTTAATTATGAGACACCGAGAAAAAATTCTCCCTATCTACTTTCTTTGCACTATGCATAATTTAATGAACTTTTCCCATACTCACTTTTTTCCTAAGCAAACAATCCACAAACCTCTCTTCATATGGCAGTTCCTTCAGTTCCTTGGTCATTTGTCCAGTTAAAAAGCAAAAAAAAAAAAAAAATCATTCAGGCTTTCAGAGCTTCACTGGCGTTTTCATCATGCAGAGTGTTAGACATCATACATGAGAAGAAAAGTGATGTTAGAGTCATAGGCCTACATTTTGTCTCAGCTGTTAATTCTGTGGTTGGTTAAAATGGTCTACAGGAATATCAATTGCATGAGGTATTGCGTGTTTTTAGTTGATCCAGTAAAGGTATTACTGTTTTGTGTATTTTGTATGTTGTATTTTGCTGCATGGGCAATGTGGCTACCCCTCAATATGGTTCCTTGGTCATTTGGGTTTATATTTTCTGCGCCTTTTCTATGTCTGCAGTATTCTTTGTTAGGCACCCTGATAGAACTACACACAGTACTCCAGATGTGGATTTGTACGGGGTAGTACCATAATGGAAAGCCAGCATAGTGTAATAATTTCAGCATTGGACTATGGACTTTATCACATGGGAGGTTTACCATCAGTAAATTGGCATTAAATCGTTCAAAATTGCCCAAAACGTGTGATTGGTGTTCACACCCCTGTGTGCTTCTCCCATCAGTAAAGCGTCATGGAGGCGTCCCTGCTTGCTTCTCCCGTCAGTAAAGCTTCATGGAGCTGTCATTTGGAAATAATGGGAACTTCTGTTATTGCCAAATGGTGGCTCCATGTACGCTTTACTGACAGGACAAGCGAGGAGGGACGGCTCCATGACACTTTACTGACGGGAGAAGCGTGCAGAGGTGTGAACACCGATTGCGTGTTTTGGTCAGTTTTGGATGATTTAATGCCAATTTACTGATGGTAAGCCTCCCATGTGATAAAGTCCTATGACTCTGGAAGCCAGGGTTTAAATCCCAAGGCAACCATGGAAATCCACTGGGTGATCTTGAGGAAGTCATACTTTTCTCAGCCTAACAGGAAAGAAAAGGCAAACCCCTTTGCCAAGAAACTCCCCTAATAGGTTTGTGTTAGGGTCGCCATAAGTTGGAAATGAGTTGAAGGCATACAAAATCAACAACAACAACTATGTATCATACTGACAGTTGTACTGTTAATTGCCAAAAGGTAATTCTGCATGTTGGTAGATGCTGTTGCTGTGTGCAAAGAATATGCATTCCTTGGAAATGTAATTTGAGAATGATTTAAGGAATGTGACAGAAGCTTGAACAAAACTAGATGGTTCTGCCTTGGATCATATGAACCTTTTCTTTCCCTCCACTTCTCAAGTACAATCCTATCACTTGACTGTAAATACAGTGGTATGCATCAGATAATGTTCAAGGTTACAACTCATGTTTTCTCCTGAAAGGAAATAACCATCTTGTAATTATGTCTTTGTCTAGACTTGTTCTCCACTCCCATACCTACCCCTTGGAATGAGGTTGGCAATCTGCCTTTATAGACTGTAAAAACTCAAGAACTCAGCTTTCTGTTTTTAAAAGTGAAATAAGGAGGGAAGCTCTTAGATTGTGTAATGTAGTGGTTAATGTTTTGATGCTGGACTGGAAAGGCTTGAATTTACATCTCCAGATAGCTACAAGGCCTAACCTTTGGACAGCAAATCTTTGCTTACTTTGTTAACACTCGAAGGATAATATTCTCTGCTAAGTAAGATGCTAGATCTGCTAGATGGAGGCAATCTGCTAGATGGTGGCAGACTGTCGGAGGACATTTGCAAAAAAGGAGATGCACAAAAACACTGTGGTTTGGTGTTTTGTTTTTGTGCAAAACCATGGAGGAATTGCACAAGTTAATTTTACACATACACAAACTTGTGGTGATTCACGATTTTTACCAAGACACCTTTTTTCTTTTATAATGAGAAAAATGTTGATTACTCTTTATATCTCTGTGGACCAGTTCCTACTTGTCAACACAGTCTACATTATAGTGATATTGTCAGAATAAAGAAGGGATACTTTATGTGGCAGTCTGAGCTTTGAGGAGGGGAAAGTAAAAATGTAATATGTAAAGAAAGCTGTAGGCAGTAACAAGGATGTTGTAAGGTCTGGAAACCAAGACCCGTGAGGGAACAGTTGAGGAAGTTTGGTATGTTTAACCTGAAGAAGAGATGATATGACAGTAATCTTCAAATATCTGAAGGGCTGTCATGTGGAAGACAGAGCAAGCTTGCTAGTGTTCTGCTGCTCAAGAGAGTAGGACCTGAATCAATGGTTTCAAATGACTAGAAAGCAGATAGGAAAGATCTTTTCAACAATGGAAAATTGATAGACTGTCCTTCATTGGAGACTTTTAAGTAGAGTTGCATGGCTACCACTTTATCTGTTGATGTTCTGCTTTGATGAAGTTGGAACGGCTGGTCCCCTGCCCCAATTCTTTTTAACTCAAAACAGAGATGACTCTGTGTGTGTGTGTGTGTGTGTGTGTGTGTGTGTAAGAGATATAGTCCCATCCCAGGTGTGAAGTTCTAGCCCAACTTTCAAGCACTTGGGGAAAAGATTTAGAAATAAATAAAGAAAAATGATGAGCATCCATGTGGACTAAAGCTCCATTTAAACCTGCATCTCCTGTTTATTGTGAACTCTGTTTAAATGATGGCATCTTACCCCTATACATTTAAGGTGCATAAAGCTTAATACGAAAGGCACTTGTTCATGAGGGTGCAAAGAGGTTGGTACATATATTAATCTTTGGTGGAAATGCCCAGATATAGTGAAAGTTTGATCAGATATATTCTCTGAAATCAATAAACTCAGGAGCCAGACAGTCCCTGTGATACCAGCAATTGCTCTTTTATCAGCCTTTCCCAAGCATCATAAACATAAAGATCTTATTATATTCCTATGACAAGCAACAAGATGAGAAATTGTCTCGGTATAGAAAGATCTTAGCTCATTAAATCAGTATCACATGCATATCTGGAATATTGCATTTATGGAAAAACTAACAGTACAAGTAAAGGTTATTTAAAATGAATTTTACTAGATAATTTTATGGTATTGTACTTGGTTTCCATATTTTGACTGTGCTGACAATAATTCTGATGTTGTTTGATCTTGAAGGTCCAACACAAATTTGTTGTGATCTGTTCAGGGATCCATTTGTTTGTCTTTCTGACTATCTGGAGTAGTATCCTTGTCACTACTTCAGCACCACATCTCAAATGAATTTATTTTCTTTCGGTCAGCTTTCTTCACTGTCCAGCTCTCACACCCGTACATAGTAATAGGGAATATGATGGTTTGGACAATTCTGACTTTAGTGCTCAGTTGTATATCTTTACTCTATAGGATCTTGTCTAGTTCTTTCATGGCTGCTCTTCCCATTCCTAGTCTTGACTGCAATCCTCATTCCCATCAATGTTTGGTCCAGGAATTCTTTTACTATTTTGATTTCCTCATTGACTAAGTTGAACTTATGTAGATCCTCTGTGGTTATTATTTTAGTTTTCTTTATGTTCACTTGGAATCCTGCTCTCATACGTTCCCACAGACTTCTCACATTACAAGAGTATAACAGCAAGTCTTAACATCCATGTGTTCCTGGCTTTATCTTTTCTTCTTGTGAATGTCCTGACTCCAAGGTCTTAAAAAATAAATACTCTAGCAAAACTCTTCAGCCTTTTTGAAGCACACAGCACTGCTCTTTCTGTTTAAACAGTGAGCATTTGACATGATTTGCTATAGTACCATGGCTCTGCTAAAAGCTGGAGAATTAAGGTTTGATTGGAACTTTGGTGCTGTCTAGTGGCAGGTTTCTGTATCTCTTTTTCTTTCAGTGGCAGTCACCTTTGTTAAATCCAAAACATGACTTGGTTAAAAAAAAAAGAACAGATACAGAGCTGTTTTATCTTTCAGATATTTAGCCTTATGGTTGAAGTAGTGCAAGAACAATATTAAAATTTTAAAATAAAAATAGCTTCAAAAATTCAATTGATTATTGCAATATACCTTCATGGAGGGTTGAGCATATGGTTTTAATTCTGTGTTTGTTACAAAGAGTTTGTTGGATTTTGCTATAATGTTAAAAACAACAATAACCAAACAAACCAAATAAACCTGAAGGAAAAGTGATTTAAATCTCAGAATAATTTCCGAGCCATCATGCATCTGAATTCAGTGGAACTTACTTTTGGGTGAACATAGATTGAGCATAGTTTTGCTAATGTGAGCAGAGTGAATTATTTGGCATATATCAGCTTTGTTTAGTTTGTTGCTAAATATGAAGCTTGTACATGTAGTGCCTTCAATAAATTAAGGAAACTGTAATTTGTATAAGTACTTACTAAGGTAGTTTTGAATGATTTGTAAAGCCTGCATCCTACTAGAGTTAATCTAGTGCAAGGGCCGGCAACCTAAGGCCCGCGGGCCAGTTCTGGCCCAGGGCTGCCGCCACGGCGCATTTTGACCACCGTACACGCCGCAACCGCCATTTGATTTCCAAAATGGTGACCACAACATGTTTGCGCATGCGTAGGAGTACTGTGCATGCGCAAATGCGTCACGGCCGCCATTTTGGAAATCAAAATGGTGGCCGCGAGGCGGCTGCAGCATGCGCGGAGGCCCGGCAGAGGGGAGGACTTCGGAGGACCGGCCCCTGGCTCAAAAAGGTTGCCTGATCTAGTTAATCCCAACTAGAGTAGACCAGTTGCATCAGTGGAATTTTCATAAGTGTTGATTTGCCAAGTTTTCATTGATTCAGCAGAAGTACTCTAGTTGTGTCTAACACTCGTATTTAGAATAAAATCTTTACATTTTTGTATATTTAAACAGAGGTGCCTTTTTAGCTGATTTCAAATATATGTAATCAGTCCAACTGATTAACAGCATAATCCTATATATGCCTATTCCACAGGAACACTAATTGATTTTACTGGGAATGCTTCCAGATAAGTGGGGTTTAACCTGTCCCTTTGTAAAATGCTAAACCGCTCATGCAAGTAGACCACTTCAGTGAGCAGCTGGCTAACAGAATGTATACACAGCTGTTATTTATGGTGCTGCTGTTTGATAGTACTACAAGGCTGGTGGCAATGGAACAAAAACCAAAGCAATAAAAAGGTCTCCATAGGTATACAGTGCAGAGTTCATAAACAGCATGACCACTGAGATTCCAAAACTTAAATGCAAATGGGGTTTACAGGTTCAAAGCACCAGGACTTTTTCCTTAGCATGGTAGTTACAACATCTGCTCTACCACTCCTGACTTCCCTGTTCCCTCTGAAATTAATTGCAGTCCTCACACAGTATCCAGTGTGTGTTGATTTTTTCAGAAACTATATACAGTTGCCCTTCCGTTTTCACGAGGGATCCGTTCTGGACACACACACCCTGTGAAACTGGAAAACTGCAAATATTCAAGCCCCATTGGCTTGAATGGTTGTGCTTCAGGTGTGTGCCATTTTATCCCTCCACACTTGCTGGTCCGCGAAAGACTGAGACCACAGAGTCGAAGTCCATGAATCAGGAGGGACAACTGTATTGTTGTGATCTAGCTATTAATACACAAAGCATTCTGGTGTACTGTGGTTTGATGCTGAATTGGTAATTAAGACTCATTGGCTTTGCAAAAGACTTGCTCCTGGGGGAGATGAAGAATGCTAGATGTTCATTTTGTGGACACAGCTGCCTACCTTTTTAGACTCTCTTTGGGGTGATAGCTATGGAATGAAGAGCCCATAATTTACCCTTAAATTACTGCATAAAAGATACGTACGTACGGTACAGTCTGCAAACCACAGAGTAAAATTTCTGTTTCATGACAAAGCACATCGTCCTTGGTTTTCTGTGCAAAACTGTACAAACATAAATAGTACAACTGTGTGTGTATTGGTTTCATCTCTCCTCAATCTCTTTGTTTTACCAGAGGGGAGGATAGGCGAGTCCAATATATGAGCTGTCAGTTTCATTTTGTTGTATTTCTTGTTTACAGATATCAGTATTACCTGCAGGTAAAAAAAGATGTTCTTGATGGACGATTGCGATCTTCATTTGAGCAAGGGATAAGGTTAGCTGCACTGGCAGTTCAAGGTATGGTGAGCACACCTGCTAACTCTTTCTTCTCTTATCTGCTTATTTAACCATAACAGGAATACATTCCAGCTGGAGATGGCAACTGCTCAGCATGAACATTGACATGATTCTTAATATTTCAGATGAAAGTCACTGATTTACATTATTTAAAAATATGATACTATATAATTTGGAAATAGAAGTGGCATGTCCATGGGAATAATGTTATAAAGGTTTAAAATGGATTTTATCATCTTACATGAAGTTTCTCAGGTTCTTGCATGAAGATTAAACTGAGCTCTTTTAAACTCAGTGGATAAAATATTAAATGTATGTGTGGGAGTGTCCATACAGAGAGAGAAAGAGAGAATATATTTTGGAACTGTTTGTATTCCCTTGTTAAAAAATTTTAACACCTTGGTATGTGGAATGATTTTTAAAAAGCATGTACAACTTTCAGTTTGTTCATATTCTTTAGTTTAGGGGTAAGCATGCATTAATGGTGTGAAACAAAATGAAACAGCATTTTTGGCACCCATTAGTAACATTAAATTGTTCTGAAAGGTTTGCAACACTATTTGAGTGGGGTAATTTATGAGGGGAATTTCCAGCATCTTGAGAATCTTTTCAGCAGTGTTTGATGTTATTTTATGGAATAAAAGCTCTTGGGCATTATCTTTCTCCCTCAAATGATGTAGCTTAAAAACAGGAAAATAGGCGAAACATTCATAAAAAACGTTGTAGCCTTCAGGAAATGCTTTTGACTTCATACTCTTATCTGAAAACATTGGAAAAATGAAAAAAAAATATTTACGTGCTCATTGTATTTAATTGCAAGTGATACGTAGCCAATAATACTTTGGTAGACATCACAAAGAAATGAATTGTACAGCCTTTGAGTCTTTAGTGAATGAACTTTGTTTCTAGACGTCACCTAATAGTTTTTACTATGTTCAGAGAGGGCACTGTAAATAGAGTTCTCATATCACTTAGGACCTAAGCAGACTGCCAGAAATAGTGCACATTAAATTGAGGCACTCAGTGCTAGGGAATCATGGGAACTGTAATTTATTGTGGCACCAGAGCTCTCTCACAGAGAAGGCTCAATGTCTCAGAAAAAAATACATTTCCCATGACTCCCTAGCACTGAGCCAGGGCAGTGCCTCAATTTAATGTGCACTATTTCTGGCAGTCTGCTTAGGCCTTTACTTAGGATGGCACAGGATTTGAAGTGAATGAAAAGTGAGAACTCCCTATTTCTTTTGGCCATTTAAAAGTCTAGGTTCATTTCAAGAAGGAACTAACAACAGGTCTAGTAATTTCCTGGAGGAAATGATGTTCCCCAACTAAGGAGAAACCATGTGGAGATTTTTCTGGGAATCTTGTCTGTTGTTTTCTTACCCCACCCACAGGTGAAGATCTTTGTTCTTTTAGAGAAAAAAGGCTGTAGTTTAACTAAACTGGATTTCTAAGCTTTCAGCAGAAACACTTGAAAAGAGCCTTTAGTTTTTAGGGTAAGATGGAGATGGCTTCCATAGCAGTCAATAGAGCTTCATATAATGCAACTTCCAGAATCCTTTAGCTGGCTAGGAGTTCTTGGGAGCTAAAGTACAAAAATAGTGCCTTTCCCAAGTTGCATATTTAATTGGCTTTCCCAGATTGCAGCTAACTGAACATAGGGCCTTTGCAGGCTGCTAGAAATAGTGAAAATTGAGTCCACTTTAACTGTCCTGGCTCAGTGCTAGGGAATCATGGCAATTGTATTTTTTTCGGAGACATTGAGCCTTCTCTGTCAGAGAACTCTGGTGTCGCAATAAGCTACAGTTCCCATGATTCCCTAACACTGAGTCATTTGGCAGTTTGTAAAGACCCATAGCCCACCATTCATATACTTTGGCCTGTGAGCAGCTTACCAGCCCCCATTTATGCTTTCCAAGGCATGACAGCACAAACTAAAGGGTTGTCATGCTCTTGGTGAGCTGTGTTTCCCTTGGTAGGTCATAATTTTAGTGGGCCTAATATAGATGGTTTGTGTGGGGTGGGTGAGTGGGCAGGTAGAAAGGCAGATGTGTCATAAGGTAGGGAGATAGATGGAATTTAGTGGTGCGTAGGACAGGATCCTCTGGACTGCCAGCCTTAACAGACCCATGGAGGTACCACCCAGCCATGTCACTAATCAGAAATACTGGGGATCCATTTCTTGGTTTTGTTCCTCTTCCATGCAGAGAAGGGGAGAGGAGAAATGAAGCAGCACAGTGTCAATAAGCACCTTATTATTTGTCCCCCTTACCCATTCAAGGATGGTGAAGGAACAGTGGAACCAGTCCTCTACCCAACCATCAGGTAGAAAAGATCTTTCTGTTTGGGTTTTTTGGGGCTGTGAGGCTGTGTTCTAGATGAATTTCTTCCTGATGTTTTGCCTGCATCTGTGGCTGACATCTTCAGAGAATGGTGGCATGGAAGTTCTCTGAAGATGCCAGCCATAGATGCAGGTGAAATGTCAGGAAGAAATTCTTATAGAACATGACTTTACAGCCCAAAAGCCCACATAAAACCCATGGATGCTGGCCGTAAAAGCCTTCGACTTCACATCCTTCTGTTTTTTTGACTGGGGTCAGAATAACATCAATCAGTGTGGCCATGCCTCCTGACATTATCTGACATATGGCGAGAAGAGAGATCCAGACCCCTTCCCTGGTTGTTGTTATCCAGTCATGCTGCAGCTCAAGCAGACCTATACAGTTGCACTTAGGTATCGATAATCTACATACTTCTCGTACTTCAGTAGGGACTGTTTCCCAGGAAGTGGCATCATTACATTTGTGAATCATTGCTTTTCTGCAATGATTTTGGAAAAATATTTGGTGAAACCATAACATCCATCACTCTTTGTTACAATGGTCTCTCTGGCTTGACAACTACTTTAGGTTTTTATAAGTCTAGTTTGAGACATTGCTTTCATATTTATATTAACCATACCAGTTTGCAGCACAATAATATCTGTGTAAAGTGAATTAATGTGTTTTGTCTTCTTTCTCCCACTGCTATCATCCAGCTGATTTTGGGGACTACCATCAGTTTGAATCTCATGATTTTCTCCGGGAATATGTTTTATTTCCCATGGTGAGTCAATAATCCCCAACCATTTTTATCACTGCTTTTATATGCAATTTTTTCTTGCTTCATGACTGGTTTTCTTGATAGGTCAGTAAAACTTTAGTCCTGCCTAGAGATAGGAAGGTCTTGAAAAATACAGGAAAAAATTGAGGGAGAAAGTCATTTTGAGTCCCGTTTGGAAGAAAGGAAGGATACAAATCAAATCAATAAATAAACTGTAAGGAGCTGTAAGAAACTGAAAAAAGAACTATGGAATATTTTCTTTTCTAATCAGTAATGAAATGTTTAAGACAAGGTCTTTACTAATTTACTGCCTTGTTTCTAAAAGTTGTGTGAGAGAAACTCTTTTAATTTAAGTCTATGTACAGTATCAGATAATTGCAATACCTAGTCTTGGTTTTCTTTCCTTGGTTCTTTTTATGGGAATGAATGTGTTATGTCTGCTTCACATTATGGAGACAAAATAATTATTTTTCTTCTACTAATGTTGATAATTTCTTTTGTTTTTCTTGTTTTGGTTTTTGCCAGCTTCACAAAACCAAAGAGGTTCTTCATAGTTTAAACATTCCCTACAGTTCAAGACCTTGTGGCTACAGTTATACACTTAGGGATTCTGTTGGTATACCACCCACCCCACTGCACAACAATCTCCCTGGCTGAGTTAGGGCCTTTACAGACTGCCAGAGATAATGCAGCTTGAGACCACTTTAACTGTCCTGGCTCAGTGCTAGGGAATCATGCGAACTGTATTTTATTCTGGAACATTGAGTCTTCTCTGCCAGAGAGCTCTGGTTCCACAATAAACTACAGTTCCCATGATGCCTTAGCACTGAACCAGGATAGTTAAAGTGGCCTCGAGCTGCATTATTTCTGGCAGTCTGTAAAGGCCCTTAGTCTCTGCAGTGGCTTTTGAGTCCCTCAGTTTGTTGTCCTGGGGGACTTCAGCATCCATGCAGAGACTGTTTTATCAGGATCAGTGTGTCCGCCATGACAACCATGGAGCTGTCCCAATTAATATCTAGGGCCACACTCTGAACCTGGTTTTCTGTTCTGGGCAGGATGACAATGATCTGGGAGTGGAGGAACTCTTTGTAGTTCCATTGTCATGGACTGATCACTACCTAGTAGGGTTTAGACTCACTGGGACTTAGAGTCTCTGCAGGGCTGTGAGGCCAATTAAGATGGTCTGCCCCAGGAGGCTTATGGATCTGGATGGATTCCTGGTGGCTCTTGGGGAGTTGACAGATGATCCTGTCGAAGCCTTGGCAGATCTCTGGAATAGGGAAATGGCCAAAGTAAACACGATTGCTCTAAGCCTTCCATGGGAGGCTAAACTGGGCCTTTCCTTCTGGCCTTTCGCTGACAGGTAAAGACATTCCTATGCAGGCAGGCTTTTTGAAGTCATGCAAGCCAGGTTTTATTTATGGGGATGGGTGGGTTGTTGTTTTAGATTATGTTTTTAACTAATTGTTTTGAATTTTATTGCCATTTTAAATCTTTTGTCTGTGAGCCATCTTGGGTCCCTCTGGGGAGAAAGGCTGCATATAAATGAAATAAAGAAATAAAAATAAATAAAATAAATACAGTTGTAACAAAAATTAAAGTTTTAAATAAGTTAAATTTGTAATTATATTCTAAATAATATGTACTTTTAAAATATTAGACATGATAATTTTATAGTAAACCAAATTATATATGTTGCATTTTAAATTTCTCATTCAGTGTTTGAAAGGTGCTAATATCGCGTGTTTTCATTCTCCCACCAAAAAAGTCCCACTTCATCCCCACTGAAAAAAGGTTTTCCCTGTCTTCAAAATTTCAGGAAATCTTATTATGTCTAATCCTTCCTTTAGAAATGATATCAGTAATGTTTAAATTCAATGAGATTACATACATTTACTTCCCTTACATTTCTTTTATCTGCTTGGGAATTCCTATCTGCATGATATTCTCCCCGATACCATTTTTAGGTTGTATTAAACCTACCTGAGCCCTAGCTAGTGGTATGCTCATATGCTACTAGGTGAAAAGTAACTTCTAATTTGTCCCCAGGACACAACTGAAAGGCAACACACACCTCCAAAAGAAACTTCGCTTCATGCATTTGTGGCCCTACCACAAATTTCATGGACAGTATAATATGTCCCTGTACAGAATGCACTGTATATTCTAGTAGCCTGTTCATCGTGAAGCCCAAATTTGGCTTATCATAATTAAATACATTTTCATAATACAGAATAATGAACATTGTAAGAATGTATAATTTCCCCTACACATTCAGTACTTTAAATTAGCCAGTTAGAACATGATACTAATGAGACCTTAGCAAAAATTTTCAAGGTCAGTAGTGTAAGAACTGATAGTTCAGTTCTGTTATATAGTTGACAATTAGTATGAAGGGACGTTTCGGTATCCCCACAAAATTATTGCATTCTTTGTTACATCAGTATCTTGATGTTCTCTTATGAAACTCTGTGTGTCATTAAACTTTCCATGCAGGGGCCTGGCAAATTTGCAAAATGACAGGAACCTGCCTAAATTTACCCAATGAACTGGAAAAGTCAGCATGACACTCTGTCTAGAATGTTGGGCTTTGATGTAGAAGAGGACCGAGATTCACACTCCTGCAGACATTGGGCTTGTTGTCTTATTCCCTAACTTTAACCTACCCAGGAATCTCTTGAGAAGCTGAAATAATGCTATGAGCCTATGACATTATCATCTTCAATAACAGCGACAATAAAATCAATCACTTTAATAACAAAATGGATATTTGAGCCAGTGTTTCCCATTTTCAAGTTCGACATTCTAGTCTTTCAGCCTATCTTGTTACTGTGTAAAGTTGGTCTACTGGAGAGTGTTAAGGTGTCTGAGCGAAGTGGTATACTTAATTAACTAATACCTAGTGCTTATTAGCTACATGGATTTTGCTGTGGGGTGGGAGATATACAGAATTGGTTTGCTTGGGAACTCCTGGAGAGGGTTGCTGCATTGGGACTGTGTTTGATCTTGTGCAGCTACAATATGTGTCAAACAACATTTTTTTCAACAGTGGAAAGAACAAAGTTATGTACACAGAACGCCTTGCAGGTGTGTAGCTGTGTACAGACACGTACCATGCAATTTTTCATTAGCACGCTACCTCTTTTACATTTTTCAGTGTCAGGAACAAATATTACGGGGAGGCCTCCGGTGAATAAAAAGTAAGACAGTTTGGTTAAGTATAAATACACATAGCCTTGAGGCATTCCAGACAGAGTGTGTGCTGGTGCTTATTTTTATGAGTACTAAGCTTTGAAATTAGGAGTAGAGTTCATTCGTACTATTGTACCAAATTATTTAAAAAGATTTTATCCCATTATACCGCCCTGAACACACCCAAAAATCTGATTTTGGAAGCAAAGTAGGTTTGGATGGAAGATCACCAGGGATCTCCACATAGGGGTAGAAAAGAGTCCTGCCTTGAAGCCTGGAGAACCACCGTCAGGCCATGTTGACAGTACTAGGCTAGATGAGCCAGTGATCAGACTCACTATAAGGAAGTTTCCCTTTGACAAAATAGTCGTCCCCCCCATACAGGTTGAGTATCCCTCAACTGGAATTCTGAATACTCTGCGAAATAAAAAATTGTCCACATGACTGGCTGAGATAGTGACACTTTTGCTTTCTGATGGTTCAGTGTACACAAACTTTGTTTCCTGCACAAAATTATTAAAAAAAATATGTATAAAATTACCTCCAGACTATGTCTATAAAATATATATGAAACATAAATGAATTTCATGTTTAGAGTTGGGCCCCACCCCCAAGATATCTCATTATGTATACGCAAATATTAGCAAGTAGCGAGTACATTTCTATACCACTTATCAGTACACTTAAGCACTCCCTAAGTGATTTACAATGTGTAAGATAATTGCCCCCAACATGCTGGGTACTCATTTTAGCAACCTATGGAAGGATGCAAGGCTGAGTGGACCTTGAAGTCCCTGGGATCGAAATCAAAACCTTGTGGCTGTAAATGGCTGCAGTACAGGCATTTATCCACTGTGCTACCAGGGGTCCCTAATATTTTTGAGAATCCCCAAATATTTCAGAATTCCCAAAAATCCAAAACACTTTTGGTCCCAAGCATTTCATGTAAGAGAGACTCAACCTTTAGCTGTATAATAGAAGTATATTGTATTTTTCATTTTAAAATATTTGCCTAGCAAAAGCTTTGGATCACAGAATAAAAGCAAAACCTAGTTTCTACTCACAACTAGACTTCAGCCACTGAATCAGTGAAACTTACATAAGTGTGAAGTCGAAGGCTTTCATGGCCAGCATCCATAGTTTTTTGTGGGTTTTTCGGGTTGTGTGGCCATGTTCTAGAAGAGTTTCTTTCTGATGTTTTGCCAGCATCTGTGACTGGCATCTTCAGACAATATTGGAATGGTAGAGAGGAGTGGTTCCCATGTAAACTGTGTATTGTTCTGTTGTTGAAGGCAGGGCCTCAGGATGGCAAACGAGGATTAGTGTCTGTTAATTGGTGATCATTGTCTGCTGGGAAAGCCCCTGACCTGGTTGGTTTCTCATTTGCATTTGCTGAGTGCTGATTTTTCTATTTTGCAGGACTGGTAGCCAAACTTTGTTTACTTTAAGGGTTTCTTCTTTCTTGTTGAAGTTGTCCAAGTGTTTGTGGATTTTGATGGCTTACCTGTGCATTCTGACCTGATAGTTGTTGACATAGTCCAGAATTTCAGTGTTTTCAAACAGCAGTTTATGCCCAGGATGGTTTATAATGCATTCTGCTAGTGCTGATTTTTCTGGCTGACGCAGTCTGCAGTGTCTCTCTGAAATTGTGGACCATGCCAACAACTACCGATATAGGAAAGAAGAGGTCCTGCCACCCTGAGACCCTGTCATTAACAAAAGAATACACAGTTTACATGGGAACCACTCCTCCCTACCCAGGGTCTCACAGTGTATGTATGTATATATGCCAGCCACAGATGCTGGCAAAACGTCAGAAAGAAACTCTTCTAGAACAGGACCACACAGCCCGAAAAACCCACAAAAAACCTACATAAGTGCTAACTTACCATTCAGCAAACTGTTGAATGGATGTACTCTGGTTGAGACTAGTATTCCGTCTTTTGCATTCTTACTCCTTTGTCTTGTTTGCCTTCTCCTACTGTTATCATTTACACAAATACACACAGATATATAACTATAAAAATCTTCCTCTTTACTTTGGTGCCCCTCTTCCCTCCTCCCCTTTCTCTCTTGATTTTATGGCCTTTACTTCCCTCTTTAAATTTTTTTCTTCTTGTGTATGGAAACTTTCACTTTCTGGCACACACTCTGAGTGCCTTTTTTTTTTTTTCTGTTAGAGGGGCACATTGTAGAAAAATGTGCCATTTGCAGGGGCTTTTCAGCAAAAACCCTGTAGAATTAGGCCCAAAGGTTGAAGCTCCCATGCCACTTCGAATCAATCACTGTTTCTGACATCAACTACTGTTTGTAAGTCTCGTAAATCAAAGTTGGTGTCAGTATCAATGCCATCTTCGGTATCAACAGTTTCTGTACCTCCAGCGACCACCTGGGTATTGATATCTCCAGCAGTTTCTTTGATACTTCCTCCTTCTATTGCATTATTGGTGTCAGCCTGTCTTGCTTCACAGTCTACTGCAGTGCCAGTAGTGGAGGAGTTGGCCTTATCATGCAGGAGAAGACAAGGCAATCTACCCACTCAAAATTGGGCAGGAAAAGACCAGCCCTGCAATCAAGGGACAAGGGGTGCTACTGTTGTGGGGTAAAAAAAGTATTCCAAAGACCCTTAAGACTTCATTAACAATGAATCCTGCTCCTATTGAAACTCTACCAACTTCTGTGGATTCCTTGGTCCAGACAACTGTATCTATGTCTCCCTCAGTCTCTTAACCAGAATTTTCTATGGAACAGTATGTGCTGGCTTCCGGTACTGAGGTCCCTTTAAGGTCGCCTAGTCATAGACCATTTCCTCCTTCACCAAGTTGCCTCTTCCTGGCCATCTTACTGGGAGGACTCACCATGCACCTTCATTTCCTATATTGGTAAATACCACCATGAGCACCTATGGAAATAGCATCCTGGTTCCTATCACTCATACTCACCATCATATACAGATTGATACCATCACTGGGAATATGTCCCATATTGATGTCCCCCAGTACGATCAATATTGAAGCCGCTCATATTCTTCATAGGGGAGACTATTCCAGATTCTCCTCAACATCAGTCACCTCTATCATCTCAGTACTGGCCTCTTTCATCCATGCTCATCACTTTGACACATGCCTCCATTGCCCCTTCCATGGAAAACTTCAACTATATCAAGACCACCACCTCCTCCAGTTGTGGTGCTCCCTGTGGTATTGACAGTAACTGCATTGGTCTCCAGCATCATTTTGTGTCTGCCCATTTCTTCATCTGCTCTATCTTTTTCTGTTCTGGTTCCTTCTACATCAGCTCTACCTTCTGCTATACCTTCTGTATCTCTTTCATAAAGAATCTGGCCCAAATTTATAGATGAATTATTGGAAAACAACCATCTTTGCTTCAAGATCTGATCATTGAAGCTACTCAAAGTATTCAAAAATTAGATTTGTTGAAATCATCTCTGCACATCTCAGATATAAATTCATGTATTAAACATGAAATGCAAAGTGGACATTTAATTATTTGAATTACTGCCTCTTCCTATGAACTGTTTGTTTCACATGCACATATTGTTCAAGTAACAGCAATTCTTTTGTGCTTTCTCTTTAGGATTTGACCCAAGATGAAGCAGTCCTTGAGGAACTGACTCAGAAAGTAGCTCAGGAACACAAAAATCATAGGTGAGTTATAAATATCTCAGTGTATAGATAATTGGCAAAATATGGATCTAGACATAATTATTAACCCTTATAATAGGGCTAAGGCAGACCCAATGGATGTAACTTTGTTCCTTGCTTGTTCAGTGATAATAGATGCTTTTCAGTTTGTCCAGCCTAAGAATGTGGACAGGATTCTTGAAGACATGAGAGGCACTACATATGAGAACCTTGTTCTTCCTAGCTTTTAAAAATGCCAGATGAGGAATGGCTGAGTGGGTAGAAGAAGCAGTCATGTATCTCTAAAATAAGGCAGAGTTGAAGCATGCCTACATGAAATAGCTATAAGACCATTTTGAAAAAGCCCTCCACAACGGACAATTATCAGCTCATCTCCAACATTTTATTTTTAAGTAAGGTACCGGAATTTGTGTGGTTGACTCACAGCTAGGCCTTTTTAAAAAAAACCAAAACATGTTGAAAATGCCTCTGTACCCTCAGAGACATTTAGGGTAAATACCTTTGGGGAGGGAAGTAGGTGCAGCCCTCCAGGGTTTCCTAGGGGGCTTATGTGCCCTCTATCATTCCACAGTTGCCCATTCTTGACCCAGATCAATTTCAGCCTTGTTTCAGAAATGGCTATGGGACAGAGGTAGCTTTGGTCACCTTAGTAGACTTGTGCCAGGAAATGGGCAGGGGAATTGTTTTGTACAGGACATTTTGATATTGTCAACAATGATATCATTATGAGTTCCTTTGCCATGGACTGGAGGGTGACACATACCTTAATTACATCATATTTGGGTTACTGTAACATGTTCTATGTGGGATTGTGTTCAGTGAGAGTTCAGAAATTTCAACTGATCCAAAGTTCTGTGAGCAGATTGTTAACTGGAACTGGCTACAGGGAGCAAACAACCCATTTAGTTGCAAGAGCTCCCCTGGCTACCCATCTATTTCTGGGCATAATTCAAAGTGCTATTGGTGACCTATAATACCCTATAAACTCAGGTCCAGATTATCTGAAAAAGTATATTTTCCCATACAAGCCTGTCTCTGTTTTGAAATCTTGTGTGGAGACAGTTTTCTCTGTACCAATCTCACAGGTACATCTGTTGGGAACAGGGGAGAAGGCCTCTTGGTGGCTCTCCCATGCTCCAGAATCCCTTTCCTAGAGAGGTTAGGCCAGGGGTCGGCAACCTACGGCCCCCGGGCCGGTTCCGGCCCAGGTCGCCAGACTTACCAGCCCAGGCGAACCCCTGCCGCCGCCGCCCGTTTTGGTCGCTGCGCGGCCGCACGCGCTGCGACCGCCATTTTGTTCTCCAAAATGGCGGCCACAACGTGTTTGCGC
>CM034701.1:361170554-361207258 GCA_020142125.1 Phrynosoma platyrhinos
CCCAGCCTAGCCAAGACCTGGGCTACGGGAGACTGTCCCAGGTCTCAAAAAGGTTGCCTACCCCTGGGTTAGACTGTGCATAATGTGCACTATTATTTTCTTCGTAATGATTTTTTTATATTGGAAGCTAAGCAGTGTCAACACTGGTTAGTACTTGGATGGGAGATCACCAATGAATTCCAGGTGCTGTAGGCTATCTTTCGGAGGAAGAAACTAGCAAAACCAGTTCTTGAGTATTCCTTTCTTAAGAAAACATTATGAAATTCATGGGATCACCATAAGTCAAGAGGCAACTTAAAGACACACATATAAACATGTTTTTTAACGTGTTTTGACTTTTGATAGTATAATTATATTTTATATATCCCATGAATTTTAGATATGTTTGTTTTAACTATTGTAAGTCACCTTTTCCTCACCTGGGAAAAAGGCAGGGTATGAATAGTAGTAGTACAGAAGTTGTTGTTGTTATTGTTTTTGTGGGAAGTGTTTAGCCCATGATACTACTTCCTGTAGGCTGCTTTTCTGGTTCAGCCCAAAGGTTTGTTAATACTTGGAACTACCTTTCAGGTAATGACTGCTCCTTATATTACTTAAATGGAACCTTAACATTTAGGGGGGAAATACCTCTAATCATAGCTTTGAATATTGAAAAACTGATGCATTTGGGAGGTGTTTTCAAAGTAATTTTTTTACTCATTAGCTGCTGGTAAAAATCAGAATAAACTAGTATACCAGCTAACTTTCCACCAGCAGCAGTGAAGCATACTGCTACAAAGCCAGCATTGTGTAGTGTAGTGGTTCCCCAAACTTTTTCATGTCCCTTTCCTCTTGGGTGACAACCTTAGCGTTTCCCAATGCCAACTTGCTGATATTAAATCTACTGTTCTACTGCCAATTTAAAACAACCAATATTGCTTGTTGCGCTCTTTGCCACCAGTGACCTTTGGAGCAGCAACTGAGCATCTAACTGAGCAGTGACCAAGAGGCCTCTCACCTCTGCCAGCTTTGCATGCAAGCAAGAGGATTTTCAGCCTCTGCTTCTTGGTCACCGCTCAGCCAGTTGCTCAGTTGCTGCTCCCAAGGTGCCCAGGTACAAAGGGAGAAGCTTCTCCCCAATGAGGAAAGACCCTCAATCCTGCTTTGTAGAGGCAGAGAGATGTGCATCCAGCATGTGTATAGAGGGTTTACAGAGGCCACATACTCTGGACTGGGAACTAGTGTGTACAGGGAAAGATATTTTAATTACAGGAGCTGCTCTAAGGTGTTCATTATTGGATCCTGTTAAACATAATCTTGAGGCTGTCCATGAGGCATTCCTCTTCCTAGAAATGGGGGAAGCTTCCTAAATTCCTCCAATCCATGTTTGTCAATCTTAAGCACAGACTGCACATGTGTTGGACTTTCGGTATTACTATCCAACCAAGGCTTGTCTATTAAATGCTGTTTGTCAGCATTCTCTTGGCATTTTCAACACCTGGGTAAGCCTTCTTGATTGTCGAACCTGTAGTTGAAAAATTCTTAAAAGGAATATAAAAATTTGCACCCACCTGTAACAGAGCCTTACTGCAGGTGGAATTTGCAGTTTGTCCTCTCTCAGCTTTCCAGAAAGTCCTTTGGCCCTTGGTATGTTGCCATCTCGATGTTGCTCACCTGGAAAACAAACTTCCTGGTTGCTGTCACTTCTGCTAAACAGGCTGGAGAGCTTAGTGCACTCCTTGTAGGTCAGCCTTACCTGCATTTCCACAAGGATGACATTATCCGTCAATGGGACAACCTTCTTCCTACTAAAGGTTGTGCCAGCATCCCATTTGAACCAAGGCAGTATATTCCCTGTATTCATACAGAATCTTTTGACTTTTTCTTCGTGGTCTCTGTGAATCACACAAATGGGTTATTCTGCGCCTGCGTAGTAAACTTCGGAACCTTCTTAGAGCTATTAGAAGCGTTTTGGCAGTAGCCCTGCCCACTCTCCAACTGCCTTATTGGCTGGTTTCCTGCCTAAACCCTCAGTTACTTTTATCCTTCACAGCAGTAACATCCAAAGGAGCTCTTCAGAGATTCATTTTCCTGTCACACTTTAAAATTGCCTTTTGACAGGCATTTTGGTGGTATTTTTTAACATCATTGTCCATATTTAAGAGGAGCACTGCAATTTCTGTGAGAATTGCAGTCTTACATGCAACTTAAATTTCTGAGGTGAAGTTATTTCAATAACCACTGAGGTAAATTTTTTTCTAAAGTGGCCGCTCGCCCTTGTGGTGTGCTTGGCAAAGCTCCTTTATACCCAAAATGGAGACAATTTTATTTCGGAGGGTACTCCTGGAGGAAAACTGTTAAAACGTCACCCGCCTCACTGGCTTTAAGGCCATTTTTACACATATATGTATTTTCCGGCGTATAAGACGACTGGGCGTATAAGAGGACCCCCCCACTTTTCCAGTTAAAATACAGAGTTTGGGAAGAGTATGACTTCCAAAACTGTTGTTGTTGCTGCTGTGCACCTTCAAGTCATTTCTAACTGATGATGACACTAAAGCAAACCTATCATGAACCTCCTTATACCCGGCGTATAAGACGACCCCCCACTTTAACCCCAGATTTTGCAGGTTAAAAAGTAGTCTTATACACCAGAAAATAAGGTATATATAATGACCGCCTGCCCTGCTTTGTGATCGGCTAAGGTCCATCGTGCTTTTGAGGAGAAGTTTTTATGTGGTTGCTCACCTCTGTGTTGCACGGCTAAAGCTCGCTGCATTCCCAAGTCGAATTTATTGAATGGCCATTTGCCTTGTTGTAGCGCTTGGCAAAGGCTCATCCTTCTGAGGATTCGAGGTTACTCTGACCCCCTGGGGTCAAACCGACTGGCTTGGGTCCCTACATGGATCATCATTGGTCCCTGACTCTCCGGGGTCAAACCGACTGGCTTAGAGCCCTACGTGGAACATCATCGGTCCCTGACTCTCCAGGGTCAAACCAACTGGCTTGAAGCCTTACGTCGATCATCATCAGTCCCTGACTCTCCGGGATCAAACCGACTGGCTTGGAGCTCTATGTGGATAATCATCGGTCCCTGACTCTCTGGGGTCAAACCGACTAACTTGGAACCCTACGTGGATCATTATTGGTCCCTGACCCTCCGGGGCCAAACCAACTGGCTTGGAGCCTCATGTGGATCATCATTGGTCCCTGACCCTCCAGGGTCAAACTGATTGGCTTGGAGCCCAACTTCGACCCTCGTTGGTCCCTGACTCTCTGGGGTCAAACCGATTGGCTTGCAGCCCTTCATGGATTCTCATGGGTCCTTAACCCTATGGAGTCAGACCGATTGGCTTCCAGCTGGACATCGATGCTCCTCAGTCCCTAACTCTCTAGGGTCAAACTGATTGGCTTGCAGCCCGACTTCGATACTCCTCAGTCCCTGACTCTCTGGGGTCAAACCAACTGGCTTGAAGCCCGATGTTGATACTCCTCGGTCCCTGACTCTCCGGGGTCAAACCGATCGGCTTGGAGCCCGACTTCAATCCTCATCGGTCCCTGACTCTCTGGGCTCAAACTAATTGGCTTGCAGACCTGCATAGATTCTCATTGGTCCCTGACCCTATGGAGTCAAACCGATTGGCTTGCAGTGCTATATCAACCCTTGTCAGTCCCTGATTCTCTGGGGTCATACCGATTGACTCATAGCTCAACTTCAATCTTCTTTGGTCCCTGACTCTCCAAGATTAAAGGGACTGGCCCATAAGCAATTTTATATGGTGCCTTCCCCAAACATCGGGTGGTAGCCAGGTTGGCATCACAGTGTTACCAAAATCTGGTTTGAATTCAAGGTTGTGATTGCTCCCTCCATACCGAGGTCAACTACCACCAAGCTTTCATGATTATTCCCTTTATACCAAGGTGCAATACTGTATCATGCTCTCCCTGATTTGGGATCATAGCGTTTCCCTCTGTACCGAGGGCCACAACTCTGTCAAATTCAGAGTTATGCTTGTTCCTCCCTTTCAAGGCCCATTGCAGCTCCTACAATTCATCCCTCGTGATGCTGCCAGTAATCAGTCATTCAGCCCCAAGCTAAGGTCACCCTGGCACACACTTAGTCAGATTCAAGGCTGTGATTATTGCCTCTATACCGAAGTCTACAATTGCTTCATTCTACCTCCCATTCATTGGAATTTGAGCCTGATTTAAGATTCCTCCCTTGATACCGAGGGATGGCAGAGTCAGCCAGATATGCAGCGTCAAATTTGCCTCCATGTCAAGACCTGATATCATGGATATCCTTATATAGACGTGGTGCTTCCTCCATGCTGAAGGAGGGCACCACCATTCCCATGTTACATTTTTATGAGGACATGCTTTTGTCTGTTCACCAGAGCACTCTTGAGATGAACAGTCCTCCACTCATTACAGGACTGGAGGATGCCATTACGATCTTGGTACCAGCACGATTGGAATCGTTTTGTTCCCCCTATGGGAGGCTTTGGTACCATTGCTCATCCTCTAACGCTAAGCTATATTCTTGTATCATTCACTTGATACAGATATATTCTGGGATGTGCTTGGTCTCCCTGTACTGGGACCAATACCATTATTTCCTTAGACTGCCAAATCAAAGACATGATTACGTTTCCATGCTGAGGGCCATTACCATTCCAGGTTTACCACGATTGTTACTGGGGTGGCATCCATGGAACTGAGGGTTTAGGCGGGAACTGACGGCATTTTTGAGGGATGTGCCCCTACGTGACATCTGTACCATTAACTACCTAGTCCTAGCCTTCATCCTTTGTTGCTCATTACAGAGTGGACATGGCGTCACAGGCAGAGGCTGTATTTGGGAGGGCTGTGCTTTTTTCCTGTGTTGCATGACATATCCTCCTCCTCTGGTTAGTAGCTTGCTAGTCTCATTTGTATAAGTCATATAGACCACAAAGAAACAAACAACAGGTTGCTTACCTGTAACTGTGGTTCTTTGAGTTGTCATCTGTGAACTCACACAATCCCACCCATCCTCCACACATTGTGTCCTGCTTTCTTCTTGGATCCATGACTGCTACTTCAACATTCATGGCTCTGAGGTGTTAGGTGGAAAGTGTGTCAGTTAGGCATGTGGGGAGTAGTGGTGCTATTGTCAAAACGCTTACATAAGGATTCCATAAGATTCAAATGATGCACTGCAGAGGTGCAGATAATTCCATTTATGTGAGTTCACAGATGACCACTCCAAAAATCACAGTTTACAGGTAAGTATCCTGTTATCTAATGCCTTGTTGGGGATGGAAAAAAACATTTATTTTTATTCTTTACTTTAGTTTCACATATTAGGTGAGTTATATTTGCTGTATATTTTTGCTCTTATGCACTTCGGCAAGCTGTACACTCTGCATAGAAAGATTCCAATTTTTTAAGGCAGATCCATTTTATAGTTGTCCTAACTCGTGGGGGATCCATTCCGGCCTCCCCATGAGTTATGAGGGTCACGTATATTCAAGCCCCATTGGCTTGAATGCCCCCCCCCCCGGTGTGTGCCCCATTCATGCTAATAGCAGTCACCCCTCTGCAGATTTCCAAGTCCGTGGACTTGGAGGGGCAAGTGTATTATTACCATCTGTAGATGGGAGCAAGGGCTAAAGCAAAGAAATCTTAGGCTACTTGAAACTCCTTATTGAGTTCATGACAGAATGAAGAACTGAACCTAGGATTTCAGAATCTTTTCTACTTTGTTGTAGTAACCCTCTAGTTTATTCTAATTCAGATTATGACTAATGATAGGATAGAGCCATTTTGCATCACGATTAAATTTTCATTGGTTTTGGTTATATTCAACTTCTGAATGATTTCAGTAGCCTTTATTTAACCTTGTGGGGCAAAATGGTGTCTCTGCCTCATAACAAGAGTTTGACTAACCTGATCCATTTTGACTAATGATCCAAAGAGAATTCCAAGCTAACAAAAAAGACTAGAATCTCTGGCTGTTGAACCATATTTCTGTTCATTTAATTCACAGTGGTATCTCTGCAGCAGAAGCGGAATTTCTTTACATCAGTGAAGTGGAACGACTAGATGGGTTTGGGCAGGAAAGCTTCCCTGTGAAGGTAAGATGCTACAAAAGAGGATGTAATTTATTTTCCAACGACATTTATCATGAGTACAGGGGTGGAGAAACATAATTCAACAGTCTTAATAATGCCTCTGCATTAGTTTTATCTAATGTCAGCTTAATAACACTAGATGGAAATGCTAGATTCACTACAAAGGAGAAAACTGGGCTAGGAGGAAGAGAAATAATTTTTATTTTTATTTTTTTTTTAGGCTCTAGGGCTCTCTGTGCATGTCCCACTTCAATTAGTTTTAGCTGTTTACCGGTATGTTGAAATAGAAATTCTAGCACTTGGAGGTGTTACATTTCCCAACACAGTCTGATGAGGATTAGTAGTGGACATCTTTGGGCCAGAAGAGATCAGGAGCTTCAGCTCTGTCCCATCTGGTTCATTGCCGCCAGCTCCCTTAGTCAGGGGCTCACCTGGCACCACTCTGTGGGAGGTGATGCTTAATAGAGAACCTGTCCACTGCCCTGGCCAGTTCCCTGATCCAGAGTATCAGCAGGATCGTCTGCCAAGGCAATGGAAAATTGCCCAATAGCCATCAGAAAACCACTTGGATCCACTAGCCTCCAGGGGTGGATTACATATTAATACAAATTACATATTAACCCCACAGGCAGTAATAGTTTATGATAATCTGCAGAAAAACATTGTGTTTTTCAGCTTTAAATAGTCATTTTTCTCCTCACTCCCCATCAATATACTGAATGTAGAGCTGTTCTACAGCTTTAAGTGCCACAAGCAATTCCATTTCTACCCTGAGGCATGTCCCAGTTCAGGATCTCAAGACCCTGTCTCTGCTGCAGCTGACACAAAGAAGCAAGTCAACTCTCAAATTTGCCTGGAGGGACAGAAAGAAATAAACAAATTCATCTAGTTTCTGTGTTCTGGATCTTGTGACAGTCTCCATCAGGGTTAATGACTTTTTCATGGGAAAGCAAAAATACATGTGGTTTTCTATGTCCAGCCTTTCAACAACAGGGAGAAATGAAAAGTTTATACCATATTTAAAGGTCTGTGCTGTGGCAAATCAATTATATTATATTATATTATAAAGGTATCTCATCCTGCTTCTCCTTTATAACACTTGACAAGCACCAAAGCATGTTTAGTCTAATTGGAAGTATTAGATCGTAGCTGTAAGAATTAATCCTGCACATTGAGGTAGGCAGGGAAGAATACAAAGAAGAACAAGTATTGCTTTGCTTCAGTCATGATGATACTTGTACAGATATTGTATCCAATGCATCACAGCTGTATACCCATGCCTAAGTATTCAAAACTCCCGCTGTAGGCACTAGTATGTTATGCTCACAATCCTTTTAGTAATGTATGCTGGCATAACCCCCAGTTACATTAGTGTAAGAACTTTCTCCATTGTACAAGGAGGTATCATTTTCAAAAAGGGGAAAAATACGATCGCAACAATTATCATTCAGTTAGTCTGACATCAATACCAGGAATGATTCTAAAGCAGCTCATTAAACAGAAAGTCTGTGAACATTTAAAAGAGAATGCCATAATCACAAAAAGTCAACATGGATTTCAGAGAAACATGTCATGCCAGACAAATCTGATCTCTTTTTTTGATAGAATTACCAGCTTGATAGATGAAGGGAATGCTGTGGATATAGCATATCTTGATTTGGCAAACAAGCTAGTAAAATGTGGCTATACAAGGTAACTGATGCAATGGCTCCTTTTCATCCTGGAGAGAAGTGACCAGTTGGTTCCCACAGGGTTCTGTCCTGGGCCCAGTGCTATTCAACATCTTTATTAATGATTTGGATGAAAGAATAGGGTGCATACTTATCAAATTTGCAGATGACACCAAATTAGGAGGAGTAGCTAATACCCCAGAGGACAGGATGAAAATTCAAAATGACCTTAATAGATTATAAAGCTGGGCCAAAGCTAACAAAATGAATTTCAACACAAAGAAATGTAAGGTATTGCACTTAGGGTGGAAAAATGAAATGCATAGATATAGGATGACGGATACCTGGTTTAATGAGACTATGTATGAAAGGGATCTAGGAATCCTAGTACACCACAAGTTGAATATAAGTCAACAGTGTGATGCAGCAGATAAAAAGGCCAATGTGATTTTAGACTGCATCAATAGCAGTACAGTCACTTCTCCATTTTCGCAGGGGATCCTTTCAGGGGACCCCCCCCCCCTGTGAAAATGAAAAACCGCAAATATTCAAGCTCCATTGGCTTGAATGGATGTGTGCCATTATATCCCTTCCCACTTGTCGGTCCGCGAAAAGGAAGACCGCGGACTCAAAGTCCACAAAAATGGAGGGACAACTGTATAGTGTCTAGATCAAAGGAAGTAATAGTGCCACTGTATTCTGCTCTGGTCAGGCCACACCTGGAATACTGTGTCCATTTTTGGGCACCACTATTCAAAGAGGATGTTGAGAAACTGGAGCATGTCCAAAGGAGATTGACTAAAATAGTGAAGGGTCTAGAAACTATGCCCTATGAGGAATAACTTAGGGAACTGGGTATGTTTAGCATGGACACTTAAGAGGTGATATGGTAGCCCTCTTTAAATATTTGAAGGGATGTCATATTGAGGTGGGAGCAAGCTTGTTTGCTACTCCAGAGAACAGGACCCAGAACAATGGATGCAAGCTACAGGAAAAGAGATTCCACCTCAACATTAGGAGAAACATCCTGATAGTAAGGGCTGTTCGACAGTGGAACACACTCCCTTGGAGAGTGGTAGAGTCTCCTTCTTTGGAGGTCTTTAAACAGAGGTTGGGTGGCTATCTGTCAGGTATGCTTTGACTGAGAGTTCCTGACTGGATGGCCCTTGTGGTCTCTTCCACTCTATGATTATAAGTATCTCCTTGTGCAACACTATTTCCCTGGCTTTGCAACAGCACCCAGACAGTTGTCCGATCCCCAACAGCCACTGTTGTGTAATTGGAACAAAAGGAACAGACTTTATTCTCTAGAGTGAAGTCGAAGGCTTTCATGGCCGGCATTTGTGGGTTTTTCGGGATGTGTGGCTATGTTCTAGAAGGGTTTTTTTCTGACGTTTTGCTCTCCAGAGTTTGATCACAACTATGTTGATGGAGCTTTAAATTCACATAATGTGCAATATGTGCTCAACCTATATGGCTGTAGGAGACAGAGCCTTCTCAGCTGTGGCACCATGCTTATAGAGTGCCCTCTTCCAGTAGGACTGACTCACTCCACTGTTGGTCTCATTTCAAAGTTGTCTTGACCAGGCTTCCATAACTTGCTTCTGCTAGTCCCAACAGTGGGAGTTTTGAACACTTAGGCATGGTATACAGCTGTGATGCATCAGATATAATATTTGTACAAACTTTAGAAAGAATATCATCATGACTAAAGCAAAACGACAGCTATATATGGTTCTTCAGATCGTGTTAAGCTCCAAGTCCCATTATTGTAATCTTTAGCTGTGTTGGCTTGGGCTGATGGGAGTTTCAGTCTAACATCTGAAGTCTACTCTTTTCCCTCTCTTGGCTAACTCTCTTGCAGATTTTTGTTTTGGTTTATGCCTTAAGGTTAATTTGTTTTAAAATTGTTTCTAAACTATTTTTGTTGATCATATTACACCCTGTATACTCTCACATTACAAAGTTATATCACTGTGAAACCATTTTAACTACTTTGACAACTTCCTGTGGAATCCTGAAATATAAAGTTTGATGAGACACTAGAGGTTTTTGGCTGAGAATTTAAAATACCACTCTTAAACAACAAACTTCAAATCCCAGGATTCCGTAAGATGTCGCCTTGGCAGTTACAGTGGAATCATAGCAGCATAAATGTGTAGTTTGAAAAAGCCTCCTCAGGATTTCACTTGTGGGTTGAATTTTAACACAAAACATTAAGCCAATTCATTGTGTCAGTGTTGCAGATCTTCTCATGACTAATTTGTGTAAATCTACCCAAAAATGTCTAATTCAAACAGAATCTTAATATGAAATCTTTTTTTGTGTTGTTGCTCTAATTTCATAATTAAAGTAACAGGAATTAGATAATTAAGATCAATTAAATTATAATATAAGACGGAAATTTGGCAGTGAAAAGGACCAACTTAATTAAATTTACTTTTTAATGAAACCAGTTGACTTGTGCTGGAATTTTAACATAAACCTTTCTGTAGAATTAAGTTATTAATTAAATGATTTATTAATTAAATGAGAGATTGTGCCACAAAAAAATTACATTACCCAGTTGATTCTTCCCCAAAGCCTAGTTTTTTTGAATTTGTGCACAGTCATTTTTTTTTTTAAAATTCTATTACAAGGATTTGGTCGTAAAACTCAAACCATTTTCTCAAGAGTGGTTTCAGTGTGTTGAAATGGATTATGTATAACTTCTGTAAAAGTGTAAAAAAATTATAAAAGTAATGATGGAATATTTTGTAAAAGTATTTACATAAAAGTTACTTATAATGAGTTTGTTTTAGTATATTAGCATATTATTTTAACATTTTAGCGTGTTTTGTTTTACTATCCATTTTTTATTAGATACACGTTTGATGTTCTACCCTTTGGTGGAAAGAGTGTTAAAAAGAAACATTACTACTACTACTATTATTGAAGTTAGCATTCACAATAATTGATCCTCCTTGCCTCACTGCCCCATTTCTAAAAATAATAAAGGATCCATATTATAGAAACCAGACTTTCTTTCTTTCTTTCTTTCTTTCTTTCTTTCTTTAAAATATTTCTGTACTGTCACCCAGTCCACAAGTGCTCCTGAGGCAATGACCAAGTAAAAACCAATTAAAACAATAGTGAGATAAAAATATTTTAAAAACACATTAAAATACTTTTTTAAAACTTCTAAAAATAGTCTAAAAGCATTCCTAGAATTCAATTTTAAAAGGGATACTTCAAACTCTATATGCCATGTGAAACAGCACTGTTTTGACTGCCTGCTAGAAGCTTAAATGAGATGGAATCAGCCTTAAATGACATGGGGTAGGGAGTTCCACAATTGAGGCACTGGTACAAAGAAAGTCCAGTTATGTGTACCCACCAACCCGATTTTATCAGATATTGGGACACACACCAGGCCCTCTTCTGAAGATGCCAAATTTCTGGTAGGTTCATATGGGAGGAGGTGGTCTTTCCGATATCCCAAAGGACTTCAGGAAAGTGTAGAGACAGTTGAATGTGCATGTGAAGTAAAAATGAGTGTATGTGTGAACCATTAAAAAAATAATTTCAAGACCATTTTCTCCCCTATTTGGTAACCCTTTTCCTAAAACACATTTTTCTGATTCACTAAAATTCATCTGTACAAATACAATAGAAATACAAGTGTTCTAAAATGTTCTAGAAGGTCTGGAATCCAATAAATCGATTACAAATGTATAACCACTAACCTCTGACTGTTTCATATTTACAATCCCTACTTATCCCCTAGTTTAGGAGGTAAATAGGGACATTGAAAATCTCCTAATCTCACTTAACCAGACAGCAGCTGTTGTGATCAACAGAGGTCTGCTTCTCTGTTCATCAGGAAGTAGCTGTCCGATGTTGCCACCCACCCCCTCATGCAAGCAGTCTGATACAAGACTGGCTTGTGACCAGGGTTTTGTTACTATCACACTGGAGATTGCTGATGGGAAGTGGTGGCAGTATCAGTCAACTGCTTCCTGGTTGGTGGGAACAGACTCCTTTTGAGTGTAGTGGCTGCTGCCTGGTAAATGGTGATGGGGGTGGGCAGGCAGGGAATCCCTGTTTAGCTATGTTATGCATTTGTGGCTACCCACATGAATTCTTTGTTGTTAACTACCCTCGAGTCAACCTCGACTCATGGCGACCCTATGGATGAGACATCTCCAGTACCTTCTGTCCTCTACTGCTCTGCTCACATCCTGCAGGCTCAGGCCTCTGGCTTCTTTGCTTGAGTCTAAACATCTGGCATGTGGCCTTCCTCTTTTTCTACTGCCATCTACCTTTCCTATCATCATTGTTTTTTCCAATGATTCATGTTTCCTCATGATGTGGCCAAAGTACGACAGCCTTAATTTAGTCATCCTGGTTTCCAATGAGAGTTTGGGTTTGGTCTGTTGTAGAACCCATTTGTTTGTCTTCTTGTCCATCCATGATATCCTCAGCAATCTTTTCCAGGACCACATCTCAAATGAGTTGATTTTCTTTCTGTCAGCTTACTTCACTGTCCAGCTCTCACATCCATACATGGTAATGGGGAATACAATGGCTTGGTCAATGTTCACTTTGGTGTTCAAAATTATATCTTTACAGTTTAGGATCTCGACCAGTTCTTTCATTGCTGCCCTTCCCAATCCTAGTGTTCTAATTCCTTTCTAATTTTGGCTGAGGCAAATATTCCTTGACATCTATTTGTATGAACTTTCTAAGGTCTGCAAAATTACAATAAAAAAGAGGAATCATGAAAACATTTATGAAACAGTAATATAGTTGTGAATTTGGTTCTGAAATGTACTTATTTGATGTAAAATTAAAATGTAGAGTGTTAGACTGGGACTAGGAACATGTAGATTCATTTTCTCACAGAGGTCTGAAATTCAATGGATGAACTTGGACTACTCACTGTCTTTTAGCTTGATTTGCTTAACAGGGTAGGAGAAGAAGAGCCATGCATGCTACCCTTTGTTCACTGGTAACAAAGTGGGGTGTAAATGTGAAAAGTCTTATCAGTAAATAAATATTTTCCTTCAAAGAAGGATTTTTGTCTTCCAAATCATTTTAAAGAGGATTTCAGTACCCTAATAATTTCAAATATAGCCTTTTCTGTCCAAATGTGGATTTAAAATGAAAAATTATAAAACGCAATTTTGTGTTTTTTCTCAATACATGTTTTTGCTCACTAGAAAACTCTCAAGCAGAAAAAGGTGGAGGGGGAGAGGTAGTGTTCTTTTTGCTTCTACAGAAAGACAGAAAATGTTATAGCAGTTGTTATTTTTGTTCACATTTTGTTTTTCATACAGGACAATCAAGGAAATGACATGCATCTTGGTATCTTCTGCATGGGGATTTTTGTAAAGAATCGAATGGGAAGGCCCACAGTGATCTACAGGTAAAATCAGGAAACACTGATATTATGATATTTTCATATTAGGTTTCCACTGATCTTGATGGAAGACCATCTGGGTGGGCAAGCTTTCTGGTCACTCACAGGCTTCTGGTCACATCTGGTTGAATGCAAACAGAAATACTTGGGAGATTTTCCTACCTAACATGGAAAACCGTTTAGAAGAATCCAGTTGGAAGTGGGGATTTTCCTGTGTACAGTTTTAACACTCAACACTAGTGAACATCTGTACTGAACTATTATGGAATATTCTCCCTAGGTAGCCTCTCTCCCTCTTGCTATTTGCTTTGTTAAAAATGGCTTCTTTACAGGAACATTTGGTAATGGCAGATTCAAAAATTATTTTTTTCTTGGAAGATTCCAGGATTTATAGTTTGAAAATAAATAAATAAATAACTTTCCCATGCTGTGGGTGGTAACCAAGAGCTCTAGGCCTTTTTAATATTTGCTTTAAGTGAGGTAGATTCTCCTTTTTCCACTGCAGCTTCTAATTTCATTTTATTTGTTATCAAACTTTCTTCCATGATTTTGCTTTTACTATTGTGTTAGTAATCATCTTTCTATTTAAGCCTGGCTGAGTCTTAAGATCCTTGGGGTTGTTTTTCTCATGGTCCCATCACACTTACAGGTCCACTAGATGAGAACATGGAAGAGGGCCTTTTTGATGGGCCCTCTAGGGCTGTGGAATTCCCTCCCATGGGAAGTTAGGCTAGCCTTGGTCCAAAACACACTGCAGAAATAATCCAGTTTGAGACTGCTTTAACTGCTTTGTTTCGATGCTAGGGAATTCTGGGAACTGTGGTTTTGTGAGACATTTAATCTTCTCTGTCAGAGAGCTCTGGTGCCACAATAAATTACAGTTCCCAGGATTCCCTAGCACTGAACCTGTGCAGTTAAAGCGGTCTCAAAGGGTCTCTACAGACTGGCCCAAAAGGCCAGCCTAGAGGCAGTTATTGGGAGGGGCAGCCGCACTGCAGATGCCCCAACCCCATGGCAGCGGTGTCCTGACGCCACGTGCCATTATGCATGGCGCACAGCATCAGGACATACTTCACGCACATGTTTTGATGTGCTGCACTGGAAGGGGTGCTAAAGAGCCTCATGCCGGCTTTTGGGGCACCCTTTGGCCGGCCCTGAAAGGAGCAGCATTTTGCCACTCCTTTCCAGGCCGGCAAAAGGGAGGATCGGGGCCGAGGTGTCCAGCAGCCTCAGCCCCGATCCTCTTTCCCAGGGAGGCCCTGGGCCACCTGTCTATATCCCCCCAAACTGGATTATTTTTGCAGTGTGATTTGGACCCTTCTCTCTGCTCTCCTTTCAAGAGCAGACAAAGTTGTTTTTACATAGCCATATGAGGATTAACAAGTTATGCAATAGGGCTTTAATAGGTTGTGTTGCTGCATTTTTATTTCTGTTGTTGTATCTTTTAAATGATTTTATACTGATTTAAATTATGGTTGTTTTTATACAATAGTTAATTTAATTGGATAGGTTTTTAAAAATATGTTTCAGGTTTTTATCTATATCTTGTTTTAACTTGTTGTAAGCCACCTTGGATCCCTTGCTGGAAAATGAGTGGGATATAAATAAAATAATAAAATAAAATAAAATAAAATAAAACAATGCAATAAGCAGAATATTGTGAATGTTGTCATTTGTGTTTCAGTTCCCCCCCCCCCCCATGAAAGGTTGTGTAATTTTTCTTCCACCCAAATGCCTTAACGTGCAGCAAAACAGTGCAAGATTGGTGTTGGTTTTCTTACCTTTTGTGGCTACTCTGTGAATGCAATAAACCCATCCATCTTAGTATTTACAAGCTAAGTGTAGCGGGAGGGGATTGGTTGAACCCAGTCACTGACCATTTCTCTTCATGATGAAACTAATATGGCGACTCTGGGTGTTTGTTTATTATTAAAATGCTTATAACTTTACTTTCAGCTGAGTCAAGGCCCTCCAGGCAGGAGAGGCTTCTGCCTTGAGGAACATCTAAAAATTCTAAACAAAAAACCAGATTGACAGAACAAATATCACTGAAGCTTCACAGAGCAGAAATATTTTTAACCCCCTGAAAGCCAAGTTGAACATTGTTTTTCAGTAGCTGGCTGGTTTTAGCAAAGTTATTTTTTTACAGGTGGAATGATATTGGAAATATAACACACAACAAGTCTGCGATTGCTGTGGAACTACTCAACAAGGACGAAACAGTACTTTTTCATACGGTAAGCAAAACATTAAAAGGTCACTATCTAGGGGAGGAGCAAAGTATTCCACTATGTAAGTTGACACCACCCCTACAGCACTGCCCTACCTCTCCTTGGGTCCCTTACATCTTGTCTGTAATCCCAAATGCCTTGATCTGAGGTATCTTTCCTCAGAGCCTGGTGTTTGTAACCCTGTTAAATTTTCTACTGTTAAATTTTCATAGCAATGACTGCCCCAATTCTCTCAAGCCTTCCATTTCCCCATTCTGGCCCAGCCACTTCCAGGATGTAGCTCTTCACCATTTTGGTTGCCCTCTTCTGGACATGCTCCAGTTTGTCAACATCCTTTTTGAATTGTGGTGCCCAGAAGTGGACACAATATTCCAGGTACTTGGGAGTACCGTCAAAAAGTGCTTAGAAGCTTCACTTGGACCAAAGTGCTGCAGCCAGATTATTACTCAGAACTGCCTACAGTAAGCATACAACTCTTTTGTTGTACCAGCTCCACTGTTACCAAGCACAATTCAAAATGCTGGTTATGACCCAAAAAAACCTATATGGCTGGGGTCCAGACTATTTGAAGGACCGTATCTCCCTATATGAGCCTAATTTAGCTCTGATATCTTTGGAGAAGTCCCTTCTGTCTATCCTTCCCACCTGTTTTGTGAGAACAAGGGAAAGAGCCTTCACAGTGATTGCTCCCATACTTTAAAACTCCTACACTATTGGGGCAAGGATGGCTGTCACCTTGCTTTCCTTCTGTGGACAATTGAAAAGTTTCCTATTTCATCATGCTTTGCAAGAGAGTATGATGGACTTGTAATGGTATGCTATTTTGTTGATTTTTTAAAAAAAAATCTGTCTTTTTAAGAATTTAAAATACTTTTAACTCCATTGAGATTTAATCATTTTAAAATTTACACACAGAGACAGATGTTTTTGTATGTTTTACCCTGTACTCGTTTTGAATATTTGTAAGTCACCTTGAGTCTCAGTAGGGGGGATATAAATGAATAAAAGAACTGCAACAACAGTCTCAAACTTCTTAGATTTAACAGTGTAATAGCACCATTTACTTATCAGACTACTTTCTAAGCCCAGGGAGCACAACAAGTTTTCAAAAGCATCCCCACATTGCAATGACTAAGATGATAGTGATAGGGTTTTTGCATTTACTGTTCTGAGCATAGCATTATTCTTACTTAATATTTTAGGGGAACATGGTCAGCGTTAGGTAACTCTTTGCTGTACTAGCCACAATGTAATTAAATGTGTTTTTCTCCTTGTTTCCTGCTTTCGTCCACATCCATCTTTCTACTTTTAAAGGATGACCTTGAAAATGCCAAGTATATTTCACGGCTGTTTTCTGCAAAGCACAAATTTTACAAGCAAAACAAAATCTGCACAGAGTGAGTACATACCTAGCCATATTGTGGTTTGTTGTGTTGAATGTGAGACACCCTTATTTTTGTTTAGGCTTTTTGAAGGCATTTTTTTTACCTGCAGAGATAGAAAAATAAAAAATAGGAACTCTAGTTCAGAGATCCAAGATACGAGTATATAGGTGACTTTGTGCATTCTTGATTGGCATTTCAGAGGAACAAATACTTATTTTTATAAGCACCATGGAAGCCTTTTTTTGAAAGCTCAGAGAGGGCTTTCTTGGCGCTCCATCTCTTATATATTTCTGCTGGCATGCAAAGACAAATACTTTCACATGACATGCAGCTGAAATAGATTTTAAACCTGAAAGGCCTCTCATTTCCTTCCTATTAATATGTTTTAATCTTGTATGTTTTCATTTTATGTATCTTCATGAGACAGTGACTTCACACTGCTCCCTCAACCCTATCTTCTTTTCATTGTGTCTGCAGAATGGAGATCTATGAGCCTTTACAGACTGCCAAAAATAATGCAACTTGAGGCCACTTTAACTGTCCTGGCTCAGTGCTAGGGAATCATGGGAATTTTATTTTTTCTGGGACATTGAGCCTTCTCTGTCAGAGAGCTCTGGTGCCACAATAAACTACAGTTCCCATGATTCCTTAGCACTGAGCCAGGGCAGTTAAAGTGGACTCAAGTTGCACTATTTCTGGCAGTCTATGGGCCTTTGCAGACTGCCAGAAATAGTGCAAATTGAGTCCACTTTAACTGCCCTGGTGGCGCAGTGGTTAAATGCCTGTACTGCAGCCACTCACTCATAGACCACAAGGTTGCGAGTTTAATACCAGCCAGGGCTGCGGCTCGACTCAGGCCTGCATCCTTCCGAGGTCGCTAAAATGAGTACCCATCTTGTTGGGGAGCAATCAGCTCACAGTTGTAAACCGCTTAGACATCCCATGTGCGATATGAAGCAGTATATAAATGCTTTTGCTTTTGCCCTGATTCAGTGATAGGGAATCATGGGAAGTGTAGTTTATTGTGGCACTAGAGCGCTCTGACAGAGAAAGCTCAATGTCTCAGAAAAAAATACAATTCCCATGATTCCCTAGCGCTGAGCCAGGACAATTAAAGTGGTCTTAGTTTGCACTATTTCCGGCAGTCTGCAAAGGCCCTATAAAGGCCCTAAGTTGCTCATATTAAACCAGAGTTCCACATGGCATCCAACTGGAAAACTCTGGCTTAATGTTGGTTAATAAACTGGGATGATAAGACAGGCTTCTAGGATTTTCTTTTGTGTTTCTTGTAGTTGGAAAACCACCCAAGTTTTCCCCACCCTGGCATGGTCACAGTACATGGTGATCAGGGGAAGATGCAAGTTGTAATCTGGTATATCTAGTTAGCACTAGGTTAAAAAAGACTGAAGAAAGATATCTGTCATGTCTTGGTGATGTACAGAAATGGCTAGCTGTATAATTCTAGCAGAAGTAAAAAAAGAAAAAAAAAAGAAAAAAAAGGTAAAGGTATTCTCCATTGACAAGGTTGTCAAGTCGTCTCCGGCTGTAGGGAGTGGTGCTCTCTCCGTTACTAAGACTACTCTGTGATCATGTGGCCAGCATGATTGCACAGAACGCTGTTTACCTTCCCACCAAAGTGGTACCTATTTATCTACTTGTATTTGCACGTTTTCAAACTGCTTGGTTGGCAGAAGCTGGGACTAGTGAAAGGAGCTAACCCCATCATGTAGCATCTGGCCTTCAAACTGCCAACCTGCTGATCTTGCAATCAACAGCCAGCATCTTAACCACTTGAGCCACTAAACTAGTTTCCAAAATGCCAGGAAGAGTCAGTGCGGCCAAAGATAAGTCAGGTTCCAGAGTCAGTGATTAATGTCAAGGGCAGTTGTTGTTATTTACCATCAAGTTGACTGTGAAGTACAATGGCCCTATGAATGAACAACCTCCAAGAGTCCCCAGTCATCAATTGCCCTGCTCAGGTCTTGGAAACTCAGGGTTGTGACTTCCTTGTTTGAAGTAATCTTTTTGTAATGTGGTCTTTCCTCTTTTCCTATTGCCTTCTATTTTACTGAGCAATATCATCTTGTCCAGTGAGCCACATCATTTCATGACCTGTTCAACATATCACAGTCTCAGTTTAATCATCTTGGGTTCTAGTGTAAGTTGAAACCTGATTTGCTCTGGAACCCATTTATTTGTGTTTTTGACTCTCTGTGGTATCCTTAGAACTCTCCTATCATAGCATCACTTTGGTATCTATTGATATATCTTCACACTTGAGCACCTTAGCTAGCTCTTTAATAGTGCCCTTCCAAGTCTTAATCTTCTTCTCATTTCTTGACTACAGTCTATTGATTTAATGACTGAGGCAAGATATATAACATCTTTAACTGTTTCACTGCCATCATCAGTGACTTTAAAATTGTGTAAATCATTTCTCATATATATTGTATTCTTAATGTGTTGCTGTAACCCTGTTTTCCAGAGCAAGCAAGTAGGCAGGCAGGCAGGCAGGCAAATGAGTTGGTGGTGAGGAATGTGGCAGGTGTTCAGAAGCAGCAACAGGCTGTCCACATTGAATAACTGACTCAGAAGAGTGCCAAAATTGGTTTCCAGAGACAGCTATAATATTCAACCTGGAATTCACACATACAGAGCATCCTTGACCAGTAGTTCTTGGTATACAATGTTTGGAAAGGAATCTCTGTGCTGATGGCAAAAGTACAAGGCACCCTTTTTTGCCCCCCCCCCCCGCCCCGCCTGACAGCACTGTGGGCATTAGTGAAAAAGTAATGAATCTTCATGGAATTACTGCAAAACCAAACCCATATTTTGTATAGATAGTCAATTGGCCAGGAAAAAAAAAGTGAATTGAAGCCCATAGTGTGTCTGTGTGTGTCTGTATCTGTTTTAGGCATCCATCTGTCTCTGGTTTTTAAACATTCTATGTTCAGGATATCTATTCCATACTATTTTTGTCTAGGAATCTAGGAGTCTGTTCACCCCAAATGTACCATGACCTAGATCATTCTTTCATAAATTGTACTCTCAGGAACGTACTCCCAAATTGTGAACCTTTTTTATTGGAAAAAAAAATCTAATAAGCACTACAAGGCTTTAACAGACAGTAATATGAAATTTTATCTGTCTAGCTATCTAGGTATTTTTCTGTCAGTAGTCTTTCTGTTTGTTTCTCTTAGAAACAAGTTGCTTGAATGGGGAAAATAGTAAAACATACCTTACATCAGGGGTGAGGAATCTGTGGCCATTCAGATATTATGAGTCTCTAATTCCTATCAACATTAGCCAGGTGGCCATGGATGATGAGAAATGTAGTTCAGTATTTGGTGAACTAAAGTCCCCTCTTCAGACGTGACTGATATGTAGCTATTGATTTAGGATACAATCTTATATGATTTTACTTGAGAATAAGTCATATTGAACTTAGTAGTGCTAACCTCTGAGCTGATATACACTATTAGAACCACTCAGCATCTCTCTAGTTATTGTTCCACAACAGGCAAATTCTTTTTGCTAGTGTAGATCAAGTGATATTATAGCATTTAATTAGTTAACAGAATGGCTGAGAGGAAGCCCTCAATGACCTTGATGCCCCACTTACAAACTGAACATCCGCATCTGTTTTATCGGGGTTGCCATCTGTTGAGCTTGCATAACTGAGGGAAAGGCTGAGGACGCAGCAGTGTTGTTGAGCTGACTTAAGTATTTAGAGTTTATTAGCTGAGGACCTCTCCACATACAAGGTTGATTTTAATCTGCCCAGCACTGAAATTTCATACAGATAATTCATAGAGTTGGTTGCTGAAATAAAAGCAAGAAACAGGAATTTCAGTCCTCTGGGGTTCAATCTGGTTCTCTTTGAGTCCAGGTCTAGATCCACTGAGCTTCTCAGGTGGCATGCCCTCTTTCCTGGCACTGCAGTTTGTTGGATTCTCAGCGTTTGTGCAGGTTGTAGTGTTGCTCTTGAACTTGGGGGATTCTAGTTCAGGTCTCCACTTAGTTTTGAAACTCCTTAGGTGACCTTGGAGAATTCATTTTCTCTCAGTTCGACTTACCTCACAGAGTTGTTTTGAAGATAAGTGGGAGGTGGGAGAACCATGTATACCACCTTAAGCATATTGGAGGAAAGTTCATCACAGTCATAGTAGTCTTGTTCAGTTTGCTATTCAGTCATTAACATTATTGGTTGATCTGGCCCAGTTTCTCAGGCCAATCTGCAGTGCTATTTTGAAGATAAATGGGAAGATGAAAAGACCAGGAGGGCTGTGGCAATCATCTTACAGAAGGAATAGGATTTTTTTTTTAAATAAAAAGTTCAGATATTAATAAGTTAAGTTTTTAAGCTATACTAGTAAATTAAAAAATCATCCATTATAGCCTGGTTTTCTTTCCCCAAAACCCTAGCTATGCACTGATTCGTCATTCCAAAGACTTCTGATTTCCTTTGGAATTCTATAAAGCAATACTACAGTACAGAAGATCCTTATTGCAGTAGCAGTGATACTACCAGTGGGGCAGATTCCATGAAGGGAAAATCCACAGGGCCACTAGAGCCAACAACATCTAGTTGGGTATTCTTTTGCAAAGCTTAAATTGGGGGTAGAGTGTTAAAAAAAATACAACCAAGCTGTATGTGATTCCCAGGGCCCCATGGGATCAATTTTTCTTAACCTCACCCCTATCTTCTAAGCCATGGAAAGCATTTTTCTTATATTTCCCCCCTCTTGGGACATTTTGGAACTAGAAGTAGCTTTTTTTAAAACCAAAAAAAACAAACAAAACAAAACAAAAACACTGGTTAAAAAAATTCCCTCCTTGGTCTGAAATGACCCAGGGGAGAAAAAAAAAAAAAACAGGGGGAAATGCTCCCCCTACATAACATCTGGAGATAATACAATTTTGTTTTAGGAGGGTGCAGCTCCAAAGTCAACATATGTTTCTAGAGCATTGTGTTTCTGAACTGGGCCAGGTGAAGTGAGCTTCCTCCCTTTATTAGCCTACTTGGATTTGGTGTTGCCTGATTGCTCTTGCTTGCAGGCCGTTGCTTGTAACCTGTGCCTACCAGATAGGTGCTTAAATGGAAGGCTGTTTTAAGAACCTGCTAGATGCATAGGAATATGCCTTATGCTTAGTGAGCCCCTGGACCATTTAACCTTGTGTTGTCAACAGTGCTAGCAGCAGTTCTGGGGTTTAGGTGGAATTCTTTCCCTGGTCCAACCAGAGATTCCAGGAATTGAAGCGTGTCCTTCTGCACTGAGCTACCATCTGCCCCAGCTATCTGAAGTACTTTCTAGGTAATAGAAGCCAAGATAGTAAATTTCTTGTCTTGAGAAGTTCCTTTATGAACTTTTAGAAGACAAATGAAAACATGATGGGATTTGTTATTTGGAGTAGTAGTAACTAACTACAGATTTTCCTGATGGTTGGGTTGGATTTGCCATATTCTTATTAATTGGTTAAATTGTATTTTTCAGTGCTTCTTAAATGTTTATTGCTTGTTATTTCATTGTAATTTTTGCATTGTTGAGTGTCTTGTCTGAGAAGAGCACTGTATACCTTGAGATATCAATAAGTAAATAACACTAGGAGTGGGACCACACAACAGTCTTCAAGGCCTTTTATTTCCAGTTAAAGATCTGTCCTAACTTGTGTGTTTTGAAAATGGCTCTGCTGTTCACATTTCTTTATTTTAAAAATGTGTATTTTCTAATTACACATCACATCATTCACCAGATCAGAAATTATAAGAGGACAAATTCCACCTTTCCTCTCTACACGTAAGGACTTTACTCCTACTGTGTCCTGTGTGTGTGTGTGTGTGTTTTCCTCTTCTTCATTTTTGTCTATTTCTCCTTATGTATTACCACCTTGCATTCTGCAATTCTAACATGTAAAGCCTAACATTTCTTTTATCTGTTTTCTCTTGATTTGTGTGCATTGCCTTGTTGGTGGCTTGCTCTCTCTTTCTCTGTTATTACTTTTGCTTCTCTATATAAACCAATCTTTCCCATTCTGGTGTCCTCCAGAGCTTTGGGACTACAGCTCCTGTCTTCCTACCAGTGGCTGTGCTAGGTGACAGGAGTTGAAGTCTATACAGTCAGGAGAACACCACATTGGGGAAGATTGGTATAAACCACATTTAACCATCTCTGGTACTGCTTCAGTTCTCATTACTTAGTGCTTTCTTCTTAGTCCCTACTCCCATCTTCTTGCATTTTCGGGGTATTATAATTTTGAAAAAAGCATGCGTGTTACAGAATTTTGGTGTCCTTATAAGAGAAGGAAGGTTTGAATGCTTCCTATTTGTTTACTTATGTTTTATATAGCTGTTACAAAATAGATAATTGTAGCATGTCAGGGCCTTTTTGTATCTCTTGAATCAGAATTCATACATTTCATAGAATAGTAATGATTAAGAATCTCTTTCCAATTTCCCCCCAACAGACAATCAAATTCTCCTCCTCCTATCAGACGACGGCCCACTTGGAGTAAATCATCCTTGGTAAGTATGTGCTGGTTATGATTTACAAAGCCCTATATGGCCTTGGTCCATTGTTCTGAAAGACCATCTCCCCTATATGAGCCTGTCAAGTCTTAAGATCTTCAGAGGAGCTGTATCTCTCAGTCTCATCATCATCATGGTGAGGACAGAGGGGAAAGCCTTCTCAGTCTAGCTTCTTCCAGACTGTGGGATTCCCTCCCACTAGAAGCTCAGCTTTCCCCTTCTTTAATGTCTTTTTTGCCAGCAGGGGAAAGACTTTTTTATTCAGGCAGGTCTTTTGATTTGTAATCGATTGTGGAAGAAAGGGTAATGAGTCTTTTAATAGAGTTTGGTGGACTGTTATTTTTATGTCTCAAATGTGTTTTAAAATGTTTTAAAATTAATTTTAAAAAGTTGATTTATCTAACTTTAAAAAAATGTACTATACAATGCAGATTGTTTTAGTTCTCGCTTTAATCATCATCGTAAAGTGCCTTAGGTCTCATATTAGGAGAAAGACAAGATATAAATTAAAAAAATAAAGTATATATTGGGATATGTGATATGTTTGCTGAGAAACAAAATTGCATTCAAAACATATAAGAACTGAGAGAAGACTATAGTTTTCCCTATTAACTACAAAAATCCAAATGCAATAATAGTGATGCAATTGCTGTGGAAAGATAACCAAAAATTGCTGCTAATTTTTTTTTTTTTTTTTGCATTAATACATGTCAAACTGTATTTATCGTCTTATCTTTTAGCCAAGGCAGCATCCATTTATTATGCCTCCTATGCACATCCAGTGTGGAGAACACTATACTGAAACTCACAATTCACAAGGTATGTAATAGTAATTAATAACACATACTTTGTATTATTACATAGATTTTCCAAAACACTTTTAAAACCTGGTATGTGCATCAACACTATTAGGCGTATCAGTATTATTTTATCTCAGTACTGAAGATGCGAGGAAGAACCTGAGGCTTTAGATGATGCTTTGCCCAATGGCAAGGATAGGGGGGCTATTCTCCTCTCTGGGTCCACATTGCCTTGGATAAGACCAAAGATAGCATTTGTGTGGCCCCTGTATTGCCTGCAGCCATTCAAGGCCCTCAGTGTACCCTCCAGCCTTGTCCCTTACCTCCTTCTTGGCGGAAAATTATGTCCTCCTAATGGAGAATTGCACCCATTTCTGTTTTCATTCTCTGTTTGTGTATATGTATCCTTGTGTCTACAGTGATTTTTTTAACTAAAGGGGGAGCAATCACAACTACTCTAGTTTATTATATTCATATTTCTGGTTATGACCAACTCCACAATTACTTTGGACCCCTTCCTGTCTTATAGTAGTGGAGAGACCATGCTTTTGCAGATAACTTGAAATAGGGGTACAGTCCTTAGGGCTGCTTAACTTGAAATAGGGGTACAGTCCTTAGAATGTTTCTACATCTATCTTCTTTCTCATTCATTTTATTTGTCTGTTTGTTCATTATGTTTTCCATTGGTTTCTTGCTTCTCCTGTACATAGACAGCATTTTTCATGGAAATGAAGTTTACTGTCTGTCCCAGACTAGCTTGGACAGATGTGCAATGGACTTCAGCTACTTGAATGGCAATGTCCCAAATGGCAGTGTGTGCAGTGCTCAGAGTATGAACTCTCTCAATCACTCACAAAACTTTATCCAAGCTTCTCCAGTATCTTCCAACCTCAGCATCCCTGGAAGTGACATTATGAGAGCGGACTACATCCCAAGCCATAGACATAGTGCAATCATTGTCCCTTCCTACAGGCCAACGCCAGACTATGAAACTGTAATGAGGCAAATGAAGAGAGGAGTTATTCATGTGGACAGCCAAAGCCAATCTTTAAGAAATCTCAATATTGGAAACACCCATGCTTACAACCAACCCAAAGACCTTGTATACAGCCAACCAGAGATTCGGGAGAGACCTCCGTATCCCATTACTTATGGGCCCCAAGGCACTTACAAAAAACACATTGCTCCATCTGAGCAAGTGAACTCCATCAGTGCAGCACAGACACAAACAGCTGCTACTGCCATTTCCCACACTGTGAGCACTCCAGAGCTAGCCAACATGCAGTTCCCCAACAATCAGAGATGTGGCACAGTGCACATTCTAAAAAACTGTCTTTTCAGGCCACCACCTCCCTATCCACGTCCACGTCCTGCTACCAGCACACCTGACTTGGCAAGTCACCGCCACAAGTATGTTAGTGGTAGCAGTCCTGACCTGGTCACTCGGAAGGTCCAGCTCTCAGTGAAGACCTTTCAGGAGGATAGCTCTCCAGTTGTCCACCAGTCTCTCCAGGAAGTTAGTGAGCCTCTCATGGTGGCCAAGCATCATGCAGGTGTCAACAAGCGCCACAGTTTGGAGGTGATAAGCAACATGGTTCGTGGTATGGAAGCCATGGCTTTAAAGAGTCTGAATGCTCCCTTACCACGCAGGAATACCTTGCGTGAGCAGGTGCAGCCAGAGGAGGTGGTGCAACGGGGTCATGAGGTCCAGCAGCTTCCCCGATACCATCACAAGAAGACCTTCTCAGATGCCACCATGCTGATCCACAGCAGTGAGAGTGAAGAGGAAGACGAAACTGCAGAATCTGTGTCTTCTATGGCAGCACTTCATGAAAACATGGAATATAGTGCTCAGCTCCAAGCTGCCTTGGCTAGAATACCAAATAAACCTCCTCCTGACTATCCTGGGCCACGGAAGAGTGTTAGCAATGGAGCCCTGCGGAATGAACAGATGAATATTTCACTGGCTATGTCTCGAGCCAGGCCTGTGAGGCCAGGGCCTGCAAAAGCCATTAACATATCTCGAACTGATCAAACCTCTGTCAATGGGTCTTTGCTTGGGCCATCAATCTCTGAGCCAGACCTTACAAGTGTAAAGGAAAGAGTCAAGAAAGAGCCAGTGAAGGAGAGGCCTGTATCTGAAATGTTTTCTATTGAGGATAGTATCATAGAAAGGGAAATGAGGGTAAGTGATTTTCAGCCATGATTGTGGGATTTGGGGGCACTAGCAGTACATTCAGATTTATATTGCATTGCTAATATAAAGTAAAGCTCTTTTAAAACTTAATTCAAAAGTTGGGTAGATGCTCTTTTTGAGCAGGTGTGTGTTCAGCAAAAAAAGAGTTGGTTCAAGAATGATCCTTTTCTTAAAAATATCAGTAGTAATCACCTTGTCTAGAAACCTATTTGTTTTCTATTGTGGATAGTATCATAGAAAGTGAGATAAGGATAAGTCATTTTCCAGCTATGATTGTGGGATTTGGGGGCACTAACAGTACATTCAGATTTATATTGTGCTGCTTTTATAAAAAAAGCTCTTTTAAAACTTAATTTAAAAGTTGGGTAGATGCCTCTTTTCAAATAGATGGGTGTTCAGTAAAAAAGAGTTGGTTCCAGAATGGTCCTTTTCCTAAAGATATCAATGGTAATTGTCTTGTGTAGAAACTTATTCAAAAGAACAATTCTGAGATTAACATATTCTCACTTTAGGTGTCTGGTTGTTACTCACCACATCTTGTCTTGCTCTGCCATGTAGATTTTTAGAGCTTGTAGTTTAATTCAGTTAACATGGCAATGAGCTGACTATAAAAGAATCTACACAATAGTTTCAGCTTTCAAATGTACAGTGGGTAAGACATAGCTTAGGCTTGCTTGCCTGTGGCCACACTGGTAGGTTTTTTTTTTGGTGGTTTTTTTTTTTTGGTGTTTTGTTGTTGTTGTTGTTAGCTCTACCAAAGAAATTAATTTTCCCCTTCTCTGCTCCTTCCTAGTTTACTGTCTACTGAAACATTGTGTTTAACTCTCACTCCATGATGTAACTTTGCTTCATGAAGTAGAGCAGTTATCCTTACTACAGTTTATCAGTAGACTATGGATTCAATCAATAACATCAAACTGCAATTAGTATAAACTGTGGTTTGTAAATAAACTTTGAACCATGGTTTTTTGATCCTGGCTTGTTGGTTCTACAAACCATAGCAGCTTTAGGAAAGCTACAAAAACAAATTGCCCCATGGCATTCATCATTATCCCAGATTGCCTAGATCTGAATTATAGTCCTTTATTGTTAAATACAAAACAAATGTTACACTCTATGGTCATACTGAGGAATTCATTTAGAATTCATATACAGTAGGCCCTCTGTATCCACAGACTTGCCATCTGTGGATTCCAGGATACACGGATTGCAAGCCCATCGGGGGGGCAGTGGAGGATGTGGCAAAGAGGAGGAGGAGGGAGGAGGAGGAGGCAAGATGTGGTGGGGTGAAGAGGAGGTGGGGGAGGAGGAGGGAAGAGGCGACAGCGTCTGGAAGAAGAGGAGGAGGATGCATGGGGGACATTGCACCCAGAGAAGGGGCTCCTCCCCCCGCTAGAAGCCTACCTGGCCTTTCTCTCCTCCTCTGTCTCCTCCCCCATCAGGCCTGGACGAGCTTCTCCAACCACCTCATTGGTCATGCTCTGTGGGGAGAAGGGAGGCCTACAGATGGACAGAGTCAGAGGAGCTCGTCCAGGCCTCATGGGAGCAGTGGGAACTACAAGACTTGGACATCCCTCGGGACTGGAAGGACGGTCTGAGAGCGGTGCACCGGTGTTCTGGGGCCTGGCCAGATGACCTCATAGCCCCTTTTGGCCAGATGACCTCATAGCCCCTTTTGGCTCTGGCCCTTCTGAGGCTCCGCCACTCTGCTTCCTGCCCCTCCAGGCCTTGCCATACCTGCTAGGTGACAGGAGAAGTAGGAGGAGGAGAGGCTTTGGGTGGCTGGAGAAGCAAAGTGCCATCGTCCCCAATGGTGGCACGCCCATATGGCCACACCACCATTGAGATAAGTGGGACTTAATCATCTGTGGATTTTGGCATTTGCAGGGGGTTCTGTCCCACAAATACTGATGGCTGTATTTGTGGGACAGGAACATACAGTTGCTGAGGAAAATCAGGATAGGAGAGACATTTAATCAATTGTAGCCCCTGTGTACCCTCTTTTTAGCATTGGGGTAACATTCAAAATGACACAGAAATGTTCATACTTTCAGAGTCAGTGCAAGAAAACCAGTCTGTGGGTAGGAATTGTAGTTTTGGTTTTTGAACCCCTATTTAAAAATAAAGAAGAGGCAGAGAAAATATCCTAATGAATTTTACTCGGTTCAGGGCTGAAAACATCCCATTTTATATTTCATGATTCTGTGATATACCAACCTAGTGTCAGTGGAATATGTGCACTTGCCCTCATCTTCAGGGGTGAGATGGAGCAGAAAGCTGTACACTTAGTGGGATTCATTGTCCTAAATCAGAGGTCGACAAGATTTACTCACCTGGGGCGGTCCACTGGTCCTGGTGTCTTCCGCCGGGCTGGGGGGGAATGGCGGTGCGCATGCATGCGCACCCCCACACTTGCGCATGCGCAGTACTTCTGCAGTACTGTGCATGCGTGAGCGAGCCGCAGCCGCCATTTTGAAAAACAAAATGGTGGCCACGACTCGTTTGCACATGCGCAAAACAAAATGGTGGCTGTGACGTGCGCGACAGTAGGATTGGTGAGGACCAGTCGGTAGGCCTCGGCGGGCCGGGTGCGGGCCGTAGGTTGCCAACTCCTGTCCTAAATTTAATATAATAACACTATTCCAAATGTACTACCGGTCTGGCTTATGTATTGTCTTGATGATTGTCTTAGCTTGCCTGTTTTTGCATACTCTGCCTAACATTTACACAGGCTGAGAGCATGTGTTCATATTTGTGTATGGGAAGAAGCAGCATACCTATCTTTGATGGCAAGTCTTCTGCATTGTAGTGACTGTTCATTTGAAATTAAAATTCTGAACTCATGTAAGAACACCCCATTTCCAACCCCTGGGAAATAATGCAAAATCTTAGGAGATGCATTTGGATTTGCTCTACTAATGGTGATCATCTCCACTTCTCAGTTGGCATTGTAGATTTTGTGGGGAGATTAAAAAGGCATTCCAACATTCTGCTGGCATGATTTCTAATCACCCCGAGATGAAAGCATGTATTTTCTTGCCAAAAGTATCTAGAGAAACAGAAGATGGCAGGCCTGGAGGCCCAGAAGAGGCCCTTGATGTTGGCAGCTCTCAATGGTCTCTCAATTGCTCGAGTTCCAGTGCCTGAGGACAGCCAGGATGAAGGAGCCAAGGTGCCAATGGATGAGCGGGTAAGAATAGGTCTTTCAAAACAAAGCATACCATTTGGGTGTATAGTTAGTGACAGCCATTCCTGATGTATAAAAAAACAGGTAAAAATATAATATAATACAGTACCAATAACACCTGACTGCCAAATCCTAATTCCACACATCAGATCACCAGTGGTACATGGAAATAAATGTGTGACGCTACTCAGTGCACAAGCCCTTGAGAGAATTCTTTGTCTACAAAGATGAGGACTTTAAAACAAAGATTAGTTTATATCCCTCATTTCCATCATGTTTCTAAAGACAGCATGCATAGCTTTCTATCCCACACGCAGTTTCACCCTCTCAACAATCCTGTGAGGTGGATTAAGCAACCTCAGCTGATAATGTTGACATCAGGCCCTCAAATTTTTGACCTCAGGTCTCATCTCAGTGAAAGATGAACACATGATTACTTTACATGTGGAGGTTTTTGTTTTTGTTTTTTAAAACCATACTGTAGTCTAGTTCTTAGCATGGTCATGAGACTAGGGTCTTGTGAACCATATGTTTCTTAAGGTGAAAGGCAGCGTTATCCTATGGTTCTTATTAGACTTACCATTACATGGTTGAGATATATTGTGGAGTTAAGAGCTTTCACGATAGAATATTTGCAAGAAGTGGTTTAAGGACTTGATTACTCCAGCCCTTTGTCTATGTGAATTGGCCTTTGGCATACCTTAAGAGTCCATTTCATCTTTACTTTATTTCAGCATGTGTATCAAACAGTTTGGAAAAATTCATCAATGAGACAATTTGTTAATTTTGAATTCTTGTTTTCACATTTTTAAAATCTGTTCATTTCCCCATCAATTTGCAACTTTAAAAGAATCCTTCATGAACGTTTACATGCATTTTGTGTGCACTTCTAATATATGCATTATTATATCAGATTTTACTTAATACATGCACTTTTGAAAGCAGTTTTCTCCTTATACGTTTTTGTGAACAGGTTCTGCTAATAAATTTATTTTTGTATACTCTTTTGTTTGGAGAAGTGCATAGCTGCATTTCATTTTGAGCATTGGTTTAGGAAGTGAGGAATCTGGTATATTTTTATCAAAATGTGAATCAAATAATTCTCCCTATCTTTAACAATTGGATCCTTTTTTTATCATGAAAACTAGGAAACTTCATTCATGACAGATTTGGAACCTTCCTCTCAACATGACATAACAACTGCTAAGATACATGTTATTCTTTTTAAAAAGAATGAAAATTTAAGGCAAACAAGTTGGAAGTGTTAGGAGTCAGTCAGACTTCGAAGCTAACAGAGATAGTTTATCTGATGTTAAATGGGATGATATCCCAATACTGAAAGGGAGATGAAGTCTGGGGATTATTCTGCTTTATATAACTTTTTTAGAAGGCCAAGTGGTAGCAATAGAGTAGAGATAGTGTAATGTTGTCCTCAGTTGCACTTAATAAATACATTTATTCCACTGTTATTATATTAGATAAGGATCTATAAAGCAATCTTTGCAGAACTTCCTTTGAAAATAACATCTTCTCTCCTCCCTTCTCCCCTTCCTTTTTTAAAACTAAATTAAAGTGCAAACTTTTGCGAAGGAAACTGGAAGAGGGGATGGTATTCACTGAATATGAGCAGATTCCAAAGAAGAAAGCAGATGGGATATTTACTACAGCAATGCTCCCTGAGAATATAGAGCGTAACCGTGTCAGAGAAGTGATCCCATATGAAGAGAACCGAGTGGAGCTAGTGCCAACCAAAGAAAACAATACAGGCTACATCAATGCATCACACATAAAGGTAACAAATGGGAAGAAACAAGCACCATTGATGAAGGAAACTCTGATTTTATGGGTATGCATGCTGGACAAGACCTTAAGGGACCAGAATTTAAATCTAATCCATAGACCAGTCACAAATCACTCTCCCTTGACTCCATTACCAATATTAACACATTGCTATTGTTCCTGGAGTATTAATAGTTATTCACAACTCGTTAAACTTTTTTTTTAATCATAAGGTTTGGATTCTGATTTAGTCTGCATCTGTAAGTGGACCCATTGACATCAATGGGATAAATTAGCCATAAAATTCTTATTGCTCACTGATTTCAGTCTGAGATTGGCAAAGTCTGGCTATAGCCCCAGAGTGTTTTTCATTCCTTACCTGGACATTAACACAAAGCTGTGACATGTTTAAGTGAGTCATGTAACACACATTTATCTGATACAAAGTCCCATTGAACCTAGTGAGGCTGACTTCCTAGCAGACCTGTGCAGGATTACAGTGTTGGGCTACAGTCTTAAAATATCTTTCCACGTTTAGAGTTTAAACCCAATTAGATACATAGGAACATATTTCTGATTAAACATGGATGTGTTTGCATGGTTATATCCCTATTTTACAGTTAGAGAAAAATAATGATTTCTTGATGCCATTTCTTGATGTGAGTCTGTGGTAGGGAAAACTCAAGAGTGGAATGTGAAATGGGAATTGAGTCTGTAAGTGCAAGGAGGCCTACTCCAAGGAGGCTTCTTAGTGTTTCACAATAGGTCTCACATGTACATAGGGTTGTAGTAGAACAGACTGGACAGTGCTTTAACAGAACTGGTTTTGCCTTATTCTTCTGGCTCTTATTTCCCTTCTTCACAGAAATCTGTCCCATTGTTAGTTTGTAGGTGAGCTTGGATTTGAGGTTTGATCTTTCTTAGACCTTTCCCCAGCATCATTCATCATCCTGAATGTGCAAAACGCAGAACACACATGTGAAACAGACATGGTTTCATACATTAACACCCCCACACCTTTTCTCTGTGAAGCCTCCTCACAACAAAACTTGAGAAAGCAGTTCCCAGTTAAACAAATGAACAACTTCCCCTTCATTGGAAGGTGTTAGACAGAGGTTGGATGACAGTCTCTCCAGAATACTTTGACAGTGTTCCTGCATGGCAGGACTAAATAGTCTTTGTGTTTCCTTCCAACCTCGTCATTCTGTGATTCTATTTAAAAGATGGGAAGAGCAAACACAAGATCAATTGCAGACTGAAATCCCCCAGATGCTCTGCCTCTGAACTTACTTTTGTGGTATGTTAGGCTGAGAGAAAGGGGCTGACCCAGAGTTTCCCCTGAGCTTCATGACTGCCTAACTATTGCAAAAGGTGGACAAGTTAGTTTTTAAATACTTCAATGCAGTAGCCATGCTGAAGAGTTCTGAAAGTTGTAGTTCAAGTGCGTAACTTTGCCAGCCTCTGAACTGCTCTCATTATTGATTATAACGCAGGAGTGGGCAACTTTGGAGGGGAAAAAACCAAAACCTGGGGAGCATCCAGTGGGGACTACACAGAAGAATCGAGAGACACATCTCAGAATGCTTAAATGCTTGTTTGTTGTTTATTCCTTATCAGTCTGTGTGTACTCTTAAGGCCTTTTTCAGAGGACAGTATAATTGATAAAAGGAACACATAGGACTACATGTTATCATTTTGCATAAAATCAGTATTGCATTTGTAAATTAGCTGTAGTCTGCACATACCTATTTTTACAAATGCAGTAATGATTTTGTGTAGTGTGACATTATGTATATATGTGCTGTCCTATGAGAATTGTATGTAGACTCCTAAAACAGACCTTAAAAGTGTACATAGACTGAAACATAACATATCTGTGTTTCTTCTGTCTTTTCAGCTTCAGAAGGGGACATTCCTACCCTCCCCTAAACATCAACAGGCCATTTTTCAAAGCCAGGTTTTTAAAAGGGCTATTACAGCCATAAAATAGTCAAACAGGCCCTATAAATGACCAACTGTGCCTCCTGGAGGCTTCTGCTTGGTCACTTTTACACATGTGGGGGGGGCTCTTGGGAGAACACATTTGGGGCTTTGACAGCTGAATGCAGTCTATGGGACACATTCAGCCAATGTCTGGATAACTTTTCATATGTCATATAACATCATCACCTTTCTTCTCCTGTATGATTTTAACATCTTTTCCTGATAAAGAAGCCAATGAAGCTACAAAAGCTTGCGTGCTGTACGCCTTGGAATTGGCTCAATAAAATTATCGCTGCTTTGTGTATTTTGCATTTTGTTGTATTTTGCTGTATGGCCAACATGGCTACCCCTGAATATGTTTCATATGTACAGATGAGGTTTTTTTTCTTTTTTTGTTTGTTTGCTTTTGTTTAAAACATTTGTGTATCACTTCTTAACCCACTGGGTCCTGAGGTGTTGTACAATAACTAAAATAATTCAAAACATTAAATACATGAATAAAAACTTTTAAGGGAAAATGTAGATAGAGGGAGATTATTTCATGTTGCTGTTCTAGCAATTCACAGTGTTAGCTGAAAATTTCTGATCAAACTTGAACATGCTTGATTTTATGATAATTTTTCAATACTTGTCAAAATAATTTTAAATTATAACCACATATTGCTGCAAGACATCTCTACTGAGATCCAAGAGCAGTTTGATCATAATTTACAATGCCGAACCTGTATTGAGTCAAAACACCTTTATAAACCAGAATCCTTTCAGTTTTCTGCCAAAAGACCTGGTGAGTAAAAGATACCGGGTGTTTTTGGCACCAGCACACTTTGCTTGGATGACTGATAACTGAATCTAACATTTTTCATCCATTTGTGGGAGGACAAATCATTTCTGAAAGCACAATTTTACCCTATCGGATGTCAAGGGCCAAAAAGAATTCTCCCAAGCCAGTTTTAAGAGCTCATATTTCATCCTTGTGCGTCACCATTGGATGCACATGCATTGTTCTGAAGCACATGTAGGGATGTGTGCTGGTGTTTTGTAGTGTACAACTCTATGCTGCCAGTACATTTCTTCCCTCACTCCAAGTGGCTGCTATGAGAGCCAAGCAGATGTTCTTTTGCTCAGAAGGTGAAATTGCTTCTGCAAATTTTAACTCACTCACACAGCAAGTGTTTTTTGCCCAGTTATCAATTTTTAATATCCTGCAGTCAGGGCAGTAGAACGCTTCCATGTTCCAAGTAGTGCACTCCCTCTAGACTATTTATGGAGTTTTCTTCGTGTCTCTCGCCAAGGAGGCTGAACAGTTGGCTCACAAAGCAGCAGGCCAAGCAAAACACCCATAACATTCCAGTAAGATCAAGCCTATGACTCCTACACTACTACCATGTTTGTAGTCTTTGAGTGGGTTGTCTGCATATTTTGCTTAACTTTATTCCAGGCAGTCAGGGTGATGACTGTACATACCCACAGTGTTCAGCACCTGCACTCTTTTACCCTTTCAACACACAACTTTTTCTTCTTTATTTTTAACTGACTAGGTCTCGAGTCTTACCAGATTTCAATAGTAGCTAACTAGCTCATCTCATGTAACTCATAAAATGAATGGTCCTTACCAGATGACGCATGTATGCTAGTTATATACATGTGAGAAGTTATATACATTTGAGAACAATTGCAGAATTTTTATGTATGTAACAGGAGGAGACCTGTTTCTTTGAATATAGGTTGCCACAAAAACCTGTAAAATAGGTATGGGATGGAGGGAGTTCAGTGATAAAATAGTGCTGGCTATTTTCTACCTTTTTTTTAACCATCATCATCAGAAACTAAGGATTGTAACCTGTTTGAACAGTCTGTGAGACTGGTGGAGTGTGAATCTATTCCAGGATTTAGTTTGAACTTCAAAGGAGTTATGTAAGGCTCTGAATCCTATCTCCAGAATTGGTTCAGTGTTGTGGATATTTTCTTTAAACTTCTAAAGCCTAGAGCAGATTTACTGCCACACTGACCTGGAAGCCATTAATACATATGCTTTTACTTATTATATTTCTTGTGTTTTAAGCTTGTACATCTGTTTATCTGTTTTAATCTTGTACGTTGCCCTGGTTGCCGAGCCAGAGGGGTGGGTTAAAAATAAAATTTCTTACTATTTATTAGTATAACTCAATAATATTTCTATCTCACTCAGAGTTTAAAGCAATACGTATGCACATGTTAAGACATATGTACACCCCTTGTTCTAACTCTGCCATGAGATAGAAACATCATAAATGAAGGTCAGTATCTTGTGGATATCAGTAATAAGGTGAATGGATTTTACTAATACATAAAAGTAAAATGTTATGAGCACATAAAGAGGAAGTATGGGATACTGAGATGGTGGTGTTTCATTTATGGTGTACACTTGAAGTAACCTACTGTTTTCTCCTTTTCTTTTATTTCTTTTCCTCAGGTTGTAGTAGGTGGGGAGGAATGGCACTACATTGCTACACAAGGACCTTTGCCACAAACCTGCCATGACTTTTGGCAAATGGTGTGGGAAGAAGGGGTGAATGTAATAGCCATGGTGACAGCAGAGGAGGTATGTTAAATTACAGAGCATCCCTGTGATTAAATGTCTGCAAGCAGTTGCTGCCATTTCAGTAATGTCAATTTGGTATCATGCAAACCAGTGCTTCCTAAAGCTCTGAGATATTGCTGGACTTAGAATCATAGAGTTGTAAGTTACCCATTGGGCATCAAGTTCAACCCTCTGTTCAACACAGGAACTTCCGCTACTGCACCCCTATGACCAGAGAAAGAGATCCCACCATCTCTTTAGGTAATTGGTTCATTGCTGAACTACACTTAATATCAAGAAATTTCTTGTAATGTTCAATCAAAATCTACTCTCATGTAACCTAAAACCATCACAGAGCCAAGAACAAACCTGCAACCTCCTTTCTGTGGCAACTTTTTAGATATTTAAAAAGTGCAATCATGTCACCCCTCAGACTTCTCTTCATCAGGCTAAACATGCCCAACTCCCTCAGCATTTGCTTATATGTTTTGTTCTTCATTTCTCTTATTCTTGTTGCCCTTCCCTGAACTTGCTCCCATTTGTCTATGTATCTTTATTGAAGTCATAGAATCATAGAATCATAGAGTTGGAAGAGACCACAAGGGCCATCCAGTCCAACCCCCTGCCATGCAGGAATTCTCAATCAAAGCATCCCTGACAGATGGCCATCCAGCCTCTGCTTAAAGACCTCCAAGGAAGGAGACTCCACTACTCTCCAAGGGAGTGTGTTCCACTGTTGAACCACCCTTACTGTCAGGAAGTTCCTCCTAATGTTGAGGTGGAATCTCTTTTCTTGCAGCTTGCATCCATTGTTTCGAACCCTAGTCTGTGGAGCAGCAGAGAACAAGCTTGTTCCCTCCTCGATAAGACATCCCTTCAAATATTTAAAC
>CM034701.1:361220367-361233464 GCA_020142125.1 Phrynosoma platyrhinos
TATTATTATTATTATTATTATTATTATTATTATTATTATTCAGAAGTGGCAGATTATAAATGAGTAAAATAAGTATACATAAATATCTTTAGATCACTGGTTCCCAGTCTTGGCTCCCCGACATTGCTGGCCTGCATTTCCAAAAGCCTTTACCAGTAGCTGAACTGGTTAGAGCTTCTGAAAATTGTACTCCAACAACACCTAGAGACACAAGCTTGGAAACCATTGCATTAAATAAATTTTCCAACCTGAATTCCAACCTTTACTCTGTGTAAAACAAATTCCAGTGCTTTCAATAGGGGCTTACTTTCAAGTAAGAATTGTAGACTTGTGGTATACGCTTGCTGCTAAACAGAAAAGAATATTTTTTTCCAAGCATAAAGGCTTTAAGCAAAGTGAGCAAAGATAGATTGACAAGATTTAAAGTACATTTTTGTGGTGCTAAATACAAACCAGAGCTTGCAACTCAGATGGTTCTGATCAGGTATATTTGTCCTAGACTTCTAAATGAGATGAAAACCTGGCTTGGAAAACAAAGATATAGCAACTGATTAAATGAAGAAGAAAAGGGGGGGGGGGACCAGGCCAGATGCTCAGCTATTTAAGAGTTGGGTTGGGCTGAACGAGTCCAAACTAGCCTGCATTTTTCCCCCTGTTTAGACAGGGTCATGTTCTCACTGGTTTAGCAAGGCAGTTAGGTCATGAGCTAATGATCAGATTCCACCCAGCTGCATTCTTTGCTATAGTGTTGACTTTTAGCAAAGTGTGGAAGAAAGTAGACCAACATAGCTGTATGTGTTAGAATTGAGAGTAGTCTCATTCAATTCTACAGATGGATTGCACCACAAGGAGACCTAAAAAGAACATAACCTTTGGATTCTTAGCTGTGGTACATAGACTTTGCATTCTGGGTAGAACTGATGTATGTACACAACACTACCCTTCTCTCCAGGGAGGGAGTTACAAACATGTACTGGGGTTGTACAGTACTGGCTTTATTGAACTCTTGAAGGAGGGCCTCTAATGTATTGTGAAACTACATGGTCCTGCCTTTGGATCTCTAGATCATGGAGACAGGAAGAATGAAATGTCTCTTCTGCACTGCCATCTTGGTGTATTTGAAGGGGGGATTATTGGGCCATTTTTTAGACAATAAGGGCAGTGACTATCCATGGTTAAACAGTCATGTTGGCTGTATATCATTTCCTGTGCCAAAATATGCCTCTCAGTACCAGCTGCTGAACAATAGAAGCAGGCAGGTTCTGTTTGGTCAGAGGATACCTAAAGGCATCTGTTTGGCCACTGTGGGAATAGGAGACTTGATCACTTAGTCTAAATCAGGGGTTGGCAGACTACGGCCCCTTGAGGTTTTTGAACCGTCGTCGCCGCCTTTTTAGTGCATGCGCGAGCGTGGGCGCCATTTTGTGTTCCAAAATGGTGCCCGCACTCGTGCACACATGCACACAATGGCGGGTGCCATTTTGGAACACAAAACTGTGCTTCATCGTGCGTATGCGCTCACGATGAACGGTGCCGCTTTGCATTCCAAAATGCCACCCGGCAACGTGCGCATGCGTGCGTGAGTGCAGGTGACATTTTGGAACACAAAATGGCACCCCACGCTTGCGCACGCATTTGCACGATGCCAGGAGTAGTGCGCATGCGTGCACATGTGCGCGCGTGCACCTCCAGCGCCATTTCCCCCCCCCCTTCGGCCCGCCAACGATCTGGGGAACAGCAGGACCGCCCCCCCGCCAAAAAAAAAGGTATGCCGACCCCTGGTCTAAATGGTCAGATCCAGCAGGGTTCTTTGTACATTCCTAGGAATTAGCATCATAGGTTCTGACAACTCATTTCTTTCCTATGAAAGAACGGATTGGGTAGTCAGATAAAAACCACTCTCAAGGAAACACAGCATAGCCCTGTTTATTAATTCCTACCCCATTGTTTGAAGGAAATGCATGAAAAGCTGAAATTAATACCAGAACTACAGTTTATGCTACAATGTAAGTTTTGCACAAGCCCTGCAACTGTATGATCCAATTAGGACTGAATCTGTTTGCTATACTTTGGATAAAGCAGTCTATTTCCACAGTGGCATGGCCGTTTGCTGGGGAATTCTTTAAATAATTACCTCAAAAAATTAATATTTCCAAATTCTATACCTAACATGGTTTTTAAAATATAAACAGCCATTGTAGGGGCTGAGAGGATGATGGGTTTTGGAATTTTAACAGCTGCAGAAGAAGAATTTAGCCTTTCTTCAATTGCTGCCCACCAGCTGCAGAAGAAGAATTTACCCTTTCTTCAATTGCTGCCCACCTCTAATATTGATACTTGCATTAGGTGGAAATCCCCAGTTCAGCATCATTGAATTAACACTGTTACAGATTCTTCCATCCCAGAAAAACAAAAAAGGACATAGTAGTCTGCGGGTGGCAAAAATAACAACAACCCAAAAACGTGTGTGCATACACACACAAATCTGAGTAGAGCTCTGATCTGTAATCTGGTTTTTATTTTCCTTATCAATGTAGCTATTCATTTAGGGGGTACACACAAAATATTTATATGAACTGTACCTTTGATTTTACAGAAAGTCGATGTTCCAGTGATGCTGCAGCATCTCAGAGAGCAAAGGATGTTTATGATCCAGACCATCGCTCAATACAAATTTGTCTATCAAGTTCTTATCCTGTTCCTTCAAAATTCCAGACTCATATAACAGCCTCAGAAGTCCTGCAGTTACACGGCCTTCTGGTTCTGGCTGAGAATCTCTCTCTCTCTCTCTTTACAGTGTCTGTTTTTTACAGTATTTTACAACACATGGTCTACATTGCCACAAAAGTAAGGAGACTTTGTTCTTCCCACATATTATTTTATATAAAATAATTTATTATTATTATTTTCCTCAAAATGATGTGTGAATTTCCTTAATTTGTGAAATGTGATGATTTTTGTAATAATGGAACCACATTTGACATGACATCTTCACTGCAACCTACCCTTAAGAGAGGGAGATGTTCCCATCTGGTGATGTTCTCTTGTTCTTTGCATTGCATTGTGACATGTTAAGCAGTTTGCATATTTTTATTTTTATTTGGCAGAATATTTTACAACCTGTTTTTCAGGGCCATGCAAATAAAGACTCTACTAAAAAAGGCATCTGTCCAAATTTTAAAAGTGAAAACATTTCCATAATATTATTAAGAGGGAACAGACTGTTGCCCTGTGTCAGTTTTCTTCAGCTTGATGCTGTCCAGATGTATTGGACCTCAGTTCCATCTTCCCTAGCCAGTCTCGCAGCATCAGGTTGTGAAAGGCTGCTGTATGGGATGTACACGTTCCATTACACAGAAGCAGCAAGACATCTAATATAAGGTCCAGGTCTACACTGTTAGGCAAGAATTATCATAAGTCATGGCTAGAATGCATCTACATATATAGCTACAGAACAACAAAATTGCTGTATTAAAATTCCTTCCAAATGTTTCCCCTGAAAAATCAAAAATCTCTTGTTCTACAAGTGAGGCTGAATGGCGATTCTAGAAAAGGGTTCATGTGGGAAAGGGAAAGGGGTCAGTGTAAATCCATGGTCCCTAATAGGAAATTCTTAGAACTGGGGAGGTTTCCAAGCCAAGCCATTCTTTTTGATTAGGTGTTTCATAGGAAACAAGCCATTCTTCTTCTGTGGCAATCTATTAATGTGAATGAAAGTGGCAGCTTCCACCCATTTCATTAAAGTTCAGGCAGCAGAACCTTTAGCCTCCAAGACATAACAGATTGTACCCTATGTATTTCCAAGCTCTGCTCTGCTATCTAATCTGATGCCTAAAATGTATTTTTATCATATACACATAAGAAGCTCCAGTACATTGAGTTGGCCTATTGGTCCATCTAGTACTCCATTAGTATCTGTTCTGGCCAATAACAACTTTCCAGGGCCTTAATATCTGAGATTTATTTGACTGGAATTCCTGATTACTGACCATGGCAGATAAGTGTTCTGTCCATGAGCTGTCAACACATCCTCCTTCAAGCAATATAACATTCAATACAGAAAAGCATCTTAGTCTCATCTAAATATCAGCAAAAATGTTAATTACATTGTTATGGTCAAAAACTACTTCATGTGTCGTATATAATAATTACAATTACAATGTAGAATACCTTATTTTCTGGCGTATAAGACTACTTTTTAACCTGCAAAATCGGGGGTTAAAGTGGGGGGGTCGTCTTATACGCCGGGTATAAGGAGGTTCATGATAGGTTTGCCTTAGTGTCATCATCTGTTGGAAATGACTTGAAGGTGCACAGCAACAACAACAACAGTTTTGGAAGTCATACTCTTCCCAAACTCTTTATTTTAACTGGAAAAGTGGGGGGTCGTCTTATACGCCCAGTCGTCTTATACGCCAGAAAATACGGTATATAACATATAATAGTATAAAAACAAAATATTTTTATCAATTATAATATTAAAATCGACATCAACATTCATAGATTTCCCTTAATAATAATAATAAAATAATAAAACTTTATTTATACCCCGCCTTTAGCCAAAGCTGTCAAGGCGGCTTACAAGTTAAAAAAATACATCCACACAATTAATAACAAATAACCCCCCTTAAAAATGAATTAAATCACTATACAGATTAAAATCACAATTACAAAAAACACATCTAACATGGGCAGACAGCAACCACTGTAAACATCCCGGAAGAAATTATTTGGTGGCGAGGGGGAGAATATGTTATTCCGGAATGCCTGCCTAGTTATCGAGTGTATACAGAAGGCACAAATGGTTGCATAGAATCTGGACACTATCTGTGACCTGGGAATTTTAATTCAAAAGGAGGGGGGGAGAAAGTATTTTATTATTTACATTATTATTATTTACATCTGATACAGACTGTAGGCCTAAAAAGAAGGGAGGGAGAGGAGAAAAAAAGAAATGCAGCAGCATCTTTAAGTCTAATTAGTTTTTATTTTTGCATGAGCTTTCAAATATAAATCCAATTTGTCAGATGCTTAGAAAGTAATAATAAATGCTCAAGTATTTACACACAGTTGTGGGAGTGGGATGTAATGTAATAGGATACTGAATGTTGTACTAAATTTTCAGACCTGTGACTCCTCTACCATCATCATCTTTCTTCCCCTGTATAATTTTTTTTATGAGAACAAGTGTCATGTAGTGTTTTGAGTGCTGAACCATGACTCTGGAGATCAGGGTTTGAATTCCGGCTCAGATATGAAACTCTCTGGGTAACCTTGGACATATCACACTCTCTCAGCCTCACAAGAAAGCAATGGCAAACCTCTTCTGAAGAAATCTTGCCAAGAAAACCTCTATGATAACGTTACCTTAGGGTTGCCATAAGTCCAGAACAACTTGAAGACGCACAGCAAAACACACACACATACATCCAAGTTAGACACACGTCACCCACCCACACCTATTGTGTGGCGAGGGCGGCCACCAGTCCCCTGGGCCCTAGCCAGGCCTGCCTACTGCCTGCCAAAAGCGGGGAGAGGCAGCCTCCCTGAACCCTCCCACACACCCACCCTAGAAGCCACCAGGCCCCAGGCCTCCAGTCATGCCTGCCTGCTTCTAGGCCAGCCTGCCAAGAGCGGGGGGAAGGTGGTCTCCCCAACACATACTTCCACACCCTAATGAAGCCACTGGGCCCCAGGCCTCCAGCTAGGCCTGCCTGGCTGCTAAGCCACCCCGCCAAAAGTGGGGAAGGGGAAGGTAGTGGTGGTGGTGGTGGGAAAGACAGACTCCCAATGTCCCCCCCTGCACCCCAGTGAAGCCACCGGGCCCCAGGCCTGACTGCCTGCTAAGCTGCCTTGCCAAAAGCGCAGGGTTTCAATATTGCAGCTGTACACCTGGATGGCCACCAAAGAAGCAACAAGGAGTTCTATGCAGGCTGGAGAACTCTCTCTCCCCCTCAAGAAGCTGGCAAACATGACAACAGGCAGATATCTCTCAAGGAGGCTCTTTAATCTTCGTTCCTCTGTGTACAAGCTTGTCCCGACTGACATATCTACTTGCATTACACCACACACCAACGATCCCACACTCTACAATATCATTCCTCCCTTATATACATTATCCCTTCCAGGGATATCTAGTCCAGCCCACTCACCTGGCTGATGCAACAATCCTCTTCTTGGTGTTGCATCAACTTCCTGTGCTTCAGGACATCATGCTGGCACTTTATGGCCATGTCCGAGAGGGGCTCCATTGCTTCTTAGTCCCCCAAAGCCCCATGCGATTGGGGCAGGACCCTGGGAGCTGGGACATCCTCCCCCTCCTGGATCCTCCCTGCCCCGGTCCACCAAAAATCCTCGGGGGGGGGCACTAGCAGCTCATGGGCAATATGTTGTGCAGGCCTACTCCAGACTAACATGGCTGTGTTTTGAATACAGTCGGCCTTCCACATTTGCATGTTTGACTTTTGCGCATTTGATCTTTCATGGATTATTTTGGTTCCACCTCTGCTGCTGCCCTGTGCCATTTTTAGTAGGACCTGGAAGCCTTGTGAGACTGAGATACTGCAAACAAAGCTTATAAGTCCCTATTAAATTAATGTAAGGCAGTAGTAGAGGCTGTGGCAAGTCCTGCCAGCTGGCCACTTCCACCTTGCCAAGGAACCCTGCCTCCTTGATGGTATCCATGGTGGGTTGAATCTGCAGATCATATTTTTTGTGTATGTTAAATATGGTTGGGGGCCCCCTAAAGTTATCTTTTCACATTTGTGGGAGTCCTACACCCTTGAATCTAGTGAATGTGGAGGACTCACTGTATTTCCATTTATCTGTCCTGAATGTTGCTCCATCATTCAACTTCAGTAGATAACCTTAAGTTACTGACAGATAGAGAAAATAATCTCCTCTTCCATTTGTTCTGCACAATCCATAGGTTTACTCATTGCCATTATGTCTCTCTTTACACAGCTTAACAGCCCCAAGTGCTATATCCTTTCCTCACCAGAGGTTGCTTGAGTCATTTGTTTTGGTTGCCCCTTAATGTATTTCCTGTGTTCATAAGGCCCACATGTATCCACATGTAACAGCAGTGATCTTACAGTAGAATACCATTATTACCCTTATGGAAAGTAAGTGGAAATCTTATAATTTTCTCAAGTACATCTGGCCAATGTGTGAACAGAATGCTGGACTAGATTGCAATTTAAATAAGGATAAATCTAATCCAGCAGGACTCTTACTGTATTTTTGAGAACATGTCTAGCTTTAGAAATGTGTGTGTGTGTGTGTGTGTGTGTGTGTGCACATACTGTATATACACACAGATAAAATCTCTGCTAGTTTAATTTGAGGTTCCTTTTTTAATCCATTAAGGCTGAAGTCCCATGGAAACTTTCCTGGATATAAAGCTACAATCACATCTGTGTAATCAATATCGGACAGAATGGGACTTATGTCTGAGTAAACCTGCATAGAATTGCATTATAAAAATATTTTTTATCTATTAATCTAGCTGGTGAATCAATTGACCTTTTTACCCCTAATAAAATGCAGACAGACCTTCTATAGGAAAAGTGAGTTCAAGCAAGCCCAAATGATTGGGGGAAAGAAAATACAGTGAAAAATCTCTTGCTGGTGCTCCTTTAGAGATGCTCTTGCTGCTTTAGTTAACTCCAGTTTTCAATCCAGCGTCTCCTTGTCGATGCCAACATATCTCTTGTTAAATTAGCTGCAGCCATTTAAAGTCTTTTAGTGGCATCTGCGTGATAATTGCACAGAGACGCTTTGTATCTGGGAAGCCAGCCAAGGAATAAAACCTTGAAGCAAAGTGTATTAAATTAGTGATCTCATTATAGCTTTTTGAATAATTTCCTAATGATGAATTAAGTTTGAACCCAGAACTGTCAAGTCCCATTGCTCCATTTGGCCTGACAGGTAGGGAGTAAGATAGGGGAAATAATCCGCTCCAAGGTCTGATTACTAGGAGATCTGGGTTGTAATGGGTATATTCTTGGCTTTTCTGGAAGTGCACAAACAAAAAGAACTTATTTAATAAGCAGGCATAATGGAGACTGAAAGGGGAAAGTCAGCAAGGTGTTGCCAAGGCTATTTGTCACTGTGTGTACACATCATGCACACTGAATTATAGGGGAGAGCCTTCTGCAATGAAGAACAATGCCCACAAGCAAGCCAAATTGTTACTAGCATAATCAGCAACCGTTTTCATGCCATTCCTAAAATGGCTGATGGTGTTGAAAGTGACTTTCTTTCTTTCTTTTAATTATTGTTAAAATGCATGTTATATTCACTGCAGTTTTCACAGGAGATTTGACCTTGACAAGCTGTGTTTAACATCTTACTCCACAAATGAGAGATCTTTGTTTATCTTCAATGATTCCTCACTGCCCTTATTTGTAATGGTAATGTCAGTGTTACGGGATTTTTTTATTTGATCAAGATTTGCAGAGCAGTGTGTTTTATTCATGGCAAAACTTAAGGCAGTCCTGCTGAGATATTTTATCAAGCCAGAGTGTCTTTTAAAGCAAAGCAAAGCAGCTTCATTTATATACTGCTTCATATCGCACTATGGGATGTCTAAGTGGTTTACAACTGTAAGCTCATTGCCCCCCAACAGTTGGGTACTCATTTTAGCAACCTCAGAAGGATGCAGGCCTGAGTCTAGCCTGAGCCCTGGCTAGTATTGAACTCGCAACCTTGTGGGTCTGTGAGTGAGTGGCTGCAGTACAGGCATTTAACCACTGCGCCACTAGGGCAGGTATGCATCCAAGACTGGGAAAGAGATTCTGATTAGGTCTTTCATTAGTCCCAGAGTAAATCACATAGGAGAGTTTCAGGGACCACAACTTAGTGGGATAACAATGCTTTTTTATGCAGATGGTTTAATCCTCAACATTGCCAGGTAGGGCTGGAAAAACCTGTGCCTGAAATCTATGGAGTTGCAGTAGCCAATTTCAACAATGTTGTGCTATTGGTCTGAGCAGCTTCCTGTGTACCTGCGCCCACTTACCTAAGAGTGAACTGCAGTTGTCGCCGTTTGTGGACTTGGACTCTGCGGTCTTGCTCTTCACAGGATAACAATCGAGGATGGACAAAATGGCGGCGCACAGCCCTGCATATGCACTATGGATGCATACGCCATTATTTTCAGTGGGGCTCCAATATTTGCAAGTTCCCATTTTCACAGTTGGGGGGGGAATCGATCCTCCCGCGAATTGGGAGGGGTGACTGTAGATTGAACTCTGTGTTTTAGCACTGCACACCTGAGCAGAAAGAAGTCTACCTGAAGCCTCCAGCTCATACACTCCTTGCTCCCATGTTTTCCCTCCTACCCACCCATCCTGGATTATCTTGTTGACTTGTCAAACAAACTAGAGCAATGGGACTCGGATGAAGACAAACAAGGTCAATTGTCACGTGATGCTCTTTACTAAAACAGTGCCATTCATTTGCAGGGGCAACTGGGGTAAATGTAAACTTATATTATAATATACATAAGGAAATGTAAACATTACATACTTTCTTTATACATAAATCCCCAGTTAATAACTATTTATATTAAAGTCCTAATTAAACAAGACTTGGAAACACTAGAGAACACTCTAGTTCAGGGGTAGGCAACCTGTCCCCTTTAAGGGCCGAGGGACTTCAGCTCCCAGAAGCCTCAGCCATGTTGGCCAATAGTCCCACGTTGGCCAATAGCTCCTGGGATTCTGGGAGCTGAAGTCCCTCGGCCCTTAAGGTTGCCTACCCCTGATTTAAAACCTAATTTTTAGTGGCCAGTTGTTACTGGTGGCTCATGTTGGTTGATCAAGACAGGTTGTAATGAGCTCTTAATAATCTTGACAGGTTTTTTGCAAAAGTTAAAAAAATGCATACTTCATTTGAGAGAGTTATTTTCTTTCAGCTGGTTTTATAGTACAATCATTACTAGGTTTCTAAACTTTAAAGTTTGTTTTGGGGTGGTTGTTGTTGTTTTTTAAATGCCTTCTGATAGTTCTCAGTTGTAAAACAATGGTGTGCTGGTTTTATCTGTGCTCCATTTAATGGCCAGTATTTCTCAACATAATAATTTCCTCAACAAAACTATGAAATCTACCCCATACATTACTCAGACACACAGTAACAGCAGGATTTCAAGAATAAAAGAGTAGATTAATATATAATAATGTCAGAAGGCAGTCTTAAAGTCCATCTAAATCTCTTTGCTTCCTCCATGGAAAGAATCTAAGGTATCTTTAGACAAACACAACTCACTATGTTGGGCTTGACAGTTTGAAATTCTCTAATATAATACTTACATGTATCAAACCAATATAATATTTATTACGCACAGTGAAGCTTATTTGAGACACCCACCTGGGGCTAAAGCCCATGTTTTTCAACAGGACAGCAAGCATCATGGTTATATATTTGGATGCTAATTACATGTTACTGAAATATTGAGCCATGTCCGTAGAGAGTCCAGTTGGGTATGGAAAAGTGGCTGGCAGTTACTTTGTTGTTGTTTAAATGATTTGGAGCACATGATTAACAGTACTGGGAATGTCATGCTTCAACCCAATCTTGTCAGAAAATTACATGTCCCATGGATGCAAAAAGTGCAGGTTTAATTTGTTAAGATACTGATTATTTTTCCAGAAACCTAATATTTGAAGAAAACATATCCCAGGAACTTGTCATGGTAATTTTCCTTTTAAAACATTCTTGTTCATGATTGTGCGTTCAGTTGTTACCTTCTTTGCTACTAGTTGTCTTAATTGCTAATAATAATAATAATTTTTAGTTTTTTTTGTGAGTTTTTTCGGGCTGTGTGGCCATGTTCTAGAAGAGTTTCTTTCTGACGTTTCGCCAGCATCTGTGGCTAGCATCCTCAGAGAATAATAATTTTTATTTATAGCCCGCCCCTCTGCACAACAATCGAGGCGGGTTACAACATTAAAACAAGCAACAAATTAAAACATTCCCTCATCCCCTAATCCTACCCTCCCAACCCCTTAAAACAGGATTAAACTAGAAGAGATTAAAATACATTTATCCATTAAAACAATAACAGTAAAAAGTTAAATCATCATTAGTACCTGTAGGTTATTAGGATGTAAACATAGTGAATATATATATATATATATATATATATATATATATATATATATATATATATATATATATATATATATATATATATATATATATATATATATATATATTCACACACTCTGTTTACATCCTAATAACCTACAGGTACTAATGATACTAATAACCTACAGGTACTAATATATATTTTAACCTTGTGATTCTGTACATACCTACTAAGGTGTAAGTCCCATTGAATGCAGTGAGGCTTACCCCCAACATAAGCGTGAACAGGACTGCAGCCCAAAATAATTTGCTGTCCCCAGAAGGCAAGTAGGTTGTCATAACCCCATTTTTGTTGGGGTTATAGCCTGTATGTCAGACACATTTACATAATCATCTTAATTTTTAATTTTTAAAGCACCAAGTGGTATTCCTCTGGCATAACAAGTTTTATCCTGTAGATTCAAAACAAGGTTAACCCAGTTTAATTGGCTTTCGCATGTAATATCGGAATGGCTGCCCAAAGTTTTTTTTCTGGGAGTGCACAGAAAGTTCCTGGGTTACATTGAATCATTATAGCCAGAAAATCACCATTACTTGCTGAGCCTTTTTAGTGTATTCAAATCTCCTTGGGTGAAATTGAAATTGAAACCTCTACTCATACTGGAAATCTAGAGTGTGGCTGCAAAGCCATAGAACACAGTAAAGTAGCAACTCCAAGCTCTTGGCCAAACAGCTCAGAAACACTCTGCTGTTAGAATCATAGATGGAATTGCTGCCACTTGTCTACTGATGATCAGAAGAACTTATTTGCCTGAATCCTGTTGTCAATTTCAATTAGAATAGGCCTATAGGATCAATGGGAGTTGCCTGTGTTCTGTCTCATCATTTAACAATTTCTTCTATGGGCATACTCTCATGGGAGTAAAGCAAGAGAGAAATAGTGTCTAGAAATTAATTCATCACTGCCACTCTTCTTTTAAAACTTGGCGTTTGTTACTTTCCCACATCCCATGCTTGCTGCTTTCTTCTGTTGCTCTCCAGTTTTTGCAAGGATATTACTAAGAATAACAAATGCAAGGTAACAGGGCTTCTGAGATCACTTGTGTGGGGAACATTCTCTCTATATGCAGATATCTTATTGTATTTTGCAAAAAGGTTGCAGTGCAGATTATTCTGAACACCTGTGCGTATGATCAAATCTGAAGTGTGTTATAGAAATCAGCACACTAAAACAGCAATCTTATACCGAGTTTCCTCAGAGTAAGCACCACTGAAATCCATGTGACCTTCTTCTGAGTAACTATGGGATTCCATTGTAAGGCTGCATTATTAGACACGTACCAAGAGGTAATTTCCATTGAACTTAGTGTGGCTTACTTCTGAGTACACATGTATAAAATTACACTGTAAATCAGTTTTGCATCACTGGATTGTTCTTATTTTGATTTTACAGCAGTATTTTTATGGAAACTGCTTGCTTAACTAGAGTCCAAAGCCGTTATTGGAGAGACTTAAGTACTTCCGTATGTATACATTTTGTAACAATTGAATTCAGCTATTATGATCTCAATAAATTCATTATGACTGCCATTAATATCCTTTTTATATCACTGAAAGCCTAAAAATCTATGCATGCTATTTTGTACGCTAATGTATATTCGTATCAGTACATAAGCTTATGCTTGTTGGTTTTGTTTTTACAGAACTGATTGACTTTTGACAGTATTTTTGCACTTTTTCTCTTTCCCTCTGTTTTTATAAAGTTTTCTTCATCATTAATAATTGCAATATTTTTTTACACTTTCCACTGCCTTTGTGTAAATACCTGTCTTTTCCAATGTAAGAAAGTTTTGACTCAAGCTTTTTGTAAAAGACTATGCTTAACCATATTATGCAATAAAACTTTTTCCCCTGTAAATTCTACTTGTTCCCCATCTTCTTGAAAATGAGAACTTTATTTGATTTCAATAAGGCCTTTGACAAGGTTCCCCATGACATTCTTGCAA
>CM034701.1:361233564-361250255 GCA_020142125.1 Phrynosoma platyrhinos
TAGGAGGAACTTCCTGACTGTAAGAGCTGTTTGACAGTGGAACACACTTCCTTGGAGAGTAGTGGAGGCTCCTTTCTTGGAGGTCTTTAAACAGAGGCTGGGTGGCTATCTGTCAGGGATGCTTTGATTGGGAGTTCCTGCATAAAATCATAGAATCATAGAGTTAGAAGAGACCACAAGGGCCATCCAGTCCAACCCCCTGCCATGCAGGAACTCCCAATCAAAGCATCTCTGACAGATGGCCATCCAGCCACATTTTACCAGCCTGCATGGCAGGGGGTTGGACTGGATGGCCTAGTGGTCTCTTCCAACTCTATGATTTTATGATTCTATGATTTGCACACCACACCAACCCATGATTTATGTTATATGGTCTGTTGCATTAGCCACAGTGGTCCTACAATGCACAAACAAACGAGTCTGGTTTCCCCATTTCTGATCTATTTCTCACCCCATTTGTCATTTCCTGTTTGAGAATGGAAAAACAGTTCCAGATTCAGTCATAATCACAAACCATGGCTTCTAATTATGATTTGCAGCTACCTAACAAACCATGGTTTGTTTACAGGACAAGTTCAGAACATGCTAGAATTCAACAATATGGTTTACAGTTACATACAAACCTAGCTAATGATGGGTCTGTTTATCAGTGTGGTAGATTCCATAAGTTTAGAGCAGGACTACAATAATTGGCCTACCTGGCCAAATGCAACCACTTCCCCTCTTGGCCATATGTTGATACCTGTCAGATTCTTCATAAATATCCAGTGGACTGAATCCTGTTAGGGGCATACACATAAGTGGTCCTTAAATATGCAGTTGTCCTTTTTTAGACACCAGAGTTAGTATTCCCTTCCTCTTTCCCCGGCACCAATCCCCCTGTTCCTGGACTTGCCGATAAGCCTCTGAAGGCATACTACATGACCATTCTTTGTTTCATGGTAAGAAAGCTAGATGGAGAAACATCTGACTACATTCCCATAGTCCGACGCACAGGGGCTTTATAATAGGTGGGGGCTGTATGGCTCAGCGTAGCATGAGGGTATTTATGCTACACTGAAGGGATATTGGATTGAGGCTACCATGTTTGGTACTTTGGGAACCGTAACATGGGTAATTGCTATGGCATCTACATAAGAGTATGATAGTGTTAGAGCTCAGAGATGTTTTGTTTTCCAGTTGAGAATGAAATGAGCTATGACCCCTCATATCCATGGAGATAAATTCCCAGACATACCACAGATAATAAAAATCATGGATAATAGTGAACCCTATATTTTCTGTGGAACATGACCATAGAGATGCTGGAGAACCTCCAAATACCTAGAAAGACCCCTTCCCTGGATATGGGTGAGTGAAACTATGGTTACCATGGATATAGGGGTTGTACTGTACAATTCCAAAAGTATTTGAAAAAAGATACTCCAAGCACATTTGCAAGACATAACCAATGTTTTCACCAAATCAGCCAATATTATCTAGTTTCAATAACATGTATTCACCAAATAAAATGTGACTACAAATTTGCCCACATTTGCATGGGGGAACTGACCAGCCCATTCTTCAGAAAGAAAAACCACAAAGCTAATAATCTGACCCATTACTTTAAATGTTTTAAAATACAGAATGTTGTCCCAGTTTTATTTTATGCAACCTGTACATCAACTTTCTAGAGTAAATCTTTACTTTCCATTTTATAGATAGGTGAAAGGTAACAGCTTAAAAAAAGCAATACAGGAAGTATTGCAGTCCTGTGAATTAAATCCAGAATAAAACGTCTTTAACTACTTAAGTGAATTTCAACAGCCACCAGAGCTGTGCATATATAGCTCTGGCAAGTGTATCAGTCACTTGAATGGTGAGATAGCAGAGGAACATGAACTAAGTCAATCCCCCTTTTCAACCCTCAGCATCATTGATTTGACTGATCATTTTCTGAGCAGGCTACACATGGATCTGGATCAGGGTACAATGCACAAAGCTTTCATTTGCATACACAATTGTGTAGGTAAACAGAAAAGTCCTGCCACATTGGTCCGCCCTTCACACTCCTAACAGAATAGTCTCCGATTGTAAATTTTATGAACACATTGAAAGAATTGTAAACTTTCAGTGTCCTCTGAAGACATGAGGTAGATCCACTGAAATGGAGCAGCTCAGGTTTTCTGCCATTGCAGACTTGTACTGTTTGCTGCCTTGGCAGGTTTTACACTGTCCAAACCTATAGCTGTAATAATTCCAGAAAGGCTTACCTATGATGACTGAATCAGCAACCCGCAGTAATAATCATTTGACTAAACTGGAAAAGCAACTTTTTACCAGAACTCCCAAGTTCCCTGGTGCATGGGGAATTATGGGAACTGTATTTTAATCACTTTTTCAAGCTCTCATATGACTGAATCATAAAGCTGGAAGAGACTACAAGGACCATTCAGTCTAACCTGCCATGCAGGAACACACAAAAGATTTAACTATCTTTTTGCAAACTGTCTGTAAATGCATTTCTTCTTAAAACACAAGCTATATGAACATTATGAATGTGAACATTGACTTCCAGTCTTTAATTCTGAAATGTAAAACTGTGACAGTTTTCCCGTAATAACATCAAAGAAAGGGTTGAGGAAAAATGGAAGTTCAATATTTTTATTATGTAGTTAGTGTTGTCTCACTGCATTGAATAGTGCTATTTATAGGCAACCAGGACAAGGCCAAAAATTTCACTTTTACATTTCAGCACTGGCTTTCTATTTGGGCAGAAGGCAAAGTATGAATACAGATGTAGCTGCTGAACACAGATCACTGGACAAACATATGCTTCTTAAAAGGCATCCACATGCATGTCAACTTGTTTACTCCTATCTGATTGCATGGTACAGAGGAAGAAGCATAGCCATCTCTGATGGGATGGATGGGTGGATGGATGGATGGACACATATGCATGGATTTTTTTATTGTGTCAAGTGGTATACAATAAAATTAAATAAAATATAGATATGCCAGCACTGCAGGAATTACACATTTATCATTATCCCTGTAGATAGTGGCTGTATTTTAAAAATCACAGTAAGTCAGAAATTCTGGTTCATCATGAATGATGAACATGGGCTGGTGTGTGCTGCTCAGTCACTCCTGTTGGACTCCGAGCAGCGTGAGAGGTTGTCCATTCAAAATTTGTTTAGTATGATGTTCAAAACCAAGTTTTATGACTTGTTTCTCTCCTAACAAGGCAGAGATGTAAACCAAGATTTGTTCTTTGTTTATAACCTTGACTTCTTAAGAGAGCAAACATATCACAGATGAAGGCTTCCTCATTTGCCTGCCCACTCTGACTGGTAGAACAGCTAAGCAGACATGATCAATCCACATATACCAACGTACTTTTTTGTTCACCATAAGGTTATCGTGGCATGCCCAAGTCCTAAGAAAACTGGACAGTTGAAGACACACAATGTGCAAAGTTTATAATAACCAGAGGGTGGCAAGTATAGAAAAGATGAAAAAGTTATAAAGACTAATTTCAAAGGAGTGATCTACAATGCATTTTTTGGAAGCCAAAATGCATGTCATAATAATGAGGAGGCAAGCAATCAAACAAGGCTTAATCAATGTTGTCCCAATTTAATTAATTCTCTGCATGGTGAAGGTACATATATTAAAATGTGTAAAGAAAAGAAATGGTCATCTCTGCACATGATTGATCAAAGGCATGAACTGTATGAAACTGTGGCATTTCCTTAGGGGGAAAAAGCATTCAAAAATTAATTCATCAAGGCTCAAGATATTTCACATAAACCTCAGAGAATGCAACAGGCAAGGCCCAAGTGCTCCACATGTTTGTCATTCCAATTATTTTTCAGAAAAGCTTTCATCCCACATCCATTTTCAAAGCACTCCTGAAGTTTCCATAGCAAGGCTTTTAAAGAAAGGTTGAAGGATTGCATAGATTCAAAGACTCAGTGGGTCTCTAATTCCTTTTTGATCTCCATAACGTATGGATGATCTTTCCCATGTGCTATCTCCATGATAGCGATTGCCTGCAAAAAGGAGGAAAAATACAATTGATTCACATAGCCTGAGTTTATGAAATACTCTCGTCAGGGATTCCAAAGAGTCAGAAACCTCTGACTGGTTTTTGTCCCCTTAAATGTACCCAATTGAAAACAGCCCATTTGATTGTAAGTATGAAACCATATTATATACACAGCACCTTTGATCCTAAGAGATCTCCAAGCTCTTTTGAAAGGCACAGACAAGCAAAAAGTTAAACGGCATTGTATTTGCCTTTCTGTTCCCATCTTAATAGAAAATGACTTTCCCACAGGGCTGCTCTGAGCCAGGTTTGAGACTGCCTGTACTCAAAAAAGTTATATGACACACTGAAGTCTGGGTGGTCGACAGAAGTGGGTGACGTTTCATCCATCACATGAAGAACCATAACTCCCCTCTCTGCCATTGCTACTGAAGAACTTGCATGGCCCTCTGCTGAGACTCCTGTAACCAAGTTTTGCCTGAGATTGTGACACAATGGTCAAGGCTTCCAATATTACCCACAGAAGCTAACTTTATGGGCCTTAACGTTATCATTCATCCTTATTAGAATGGAATAATTGAATCAATAGGATTTAGCTTTATGTTGACTCACCATTCAACCACTGATTCAATGGATCTACTCTAGAGGGGATTAACCAATAGCATTCCACCCCATTGTTTCAACCTGTGATGCTCACAAACCAAATTGTAAAGACTCTCTTGTGATGACTTCCTCAGGATTTTTATTCCAGAAACTTGAATTTCATTATTAAGTTTTCAAAAATTTTCCAAGTTAGTTTTTGGTGTAGTCTAAAACAGTCCAAAATGTTCATGTTGAACTTTTGAACCAGCAAACTCTCAAATAAGTAAACTGGATTAGGATGCAATGATTGTTGTCGACACAATGAAAAATCAATGACAAGAGTTTTATCTGCAGGAACTCCCCTAACTTAACATTATGCAAGACCCAGGGACTGTCCTAGGGTGAAGAAGAATCAGCATAGCTTCTTCAAAGAAAAGTCTTACCCTCAGAATTCAATGAGAATGTCAAGTGCACAGCATTATGGGTGAATTGAGAAACACTATACTTCAACATTAAAAACCAAGGTTTTGAGAGGATCCCTTCATGGGTTAAGAAAGGGATAGGCAACTATATAGTGGGGCACGGCTATTTTTTCTTCCCTGCACCCACCCAGCATTTCAGCATTTCTGACGTGATGCCATGTCACTTCTGATAGCCATATTGGCCAATTTTTGGTCATATTTTCCTTTTGGGAGGTGCTTTTGGGAAGTTTGGGGGGCTTTGGAGAGTTAGGAGAAGCAAACCACCACATTTTTAGGCAGTTTTGGAAGATTCTGGCTGGCTTAGGAACAGAAAATCACTTGGAATTTGACCAATTCTTTTTTAAAAAAAAATTAGGGGTATCCTGGGGGCTTTGAAGGAGGTTCAGGGAGTCTCAGGGGCCACATGGAAGCCACGAATTGCACTTTGCCCACTCCGGAGTTAAGAAGAGAAGACTTACCATTTTATGGATTAGTAACGAGTAGCAGCAACCACAATAAAAGGGTAAGAATAAAACATTGGGACAAGTATGTCTCTCTAGATACTGTTGGACTGCAACTCCCATTAGCTCTAGCCAGAAGAATGCGTAAAGATGCAGTCCAATAACATGTGGAGGGCCTCACTACTGCCTGCAATGAAAGTTTTCCTATTGGTCCCCCACCTTCAACCCAAGATCTGAATCGGCACAGAGGCTATTTAATGGGATCATTTGATCTGAAGTCTGATGTAAGTTGTCACTTAGCCAAGATTACAGAAACCACCAAATCATTCAGTACGGAGAAATTCCAAGTGGACTTCAGGGCTAAGTCATTGAGTACTTTGTTACAATGATGAGATTGCTGAGTCAAGAATACTCAAGAATACTCAAGCTAAGGTAATATAGGGAAGCTAGCCTTCTTTTCCCTCATTGCTTCAACTTCTAGATTCTAACCATGGTCCAAATGCACTATTAATGTGTATTCACTGGCACCTAAAGGAAAAGCCAGGCCAGCTGGTCATTATATGATGACTCAAGAACAAAACTCAAATTTTCCCCAAATCTTACCAAAAAGAGATTTAAAAAATTACTACTTATATTCTTGCATTTAAGAATGGGGAAAAAAAACCAAATGTTTTCCCCCCACTAGGTGAGGATATCCAGAAATTCGTCTGAACTTTTTGATGATTTTCAGTTTCAGGACATATTTTTTGCAACAGTTCTGTGAAGATTTGCATGCATGTATGTGTAAAAAAAATATGGATTTTTAATGTGCAAAATACATTTTTCTGGAAAAAATGCTTTTGTGCAAAATACAACCAAAACCAACCAGAATGAAACAAAAATACACTGATCTTTGTCATTCTTACATAGAGAGAGAAAAAATCTCACATGGTTGATAATTTTTTAAAGGATAATAAGATCTACAAATATTTTTCTTATTTCTCAATCTCTTGCCTGCACCCCCAACTCAATGTGTAGGGTTTTCCAGCTACCGGGAGGGGGAGGAGAAATATTTTGACTACCATATGCACTAACATTCAAGTTAGCTATTGAAATGCAATCTGCTCTGAGCCATATGCCAGCTTCTATCACAGCCAAGAACATTCAGTTTCTGAACAGCTCTCAGCAGTTTTGTACACAAAACCAGAGAAACCAAGAGTGACTTTTCAGGGAAGGATCTAGTTGGGAAAACCATATGTATAAATTAAATTGAGCAGCTACTAGCAGTCACCTTAACTGAAAGATCATTCAGAACACCAAAGACAGTACAACCCCTGGATCTGGGATTTCTAAAACTATCATTTTAGTATATGAAACAGGCTCTTGCTTTAATATTATAGAACAAGACAGAGGTGGGCTGAAAAGTTTCATAATTAATGTTGCAGAGGTAAATCAAGAAAAGCATTTATGTGCCTGACATAAAAACATAATTCAAAGTAGTACCTTTTTCTATAAAGGGAGAAAAGTATATATATACCTTCTTCAATGCCTTAACACCAGAAGGTCTGTTTTCGAGTCCCATGTAAAGTCTCCCCAGTTTCAGCCACATGGAGGCCACATTGAGGGAATATGAAGGATAATGTTTGCTGCAAAAAAGGGAAGGAAGGAAGGGGGAAAGGAAAAGGAACACATATTTGTTTTTCCACGAGCTTGAACACTCAGTTAAACCAAGTTCTCCAGCAGCTCAGCTCAAAATCATAAGCCTCGGCTTGACATGATCCTGTTTCCACACAGGGCAAAATGTCTACTCATTTCTCCCTTTTAAACAATTGCCATGATTAATTCTGGGAGTTCCCATGAAAAGGCCTTTGGTCAACGGATGCTCTCTTAACATGTCATAGCCCTTTTGCAGAGCATTTGGATGAATGCTCAGGGAAAGGGTGGCAGCCCAAAAGCAATTCTACAAGGGTGAAGAATCATCCCATTAAACTATTGAGGTTGTGCAGCCAGCCTAAACCAGGCTCTGTGCTCGTAAAAACTCAGCAAATCACTGGGGTGATAAATCTGATTCCAGCCCCAGGGGAAGAGTGTGCCATTGTTTTCTCAATCACCACTCCCTGCCAGCTGATCTATGACTTCATATTGGCATCCAATTCAAAGGGAGAGGCTTCTTTATGTCCCCAGCTGGAAAGAAAATTATGCCCTAAAATAATAATTTGCTGAGGAGCCTTTCGACTGGCTCACACACAAGAGTGGCAAACACAATGCAACTACAGGATCCCCAGGCTTAAACTGCTGACAGTGGTGCATCTTTGCAAATGGTGCTTCTCAAACAAATGGTTCTGGGTGATCTTGCTCAAAAAGAAAGCAAAGTAAGAAGACTACAGGACGAGATAACAGGCTTTTCTTCCAATGCAACATTTCTCTTTCTAGCCTGACAACAACACAGCTATATGATGTATCTCCTTCAATTTTAATACTACTTTTCTTGAAGTAGCTGGGCTTTAGTGTTTTACTGAGTGTGGCAGTGGAAGAAGCACCTAGATGATAATAATAATAATAATAATAATAATAATAATAATAAATTTTATTTTTATCCCGTCCCTCTGCTTAGCAATCAGGGCGGCTTACAACAATTAAAAATACAATAGATTGATCAATTATAATGAATTCTAATGATCTAAATCACCAAAGCATATTTTTAAATACAGCACTAACTGAGAAAACTAGAAAGATGAAATCCCTACCAAAAAATTCGAGTAACTCAACTACCTAATTAGCAAATTGATTCCAAAGATGATAGGCTTTGTGCCCAAGATTCACTACAAAAAAATGAGTTCAAGTGACATGGGTCTAGTTCCCATAATCAAGATCTCTTCAGGACTGTTGTAGATCTTTCTCTAGAAATTCTTTTCTGTGTGTTTCTCTGCAGACTTTGATCGATCATGGGTTGCTTCAGGTCAAGCATTGGGTGCACTGATTTTTTAAAAAAATTAAGACCTATTACATAACTGACACATTGCTCCCCACCACCACCCACAGTCACATAATTCACTGGTCTTACCATGATTTCTTGGCTTTCTTTCCATTCACTCCAAGACTGGATTTACTTCCGAATTTTTAAAGTTGGTCAACTGGTAGAGTGGCCACAAAGAAAAGAGGGCAAGACTACTGCTCTTTTAATAGCAGTGTAGAAGAGACTATCTTGCCCCTGGCCACGTTACTAGTTGACCAGTTTTAAAAATTAAGGAGTAAATCCAGCCTTGGAGTGAATGAAAAGTCAAGAAATCCTGGTAGGACCAGTGAATTATGTGTGGGGAGAAAGCAGTGTGGCAGTAGGTCATCTTCTTTTTTAATTCAGTGCATCCAATGACTGACCTGATATAGTCCATAATAGAGCAAAGTCTGCTGAGTACGGAAACATTTTAACCATTTTCAGCTGATGTTCAGCCTTTTGGAGGAGGGATAAGGGTTGGGAGATTCTGCAATGTAAATAACCCAAATCCAAATCCATGCAATTTTTAATTTAAATGGAGGTGGGAGACTTTAGAAGGCTTCTTGTAATACATACAGACATCATGCTAATTTAAACAGAATCATTTTCCTCCAAATTTACTCTTATATTCATATGTACCTTTAAATAAATTAAGCCTCTTACAAATCTCCGAGCTAAGATTTTTTAAAATCAGATGGCTGCCTTGCTTCCTAAATAATTAGAAGTGTTATCCCAAGATAACTGACCAGAAACCAATAGACTTATATTCTCTTAGATATCATTATTTAGCTTCCATTGCCGGGTCAGAGTTCCCTCGAAGAGATTAATGAGATCTATTCACTTGTCTGGGGGGGGGGGGGGGGGTGTGTTTTGCTGGATGTGCTTCTTCACAGCTACTTCTGCTTAAAATGGCACAGAAAGAGGAGAAAAGCTAGGAACATTACCTGTATGGTTTGATAATCTTCTGCCCATAACGTAGAGCTCCCTCCCAATCCTGCATGTACAGACAGACTCCCATGGCCTGATACATCATGTGCAGCATGTAAACATTACTCTCTGCAAACACAGAGCCCATCTTGTCCAGGCTAAGCTCACAGATCTCTAGCAGTTCACTTGGGGGTAAAGTTAAGAGTCAAGGAACACAGGTAGTGAAAAACATCGTTATAACCTCAGGTTCTTTACACAGCTGGGTATTTTGTAGTTTCCTAACTGAAACCTCAAGGATACATGCCATACATAAAAACATACAGCTCTCCCCTGTGGTTTGTTTCTGTTATCTACTATTCACAGATATACATCCTTTAAAGATGCAGCTGCTCTTCATTATGACTGTATTTTTTAAACTTTCTTTGGAACACTTATATCCCACCCATTCAACAGAGATGTCCCAGCAGTTTACAAAAGCATTTAAAACAACAACAACAACAACAAAAACCCTACACATCAAATATGTAAAAGTTACCCACTGGATAAACATCAACAATGCAGCACAAATTAATGAACTAACTAAATCAGAAACAATTCAAAACATTTGTAGAGAAAAATTAACCACTGGTAATAGAATTTTAAAAGAATCTTACCACGACCTTTTAAAATGCTTGGGCTTTTAAAAAAATCCTTTTCACTTGAAATGGAAAAACCCAACACCACACATATGCTAGGCAAGCAACCCTGGGGAGAGCCTTCCTCAATTAGAATGCCACTGAGGAAAAGGCCTTTTTGCTGATACCTACCTGCAAGTCTCACTTAGCAAAGAGATTCTGAGAAGAGACTCTAATTATGGACTTCATGGTCCACAAGGATCTCCATGGAAGGAGACTACATTCATGTTCCTCCCTGGAGGCTGGGATACTTTCATGGCTCTGGTCCTGTTATGAGGTGCACAGCCAGAAAATCACTAGCAGATAAACTACAGCTTTACATTTGACCACCTACACAATGCCACTGGATTCCATCTTCTGATCCTTGTTCTTTCAAACCTCCTTTTGTGGTTAACTGCCTTTGAGTCAACTTTGACCCATGGTGACCTTATGAATGAGAGACCTCCAAATCACCCATCCTCAACCGCCCTGCTCAGCTCATGCAAATTCACAGCTGCGTTTCTTTGATTCAGTATCCATCTGGAGCATGGTCTTTCTCTTTCCCTATTGCCATCTACTTTATCAAGCATTATAGTCTTCTCTAGTGAATCTTTTCTTCTCATGATATAGCCAAAATAGGAAAACCATAGTTTAGTCATCTTTGATTTCAGGGAAAATTGAGGCCTGATTTGCTCTAGGACCTATTCATTTGTCTTTTCAGTGGTCCATGGTATTCTCAGAACTCTTCTCCAGCACTGTATCTCAAATAAGTTGATTTTCTTCCTTTTAGCTTTCTTCACTGTCCAGGTCTTACAACCATAGATAGAAACTGGAAATACAATGGCATGGACAATTGTAACTTTAGTATTTAACTTCAGGGTTTTGTCTAGTTCCTTCATAGCTGCCCTTCCAAGTCTTACTCTTCTTCTGATTTCTTGACTGCAGTATGATTACCTGGAGGCTGGAGGTCCAAGGGGCCCATTCACACTGCACAGTTGCAGCACTATGATTCCACTTCAACTGATACAGTTTCATGCTATGGAGTCATTGGAGCTCTAGAGCCTTGCCAAACTACAAAACCCAAGATTCCATAGGATGTTGCCAGGGCAGTTAAGAGGAATATAGTGCAGTAAATGTGTAGTGTGAATGGGCTCCAAGTTTTATGGAATGGAAAAAGAATCTACAAAGGTAGTGTTAGAAGTCATTTCCTTAACTCATTATAAGTAGTAACTATTAAAAATTTTGTTATATTAAAGTTCCACAGAAAACAAAGTTTGGCCATGATCCTAGATCAGCTACTTAGGGGGGAAGCAGACGGGAGCTTCCCGTGCGCCGCGGGACGGAGCGCCGCTGGACGGCGGCAGCCGCACCGCGGCGCACCGCCGGTGACCCTGGAAGGAGCGCTAAATCAGCGCTCCTTCCTCAAGACAGCGAAAGTGCGCACTAAAAGCGGCGGGCGCACTTTCGCTGTCTTTTCCGCCGTGGCGCATGTGGTCGCCGCGGCGTGAGGTCATCCCCAATGCGCCGGTCGTGCGGACGGCCGGCGCATCTGGGGGCGACCTCGGAGAGAGGAAGGGGCGCCGCTCGTGCGGCTGCCCCTCCTCTTCTCTGCCCAGAAGACGACTTTATTAGTCGTCTGCTTAGGGCCTTTGTTAAGTCCATTAACTCCTGGCTTAGTCCCTCCATCCTGCATTACTGTGCAGCAACCACTGTGAATGATGGAGGTCTGTTCTTCTTTAGACTGGGAGCAGCAGACTGATGTTTCCACCCTGCTCCCTCCGGTGATCTCCAGTGTGCCACTCAGAAGCAGGAGCCCTATTGCAATTCCTCCTCGCACTAAAGATATGGGAGAGATGGAGTGGACACGACAGTATGCTATGCCCTGATTGATAGGGAACAGACCTCCGACACTCACAGCAGCTGATGCCCAGTAAAACAAAACTGGGTGACAAATGCCACAATCATGAAAAAGTAGGGACCATGAATATGAACTAATTACACTTGCATAACTACAGGTTACATGTGTGTAACTATGACAGTGAATTCCAATCATTATTTTTACTGTAAGATTGAACTGATAGGGGTTATTTTATTATTAGATAACTTTGTGGCCTGGGCACCTTTCTTAAATGATCTGCTTCCCCAACATATACATTTCCCCCCAACGAGGGGTGTAGCTACAGGGGAATGTGAGGGGAAAACAAGCCTCTCTCAAGTAAGACTTTTGCCCCACAAATGACATTTTCCTTCAGTCCTCAAATTTCTAGAACTGTAGAGAATAAGACACTGAGAATTGTTCACACCTTTTATGTTTGCTGTGTTCTCATTCTCTTGGTCACTTTATCTTTCCCCCTTTTATTTTGATATCTAAACAATATCTCTAAATATTCAACTAAAGTATAGTATTAAGTTGCTACAATACTAGAAATTTGGGGACAGAATTCTTACAAGGGGGTAAAGACCTTATTTTGTCCTTCCATAGCTGCATCTCTGCTCCCAACTCCGCTACGCAGTCACAAACCACATCAGATTCTGTTCTAAAACAAAGTTAAAATACTTCCTGGAAAAAAGAAAGAAAGAAGGCGAAAAAATAAAGGGTTGAAAACAAACCTCTTTATGCTTTAGGAATTTCATTTTTGGGCATGCCTCAACAGAATGAGGTTGTTAAGTTGAATGTAACTGGACTGAATCTAAAGTTCAGCTTTACAAAGATTCAGATAAGAGAGAGAACACCAAAGGATATATTTGTAGTGTTTGGCCCTCCTGAACTCTTCAATCACATTTCTGGCATATTTGATCATATCTCGCACAGCTTCTGCTGATGGAGGCTCATTCAACTTGCGGATTTCCAGTTTATCTTTGTCCTGAGGGAAGAGTAACAAGGCAGTTACAAGGACTCTTCCAAACAAAATACCAAAAGCAGATCTGTTTGGAACTTGAGAACAGCCTTAACAAAAAATAGAGGGCTTTGTTTGAGACAGTAACACTTACAGCAACCATCCCCAAACTGGTGCCCTGCAGAGATGTGGAAGACTACAACTCCTATCATCTCAGTCAGCTTGGCCAACTTTTGGGGAAGGTAGACACAGATAAATGTTTGAGGAATAATACTTCAAAATAAAATTAATATCTAACTCCATCATCCTTCTAGGCTTTGATGGAAAGGTAAATGGATAGTCTTAGAGGGCAAGATTATTGAGATGTTGGGATACTATTGCTCCAGTGTCTGCACTGGCTTCCAATGGTCTTCCACACAGTTTTCAGGCTGCCAGGTTTGACTTGTAAATGTCCAAATGGCTTGGCACATACATACCAACTGTTCTCCACTCATTCCAAATCTTGGCTTAACCTACGTCATTTTCCTGATCAGAGGTTGGCAACCTCAGGTCCTTGAGAAAACTAAGTCCTTTGAAAATCCCCAAACAGCTATGCCCACTTTCCCAAGATATTATTGTTTAGTGATAGCCCAACTTCCTCATGGAAAACAGGTAAGTTCTATAGTGGAAATGGGTCCAGGGAAAATGAGGTGAAACTCAATTCAGGTACAAATATCATCTCGAGATCACCTAAATGGTTGACCTTGACTAAATCAGACTCTGAGACCACAGAAATCGGAATTGGAAACAAGATGTATGTTATGTCACAAGTTTGTTTTGAACCCTGGGGTGACAAGGAAATAAGAAAATCACTGGGTCTTTTCAGTCAAGCTATTATCAATCTAAATTATAAAGCATGTGACGAAGCTATTAAATATATTTACCTTTCCTTTAGTAATGCATTCTCTGCAATCACAGGTAAAGAAATAGGAATCTCTTAAACGATCATTTCTGTCTTCTGTAGGATATAGTAGATCAATGTAACTGGTAAATATCTGAGGAGAAAGAGTGATCAGGGTATAAGAATGTACAGATTTTAATACACTGCTTGTTATACTTCCATATATATATATATGGTAGCTTTTTGTATATGAACTACATAAAAAATGGTTGTCTTTGCTGGTAACCAAAAAATTCTTACTTAAAGAACCATGATTTGAATGAGCTTCATGCTGGAGTCAGCAGTCCATTTCTCTTCTCTTTATGAAAATAGGTATAGAAATCAGTATAGCAATAGCAATAGCAGCTACATTTCTATACCGCTTCATACAGAACTAAACAGTCTCTAAACAGTTTACGTGTAAGCTAATTGCCTCCAACAAGCTGGGTACTCATTTTAGTGACCTTGGAGGATGCCAGACTGAAGTGACCCTGAAGACCCTAGCTAGAATCGAACTTACAACCTTGTGGCTCTGAACGAGTGAATGCAATACTGGCATTTAACCACTACATCACCAGAGCTCCATACTTTTGTTATGCACAAGTATGTTAAGAATATGTTAGCACAATCTCTAATCCAGGAGATAGAGTTTATTGCTAACATTTATGAGCCTGCTTTTAACTAGGTTTCTTAGGGGCTCTACAGATGGCCCCTAAGGGGAGGGTCCATGCTGCCCCTGGGAGCGCCGTATTGGGGCCACAACAACCGCACGGCATGGCCCCAATCCCGTACTCTGCCACTCCAAAAAGAGCTGGCAAATGCTGCTCCTTTTTGGAGCAGCAAAAAGCCGCCCTTGCCGTGGCTTGTCTGAGCTCCTTTGGCAAAGCATGTCTGTATGCCGCCTGCTGTGCAGTGAGGTGTGCAGCGTGATGGTGGCATCAGAATGGAGTTGGGCCAGCCGCCATGTGGTCGCCATGGTCCAACTCCACCCCTAGGCCAGCCCTTTTGGCCGGTCTGTACAGGGCATTAGTCATTTATGCACACTGATTTGTTTTAGTGCCATAAACTAATTTTATTTGGGTTCTTTATAAAAATAAGAATTTACACAGATCTATAAATTACAAGTTTGGAATGAAAAGAATTTAAGATTAAAAGCAAGCAAAGGTGGGAGAAAATTGAACCTGCTGTATATACTCAACTATAAGTCGACTTCACGTATGAGTCATGGGCAGGTTTCAAGGCCAAAATTATGGATTTTGATATGACTTATGGATACACTGAAGGTAAAACGGGTCATGTAACAAAGGATATAAAGGATGAAGCAAAGGAAAACAATGCCAAGGAACTTACAAAATTCCAGCAGGCATTCTTGCAAGCAATTATTGTGCTCTTATTAAAGGCTGGATGGATGAGGAGATAACTATGTTAAATCATGGCTGTGTGATGTGTGGCGGAGCATTCCATTTGTGGAAGAACAATGCTAACTGGTTGTGAAACAGGAGGGTGGGGTTAATAGGTGGAATTAAAAATGGCATTGGCTGTGTGGTGGTTTTGGGGGGAAGGAGCAATGGTTTGACTGACTATAAGAATGTTAAGAAGAGGAATGGCCTTGAGATGGAGTTCTGGGATGTTGGTGAGGTGGGGAACATGAGACCCATTTTGGTGAGAATGACTCAAACCAATATGGTGTAGTCTGAAATTGTTGTACATGTTGATACTGGTGACTATACTTAGCCAATGACTTAATTTTCTGGTTTTACTCCAGAGTCTCATATGTAGAAGAATAGAATAACTCTAACTCTTCAATAGAAGTTTCAATTGTACACCTTACATTGTGGGTTTGACCTGAAGAATGTAGCCAAACATGCCTACATTGGCCATGGCATTTGCACGACAGTCTGCCTTGTGCTTTGCTGTGGAAATGTACCGAAGCATCAAATTATGCACTTCACATAAGGGGAGCAGCCTGTTCCCAAAGGAATTATTGGTAGGCCCCCATCCAAGCCTGATAATTTGCTATTCTTAGAGGTACAGATATACAATTCACAGGCCATGGTATTGATCTTACATCACTCCTTAATGGCAAAAGAAGAACTGGCCTACTTGAGAGATCCAGAATGTGCTCACTTCAGTAATCAAATTTGGCTGAGGGTGCTTAAAGAGCATGACACAATCTTCTTCTTGCACTCGGTATAGATTTTCTATGTTCTATAAGTTTCTTCTATAAGTGGAAGGAACCAAGGGTAGAGTCTTCCAGGATTAGCACATCACCTTCCAAAGTGCCAGAAACATAGAATAGCTCTCACAGGAATAGGTTTTTGTGGGTTTTTCAGGCTGTGTGGCCATGTTCTAGAAGAGTTTCTTTCTGATGTTTCACAGCACCTGTAGCTGGCATCTTTCTCTGAAGATGCCAGCCACAGATGCTGGCGAAATGTCAGAAAGAAACTCTTCTAGAACATGGCCACACAGCCGGAAAAATCCACAAAAAACTATGGATGCCGGCCATGAAAGCCTACAACTTCACATTGTCACAGGAATGTTTGAAGCTTGATCCTCTTAAAGACTGGGTCTTGTATTTTTTGATTCAAAGATCTAGGGCCCCAGCCATTCTGCAACTTGTTTTGCAAAGGTATCCAAGTCATCAAATGTGAAAACAGGATTTTGGTCTTCCATCAGTGGGTCAAGGGAGGAAGTAGAAGGATTCTCTAGTGACTAAAGACCTGATTCCTTCTCCAATGGTGACTTAGCAGAGGTGTCCCTATTGACTTCTCTAGGAATTTAAGGTGGAGGTGTAACAGGGCACTATCATAGAATCATAGAATCATAGAGTTGGAAGAGACCACAAGG
>CM034701.1:361250355-361277053 GCA_020142125.1 Phrynosoma platyrhinos
CTCCTTACTTCTGCGTGTGACCTTCCTCCAGCTTTCTACCTCCTGTCTTTAGTCAGTGAGGATAAATGGCACACTAAAAAGAAGCAAAGTCAGATCTGTGTCAAGATGAGGAAGGGTGTGCTAGAGTTGAAACAATTAGGATTGGGTGAACTGGAGATTGAGCAGCAGGTTCCCTGGCTGTCTGAGAAGGGCAGGAGGTTGAGTTTCCTAGCTGGATTCAACACATTCTAGTACTTTAGGACCTAATGGTCTTGGTGTCAAAATCTTCTAAAGCTGGATTGCAGAAGAGAGAAGACTTTTCTAGAATCTTTCCTTATGAGTAGGAACCAATGACTTGACCACAATGCACATTCCCTCCCTTGTGATTCTCTCCAGAATTGGGCGGGGAGGGGGGCAATGCAGAGGCACTGGAGAGGTGAGGATACTAGACAAGGATGGCTTTTCAGTAGAAGGGCTTGACATAACTAGAACCCCACGGTTTGTCACCAGAGTACCAACTTTGTACTCAAGTTGCCTTTCCACCATTTCCACCCAGTTCTTGAATGTGGCAGCCGCCTCATTCTTCCCCTTGAGCATGTAGGCATAGGAGTACCTGGTGTGTCTATCAACTACCACATCAGATATCTACTACTGCCTACTGATTTGGCAAAAGGCTCAGCCAAATCTGCATGCACTGCTTTTAATGGCCTCTGGGTGGCACACTTGCTCCAATTTGCAACAGGAAAAGCCCTCAGCTTTATCTTGCTGCACACAGAGCATTCCAAATGGTTCTTACATTCATCCAGTTTCAACTCAGGGCACACGCTTCTCAGTTTCTCTAAACTTGTAAAGCCCATGTGTCCCAACACCCTATGAAGGTAGTGTGCACAATTCGAGTGCAATGGCACATTGCCAACTGTGGCACATTCTGCATGGGTGTCTAGGTAGTATAACCTGTTGTGCTTATGTGCTTTTGCACAAACCTGCCCCCCCTTAATGATGACACAATCATCCCCCTCAAAGTGTAGGGCATACCCATCTGTAGTCAGTGAGGATAAACTGACCAGACAATTTTGTAACTGGGGAGCACACAGCACATTTTCAAAGTCTTTGCCAAACCCTGGAAAATGAACAGTCCACATGTCCCTTATTTGGCTTGAACCCTCATCAGCCAAACCCACTGAGTCAACACATGAGGGCTTCCTATCCTTCAGCAAGGCCCTCTGGTTCACCAAGTGGTGAGTTGCACTGCTGTCAATCATCCACAGATGTCTGGCTGCAACAGCGAGATGGGCTTGACAGTCACTGTCCTTTACTGCCGAAACAACTCCCTTCCTGTTCCCAGGAGACTAGTGTTGCTCCTTCCTTCTGGCAGCAGGTGGCTTTTTGCAGTTCTTCCTGAAATGACCTGGCTGACCACAATTATAACATTGTCTAACTCTGCAGACAGCTGCACTCTCAGTTTTTTGAACTGCCTCCGATGGTGTGTTTGATCTTCGCTTAGCATGTTGCTGCCTCTGAATGCCATTCTCAAAACGCCATCTCTGGCATTCCTCCAAGACACCAAGTCCATTGTGAGCTCTGGCACCCCCTGCAGGCTGTACAGTATGTGATCAAAGTCCCTGGATAAGCTGCCCAGCAGAATATATGCTTTTTGTTCTTTGGGGAGGTTTATTCCTCTGGATTCTATCTCCAAAAACAGATGCTTCATGGTGGCCAGGTGCTCCTCTGGGGACTGTCCTTTCTGCATCTTACAAGCATACAGCCTTTTGCTCCAAAGCATTTTGGAAAGAGCAGAGTCTGACTGGTGCACGTTCTTCAATGCAAACCAGACCTCCTGGGCAGATCTCTTATCTCTAAGGTGGTCTAATTGGTTTGGGTCCAGGGAAAGATTTATGGTTGCTCTTGTTTTTCTATCAAGCTCAGCATTTTTCACTGTTGGACCCTCTTCAATGATATCCCAAAGCCTTTCCTTCACCAGGATCGCCCACTGGGAGTAGTTCTGATCCTTTAGCCATGGGAACTTCACAAAATCCATGCTGGCAGCAAAACAAGACCAACACTCAGTGTTGGCAGCCTTCCCAGTTCTCACTATCAGCTGGAGATAAGGAGCATGGCAAGCAGCTCGGCTGCCTTCCGGCACTCAGACAGCTAGAACTGCTTTCTGGACAACTGCACACAAACAGCTACTCACACTGTCATCCAGGCAGATCCACTGGCACAGATTTGGGCCCATAACCCTTGTTAGTGTGGTTACGCAGCATGCGATGATTCACGTCAATGGTAGCACCAGGGTCACCACCTTCTCAGATGCAGGCAGTAGCTTGTGAACGGGAGAACCACCTCTCCCCTTCCAGAAAGAGTAAAGAGACTCTACAGAGGAATCTCTCAGATGAGGCATTAATCTTGGTTCCTCTATGTACAAGGCTATATACACACGACAATCCACAGACACCCACCACCCTAGTCACCACCATCAATAACCACACATATGTATTGAGACAACTCCCTTATACACCTAGGGTTCCATGTGGCATTTTGGCCCTGCCTCTTCCTCCTGACACCTGTCACTCATTCAGAGTGACTTGACAGTTTTGCAGCCTTTTCTGTGCTTTACAGCACCTGGTGACCATCAGCCGATGTCATTTCCTCTGACTCAGCACCTGGTGGAAAGTGCTTAGTCATTATGGCTGCCTGTGACCCTTTCATGCCTGGTCACTTCTGTATCAAACCACATTGAACATTTTCCCTGGGACACTGTCTCAACAGCAGAATGAGCCATATATGTGAATCACAAAGTCCATGAAGAACCTGAAAGATCTGCAGTGAGGATTTTGGTGATGGTTGTCATTTTAGGCTGATTTTCTCTTTAACTTCCCAATCTTTTGTCTAACTGAGTCATCCAGCATAATCGTTGGGGGCAGAGCTTTCTTGTTAATTTCTTAATTTGAGTAGTAATGTGTTCATTGTGTGTTAGTCTGTATGTGATTTTGGTAATGAAGCGTATTCTCTCCACCACCAAGTGGCCCTAGATGTTGTTAGGTGTCTGATTTGCTTTCTCAGTATGAATCACTTTTAGAATTTATCTCAGAACTCCATCTGTCTATGTGCATCCATCTGGTCTGCCAAAAAGCATATTTAATATATTCAAAAAGCATTATTATTTTTGTTACCGTCTTTATTTATTTATTTACTTTTTTCATATATAATTTCATTGCCAAGCAAAGCAAACCCTACTTTACTGCATATTTTATTCATAGTCGTTTAAACTATACATTTCAACTGGCATCCTGTTGAGCAATTACCAATGCAAAATCTAGACTTACACATTTGTAACTTTTCAATATTTATATTTATGATCATATTTATATTTATGATCATGGCACTATCACTACAATCCTAAAAGCCTCCCTAACTTAACAGCCAGCAGTCATACCCAGAGACAGAAGTCTGTTCTGTGCACAACTGGGACAGTGCAGATAACATTTCCATATGCACCCTCCTGCCAGAGATATGCAATGCAACAATCAGAAGTAGGACTTCTGTTAAATTGCACATCACTGGTGGGAGGGTTCTGGAAATGTTATCCTGCTGCACTCCAATCACCAGCAGAACAGACCTACATGCTGGCTGCTAAGGTAGTTTTAAGAACTCAGATCAAGAGACAGTACAAAGTTATGCATTCGTAACTACATTTGTGATGTAGAATCAGGTGTTCATTTCCATTACATTCGCTCATTAACAGAATTTCAACTCTGAACCTTTAAGATACTCTTTGGGTTCTTGCAGTGCTCTGAAATAAGGAGACTAAGGATTAGTCGATATGGAAGTGTATTATGTGAATTACTATGGATTTTCACACACTCACATTCACTTTCTTGTGCAAATAGGAAAATCAGATGAGTGGGCACACATTCAATAATGTGCATCCTTGCAGATGCTCTAGTCAAAATCATGAATCCCTTTTCAATTGAGTTTATGGTGCCCCCCCCCCCAAGCCCAAACTCCTCCAAATCACATGTGACTGGATTTAGTATTTAAATTGTGTAGAGATGCCCTATATTCACCTGCAAAGAATGTTTTTGATTTAGCTGCCTGCTGCTTTCTTCTGGTTGTTAGGCTGCCTTGCCATCTTTGCCAGGTACTGCTACCTCCCAGCCCAATACTCACTGGGCTGTCTTTCAGTGTAGCACTTTAGCCCACTCTGACTGTTGTTCTTAAACTGACACTTCTTCAGTACAGCTCTTCAGTGAAAAAGCTTGTAGGTACTCTATGGCTTCAAGGGAGATGACTCAATACTAAGCAAACAGTGCCAAGAAAAAGTAGGATAGATCAGCAAGACTGTGCATTCAATTAAGTGTATGTCCCTTTAAAAACTGAATTTTGTGTTGTTGTTGTTGTTGTTATTTTAGAAAAAGCAAATTTTAAAAGTGCCCAGTACAACACCTTGCAATTTAACAGGGTCTTTAGCATTCTTATGTATTCAAATTTCATACAGATTTATGGGGGGAGGGAGGTTGTTTGATTTTACAGTCTAGATTTACAAATTCTAATTCAAGGTCTGGAATTGATCAGGTCCATACATAACTGGTATGAGATCCAAAATCACTGCATCAAGTTTCAAATCAGGCTGTGGAAAGTGTGGGTAAACTTGCACAATCCTAATTAATAACAATGGAAGTTTCATCCTAGCAACCTTCTTGAGAACATCAACATTGGATCTTAGATAATCTTGTACAGAAATTGTGTTTCCTGTACGGATAACGCTGTTTTCCATGGAAAATAGATTTTCTGCACAAAAAGCATACACCAATACTCTACATTATCTATTTAGATATGTCTGTGTAACTAACTAATGTCTCCTGGTATGACTCCCCCCCTAGCCCCACCTTAACAACCAACAGGTGGACTAGGAAAAGGCCTCTTCAGCTGCTGATCAGGGTGTGAGGATGACATTTCCCACCCATTCCTCCTGTCAGCCAGTAAGGCTGCAACAAAGAAACTGAGACAGGGGTTCTGCTTCTGATTGTCACACCCACACTTCATGATAAGAGGGTGTTGGGAATATCATCCTTCTTGTACCCTGAATGCCATCTGAACAGACCTCCTTTGTCTGATCTGGCTGCCAGATGTTAAGGTAGGCTGGGTGAGCACTTATGTAGATTTACAGTAAGACTATGTAGTCTTCTTGAATATGGAGCAGTCACAGATCTGTAACTCTTAAGTTACAAGTTCATAACTGCAATACTGAATGCCAGCAAATGTCTTTTGCCCAGAAAAACCACATGTATTCTGAGCAAAGTAATCCCCTGAAACATTTTACAAAACGTGGTTATCTACCCCAAGTCGCCCTAAACTCATGGCGACCCTGTGGATGAGACATCTCCACGACCTGCTGTCATCAACCTCTCCATTCTGAGGGAGGCCCAGGCCCATTCCATCTGGCATGTGTCCTTCCTCTCTTTTTACTGTGTTCCACCTTTCCTAGCATAATTGTCTTTTATAATAATTCATTTTTCCTCATGATGTGGCCAAAATATGACAGCCTCAGTTTAGTCATCTTGGTTTCCAGAGAGATTTCAGGCTTGATCTGTTCTAGGACCCATTCTTCTTGGCTGTCCACAGTATACTCAGTATTTTTCTCCAGCACATCTTAAATGAGTTGATTTTCTTCCTATTGGGTGTTTTCACTGTCCAGCACTCACATCTGTACATGGTGATGGGGAATATAATGGCTTGGATTTCCTCACTTCGGTGCTCCAAGTTATGTCTTTACACTTTATGATCTTGTCCAATTCCTTCATAGCTGCACTTCCCAATCCTAGTCTTCTGATTTTTTGACTGTAATATTTGAACCAAGGAGTGGGAACTCTTTTTGACTATTTCAATTTTCCTCTTGTCTAGGGTGAATTCTGATAGATCTTCAAGAATTCAAATACAAAGAGTTCAAACACCTTTCAAGAACTGTACAGAATTTTTCATTTCTCCCACAGTGGGAAGATGATTATGGAAACCCTTGCATGTGAGGAGAAAGACTACAAAGATTTGCAACTCCACTTCTCCCACCCAACTAGACTTTCATTTTTAAATTGGAATTAAAGATGTGATCAAGATAATACATATTTAAAATTGTGTGTGAGAGATTTTAGTTACTTAAAGCACACACACAGTTTTTATTATGCATTTTAAGAATGAGCACAGCACAATCAAACACACGGCTTCTTAGAAAGAATTCCCACAGCATTCAATGGACTTCCATGGGATCACTTGGTAAGACCGCAATCTTAAAGCTACTTACTTGTGAGAAAACATTACTAATGACAATTAAATTTATATATCAGTAGACATGTACAGGATTATACTGTAGGGGCCAATTACATCATGCTATTTAAAAGACATCACACATTCAATGTGAAGTCAAAGGCTTTCATGGCTGGCATCCATGGGTTTTTGTGGGCTTTGGGGGCTCTGAGGCCGTGTTCTAGAAGAATTTCTTCCTGACATTTCACCTGCATCTGTGGCTGGCATCTTCAGAGAATGGTGGCATGGAAGCGAGTGAGATATATATGCACACACTGTGTGTCCCTTGGTTGAGAGGATGTGATTTGCATGTTAATCTGTGTGTTGTTCGGTTGCTGAATGGCAAGGCCTCAGGGTGGGAGGATATGAGAGAAGGATTAGTGTCTATTTAATCAGTGGTCCATTGTCTGCTTGGAAAACCCCTGCCCCTGGGTGGAGTTCATTTGCATGTGCTGAGTCTTTATTTTGGTGTTTTTCAGGACTGGTATCTATTTTTTATTTTTATTTTTTACTTGAGAGGACACTTCACTAGAAATCTCTAGGTTCTCCAGTGCAATTCATCTTACTGCAAAAGTTGAGCATAGAGTCATGTTGGAGGACCTGGATATTCCTAGAGAGAACCTATTAATCAAATATGTGAATCATCAAACTGCAAAGGAGAAACCAGTGAATGTGGGGGGCCAACTGTAATATAAAGATAGTTTTTACTCTTACAAACAGTTGTGGTTCACTTGTATATGCTGAAGTAATATTTTCACCAATAAATACCGCAGCAGACATCTAATCACCAACTGAATAGAGACAGACTCCTTTATTTTAAACCTTTTCACGTAACAGATTTCCATTTTCCATCATGCAACACTTAATTTGCCTTTTCAAAGTATCTTTTATGTACACACACACACACACAAAACCCAAGAGCACACAAAAAGAATTTCATGGGAGTTCATTTTTTTTAAATGTAAAATATTATAGCATATTCCAGTGGGCAGAATAGTAAAGTGAGTAATATGTTCTATTTACTTATAAAGTGCCTAATATTTTCTAAGTGATTTCCAGAGAAAAAACAACCCTGCCTGCCAGCAGATGATTTAAAAAGCATAAAGACAAAATAATAAGGAGGAAAGAGCACTTAATCCTATTTTTAAATAAAGTGGTTTCCAAAAAGAGACTGAGAAGAAAACCATAAACACATCCAGTGTACCAGTGATGTAAGTTTTTTATTCAGCCAACTCATGTTCTTACTGCATCCTTCACCTAGTTAGCAGTCACTTGTTTTTATTCTACACTGAGTGCCTCTCAATTGCTCTTCTCCAAGTACAAAAGGTGAGAGCAAAATGAATCACACACAAGTAGGAAATTTTGACAGCTTTCTCATGTAATAGCCATGTTGAACCAGAAGGTGGAGGCACAGGCCATGCCACTGAAAAGGCTGCAGTTCTGCTCTAGCTAAATGGAAAACCTTTTTCAAGAGTTCATTGATTAGAAATGTTCTACTGACACATCACGAGAAGGCATGAATCGCTGGAAAAGACAATAATGTTAGGAAATTTGGGGAAAGTAGAAAGAGAGGAAGGCCACATGCTAGATGGATGGACTTTATTAAAGAGACCACAAATATGAGTTTGTAGGAGCTGGACAGAGCAGTAGAGGACAGGGGGGCCTGGAGATGTCTCATCTATAGGGTCGCCATGGGCTGAGATCGACGCAAAGGCAGTTAACAACAATCAACAACAACTGACACATTAATGCTTTTTCTGTATTTATAGGGCTATTGTTAGTCTTTATTTATTTATTTACAAACCAAAAGTTGGTTACGGATTTGTAATCTAAAGTTACTGAAGTGTAACTGTTCTATATTCAGTTATACTACTGCCACAATAATAAATGCCCCTGAAATCCCACCTTAAACTCCAAAGAGCCACCACAATTGATAGAGGTCTGTTCTGTTGCCAATCTGGCTACAGCAGAATGACATTTCCAGCCACCACCACCACAGCAAGGCTGTTAAAATCAGAAGTAGGACCCCTGCTGCAATTCCTCATTGCTCCACACATCTCTGAAAGGAGGATGCTGGAAACATCATCCTGCTGTGAAGGGCAGTGATGAAAAAACTTGAAAAGATCCTAAAGAGTGAAGACATACAACTGGGCAACAAAGTCAGAATTGTCCAAGCCAGAGTATTCTCCATCACTACATACAGATGGGCATGAAAAAATTCATTTGAGATGTGGTACTGGAGAACAGTGCTGATGTTACGGTGAACAGCCAAAATGACAAACAAATGGATTTTAGAACAGATCAAACCAGATCTCTTCCTGGAAGCCAAAATGATGAAACTGAGGTTATCATACTTTGGCCACATCATGAGAAGGCATGACTTACTTGAAAAGATAATAATGGTAGGAAAGATTGAGGGCAGTAGAAAGAGGAAGACCACATGCCAGATAGCTAGACTCAATTGGAGGTCACAAACATGAATCTATAAGACTTAAGCAGAGCACCGAAGGACAGGGGGGCTTGGAGATGTCTCATCTATAGAGTCGCCATGAGTTGGGACCAACTTGAGTGCAGTTAACAACAACAAACAAACCAGTGTGACCACTAAGGCTCTCAACTGCAGCCACATGATTGCATCCATCCCACCCAGTCACTTTCAGTGGTTACTCAATGTTGTTTTTGCTGAAATTCCACATCTATGCTATGGTGCAAGGTTATTTATTATGAGCCTTATCTCATGAGAAAAGAAAGATGAAATGGAGCAAGAGAAAAGCAGCTTTCTCCTTGCCACTCCATGTGCTGTCAAAGCAATACCATTTTCTTCCTGAGGGAGATGGTCATAAAAGTGTGTCTTTTGTTGTGCTGGAAAAATCTATTTGACAGAAGGCACATTTTTATGAACATTTCCCTCAGTAAGAGAATAGATGTGCTACAATGCCATGTACAACGCCGTTATTCTCCTGCTCCTTTAGCTTGCTTTTCTCATGCGATAAAGCTCTAAGAATTTTAGAAAGACATGCACTTGGGAACAGCTGTGTCTACACTCCACACTAACTGGGAACAGAATGTGACTGCCATGAGGATTTTACAAGATCGGCCAGCACATAGCACTTACCCTGAAATGATAAGTGACTCTTTTATATTTGGACCAAAGATAGAAATACCAATTCTCCATCACTAATAAAAAAAAAGTCCTTCAAGTTCCTTCCCCTTCCCTTTAAAAATTAAATCACATTCAAATGAATGGCTTCCGGTATTCCAAGTACCATGGCTGATTATAAGGATAAAGGGGATAGGGAGAAACACAGTTAAAATTTATGATTTTCAGGGAAATGGAGAGAAAATATCATGCTGCTGTTTTGGACAGCACCTCTAATTCCAAAAAAGAAGCTGCTGCTTACCACAGTTTAAAGTTAGAGATGTAAAATTTCTGGAAATGATGAAGCCATGGAAAATTTCCCTTTTTTCCGGAAACCAGAGATTTTCAGAAAAAATGAGTGGGAAATGCAGTATTATCACCCTGTACAGATTGAAAGTCACTTGTTACTGTAGGGACATAAATATTTACCATATGTATAACTTCATTTGGCAAAATACAGTTTATTCAGGAAATAATTATTATCTTGATTTACTGTTGTTATTGTTGTTGTTGTTGTTAAAATGGAACTACAAGGTCCTTAACTGTAAGGATCACCTAAACTATAACAAAGCTCTTTGGTTTTGCCAGTTTATGAAGAACAGGCAAAAACCCAATAAAAACAAAAGATTAATAGAGCAAATTACTCTTGCCTCCTCTAGTCCTCCATAGTGCTAAGCAAACATGAAGCATTCTTTAACTTAAAAAGAAGAGAGAAAGGTAAACCAAGACCAGAATGCAATGATGTGAAATACAGCACAGTCATACCCAAAAGTCTACCCGTTACACAAGAACACCTTCTCCTTAATATTTTATTTATCATTGTAAAAGAACATTTCCCATAATCTATTTTTTCCACTTTTTCTGAAGAGAAAAACAACAACAGGGAAAACAGGAATCCTGGGCCTTCATTTCTCTCTTTAAAGTCAACTGTTGTCATTCTGGTAGGCAGTTATGGTGTTACAAACTAGACTTACAACTAAGAAACTGATTCATATTCACATTTACAATTGTGGCTCAAACATTCTTAAAACCAGGCAGCTATATCAGGTGAAGGAGTTACACAGCATTGGCAGGTGCATTGCTGAAGGATGGCACATCCTGCCCCCTTCCATCAACAAACGGTGGGAAGGATATGGAGTTGCAACAGGATCCTGCAGAGGTCCCTGCTTGTGCACTGCAATCTTCTGCTGGAAGTGACAGGGCACATCATCCTTCAGTGCCCTACGCATCAACACCACAGATCTCCTTCACTTCGTATAGCTGTCTGGATTTTAAGGTGGGGTTCAGATGAGGAAACAGAGCATAGCTACAACATTATAACTAGGCTTTCCATGTAGCATCACAGCTAATATCTTTTCACTGTTTTGGAAAAACAAGAGTGCAGGAAATAAAGATGGAAATGCAGATACAGACTACCCTTGGTATCTACTGAGTTTTGTTTCCAGGACCCCTACTGGATGCCAAAATCCATGGATGCTCAAGTCCGATTATATACAATGGCCTAGTAAAATGGTGTCCCTTATATAAAATGGCAAAGTCAAGGCTTGTTTTTAAAATATTTTCAAGCCATGGATGGTTGAATCTATGGATCTAGAATCTGTAGATACGGAGAGCTGACTGTACACTGTAGGCATGCAACTTCTGCACATTTCTTAGAGACTGTATTCATGCAAAATGCTACTGGAAGATCCTATTTGAACATATTTTTACATTGTTTCACGCTGTTACCTCATCTCCAGGTTCTATCTCCTGAACAGCTCTGACTTCAGCCACAGTCCCTTTGTAAGTAACAATCACATTGGGGCAACAACTGTGGTTCATGAGGGCCACACTGACAAAAAAGAAAAAAGAAGAGTATTTATTGTTTTGTAGGCTGAAAGATTAAGACCACTAGTAAAACACCTACAAGCGACAGGTCATGCTTCAACAACCTGTATTTTTTTCTATAGTTTTGTAAATGAAATATAGCAAATCATGACAACTATATGGGATTAGCGAGATCAGGAGAGATTTGCTGGAATTTGAACAAGTTTCAGATTTGTTGAAAGATATTGATAATTTTTCTACACTGGAAGAATGTTGAGCAAGGAGAAGGCAGTAAATCCTCTCAACTTGTAGAAATTGAACAGTATCCCATTCTCTCTCTCTACTGCACAAAAAAAGCCCCCTGAAAGAAGGTGATATCCTTTCCTTCTGAAGTCCCAGTGTGTGTGAAACACATAAACATTCACAGGAAATGATGAGGCAATGTAGCTATAGTGGTGTGAGATTGGACTGGCATTTGAAAGACTTAAGTTCAGTTCCTACTCAGCCATGAAACTCAGTAGATGACTCTGGATCACTAAACCTCTCAGTCTTACCAACCTTGCAGAGTTCTTGTGAGGATAAAATAGGATGGGAGTCATGTATGCTGCCTTGAGCTCAGTAGGGGGAAAGTGAAGTATAATTATAACAACAACAAAAAATTAAACAACTCCCATATATTTGTGATAACCGCTAATATCTATGGCATCTGGGAATTCCCCCCCCCCATGTAAATTCTGGTTCTCATTTAAACAATTTCAAACAAAACACTTTTTCCTTTACTTTATTTATTAACCAACAAATCCTGTTCTGCTATCAAAATCCTTATCTCCAGCCCCTTATACCACTATTGTTGCAGAAAATGATGTAGATGGTTTAATGAGGTAAAAGCTTCATTTACATATAAATATAAATTGAACAATATTTAATCAAGTATGATTAGAGGTATTTTATTTGTTTATAAAGAATGGGGAAATTGTGTTGATACAATGTTATTCTAATAATAAAATATAAATGGAAAAGAAGTCTATTTTTATGTATTTATTTTAAAAAGCCAGCCAAGTTTTTCTGTAGACCTTTTCTACACTATTAAGGCATATTTGCATATATTGTTCAAGTGTGCACACATTAAGCCTTTCACAGTTTTAAAATGAAAGCATGATATGCAACTTAGCATACACTTCATAAATGTGCAAATGTCCCAGGCAAAGTGCACCTTGCCTCACAAGATTGTTGTTGTGTCTGCCTTCAAGTTGTTTCCGACTTATAGCAACCCTAAGGTGAACCTATCATGGGGGTTTCTTGGCAAGTTTCTTCAGAGGAGGTTTGCCATTGCTTTCCCCTGGGGCTGAGAGTGTGTGACTTGCCCAAGGTCAACCAGTGGGTTTCATGGTTGAACTGAGAATTGAACCCTGATACAAAATGAGTAATTTTGGCAAGAAATGAAACCACAGAATCTTGAAAGTAGAGATATTCTTTCCCATCTCTATTTATATCACGTTATACCATCTGTATCACTATTTTCTGCACCAGCCTTTCTCTGCTTGGACACTCCCCATCAGATGTTTCATACCTACAGCTACCATTGGTCCTGACCATTGCCCAGGATGGTTCAAGCTGATGGGAGTTTGAATCCAAACCACCTCGAAAGATTCAGTGGGCTGAGAAGATACATTGAGGAACCATACTGTAAAGTTCTATCCAGCAGAACTGTGCTCATGTCCTGTCTCTTCTCCCTGAAAACTCTTTTTGTCCATGCTGTTTCCCCCACCCCTGCCCCATACAGTGGGCAGTGGAGAATAGAGGGCACCAGGGGCATTTCTACCTATGTGCCTATGGCTAGGCTCTCACTGGTGGCAATCCAGCATCCCTTCACCATAGAATAAGTGTCCACATGCAAAAATATGCCATGCTATCCTCAAGCAGAATATCAACACTACACAACACACACCAGTGGCTGAGTACTGCTGTGCACTGTGCAATGTGAAACTGCAATGTGCATGCACAAAAGAAATGAACATTACTGTATGTGCAACCCTGCTTCTGCTTCTGTTAGCAGAATACGTATGTTGCACTATGGTTAATAATCCATCCTGCATATGCAGCATAACATGCATGTGCACTTTAAAAACTAGATGCCAGCCAATGAGAACATCATCTTCCAGGATCTCTGGATGACCTCTAGGAGGTCCTGGAGGATGCCTTCATCATTGCATGTCTGGTTATAGGCACACAGCCAAATACTTCTCACCCAGCTCCAACTCTCCCCAGCCCCTACATGGCTGCATTGAGAGATGGAAGCATGAAAATGTACATTTTCAGAGGGTTTTGGTCACTGAGCAAGAGTAGAGAATTCCAATCTCCAATATGACCATAAAAAGATATGCAACCATAAGTTGGGCTTAAGGCCTGTGTATGTCACCAACAGGATAGGACACCAGCCTAGGTTTCAAAGAAGAACAAGAAGCTTACTTGGACATGCTAAGTACTGAACCTGGGACCTGGCATGTGCTCTGTGATTAAGAAACAATATAGACTGTATGCAAAAGGTCGTAGATTCAGCTGTGGTCACCTCTAGTTACAATGGCTGCACAGACCTCTGCTAAGGCTGTGGAAGGTCAACAGGCAATATTGGGTTAGATGGGCTCACAGGTCTGAATCCTTTGGAAGTCCACTGATTCAGTGGGCTTACTCTATTTAGGACTTGCAATAAGATTCAAGCCATCATCTGGCCTAGGACAAGGCAGCTTCTTCTGTTCAGTGCTTCATATTTAACTCACTGGCAGGGGAGCAACTGGATAACCCAAGCATATATGGTGAACATAAAGAGGGAGGAAGCAGTGTGCAGTGTTCCAAGAGGCGGGATGGGAACAGCCTGCCCAGTTTTGCAAATAAGTTATAACTTTTGGTGTTGCTGGAAACAAAAACTGAAAGGAACAGGAAGGGCGAATACTACATCTAAAATGCTTACTCAGGGAATATTGCTGAACCTAAGTGTGAAAGTTCTTCGTCTTCAATGGTAAATCCATTGCAGTTAACCTGTGAGGAAAGGAAAGAGAAACAGAAACAATCAGAAGGTAGAAATGGAAATCCACTGGCTTGTTTAGCATCTGGGGGTAAGTGACCCTACTCATCTGTGCCACACTGATTAATCTGATTAGAACGCTGCTTATTCTTAATCAAGTCTTAATGCTTAGCTACTAGCTTTATAAGAAGGAAGGTCAGAATTTATTTACTATCTAATTCTCTTATGAAAGATTAAGAATCAGACTGCTGAACTGAATCACAAAAGATAGTATTCACATCCCAAAAGCAGGCGTGTGTGTGTGTGATTTTCACAAAGACTCTTTAAGACACAGAGGTCTGAATGATGAAAAACAAGATTTTATTTAAAAAAAAAAAAAACAACCCAAAGGCCCAGCTTGGTCTCAACAAATATTAATGTCTTTTCCTCACCATGATTTTTTAAAGTGCTTACAATATAATAAACTCTCTATTATTATCACATCCTTATTGAGAGAGGAATTCAGCTCCATTTTGCTGAAGGAAACAATTGGGAAAAATTAGATGATTACAGATGATAAGAAAAACGATAACTAAATGTAGGCTGTTGTATTATGGAATATCATGACATGCCATGACTCATTGGGAAATAATACTTGATAACGTGGAAGGCAGTAGGAAAAGAGGGAGACCCCACTATAGGTGAGCTGATTCAATCAAGGAAGCCACAGCCATTAATTTGCAAGACTTGAGCAGAGCACTTTGAGGTCTCTCATTCATAAGGTTACTGTAAGTCAAAGCTGACTTAATGATAAATAACAACAGCAACAACAATCAATAAAAGGGTACGAGACATAGGGCCTTTGCAGACTGCCAGAAATAGTGCACATTAAATTGAGGCACTGCCCTGGCTCAGTGCTAGGGAATCATGGGAACTGTAATTTATTGTGGCACCAGATCTCTCTGATAGAAAAGGCTCAATGTCTCAGAAAAAAATAGAATTCCCATGACTCCCTAGCACTGAGCCAGGGCAGTGCCTCAATTTAATGTGCACTATTTCTGGCAGTCTGCAAAGGCCCATAATGTGTTTGTCAAGACTTCTATTTTAAGAATTGCTACGATGTCTGCAACAGAGCATTTTGGGGGGGAGTGTCATACTTTACACCTTTATTTATTTACTTATTTAGTGAACCCCACTTCCAGCATAGACAAGGAGGCAGAACAGTTGACTGGAAAATTGCATGTCCCAAAGCTGCCTTCTGCAACCAGCCTAATCAGCCAAACAAAGCAATTTTTCCACCCATCTTACTTGAGCAAAAAGGATCACAAGAGCTGCATTGTCAGGATAGTCTATATGTTTTGAATAAAAGTGATGGAGAGCAGAAATATCATTCTGAATCAGCTCCTTCTTTTCATTGTCGAGCTTATCAAGATCTGCAAAAGAAAAGAAATCCTTGTTCAGTACAACAATTGGTAACACTTTGGTAACCTATAAAACTGCTAACCAGCAGCAAAATACAACTTACATATTCACAAAGTAAACAGCTCCTTAAATTACTCAAAAACTGGCTATTGTCCTTTATATATTTCCTTTTGTGCAGCAAACTGATGTTTGACACCTCTTTCTCATTAGTATGTTTGTATGTTTATTGTCCTGAAACTTGAAAATATTAATTTTTGATACTATAACTCCTAGTATCCTCCCTGCTGGCTGGGGAATTCAGGAAGCTATAGTCCAAAAGAATAACTTTCCCAAACTCTGTGTTACACCTGTGCTTATTCATAAACAGATTCACACTACAGACTTTTAGGAAGGTATAGCATAGCATGGTATAATTTCCTCTTAAACAGCCCCCTCAGTTATTCCACATTTATTTAGTTATTCATTTTATATAAATAAAATATTGTTACATTGTGTGGCATGTTCAACGTATTCAGAGATAACATTCAACAATTAAGTTCTGGGCTTCTCAACTACTGCAAACAGCCAAGTTAATATTGGTTATGTTTCCCTCACATTTTTTTAACTAGGATTACAGCAATTTAGAGCCTTTGCAGACTGCCAGAAATAGTGCAAATTGAGTCCACTTTAACTGCCCTGACTCAGTGCTAGGGAATCATGGGAACTGCAGTTTATTGTGGCACCAGAGCTCTTTGACAGAGAATTTTCAATGTCTCAGAAAAAAATACAGTTCCCATGATTCCCTAGCACTGAGCCAGGGCAGTTAAAGTGGACTCAATTTGCACTATTTCTGGCAGTCTGCAAAGGCCCTTAATTTAAACACACACACACACACACACACACAAAGCACATGTACTTCTTTCAGTGAAGTTCAAACTAGGCCCAATCTTACTTAACTTCTGAGATCAGCTGTGTTCACATATCCTCCAATTGTCTTGAATTGTCAGGGACAGAAAAAATTATTTTGTCATCCCATCTTTTCAGCTGCTTTTGAAATATCCCAGTTTCTGTCTCCTCCTCCCTCCTTCCCCCTTTGTCCTTGGTTTAGGTCAAATGCTGCAAAATGAGTCCAAGTCATTAAGTGGTGGGCAGAATCTTGCCCATCCAGCAGCTCAGGAAAAAGCAAACTACTGCCTTCTCTCCTAGTTTGTTTTGCCATCTTGGCCCCACTCTGATGTTGCTTGGTCACATGTCCTGATTTTCATCTGTGAAAGTTTGGATGGTTTTGCGCCGAACACATTGCTGTTGTTGCTGTTGTTGTTGCTGCTGCTGTGTGCCTTGAAGTCATTTTCTCAACTTATGATAACCCTAAGGCAGGGGTAGGCAACCTTTCCCCTTTAAGGGCTGATGGACTTCAGCTCCCAGAAGCCTCAGCCATGTTAGCCAATAGTCCCATGTTGGCCAATAGCTCCTGGGATTCTGGGAGCTGAAGTCCCTTGGCCCTTAAAGGGGAAAGGTTGCCTACCCCTGCCCTAAGGTGAACCTATCACTGGGTTTTAGTGGCAAGACTTGTTCAATATTTGCCTTTCCTTTCCTCTGGGCTGAGAGTGTGTGATGTTCCCAAATTCCACAGCTGAGTGGGGATCTGACGCCTGGTCGTAGTCTAATGATCAAACTAAATGTTGGAGGATATAAGTTCAGAAAGAAACAGCATGGTGAAGTGGTCTGAGCATAGGACTATGACTCTGGAGACCAGGGTTCAAATTCCTACTCAGCCATAGAAACCCACTGGGTGACCTTAGGCAGGTCATACTCTCTCAGAGGAGGAGGGCAAAGGCAAACCACCTGTGCACAAATCTAGCCAAGAAAATTCTATGACAGCGTTGCCTTAAGGTCTCTGTAGGTCAGAAAGAACGTGAAAGCACACAACAACAACGTGTTCAGAGCAAAATGGTCAAGACAGAGCAGGCATCTTTATGGGATTTAATAATTCTGCAGGACATGTGTTACTGGGTCAACCAATTTTCCTCTTGGCAGCACCAGGCAAGAGAATGATATCAAGAGCAACACTAGAGAGTGATGCTGCTGTGCTGACAATTCTAGTGTGCTTCGTCTTAACAGTTGCTCAGTTCCTAACTCTGCCCTGAGGGAGAGAAATAAGTTCTCTATCATACACAAACATACAGACACACGCACACCCACTGGCCTCCTCTCTTTCCCTCATGTCACTGCTGGAGTGCAGAAATCATGAAGGACATGTCAGATTTGACTGGCACTGACAGATATGCCACTAAACCCTGGAGGGCCCTGCAATTAGCCCCAAAGACACTGTCATTATCAAGCAACTGCACCATCTCTGACTTCATGCCCCCTGGTAACAACACTGGCTTTTAAAAAATTTACAACATTGGAATCCACAAAAGTCACCCTACTTGCCAGGAAAAGCAACAGAGACAATGTAATTGATGAGCTGGAATTTTAATTCTCTCTTTTCCAAAGTTATGACAGATGATAGAAATGGTTTGGAATGGGAGGCGGTTGGATGGGAAGGGAATGGGTTGGGAGGTAAGTTTCCAAAGCCTCCATCTTTCCCAGGAAGTTGCTTCAATACATCCTACAGCCCTCCAGATGCAAGTCTCTGCAGCCCTAGCCAGCATGGCCACTGGTGAGGAATGCTGGGAGCTGCAATCCAACATGAAGGGGGGAGCTGCTTGACTCACATCTTGCCCCACATTCCAGAAAATGCTCCTTCAAAGACTTGGGAGGCCCTGCTAAGTAGAGTACGCTATGGCCCAGTGCGGGTGTCTAAAAGGGAAGGGGAAGATAGTGAGAAAATGAGAGGAAACACCTTGTGCTCAGTTTATTGAAGATGTTTCTGCTCCGTTTCCTGCAAAAATCCTATTCCATTTCCTTTTGCCCCATAACCCAGTCAATGGAGCAGGACCTCCTGGTCCAGCTGGTTCTAGGGGACAGGAGGGAAAGAAAAGGGTTAGAAAGCAAGATCCCAGAACACCCATCTTCCCCAGGTAGGTGCCTCGATCCAACACACAACACACAAAAACAGGTAAGTTCCATTGAAAAGTTGCTAAACGCTTTCTGAGCAGCCTGCAGAAAACTGTTGTAGTTTACCATTTATTTCTACTTACGGGACTCAAACTCCTTCACAGAGAGGAGTTTTTCTGACTCAGTTCTTCCTGTGTGTGTTTTCTAAAGAAAAGAAAATACATCTTTTCAGAATCCCACACACATTTCATCATCTTGTTCACAACAGTCATTTCTAAAATATAGAGACACCCTGTAAACTTTTAAAGACTTCAGATAACTCGATGAAGAGCCCTCCAACTTTAAAACCGCTGACAGCAGGTGCCAGGTTAACCAGCCCTAGATCCAGAACTCCTACCAAAATGTATACAAGCACACGCTTGCATCACAGAACAAGCGATTTCAAAATTTGTCATTTGTTTTAAGTGCAGACTTTCTGAAAGCAACTAAGAGTAGCAAGCAGTTCGAAGGCAGACTTTGCTTTGAGGAAAGTGAATAATCTCAATGTTGACAGAGTTCAAAGGCAACACTCCAACACTGGCCTCAGGCCACTTCTTTGTAAGCTTGGCCATTAAATGCGGGTTTGCAGGTGGCCCAACAGCTGAGGTTCAGGGACTCTGGTTTGCATATTTAGCTTTCATATGCCATGTAGGGCTCCCTCCCACTTCCCTGCAAGCTATAAAAGCACAAATTTATTCCAATGACTTTTCATCATTAAACATCTAATTTTGTTTGTGAATCACCACTAGACTGTGCTTTAATTTTTTTTAAAGAAAAAGGAAAAGAAAAGAAGCGGGGGGGGGGGGAAGGGGAGAATCAGGCAGGGCCCCATCCCAGCAGGCCTTCAGAGTTTTCTCTCTATACTGCATCTGGGTCACTCTTATCACATAAGCAGTTCTCAAGTGTACAGATTTTCTTCAAAGGCCACTGTTTAGGGGGGGTTAATATTTTTTTTAATTGCAGAGGGAGAGAAGTTGGAGCAGTACAATGGAGTAGGATGCAGTGACCTTGAAACTTGCCAATACCACTTTGTTCCCCTGCAAACTGATTCTTCAGACTGCAAACTGGTTATTCAGATGGTGAAAATAATCTGGGTTGACTCTTTGTTGTTCAGATGCACTTTGAACGCATCTGATTAAGTTTTGGGGTGGGCTACCAAAAAACCCCACTTACCCCAGAATAATCGATATTGTCCGTTCCCCCACGCCCCCCGGCAAGTTTTTAAAAAAGATTCACACCATCTGTAGTGTGAATAACCAATGCAAATAGACCCAGAATAAATAGGGGTAAAACTCTGCATGCCTTGAACTTGTTTTGAATACATTTGCATTGTCAACTCCATCTTTATTCGAGTGCTGGCATGTGTGAGCACCCAAACATGCAGAGATGTGCATAGATGCGGTTCCATCATGTGAATAACAAACCCAGAATGAGCTAAAAAAAGTGATGTCTGAATGACCCTTTAGATACGCTTCCCACAGAATTTTGCATGGGAAGGGACACTAAGGGGTGGTCAGTGGATCTCTTTAAATCACCCACCCTCCCTCAGATTCTTCACACTGTACAGAAATCCTGCCAACATTGTACCACTAAACTGATAGGTCTCTTGATACCTTTTACACTCTGCAGCCTTACTGGCTGGGGGATTCTACTAGTTGTAGTGAAGAAAAGTAATGTTCCTATCATATGCTACTCACTTGCTCATCATTGCTATCATTTGTTTTATTAAAATATTTATATCCTATCCTCCACTGAAGATCTCAAGGTAGTGTACAACAGAACAAACCTGGCCAATTTAAAAATGTTCAAACTAAAAATGATTTTTAAAGATTAAAACATATTAAACCATTTAACACTTTTTTTTAAAGGAGATCAGAACTGGGCAAATGAGTTTAAAACTATTTAAAAGCATGAACATATGAGGTTCTGTGTAAAACCTATTAAGCTCCAAAAGCTTTTGTGACCAGCCTTATTTTCACCTGGTGTGGAATGATGGAAATGGTGGTGCCAATCTAGGCCAAGGGGAAGATATTCCATAACTTCGTGTGACAGGAGAGAAGGCCCCTCCTGCATTGGCCCACAACATACTGCCCTGACTGACAAAGCCCAAAGGAGCCTCCCCATCAGCAGATCTCCAGTTATGTGCCTACAAGATCACCATGAGTTTCAGTGACGCCATTGTAGGGTTTTTGGGTTTTTTTGCCATATTTATTCAGAAGAGGTTTGTTACTGTCTTCCTCTAAAGCTGAAAGTGTGTGACTTTCCCAAGGTCATCAAGTGGGATTTCATGACTGAGTGGGGACTTGAACATTGTTTTCCTAGTCCAGCACTCAAACTGCTATACCACACTGGTTGTCATCCCTATGTGCAGCTGCCAGGAAATGTCCTCAGTTGCTGTTCTTTCTGTTATGGTCAAAGCTCAATAACCTGCCACTATTGTCATTTAGAAGACAGGCTTTTTTAAAAACAAAAACAAACATCTTTGCTATACTTTCTGACTGACTTACCCCAGTTGTTTGTTTGTTTTTGCTATTGGTTATTCTTCATTTTTGACATTGTTACATTGGGTTGGATCCAAACATGGTCATAATTGTGAGTCAATCCACTGACATTTCAAAATCTCACTGATTTCACTGTTTCTGCTCCTAGCATGATCATGTCTGGAACTAACTCACATGTAAGCCACCTTAGATTCTGTACAAAGAGAAAGGTGGGATATTGAACAAACAATCTATTTACTTATATATTTATTTCTTCATTTATATTCTATCTTTCAATGTAGACTGAATGCATTTTGGCACTCTCAAAGTGATGCAATATCACATCTGCCTGCCATTGTGGCTGATTTCCTGCCATTTTAATTCTTTTGTGTGTGTTTTGGGTTTTTTTTAGGGTTTGGGGAAGTTAAGGAAAGGAAACTATTCTACTTTTAGGTGGTTTGAAGATATCTGGGGTGGTTTTAAGACACAAAATCACCCAAAAATTGACCCTCAAAAATTTTTTAAATAGGGGGTTGGGAGTCTTCTGAGAGTTCCAAGGGATGCATGTGGGTTGTGGGCTGCACTTTGGCCCACCCCTGATCTATACTATAACCTGCCCTGGGTCCTATTTTGTTGTTATTATTGTTATCAACCTTCTAATTGATCTCAATCCATGGTGACCCTGTAGATGGGACATCTCCAAGACTTCCTATCCTCCACTATTCTGCTCAGGTCCTGCAAATTCATGCCTGTGACCTTCTTAATAGAGTCCATCCATATAGCATGTGGCCTTCCTCCGTTTCTGCATCCCTCTACCTTTCCTAGCATTGTTTTTTCCAGTGATTCATGCCTTTTCATGATGTGGAGAAAGTATGACAGTCTCAGTCTAGTCATCTTGGCTTCCAGAGAGATTTCCAGTTTGATCTTCTCTAGGACCCACTTGTTTGTCCTTTTGGCTGTCCATGGGATCTCCAGCACCAAATCTCAAATGCTTTAATTTTCTTCCTATCTGCTTTCTTAACTGTCCAGCTCTCACATCCATACATGGTAATAGGGAATACAATAGCCTGTATGATTCTAACTTTCATGCTGAGTTGTATGTCTTTACATTTTAGGATATTTTCTAGTTCTCTCATAGCTGCCATCCCCATTCTTAGTCTTCTTATGATTTCTTGACTGCAGTCCCTGCTCTGATCAATATTTGATCTCAGGTATGAGAATTCTTTTACAATTTCTACTTCCTCATTGTCTAGGTTGAATTTATGTAAATTCTCTGTGGTCATTATTTTTATTTTCTTTATGTTCAAAAATAAGCCTGCCTTTGCACTTTCCTCCTTGATCTTCCTTAGTAGTTGTTCCAAGTCTGTGATGTTTTCAGCTATAGTATGTTGTTGCATACTGATATGCAAATTAAACAAACAAACAAACAAAAAGCTAACAAACAAATGGTAGGCTGTAAAGTAAACTTTGCAGGAACATTGTTCAAGTAGAAATTGTCCTTGGCTTGTTCTTGTGCATCTTTAAAACACAAACAGAAATCTTTGGACCTAGCTCACCTGTTTGGCCAGAATCCTCGCAGTGAGTCTCACCGTCTCCGAGGGGTTCCAGTTCTGCCCAAACACACACATTGCAGAACATTCTAGCTTGTGCAGTGGCCAGTCCTGTTTCTGGAAGATTAAATATGGAAAATTAAAAAAAAAAACCTGCTGTGGATTTGCATTTTGAAAAAAAGAAGAGGATGCTGTGTGCCCCACCCAAGTGTGGAGGTCAACCAAAATATGTTTCCTTTGCAATGATAAGATGACACTTGCTAGAAGTGAACTAAATTAACTAAACATGGAACAAATCTCAAGGCCCAGCAGCTGAGGAAAGGCCCTCCCTACATCTCAAATGTCATTACTCTGGTCTCAGGGAGAGAGGAACAGGCAGACACAGCTCCATCATGCCTGAGCCCAGAAGCAGATGGGAGGCCCTCCCTCCATCCCAAGTGACACTGCCCTGGCCTTGGAGGGAGTGAAGAAGAGGAAGGTATGGCTCTGTCATGCCTAGGCCTAGAAGCTGACGAAGGGTCCTCCCTCCATCCCAACAGCAATTGCCCTGGCCTTGGAGGGAGAAATGAAGAGGCAGTATTTGACCGACTTAACCACTTCCCTCACTGTCATCCTCTTTCCCTTGTGTGTCACTTTTTTAGCGTGAGGGCAGGAACTGTCAAATTAACAGTTGTAAAGTACTCGTGTGAAGCAACATGTAGACTGATGGTGCTATATAAATAAAGGAGTAGGAGGAGTAGGAGGAGTTTTTGACATGATGAGATTAGCTTACACATGAATGTACAAGATAATGTAATATTTTTTAAAATGCAGCATCTGTCTTGATGGAGGGAGGATAGGTATGACCAGAACCAGAAATTAGAAGAACTGGGCAGCTGTCAAGACTCACATTAGACATACAGTATATGCACACAAAAAATAGTTAATTCATCTTGGAGACTCCTTGGCATGATATTTGACCAGGTTAGTAGCCTTATCCACTGTAACTGGTCCCTTTGTTGAACGAGTGTGCATCTTGTTGCATAAATACTAATGACATCTATGCATATTTTCTACCCTCTCCTCCATCCATCACAGTCTTTATTTCTACTTTTTCAGCCTCAGAATATTTAGAGGACATCACAAGCCAAATTCTGCAAAGAGAAAAACCTGAAACAATATTTAGTGAATCTCTGGACACCTCTGTGTTTGAAGTTTGGTATGAAGACAGCTGTTATGAAGAGAGATTGTGGCTCAAAAAATATTTTGTATGCAAAATATCCCAGGTGCCAATTTGAGCTTCTCTAGGTAGGGACAGCCTTGTCTGAATCTTTGGGAACCAACCAATGCAAAAATAGTATAAAACATTTTCATTAGACAATAGTCTTGCCAGATATAAATCCATGGAAATCCACTGCCCCTTTGTGGATGCTATTGGACTACCTAGAGAATAGCCTGGTTCAATAGATAGGTAATTGCCTATCTTCCTATGATCTTAATACTGCAGTCCTGTAGTCCTGGGAATGAATCATGGGAGGGAATGGATCTTATTGTCCAAGATCCCCAATGATGCTCAGTGATGCTCTAATCTCAGATTCCTCTTCGCAGCCTTTCCAGCTACTGCAGTAACCTCTCCAACCCAGTTCAGACCTCTACCTTCAGAGAGGGGCATACTGGGACATTTTGGGGTGTGGCCATGGGCTGGGAGGCAGAGATCCTAAATCCATTTCATTCAAGAACCACTGAGTTCCCAATGGAATGAAATTTATACATGTTTCAGAATGTCTCTAGCATAGGTTCCTCTCACTGGATGGGTTCTTTCAGGAAATATCTCAAGAAAGCCCAGTAGAGGGATAATGAGCCATGCATTGGCTCTACTAATACCCCTGATCTGCTAACAAAAGCTCAGCAGGGAATGGATGGAATGGATACACCATGATCAGAGCCTTTTGAAATAAGTCCTTTTGGAGAAAAAGATATTTAATTGTGTATTGTACACCTGTGGGGTAGACAATAGTTGTTTTCCTGGACTATTTAACAAAGTTGTAACTTATTGGGTAAAGGGACTAGGTTAAGATGTTCACAGCAAAACAGCATGACCATCAAAACACTCTCTTAATTCCAAACATGTGTACTGGCAGTGAACACACACACAAACACACATATATTGCATCACTAGAATAGGTTCTCTGCAGTGCTGCTGCTACAGTATCATAACACAGGGTATTGCCCTGTCACAACTTTTGGGGCATTGTACTTAGTAATTTAAAATAAATAAATAAATAAATTGCAATTAAAAACAAAAAACAGACAAAGTTTGGCAGAACTTTGGTAGAACTGGTGGTGACCAAGAAATCAAAATGAACTGCAAAGCCGGCATTTTACATTTAAAAAAATATTTTAAGAAATTGATACCAATCCCCAATTCACAGCATATGAACATATATATGTATGTGTGTGTGAAACCATAATGACATGGGAGAGGGCATATGGAATGGTTCAGGAGAACTATCACAGGAGATAATACAAACAGAAATGTTACTATTATATTAAGATACTTACTATTATATTAAGATACCATATTACATATCAAGAGATAAAATGCACAGACAATAGCATCCTCAACTATAATGGCAAGACAAACATAATAGACTAAGAGTTGGATTCAGATGGTTTTCCAGAAGTTGCTGGCTATGCTGGTGAGGACTGGTGGAACTTGCAGTCTGCAACATCTGAAAGGCTGCACGATTCCCAGCCCTACTCTATATATTTGTGTAGAGTTAATGCTTAGAGTTGATAATGCCCCTGACTTCCCATGTCTATTGTCTATTGGAAGTCAAAGGAAATATCAGTTCCAAGTAATCTTGCACTGAATAGTCACTCTAAAGCTGGGGCTCAGAAGCTGCAGGTTGGGGAGATCTGTTCTCATGTAAGCTTCATTTAATATCACACTTATAAAAAGGATTTAAACAAAAAACAAAAAACTAAGCTTCAGTCTAAAAATCCTCCTAAGCATAAGACTCAAGTTTAACTGAATCCTAAATACTAAATGTCATCATTTACAGAATAAGTATGTTTGGTCCAAATGCTGATCATCCAAAAACCCGTTTCACTGGAAGATATTGCCCAGCAATCTCCACTTATATTTGCCAAATAAGCAATCATAAGAGATGAAATAAAGCTGAAAAATAATCAACTGAAAATTAAGGGAAAAAGCTTAACTTCATGTCTACCACATTTCTAGGTATATGTACGTGTGTGTATCTGTAAGAGAGATTTCTGACCAAACAGACTTGTCAAATAATACCAAAGATCCCTAATCCAACATCTATCCATTAAATGATGGGAGGAGGAAAATAACATTTTAAAAGGTAACATATAGACTTGTCTTTGTAGCCCAAAGAGCGAGAAAGACCCTAGTTAAGAAAGATGCAAAAGTGACAATGCCAATATGTCCTTCCAACATTCTGTCCTGACCCTTTTATTCTTCAAGCATAGTTAATTAAAATTTTTCCTCAGGCAGAATCCGGCTGAGTTATGTGAACTAGTAAGGTGGTTAAAGGGACAAGATATGGCTGAATTGTGCAAAACAAGATGAAAGCCAGGAACATTGCAGGAATGGGGGAGCCACGTCTGAGTAATACCTGGCATGGAAACACTCTGACAGAGGTCTTTTTAGTGATCACAGCAGGATTGCATTTAACATTCTTTTCCACAATTTCTCTAAGCTGTTTGATTGGTAACAGGCAGCATTGTTCTAGCCAACTCCCTAGTGCTGTATTAATGATAATAGTGTAGATTTAAAGACAGCAGCTGAAAACTTCTAGAAAGAAAGTTTGTGAGGACACCTGCTTTCAAAAAACAAACAAAAAACTGAAGTCAAAACATTGAAGTAAACTACCCCCAATACGCCCTTCAGAATGGATCCCATCAGTTATGGATATGATGAAAGGAAGCCTATAGGATTCTTTTTTTCTTTTTTTAAATAATAATAATAATAATAATAATAATAATAATAATA
>CM034701.1:361277153-361294040 GCA_020142125.1 Phrynosoma platyrhinos
TCGAGTGTATGACCCACACAATGTGTGGGCCCGTTGACCAATTGGGATTTGAAAAAAAGCAAAGCCCTCAATGGCTGATTACTTTGAAAGAGGCCGGGGAACAAAATCTCCCATGGAAAGGCCTCAAAGTCATGTCAACCATACTGGGCAAATCTACACAGAGCGAGCAAGTCAAGGGCAAAAGGCACCCACACCTACATCCTTTCATATGATTTTTTAAAACAAATCTGGATGATGACATGCCAATGCTATTGTTAGGGAACATGATGTCCTTGGTTCAGCATGAGCACTGTTCATAAAGTGATGTTCAAATGTGACAAATTATTGACTCAATTAATCCTTCATATCAAACCAAGAAACAGAATGAGGAGGGGGCCAATTTGCTTTTCTAATGAACATGTTCTTGATTTCCCCAGTTTAGTGTTCTCAAATTATGTTGACAATATATTTGTGTAGGCATGGAGATTAGAAGCACCCTTTGGAATATGAAACCTTCGTCAAGGCCAGTTCACGTTTGATTGTTCTTCACATTTCACACTAAAATGATAGGCCTGTTCTTGTTGTTTTAAAGAACACTTTTCAACAGTACTAGCTTCAAAATCTAAGTGTTTACTTCTGCTTTTTATCAGATATTCACCCCCTGCCACTTTTGGCTCAGGAAGAGACAGGAATTTTATTGAATAGCCATGGCAGGATTTAAATCCAATGGGCATTTCCATTATCTTTTCTGCATATCTCCGCTCTGCAGAGTAAAAACTATCTGCATTGTGTGTCAAAATAGCCATTTGAGAAACTTAACAAATAATACCACTAGTCATACAAAACATCAAGGGAAAATTGGGAAGGAAATCCTTCTTTTAATATTTTCCCCCAGTGCATCTTCAAATATGAAAAGAGGAATACAAGCATACACCCACTATATGTATCTGACCTTATCTTATGAAGAACTGAATAGGCAGGCCTCAGTTAACAAAGCTTGCGACAAAGAAACTTTTTATTGACCAGTCCCCTTTTCTTCCTTATCCTCTGCCTAGCCTGAAGCTTCTTAGCATTAGGATGGTGAAAGAAGGTTGGAAAAACACAAGAATTCCAGTGTCAGGTTACAACAGAATGTCTGTAGTAAACAATGCAATAAACAATGCCTAAGGGAAAGAGTGGGATTCTACTCTAGTCCATCCTATTGTAGCTGTGTGCATCTGCCTACAGCAGGGAAGACAAACAGCAGCTGCCTCCAGAATCTTTTACTTAGCATGTGTGCAGCAGAACAACAAGAAAAGTAAACAGCAGATAAGCCTGCTTATGAGCAACTCCCAGCATGTTAAAGAGGCGTACATCTATAAGTTTGGCCACCAAAGTAAGAGTGGATACAAAAAATGGAGGCTGGTTAATGGAAAAAAAATCCCTTGATGTATTTTGGAAAAAGCCTTCAAATCGTTTCTGTTGCTGTTGTGTGCCTTCAAGTCGTTTCTGAAGCAAATCTATTAATGGATTTTCTTGGCAACATTTGTTCAGAGGTGGTTTGCCATTGCCTTCTCCTGAAGTTGAGAGTATATGACTTGCCCAGGTTTACATGGTTAAGCAGAGAACTGAACCCTGGCCTCCAGAGTCATAGGGCCTTCGCAGATTGCCAGAAATAGTGCAAATTGAGTCCACTTTAAGGGTTAGGGTTAGTGCTAGGGAATCATGGGAATTGTTTTTTTCCCCCCTGAGACATTGAGCCTTCTCTGTCAGAGAGCTCTGGTGCTACAATAAAATACAGTTCCCATGATTCCCTAACCCTAACCCTTAAAGTGGACTCAATTTGCACTATTTCTGGCAGTCTGCAAAGGCCCATAGTCAAACCGTTATGCCATGCTGGCTCTAATGGGGTCAAAATATTTCTCTTTACTTATGCAAGACCTACCTGACCTAGTTGTTTCCTTTTGCATATTGTTAGCTCTGGATAATTTTTTTGCTGAAAACAAATTGAACTGCTGATGTAGGAATCTATCTCTATTCTGTTATTTCAACCTCTGGTGCAAAATTTTCTGTTAAAGGAATAATGCTCAGGAGATCTACTTTGATAACTGAGGTACACCTGAACCATACCTTAGTTAACAAAGGGCCTTTGCAGACTGCCAGAAATAGTGCACATTAAATTGAGGCACTGCCCTGGCTCGGTGCTAGGGAGTCATGGGAATTGTATTTTTTTCTGAGACATTGAGTCTTCTCTGTCAGAGAGCTCTGGTGCCACAATAAATTACAGTTCCCATGATTCCCTAGCACTGAGCCAGGGCAGTGCCTCAATTTAATGTGCACTATTTCTGGCAGTCTGCAAAGGCCCAAAGTCTCTGAAAAAGATGCTCCTTTTTACAAAGTCTTTTTATGCCAACCCAGCCCCTTTTCTTCTTGTTCTCAATCTAACTGGAAATAGTAGCACTGGCATTGGGAGGATGGTGAGGGCTGGAGAAACAGATGCAAAGCAAAGCAAAGCAGCTTCATTTATATACCGCTTCATATCGCGCTATGGGATGTCTAAGCGGTTTACAACTGTAAAGCTGGGTACTCATTTTAGCGACCTCGGAAGGATGCAGCAGGCCTGAGTCTAGCCTGAGCCCTGGCTAGTACTGAACTCGCAACCTTGTGGTCTATGTGTGAGTGGCTGCAGTACAAGCATTTAACCACTGCACCACCAATCTGGGCTGCAACAGAGTGTCTGCAGTAAACAATGTAATAAGTTTGCTCTTTCTCTACAACAACAAGCAAAGTTTAACATGAAGGATAACTTTCAGTTGCACTGGCATACGTTACTAACATGACACCAGTCAAAATTGTACCCACAGCTAATAGGATATTTTGGGCTTTTCAATGTACTAGGGCTAATAAATATGGATTTGTCCATGTAACCAAAGGCTAAGAAAGATGCCTGAGAGATCTCTAAACTGAGGTCTAGTTTTCATCCTCTTTTTGGTGTGAAAAAAGAAACCAAAGCAAGAAGTGTTCCGCTCCCAAAGAGATCTAACGAAGAAATATTTACCATACATTGCAGTCCTACAAGTTCAATATCAAGGCACAAATGTCCTTCTCAGCTTCAAGACAGAATTGCTGAGCCACTTTAAAAAATTGTCTTTGAAGAAGACAAAGGTGAAGATGCAAACACAGATTGTCTATGCAGCACATACAGCCAGCAGAGACCAGATTCTAAAGAACATCATGCTTGAAGGTAACTTTGAAAGAGAATTCAATACCAGCAAAGTACCTATATTGCACACAAGAGCTTTGGAAGATTCCCCCATATGTGAAGAAAAGTATTTTGCTAACTGAGAAGCAAAAAAGCCCCAAGCATTTCCTACAGTGTGATGAATAGAGGAGGTTCAATGCCAGCACATTCAAAATATAAAGATCAAGACTTACAAATAAAGCATTTCAGCTGTCCATGATGACCTGAAGGAAGACCTTTGTGAAATCATTAGATAAGTGGTCATCTTAAGAATAAATATAAATCTTAATTTCCTTGTAACTTTTAAATGGCCATTTATCCTTGCAGAAGAATCTTCCCTCTTAGAAGGTTTTTTTTTTTTTTTTGCCATAGTAACCTAAAATGCACTGTTGGAAGGAATCACCTAGAGCTACTCTAAAACAGACTGGAGGAAGCACATATGGCAGAAGCATTCAGCTAAATCACCCTTAGTATTGTTACTGTTGTTGAAGATTAACACAAGGATCCAAAGAGCTACATTTTATTTTGTAATGGCCACACAAATACTCCGGAGGTAGCCATCTGATATCACCTACAGAAATATGTTGCATATTTATGCTATTATTGCTTCACGGACTACCAGTGACAGAAATACTTTAAATTCATGCTTCCATGGTTTCTATTACTTTTGGCATGCTACCACCCTGAATTTTGAAAAATTAATTCAGCAAAATCTTGAACAAGTGGATTCAATGAAAAACTATCTCATCAAATCTTCTGCAAGCTGACTGAGGATAAGTCACCTGGACATTGTGGTTATTATTATCCATCTGTACTTAACAGATGAATTATCCCCTGCAGTTCTGTTTATCTTTGTAGTTTTGTTGTCAGGACTTTTCATTTGTTCTTTCATTTGTTTTTGTATTTATTAGTTATTGTATACACATATATATTTAATAAGATATATCACAGTTGTTTGGTATTCATTTATAGTGGTACTTAAGTGATTTATAGGAAAACTACAAGCACAAAGTTCATCCTCTGCATGAGGAACAAGTTGCAAAGCTCTTTGGATCCAGATACCTAAAATATGGAGTGAAGCACAATGTGTCCAACAAAAAAATGTGAACAATTCACTTAGTCCAAAGAGTCATGTTACTATAAATATTAGCAAATTTATTATGGAATAAACTTCCATGGATTAACAACAGGATTTAAGCTTTAGTCTTTAAGATGCCACAAGACTCTTCATTTTATTTTTGCTACAACAGACTAATGAAGCATCCCCTCTGGAAATTTGTTAGTTAAGCATTCCTCTCCCACCAAAATAAAAATACACTTGGAATGCAGTAAAAGATGTGATGCAATATCACTAGCTCTGCACCACTTTCACACACAAGTGTTTTTGTTGTTGCTGTTTTGGTTTTATTAGTACCAGAGGAGTTGATTGAAAAGTTTACAAACTTTTGCCATAGATCCCCAATACAAATTCATAAACTGATAAAAGTATCACCTTTGGCCACAATTGTATGCTGAGTTCACAACAGCAAACTATCAGCAAGCTTCTTTATTTGGGAAAGAAAATGAGCATTTCTCACCATGGCAATCTCAAATATGTATGTCATACATGCACAAGATATGCCTGGTCCATGGTGTTTACACATTACAACCTCATTATTGTATATAGCTCATGCTGACAGATGCAGATCATAATGGCCATTGCTGGCAGTATGGCTTCACACATCACTTGAGCTTGCACATAAGACTGGTGAAATCAAACACAATATAGCCCCGGAACAATGAAAGGGCCCAATAAATTGGCAGTACAAATATGAATCGTAAATTCAACAAAATCAACCAAAGTTAAGGCAGCAATGAAAAGGAGAACATATAAATGCAGAATACTACTTCTGTAAAATCAACACATGATTTTTTAATGCCTCAGTTAACCTCTGTTTTTTGTGGTCAAAGGGCAGGATAAATATGTTGCAACCTATGGCCCTCAGGCTAATTCCATGCAGTGTAACTGCAAATGCCTTCTGTAACTTATTAGTTCAGATTTCAGGCAACAGAAATCCATCCTTCCTCCAGCAGGTTGCCATGAAGGCAGTGAAGTAAAAGAGGAGGAAGCAGCATACCCTCCAACTGTGTCAATTTGGCATGAATGGTCCTGATTAATTCTGCTTTGTCCCACTTTTTCAGCAAACTTTGAAAATGTCCCAGTTTCTCCCTCATCCTCCCACTTTCCCTCTATGGCCTCAGATTACATCAAACCGCTGCAAACTGATTTCAAAGTGCAAAAGCAATTTTCACTCTTAACTCAGCAGTGAGGACAGGAGGGGTCAGAATCTTGCCTTTCCCTGCAGGATCAAGCAAAAACAAACTGCTGCAGCCTCTCCTAACTTTTATATTCTTCCTCATTAATAATTTTTGCCATCTTGACTAAACTCTAATATTGCTTGGCCTCACATGTTCGGGTATTTTTCTGTAAAATGTTTGCTGGTATGGGACAGAGGGACTGGGAAAAGATAGCAGAAAGAAAGTGAAAGAAGGGGTGTCCCCCTCTTTTGGCTCTGTCCCTGCCCACCAAAGGCATGTAGTCTCCAACAGATGAGGCCTGGCAGAATACCACCCACCCCTGATTTAACTGTGTCAGTTATCATCTAAACATTTCTTCAGATACTTTCTGTATATTCTGCTTTAGTGGCAAGCATCTAGTTTTCCCACTTTAATAAAAACATGTTGATTAAAATAAAAATAAAGTCAACGTTAAGAGGCAGTTCACATAAACAATCTTTGTTTTACACAATTTAAAATCAAATAACTTTGCCATGCTCAGTTTTCACCTTCTAGTAACATGTGATCTCTTCTCAATAAATGCCATCTTCTCACTTTCCTAAGAACATTTTACCCCATGGGGATCTTGCTAACTTCAAGCGTGGCTTGATAAATAAACTTGAAAAGGGCATGGGAGGAAAAACGACAACAGAGGTGCACACTGTCATTATGGCACAGAAAATCCTTAGGTTTTACTAACAACAGTAACTAGAAGAGTGCCATTTAGCAAAATATATACACACTTACGAAATACAGTTAAAAGGTTTTGTTCTGTGCATTAAAGCTTTCTTAGGAACTATCAATTATTTGAATCAGTCTGCTTGCTGCTTCCTTTGCAAAAGTAATGAAAGTATATGGTTACCTAGTGAAAGCACAGTCAGTTTCTATACACATGCTATTATTATTAGCAGCAGCAATAGTACATTTGCAAACAGATTTTCTTCCCTACCCCCAAAGCTAAATCCAGCCTTTCTTTCTGATTGCTCAGCTAGGCACAGGCTTCTTCACCAGCTTAGTGAAATAATGTTTAACCATCTGGTATGCTTACAAGGAGGCAGAAGCTTCTGAAGCAATTAGGGCCATGTAGCAGTCTACTAATCTGATGGCTCAGTGGTACCATGACCCAGCACAGATGATCCACAAGCATTCATGATGGCAATTTCCAAATTCCTGGAATGGTTAGGCCACTGACTCAGATTTCCAAAGTCACACTGGAATCCACCTGCCTTCCCCTACTGCTGTCCCTGCAGCTTCTCTCAATGATGCATACAAATCTATGTTTTTTTGTGCCGAAACTGGCTACAAGATTTGGGGAGTTTCAGTCTCAAATGGTAATTTTTCAAAGTGCTGTATTAAAACTACCCTGACAATTTTTCATTGAAGGATGGTATAAAAATGATGACTGATATCCTGCATTGTAGTTTCCAATTTGTAACCTAGCGTTACAGATCCATAACTGCTTCATATTCATGATCATGGCACTATTTCCACAATCATAAATGTCACCCCAAGCCCGCCTGAAACACCAGGAGCTGCTTCAAGCAATGGAGGCCTGTGGTGTAGGTAAGTGGGGCACTCAGGATGAGGTGCCTCCCCCATAGAGTCTAAGGTGGGTTTCAGGGGTAGATCCCTTAGATCATTCATAGCTACATTTATACATCTACAAATACAATATAGAAACCCAGCCCATGTAAATAAATCTATAACTGTTGTGAAATTGTCTTTTCCTCTCATATTGGGTGCAATACTCACCTGACATTCCACATTGCAGTAAAAAGCCTGCTTACATCTTCCACACTTGGACAAACCTTCTCGCCTTAAAAAAGAAACAAAGATAAAATACACAATTGTCAGTAACAATAAATGTGATTTTTAAAAAAGCAAAAAAAAAAAATCATAGACTTTGGCACTGCAGCATATAAAATAGGGGGGCAGGCTAACCATGGCCCTCTAGATGTAATTGGACCACAATCCCAATAATCCCTCTCCATTAGCTATGCTGGCAAGGGCTAACAGGAGCTACAGTCTGTATCGCCTACAGGCAATGGTTCTTATGAGGATTCAGAAGGAATAAGCACACCAAGAGGATGAACATATAAAATTTTTATTGATAAAGCACAAAATAAGGTTACAATGCTTTTCTCCCTTCTGCCATTGGGAATCTCACAAGTTCTAGATCTGCTACTAGCTATACATAGGCCTCAAACAGCCTAATGCTACACCTGCTTGCTCAGAAGGACTAGACACATCATGGTAGCAGCTCTAGGATATTGGATGGCTATATTTTGTCCTTTTGCCTGCAATGCAGATATATGTGACATCTGATAGCAACAGTGATAGATGTGTTTGTGCTTTTTCATGTAATAAAGTTCATTTATCAATTGCTCAAATCATTATTTGGATATACATCCAAATAAGCATTATAACAGGGACCGGCAACCTACGGCCCGGGGGCCGGTTAAGGCCCAGGTCTCTGGACTTACCGGCAAAGACAGAAAGTTGCCGCCGCCGCGCGTTTTTGCCGCCGTGTGGCCGCGCGCGCCACAACCACCATTTTGGGAATCAAAATGGCGCCGGCAGTGCGCGCGGAGGCCATTCCCCCCCCCTCGGCCCAGCGGCGGGAGGGACTTCGCAGGACCGGCCCCAAGCTTAAAAAGATTGCCTACCCCTGCATTATAATGATATATCTTCATTAACAGCTTATATAAATCCTGACAAAGTTGTATCAAAATGTCTTTGGTTTTCTTCGCTTATTATTTCCTCTCTCTAGCACTGCATTTTATAGACAATGCCATATTTTTAAATGGAGGGTTGAGACATCCAATGATAGTATTATTGGAACACTAATGAAAACCCAACTCACCATATTAATGCTAGGACTTTTGAAATATCAAATTGTCACAGCCTGAATCCACCTCACAAAAAATAAAAATAAGAAATTCCCAAACAGAAAACTAACAAAAGCCCTGTTCAGAGGAAGCAATAAGGCATGGATCCATCTAATCCTGGTTTGGTATCCTGGATTATTTATTTGTGAGGCCCTAGACAAAATTAGAAACTTGTAATTTAGAATAAACCAGAAATGGACATTTAGCTATCCTCCCATTGTGTGAGAAGGGAGGCAGAAATGTTCTCATGATGGTCAGGTGAGGTTGGGCCCATAGCAATTAGTTGCTGCATATGAACTAAACCATTATAAATCTGTAAAAAAGTGGCAAAAGCTATTTTTTTATATATCATTTTTATTTCATTTTTTCCATATTACATCGCTTTGTCTATTACTCTGTTACAGTACCTTATAAACATCATGACTTTTGCAGGCGAAATCAAGTATCATAAAGTATCAATTATCCTTTATCTTCCTTATCATTAACAATCAGTAAATTATAGATATTTAGTCCTTGTCACTTTGTAAATAGTTTTTTTTGTACTATTTCCCATTTTTTTTCATATTGTTGAATCGTCTTGTCTGCCGTATACATTGATAACTTGTCCATAATCATAAATTCATGTAATTTCATCCGCCACTCACTTACTTTAGGTATTTCATTTGATTTCCAGTGTTTTGCTATGACAATACGTGCCGCAGTAACCATATATAATATTACACTTATCTCGTCACTATTTAATTTATCAACTATCACATCAGTTATATTTAACAAGTACAATTCTGGTTTAAATGGTAGACATTTCTGTAAAATTTCTGACATTATATCCCTTTTTTTCCCCAGAATGTATAGCTTCGGTCACACGTCCACCACATGTGAAACATTGTACCTATTTCTTTTTTTACAATGCCAACATTTATTCTCTTTATTGCCTTTTATTTTTGCTAACTTTGCCGGTGTCATATACCATTGATGAAATATTTTGTGGTAATTTTCTTTTAGAGTATTACACTTCGTAAATTTATTACAATGTTTCCACGTATTTTCCCAGTTTTGTAGTGTAATTGTGCGACCTATTTCTTGCATCCATTTAATCATGCTTTGTTATATTACTTCTTCTTCTGTTTTAATATCTAATAAACATTTGTACATCTTTTTTATCCATTGTTTTTCTCCTTCTTTCAAGATTTTATCAAACGTATTTGTTTTTTCTTCTATTCCATATTTTTTGGTATCCCTTTTAAAGTCCTCTTTTAATTGCAAATATTTTAACCAATTCATGTTAATTTTTCCCAGCTGTAACTCTTCTCTAGATTTTATCCTATATCCTTGTTCAGATTTTTGAAGTATATTCTCATAAGTTATCCATTTGTCCTGACCTGTTATTTCTTTGCTATGGAAAGCTTCTTGTGCAGAAGTCCATTGTGGTAGTTTTTTATACCAGTATTTTTTGTATTCTTTCCATATTTTTAATAGGTTTTTTCGAATGGGGTGTAAATTGAAGCTTTCATCTACAGGGGTTTCTTCATAACATAAATATGAATGCCATCCCAACGATTTTCCAATCCCTTCTAGCTCTAGTAATTTTGTATTGTTAAGCAATATCCAGTCTTTTATCCATAGCAATGAGCATGCCTTATAATATAATTCTAAGTCCGGTAAACCCAGTCCACCTCTTTCTTTTCTATCTTTTAATATTTTAGATTGTATTCTGGGTTTCTTTCCCTTCCATATAAATTTGTTTATATCCCTGTTCCATTTGCGAAAATTATATTTAGTTAATCGAATAGGAATTGCTTGAAACAAAAATAACATCTTTGGTAACACATTCATCTGAACTGATGCTATTCTCCCTAATAAGGAAAGTTGTTTTTTCCCCCATTCTTCTAGATCTTTTTTAATTTTCTTCCATACTGCTTCATAATTATTTTTATACAAATCTGTGTTCTTTTTTGTGATTATTATTCCCAAGTATCTTACCTTATTGAGTATTTGATATCCAGATTGTCTTGTAAGCATTTCTTCTTCCTCTTTTGTTAGATTTTTTGTAATAATTCCACTTTTAGTTTTATTGACTTTAAGTCCTGACATTTCCTTGAATTCTTCTAGTATTTCTTCTAGATGTTTTATACTTTTAGCAGGTTCATTTAAGAATATTACAATGTCGTCAGCAAATGACCTGAGTTTGTACTGGTGGTTGTTGATTTCAGGCGAATATATCTTTTTGTTGTTTCTTATTTTCGCGTTTAATACCTCCATGACCATAATAAAGAGGAGAGGGGATAGGGGACAGCCTTGTCGTGTTCCTTTCCTTATATTACAAGTTTCTGTTTTTTCTCCATTTACTAAGATTTGTGTTTTTTGTATATTATATATCTGCCGAATTCCATTAAGGAATTTTCCTGTTATTCCTGTTTCTTTTAATAATAGATCTAAGAAATCCCAATTCACGTTGTCAAAGGCTTCTTCTAAGTCAAGGAATAACATACCTAATTTTTTTTATTTATCTTTATCATATAATTCCAAGATATCTAAAGTTGTTCTAATGTTATCCTTTAATTGCCTTTTGGGTAAAAAACCTGCTTGGTCTTCATGAATTAGCCTTGACAAAAGCTATTTGGCAAAAGCTATTGAATGTCATTCAATATCCCAAAATCTATTTTAAAAATGTACATCAACATGTACTAATTAGACAAGAAATGATGGGGGGTGGGATATATAATTTGTCAGCTTATCATGGAGCAGAATTCAGAGACATAGCCATGTTAGCCCGGAATATCAGTATGCAAAGGGATCTTGTAGCACCTTTGCAATTAACTGAGCAAAAGAAATTGTAGCATAAGCCTTCATAGACTTGATTTATTTCCTCAGATGCATGGAGTGAACTGGTGTTCAAAACAGAAGAATGAAGACAGGAAATTAAAGAACCCACTAGTGGTCACATACAGCTCTCAGTTGAGACCACTAAAACGTATCATCCCCAAACTACAATCTATTTTGGACAATAATGCTGCCCTCTCAAAAGCTCTTGGTGGTAGGCCTTTATTTGCCCGCAGACAGCCTCCCAGTATTGAACAGTTACTTCTTAGAAGAAGAGGCACAACACAGATGGGAAGAGAGGTACAAAATCTTGCCACAAACCCAGATGCCAACTCTGCCCACATATCTACTGGGGACATGTCATCACAGGACCTAATCACATAATCCATAATATAAGAGGCAATTTCACTTGCTCATCCTCTAATGTGATATATGCCATCCTCTCTCAACAATGCCCTTTAGCATTCTACATTGGGCAAACAGGCCAGTCTCTGTGACAGAGAATAAATTGACATAAACCAGATATTAGAAACTGAAATACACAAAACCTATTGCAGAACACGTCAGTATTCCTGGGCACTCCATCTCTAGTCTCAGGACAATGGTCCTTGAATGACAATGACAGCAACAACAACAACAACAATCTACAAAGAAGATTGGAAAGAGAAAGAGATGATTTGGAATATACCCACAAACACTGTTTTATCGTTCTTTTTTATTATATACATCTGATGTTCCACCCTTTGGGGAAAAGGGCTTTATAAATAAATGTTATTAACTCCAAGCCGTAAATAAAGACAATGGCTTCCTGGCACACTACACATGTTAAAACACTGGTAAATTTATGGCCCTATACAAATAAATGATGATGATGATGAGGATGAGGATGAGGATGATGATGATGCTCTTGATCAATTTATCATATCTCCTTTCTGGTTCCCAGTCTGTATACACCACATTCCAAATCTCCCTCCACAATTCATATGGTTATTCATCCATCCTGGCCTCAAGGCAACATATTTTCTCCTGTCTTTGTCCCCCAACAACCATAGTTAAAACTGAACTGTTCACCTCATCACCATACCCACAAGTTCTGCATTTCTGGGACTATTCATACAGTCTGTTTATAAAGGTCCTTATGGCACCAGTTAACTCCATACTTCTTTTGCTCAGTCTCAAAGATGTTACAAGTTCCCTTTGCATGTTCAAATTACCATGGTTAACCATAGTGTTCATAGTATCATTTTGGTTGTACTCTGTGCTTGAAACCAATGAGCATAATGATACAGCTTGTCAGACATATTACCTCAGATACGTTACTTTAATTTGGGAGGAATTTCAAATGCTTCCTTTTTATGCTTCTTTTTAATACAGGAACAAGCCTATTTAAAATACTGCTTTAAAGCAATCCTTCAAGACTAAATGGTAGAAAAAATCATTTAACATGCTTGCAACTGAATTATTTAATTTGCAACCCTCTTTTTAAGCAGAGAAATCCTGAAGCTGTCTTGATACACACCATCTCTGCCTTTGGGACATTTCTGCAGAGTGGCTACCAGAAGGAAGTTCTCAGGCTCAGTTGCAAAGCACACTGCATTGCAGCAAAGCTACGGTGCTGTGCAGAACATCTGCAATGCAACACATTACACCTGAAAACAAGTATAGGGATTTCCCAACAGCTTAGCAATACTTGCTCCAGGATACATTTAGAAAACATTCTCTCCTCTCTCCAACAGCTTCAACAACTCAGTGCTAAATGTTAAGATATTGTTGTGAGACCACTGTGTGACTTCTGCCAGTGGGACTAGCATGAAGGGTTTACCTTAAAAACAGTGTGGGATATTATGTTAATGTGTCTGTATGTGTGTTATATGCCTTCACATAAGGCATAAGACATGTTTCTGACTCATGATGACCTTAAGGCCTATCGTAGGGTTTTATGTGCAACATTTATGACAACATTTGCCATTGCCTTCCCTTGAGGCTGAGAGCATGTGACTTGCCCAATGTTACGCACTGAGTTTCATGGTCAAGCAGGAATCGAATCCTGGTCTCCAGAGTCATAGTTCAACACCCAAACCACTATGCCACACTGGCACTAAATGCTCTAGGAGGCAGAAAATGGATAGAGACAAGCAGATCCAAGGTAAGGTTTGCCTGCTGTACATCTGGAAGTTCAAACCATGGTGTGATCTTAATTATGATAAGCACAAACATCTGGTAGCTAATGGCTTCTTTGTTCATGAAGCAGTGAATCTGCTTTGGGTTTCAGTTCATACTTTAAGAGCTCTATCCAAAGTGTTGAACTCTACCTCCCAAATAGGCTCAGCATCTTGGATAGCTCCTTTACATTTCATACTAAGCCCCAGAGCATATAAGAGACAAACCAACTGTCCCTGGCATAAACCATGCTTCGGTATGGTGCCAGAATTAAACCTAAACATTGGAAAACTAAGTAAGGCCATCAACTCCGGCATTCAATCACTTTTCACCCAGTTCTATATTTGATTAATTATTACATTATTTATTATGTATAAGAAATGTACTGACAATCATTATTTTTTGCAGCAAGTGGGAGCTAGCACTAAGCTATATCCAAATGAGGAGTAAATGAGTTGGAAAACATGATCATAATGCTGCATTCATAGAATCACAGAATTAAACAGTTGGAAGAGACTACCATGGCCATCTAGTTTGACCCCCTGCCATGCAGGAAGACACAATCAAAGTACTCCCAACAGAAGTTTAAAAACTTCCAAAGATGGTGATGCCACCACTCCACAAGGGAGCATATTCCACTATTGAACAACTCTTACCCTCAGAAAATTATTCCTAATATATAGATGGAATCTGTTTTCTTGTAGTTTGATTCCACTGCTCCATGTCTCTGGAGCAGCAGAAAACAAGCAAGCTTCTTCTTCAATATGACATCCTTTCAAATATTTAAACATTTGTAAAGATGTCATATTAAGGAAGGAGCAAGCTTGTTTTATAGCTCAGAGCATGAGTTACAACAATTCACAGAAATCCCCTCCTAGACTGCTTCTTTGGCATGGCCACACCAATATGCAAAAATTTTGCTTCCCTTTAAGATTAACAATAACTTGGCAAGTGACCCAAACCAGAAAAATTATGATTAATTTCAATTATAATCAATAGAAACAAACCAACCACAAACCAATATTTATATAGATGAAATATGTGTTATTGTCATTAGCTACATCCTTGAGTTTCGACATGCTAAACTGGAGGGGCATGCTTATTTTCATCATTCTTTCAGGGGAGAATGAGTAATTTAATCAGTTTTCTCACCACTGCATGAACATCCTCCAAAATTGTGCAGTGTAGTATAGTGGCTGACTGGAAATGGATAGAGGGAGCAGCTAAGCAAGGAGGCTTGCCCATTGCTAGCTATCATGGCCAGTGATATGGGATCTTCTTCATTCAGTTCCCCTACCACCAAAGGAGGCACAAGGCTAGGCGGAGGGAGGAGGCTCGCCTGTCATCAGCTAAACCGATGAACCTTGGCTGGCTACTCTCTCCCACAACCCCTTCTACCTGCACAGCCAGGTGGACAGCTAAGTAAAGAGGATTGCCCTTTTCAGCCACTGCACATGGATGCAGGCACTCTTTGGGATCTTGCAGGATGGTATCATTGTGGTGCACAGGCTATACTGTTTATTCATTTATTTAATTTCAAGGGTTTATACCCACCTATATCCCACAATGGAATTCAAGGTGAGTGTTGGTGATCCTCCTCACACATATGCCAGCACCTTCCTACCAGCCACTGCTATGTGGGATCCAGGAAAAGGATGAATTTCGACTGGGAGGGCAAGAGTAGTCCTTGACTGGGGAAAAGAAAAATGGGGCTTGAGGAGGATTCCTCTCACCAGGGTTTGTGGCCTCTTGAGAATCTCCTCCCTCATTTTTTTCCTTGAATCTCTGGATATTCTTCTCATTGCTACTAAACTGTAGGTCCAAAACACATTGCAGAAATAATCCAGTTCGAGACCGCTTTAACTGCTCAGGTTCAGTGCTAGGGAATCCTGGAAATTGTAGTTTGTGGTGGTGCCAGAGCTCTCTGACAGAGAAGGCTAAATGTCTCACAAAACGTCAGTTCCCAGAATTCCATAACACTGAGCCAGGGTAGTTAAAGCAGTCTCAAACTGGATTATTTTTGCAGTGTGTTTTGGACCTGTTAATCTGAAAGAGAAGCAGAAACTACACATCTTGACGGCATCACAGCAGAAGAGAGTGAGGACTGTGCAAATCCAGGGGTTGCTCTCAGAATGATCAATCATGGTGAATGCTATCTCATTGCTAGTTGACAGACAACACTCTGTGCAGATAAAGCAGCTTACAAAAAAAATAAAATAAAATAAATCCCAAAACATTTGTGTAACAGTAACTGTCTTGATGGTAAGAGATGTTCAACAGTGGAATACACTGTCTTAAAAGGTGGGACTCCCTTCTGTTGTAGGTTTTTAAACAGAGGTCAGGTGGCCATCTGTCAGGGATTCTTTAACTGTGGATTCTTCCTTAAGCAGGGACTCCGACCTCCTGTGGTCAATTCCAACTTTACATTTCTAGGATTCTATGCTGAGCTAATGCCTCAGTAGGTTTACTGCCAAATCCCCTTCTCACTCCTTTTCCCATTTGTGTCTCATTTCTTAAATTGTCAGCTTAAGCTGTGGATCTGTGTTATTTAAAATGATTTGCAGCAATTTTGAATATTTTATTAATAGGACAGAAGAAGAAGAAGAAGAAGAGGCAGCGGTGGTGGTGGTGGTGATGGCAGCAGCTCCATACTGGTGGCCAAGACTAGACGAAGTACTGATTGTGGCACAAATCACAAACTACTCATTTCAAAAATAAATGTAAAACTCAAGACGAGAACAAAACCAGTCATCATACCAAAATATGATTTAAACAACATTTCCAAAGAATTCATTGACAATATAAGGAACAGATTTGCAGTACTAAAAATAATAGCTCATGAACCAGAAGAGTTTTGGTCTGAAGCCAGGAACATGATAAAAGAACACATAAAGACACTTCCAACAGAGAAAAGTAAAGTGAAGAAACCATGGATGACAGATAAAACGCTACAAGCAATAAAGGACAGAAGAGAAACAAAACAAAAAGGAGATAGGAATAAACTAAGAACCATGAACACAAGAGTACAATGGCTAGTGCGCAAAGATAAGGAAAATTATCAACAACAAATGTAGAGAAATAGAAGACAACAACAAAAATGGAAAAATGAGAGACCTATTTCACAAGATTTGAGAAATCAAGGGAAAGTTCAAACCAAGAACCAGGATGCTCTACAATAATAAAAATAACATAATTCAAGACCAGGAAGGAATAAAAAGACGATGGATGCAATACACAGAAGAATTATATAAAAGAGATGACAATATGAAGGACACATGGAGCAAAGAGCCAGATGAAGATGAACCCCAAATTCTAAAAACTGAGGTGGAAACTGCAATATAGGAAATGGCAAAAAGACTCCAGGAACAGATGATATTCCAATAGAATTGTTGCAATCTACATTGACAGAGTCAATTCCAGTGCTAACCAACATATGTCAACAGATATAGAAAACAAATAGATGGCCAACAGATTGGAAGCGATCAATATACATCCCCATCCACA
>CM034701.1:361305736-361317336 GCA_020142125.1 Phrynosoma platyrhinos
AAAAACAAATCAAACTAAACAAGTTAAATAGCAATAATTAAAAATATAAAATTTAAAAATACATAATTTTTCAATATCATTATGGCCCTCCGAGGGCTGCAGGCTGGCCAAAACAGTCCTCCACGGCCTTAGAACGCCACCGCTCACCACGCGGTGCCAGAGGAAGATAGAATCAGGCGGGGGCTTTATGTCCGCCGGTGCTCCTCCCAGCTGCGTGCAGGTGCGGTGGCTCAAGCCGCTCAGATGGTCTTCCGAGGGCTGCAGGCTAGCCAAAGAAGTCCTCTGCGGCCTTAGAACGCCAAGGCCACCACTGGTGCCGGTGTTTGGGCTGTCGGGCTGGCTATAAGGCTTCCCTGGAGCCAGGTGTTTCAGGGGAGGAGGGGGTGGGCTAGAGCGCTCACTGCCCAGCTCAGAGTCCTCACCAAGGCCGCCGCTGGTCTTACATGAGAGAACACCTCTCTAGGAATTTCTAGGTCCTTCAGTGCAACTCTGTTATCAACATCTGCCAGACATTGACCATAGAATTGCACTGGAGGTGCTACAAATGACTAGTGGAGTGATTGTTCTCTCTAGAAATCTCTAGGTCCTTCAGTGAGGCATTTGTTAAAGTTGACCATAGAGATGCACTGGAGGACCTAGAGATCTGCAAAAGTCAAAGCTGCAAATGTGGAGGGATGAATGTGTATGCTTTGCTGTAAATTGCCTAAGGAAAGATCTGTATCCTGAAAAAATAATAATAAAATAATAATGATTACAAACATGATTTTGCCCTTTATAATGAATGTGAGACCAGGCCCCTGTCTCTGTCTCAAGGGACTTGCTGTATATAGACTAAAATTATCTGGCCAAATTTATTTTATCTTATTTTATGTTGAGTTGAGTCTCCCTAATTCAGAATTTCAAAATCCAAAACTGTCCATATGGATTGCTGAGATAGTGACATCTTTGATTTCCAATATTTCAGTGTTACAAACTTTGTATCATGCACAAAATTATTAAAAATATCATGTATTAAATTACCTTCAGGCTATCTGAACTTCTGGTCCTAAGCATTCTGGATAAGGGTGACTCAACTTACCGTATATTAAAATATTTACATCCCACCATATATCTCAGGGTAGCTTTACAAAACAACAACAACAACACAATTTAAAGCAATAAATAATAATAGTTTAAAAATGTTAAAATATATTATATATATATGAAATTGTTTATGAATTAAAACCAGATAATTCAGATTCAGTTAAGACAACATTAAATAGAACAACCATAAGGCATATGTATCCTGGATAGAAACAGATAGGTCCAAAGGTTTTAATTAAAAGGCAAGTTTTGACTTGGCACCAAAATGATCCCAATGTTGGCGCCAATTGGACTGCTAAGTAGAGGGGCTATTACAACTGGGATGCCATCACAGAGAAGTCTCTCTCCCATGTTGTCTTACAATGTATGTCACCTACTGGTGGGACATAGGAGCCGTACAGATGGCCCCTAAGGAGCGGCTCCATGCCATCCCTGGGAGTGCTGGATCAGGGCTGTAGCAACCACACATAGCCCCAATCTGGCTTTTTGCTACTCCAAAAAGAGCTGGCAAATGCCACTGCTTTTTGGAGGGGAAAAAGCCACCCTTTCTACCACCGTGGCTGTGGCTCTTCTGTGCCCCTTTGGCACAGCGTGTCTATACACTGCACCAAGGGAGTGCCCTGACACCATACAGTGTGACCATGGTGGCAGAACAGATTTGGGGTAGCTGGCGTGTGATTGCCCCACCCGAACTCCACACCCAGGCCAGCCCTTGTGGCTGGTCATACAGGCCCACAAAGGAGGACCCCTCCAATAGTCCTCAGCTCTCATACAGGCATACATAGAGAGAGGTGCTCCCTCAAGTAACCTGGTCCTAAGCTGTTTAGGGCTTTAAATGTTATCCACAAGCAAAACAAAACAAAAATCAAACAGGTCTCCATTGATGGTTCTATTTTCTTCTTTAAAAAGATGTTATGATTATCATGTTTTGTAATGAGCTGAATGCATTTTGGCCTTTATGATACTGAATGGTCTGCTTCAGGGGTTATACTAGAAGTAAATATAAATAACAATAATAACTTTTAAAATGTAGAAAAGACAAAACAGATTTCTAGTTGCATAGAAAATCCTAATGGTTCACATAAATTCTATTTATAATAATAATAATAATGATAATAATAAAAATTATTTATATCCCGCCCATTGGTAATCCAATCCGGGCGGCTTACAATTAAATGGTATGTATATGTTTTAATATTAAAACATATACATACCATTCAGTCTTTCAACCTCAGAAATTTCTAGAGCTGGCTAAAAAATCTGTATCCATATAACTGGACTGTTATACAATAAAAAGGGGGACTAGCCTTCTAACTTCCATTTATTTATACATTTTAACAGATGGCCAGAAAAAGGAGGAGGGAGGGTAGAGAGGCTGGTGAAAAAACTTTCAAAAATTCATTACAAAACAAGATGTTCCTAAAAACTTTTGAAAGACTAAAATACAACCATCAAGAAATGTGTGAAGACTTGTTTCTTCTTTTGCTTGTGGATCCTACTGCATGTTTTCCAGTACCAGTTTGTGACTTTAAATGTTATCACCAGCATGACCATTACATACTTCACAGTTCTGCAATGATGTTGGTATACAGTGAATTCCAACATGACACCCCACCCCAGTTACCATTGAACAGCTTCTGGGATTGACAGAGGTCCATTCCTTTGTTGATCCCAGCAGCTGCCTACCAGTAAGTGGGGTTTAGGAGGCTTTCATGATCTCTACCTATGTATCCCCTAAACCCCACTTACTGGTAGGTTTCATGGACAACAGCATAACATTCATGTCAGAATTAAGATCTTTATAGTTACCCTATGTGTGCAAGGTTAATTAACTCGTGTATTAGGAATGTGCATTAGTAGCAGAGAGCAAGCATGGTGCAGAGGCTTGAGAGTTGGACTAGGACTCTGGAGACCAGGGTTTGAATCTCAGCTTGGCCAAGGAAAACCACTGGGTGACCTTGGGCAAGTCACACACTCTTGGCCTCAGAGGATGGCAATGGCAAAGCCCTTCTGAAGAAACTTGCCAAGAAAACCTCATGATAGGTTTGCCTTAAGGTCGCCATAAATTGGAAAGGACTTAAAGGCATGCAAGAACAACAACATTGGTAACAAAGACAGTGGACAGAGGCAAGTAATGTAGATAGAATTGACAAGTCCCACAAAATCTGTGCTTTCCTCTGAAATTGTTTCCCATCATTTCATGCAAATGAAATCCATTTCCAGACCTACAAATAGTGCTTTCTTTATAGCAAAGATGAGCAACGTTGGCCTCCTGAAATTTTTCACCTAAAACTCATCAGCCCTAGACAGCATATAAATTTGTGAGAGATTATGGGTGTTGTAATGCAATGCAATGCCATAAAATAAAATAAAATAAAATAAAATAAAATAAAATAAAATAAAATAAAAACATCTTCAATATCTGGGGAACATAGTTGCCCACCCCGCTTCATATTGTAAACTTGTGTCAAAATGTATTCAACACAGAACCTTTCACTAATATCGTGTCTGAAATTTCTGTTTATATGCTAAGGCCCTGAAACTCAAATAAGGACATGTTCTTCAGAATTTAAGATTTTAATCAAGCCAAAGCAAAAAGAAAAGAAGGTGAAATAATTCCCAGGAGGCAAATGTGGAATATGAATCATAGGGGGAAGAAAACCTTAACATATAAAAAACAAACTCCATGGTTATAAGTGGAGGGCGTTCTACACTTGCAGATTGTTGCCTGGAGGCATAAGAAGAAAGATTTGCTAAGCAAGTACTGCCAAAGTATAGGAGACTCTAAGGGCATAGCTCAAGATCATTGGGTGGGGGGGGGGGGGTGTTTCAAACTTTTGTCATCATCAATTTTTCTAAATTAAGACAATGCTTTTTAGACTTCCTTCAAGTGTTAACAATGGACTGATTTAGTTTTAAAATAGTTCAAATTAAATTGTAAGTTATATAAAACAAAAACACTCTGTTACTCACATAACATACAAAATTGTAATGCTACACAAAACTACAAAGTATAATCCTAACTTAAACTAAAATAATAATAATAATAATAATAATAATAATAATAATAATAATAATAATAATTTATTTCTATCCCGCCCCTCTACCAGAGCAATCAGGGCGGCTTATAACAATAAAATATCACAATAAACCCACCCAAACCCAAACCCACCCTCCCCTTAAAACAGTATTAAACATCATGAAATTAAAACAATTAACAACAGTAAAACAATTATGATAATTTACAGCAGTAAAAGTTAAAACCAGTTTAATAGGCAGCCCACAAGCACTAAATAGCATGGCAAGATGTGGCAGCAGGTGGGGGAAAATTTACTTACTCCTTGGCCAGGAATTTAATCAGGAAAGGCCTGCCGGAAGAGATCCATCTTGACAGCCTTTTTAAAGCTGTCTAGGTTGGCAATTTGACGGATCTCGTCCGATAGGCCGTTCCATAATCTGGGAACGGTTTCCAAAAAAGCCCTCTGGGAGGTTGTCGACAGTCTAGTCCTAGCAGATTGAAGTAGATTCCTCCCAGAGGACCGTAGTGTGCGGGTGGGATTATACGGAAGGAGACAGTCCCAAAGATAGGATGGACCCAAACCATGTAGGGCTTTAAAGGTGATAACCAATACCTTGCACTGGGCCCGGAAACTGATCTGCAGTCAGTGGAGTCTTTCAAGACTGGTGTGATATGATCTCTTTTAGATGTACCGGAGACCAACCTGGCTGCCATATTCTGGACTAATTGAAGTTTCCGGACCAAGCACGAGGGTAGCCCCATGTAGAGCGCATTACATAAGTCTAGACAGGAGGTTACCAGAGCGTGTACCACAGTTTCAAGGTCCCTTACCCACACTCCCCTTATCCCCAACTCCCTCCTCCTACATAAAACTATAACAGCTAATACAAACTATAATTAGGTTCCACCTTCTAAAGCAAAGAATGTTAACACTCAGTATATTAAACTTCCCAGTAATGCTAACTTATTTTTTTGTTTTACCTCTGACTAAAAAAAAAATTAAACAAAATTGCTTCAAGCCTCAAATTCCACAACCACATTCCCTTCTTTCTTCTTCAGATAAGATTAAAATCCAAATATTTTTTTTTCAAATTTATCAACAATTTTTCTTTAATCAACACTACCAGTTTAGCCATCTTGGCCAACACAAAAAACTTTAGCAATCCACTCTTCTTCTGTAGGAAGACAGTTAGTTTCTCAATTCTGGGTGTACAAGAACCTTGCTGCTATAATCATATAATGCATCACTTTAAGCAAAGCAAAGCAAAGCAGCTTCATTTATATACCGCTTCATATCACGCTATGGGATGTCTAAGCGACTTACAACTGTAAGCTCATTGCCCCCAACAGTTGGGTACTCATTTTAGCGACCTCAGAAGGATGCAGGCCTGAGTCTAGCCTGAGCCCTGGCTGGTATTGAACTCACAACCTTGTGGTCTATGAGTGAGTGGCTGCAGTACAGGCATTTAACCACTGTGCCACCAGGGCTCTTCTTTATAGTTAATACCCTTAAATTACACACACTCATCCATCCATCCATGTCTTTTGCTTTTTGTTTTGGGTCCAGCTGACATTGTGCACATGGCAAATATGTCAAGATGGATCTTTTATTTACAACTTTAAATGTCATTACATGATCCACCATTGGAAAGCTTTCAGAAGTATAGCTTTTCCTTGATTAATAAGTCATTAGATGAATGCATAAGAACCTTTTGGATATGACCAAAAGCCTACCTTCCCTAGTATTTTGTTCATCCATTGTCTAGCAAGTTGCCTCTCAGAAGCCCACAGAGAGGCCATGAATGCTATAGCCCTCTTCAGCTGATTTTGTTTTTGTTTTTGTTATTGTTGTTTTATTCATTTACACCTCAGGCAGAACTGTTGTGCTTAACCTAAAGGCTGGATGGATGAGAGAATAGAGGGGGATCAGTGCTGCCAATGTATCTAAAACTTTTGCTTTTCACCAGAGGATGGTTCCTTTTTATATAGGAATTAAAGTACAGTATGGATAAGTCAACTGTTTTGGGGGGCAATTTTTTGCTAAAATTTCTAGAGCTATACATTAGTATATAGAGTAAAGCCCATTGATTCAATAGCCCTGTTCTAGTCAGAACTAACAACAGGATATAGTCTAAGGAGAAACATGCTTATTCAGATCCAGTCAGTTGCCTATGAGAAGCCCACAAGCAGGGCATGTGTGTAAAAGAACTCTCCCACTCATCTTCCTCCACAACTGACATATAGAGGCATACTGTTACTGGTAATGGAGGGAATATATGTCCATCATGAATAGTAGCCAGCAATAGACAATGACAGCTAGTGTCTTCCATGTCAGTGGGGTGTGTTTGTGTCAGTCCACTCTGGGTTTTAGTCTGAAGGAGCTGTCTAAAGTTCTGAACCCCATCTCCACAAAATGGATTCAGAACCTTTGCTAGCCAAAGGAGTTTGGACTAAAACCTAGAGGAGATTCAGTGCTTTGCTTCAGTGGGATCTCTAGGGTTGGCATCACCCAGTGCGATAACTCAAGGTGTCACCCCTCATTAATCAGCTCCTATACTGTACCATACTAAATCCTTAGTAATGTTTTTTGTACTATTTTTTTAATTTTTTTTTATTTTTTAATGTTACTCATAATTCCCATATATAACTGAATGCAACAGTGACAACAATAGCTGTGACATAAACAACTAGCAAAATTAAATTATACCTTTAAATTACAATATCATACTCCCAGCCTAAATGTAATTGCATGTATATAGTTTCATGTGGTTAAAGTGAAAAATTGGCAAAATGTGATGTTTTTAAAGAAAATTAAAAAAAATTCTCTTAAGAAAAATTAAAATTTTAAATTTTAAAATTTATTTTTTAAAGCCTGGGGCCTCTCTTTTCTCCTCCCACTGAGCTTCATTCCACCCACACTATCTTTTCAGCATTTTAAAGAGAAGCAGTTGAATGCCACAGCCCATTTCTGCCAAAAGTCTATAGAATAGAATGGTCTGTTTTATAGTCTGTTCTTTTAGAGTTATTTTAATGATATGTTGTTAGCAATAGCAAGTACATTTGTATACCACTTATCACTTAAGCACTCCCTAAGTGGTCTACAATGTGTAAGCTAATTGCCCCCAACAAGCTGGGTACTCACATTAGCAATCTCGGAAGGATGCCAGGCTGAGTTGACTCTGAGCCTCTGGCTGGTATTGAACTCACAACCTTGCGGTTTGTGAGTGAGTGGCTGCAGCACAAGCATTTAACCACTGCACCAACAGGGCTCCTGGTGATTACATTATATTTTGATTATTAGATTATATTTTGCTGTTTCTTTAATTTTAGATTGTACACCGTAGGCAGGTTTTTATCTGTATTTTGGTATGACGTTGTAAAGTGTTGTGTAAAACTTATGGTGCTATATAAATAAACTTTAATAATAATAATAATAATAATAATAATAATAATAATAATAGTCAGAAGTTTGGGGAGCAGTGATGTAACATCTTTTAGAGTGTTACCTGGGGTGGTCCATACCCCCCAGTGATGCCCCTGCCTCATTCACATGGAAGTCACCAGGATTCATAGCCCCATCCTCTATGAATTTGTCTAACTCTCTTTTAAAGCTCTCCTAAGTGCCAGGCTACATCACTTCTCAAAGTAGCAAATTCCAGCATTGTATGAAGAACAATTTACTTCTGAGCAAAGTTGCCAAAGAGTGGGATACACAGAGGCATAAACAGTAGGTGACCCTTACCTAAGCTGCCTCTGACAGTGACTAGAAAGGATGAGGCATGCAGCCCATATCAAATTTTCTTACAGAAGTGGATGGTCTTGACTCTGGGTCAGTAAATCTTTTTCAAGCTGTGTTAGTAAAACAGTCCATACTAGAACATATTTGATCCTTTAGTCTTCTGTTATTTTTTTTTAGTATTTACATTAATGCGATTAAATCAACTTGAATATCACTAATTATATTACTCATGTCAAATTTCCTGAGCCATTAGTTTGATTGGCTATCCATGGTCATTATTAATAGAGACAGGAATTGCTAAAATTAGGAAAATGCAGGAGATGAACAGGGCTGAGCCCCATAGGCTTGTGTTCTGAACACCTTTGCACAAAAAGGTCCCAGTCTAATAAATCTGTCTATATTTATATCTCATTAAAATTCATTTCTAATGTGTAAATTCACTTTTCAGCCCGCCAGTGTCTCCAGTATAAAAACATTAAAGACAGGATTGTAACAATAAAATTGATGTACAAAATGCTATAAAACACACTAAAATTACAGAAAATAGTAGTCATTGGAGATAAAATTAAAACACGTCCACTCTTGCTTCTAATACACACATTCTTATAGAGGAGTACCTTAATGCCCCTTAATGCAACATCCTACTTTGGATGTAATGGCTGTGAAGCTTCTGACAACATTTGGCTGAGAAACTGATCTGTCAAAAACCCTCTTCATCAAGGCCAGCCCTGCCTTTAGGCAAAGTGAGGTGCTCACCTGAGATAGCAAATGTTAGGTGTTATGATAAGGCAGCAAATTGTCAATTATTTATTTGTTATCAATATTTATAGAGAACCAGCATTGCATAATGGTTTGAGTGTTGGACTAAAACTCTGGAGAACAGGGTTCGATTCCCAGCTCAGTCATGAAACCCACTGGGTGAACATGGGCAAGACACATGCTCTCAGCCTCACAGGAAGGCAGTGACAAACCTCTTCTGAATAAATCTTGTCAGGAAAACCCCATACATCAGGGTTACCATAAATTGGAAATGACTTGAAGGCCCACAACTAATACTTTCTTTTTCTTTTTGTGAAGAAGAAGAAGGCCACACAAATACTTTATTGCCAGTCTAAAGCAAAATGGCTTGAATCCTTTTAGTTAGGCAGAAACAGAGCAGATTCATTGAACAAACTGCTGAATGGTGAGTCAGGACCAGATTGGGATAACAATTTTAAGACAACAAAAGGAATCAGCAGGGGCAGCTGTTAAGTGAGAAAATGGCTTGGAATTCATAATTTCCTTGACTTAGAATCAAGCAACCTCTCAGATATTGTGTGTTCACTCCAGCTTGTCCTGCCAGATCTATTGGCATAAATAAATACAATATATACTTGTGTATAAGTTGAGAAATTTAGATCAAAAATTAACCCCAAAAGTCTGTGTCTACTTATACATGGGTCAATATGGTAACTGACCCAAGCCTCTCCCCAGCTGGGCTGCCTCTGCAAGGGACAGCCCAGCTGGGGACAGGCTAGGAAGAGTGGCGGATTGCCCTGCAGCCTCTCCCCAGCTGGGCTCCCTCACTGGGAGAAAGCCCAACCGAGAAGACACTGGGGAGGCAATTGATCACCCTACAGCCAATCTCCAGTTTCTCCCTGGGAGAAAGTCCAGCTACGGAGATGCTAGAAAGGGTCGCCGATCACCCTGCAGCCTCTCCCCAGCCAGGCAGCCTCCTGAAATCTGACCCTTGACTTATCCATGGGTCATACCAAAATCCATAATTTTGGCTGCAAAAGTTGACCTTGACTTATACATGAGGTCAATTTATAGTTGAGTATATATGATAATAAATATTAGTGCAAATAAAAACCTATGGACTACAACTGCAGGAAATCTTTGGTTCTGACTCGTTCTTTCAAATAGTGCTGGAGAAGTATGGATTGGGGATGCAATGCCAAGATCGGGTACATGATGCTTCTGGACTGGGCACAGAGATGTGCGATAATACCCATTTTAAAACAAATTCAAAAGTTTCAGCCTGTGCTGAGGCTGGGTGAAAAGCCAGTGCGATAATCTCCTTTGTCTCACCAGTGAGGTCAATACTTTTTGTAAGGTTTTAGGAGAGGGCCTTCTCAACTATGATATCCCTGCCATGGAATGTCCTTCTCTTAGAGATCCAATTGATGCCAACATTTTGGTGCCAAGTTAAAATGTGAATTTTTATTAAAATAAGGAGAGGGGTTTCTAATTATTTTATCCAACTTATACATGAATGTGGTTTAAACTGTTTTAATTTGTTAGATAATTTAGTTTGTTTTTGGATTGTAAGTAGGTTTTTAATCTTATTTTATTTATTTCAAGACTTTATATCCCACCTTTCTCTCACAATGGGATTCAAGATTTGTTGTATTCATTTGCTGTCATGTCAGTTTCAACATCTGAGGACTCTATGAATGAGAGACTTTCTGAGAATGAGAGACATCAACAATCCTACTCAGGTCTTGCAAACTAAGGGCCATGGCTGCTTTTATTGAATCAACCCATCTGTATGTCATCCTCCTCTTAGGATGAGCATTATCATCTTTTCCAATGAACATTATCATCTTTTCCAATCAATCATGTTGTCTCATGACATGCCCAAACTATGACAGCCTCATTTTGGCTTCTAGTAAGATTTCAGGCTCAGTTTGCTCTTGGACCTGTTTAGTTGGCAGTCCATGGTGTCTGTAGAACCATGGACTCCAAGAATTCAAATGAATTGATTTTCTAACTGTTAGTGTATTCCACTGTACGTCTTTCACAGCCATATATAGAAATCAAAAATATAATGGCATGGATTATTCTGACCTTTGTGCTTAAATAGATATCTTTATACTTGAGGATCTTAACTCTTTCATGGCTGCCAATCTTAGTTTTTCTTCTGATATCCTCACCACAGTCTCCATTTTGATTAATGTATAGTAGGTTTAGAAAATCTTTTAACTAGTTTAATGTGTTCATGATTCAGTTTTAAGTTATGTAAATCATCTAAGTTCATTATTTTTGTCTCCTTAATATTAAACAGTTATACTATCTAAATCAGCATCATCATTGTCGTTGTCATCATGCATTGTCTTATGAAGATCAAACTCCATCTTTGTAGTTGTGACTAATAGTGTGGAGAGAAGAAAGAATTTGGCCAGCCATAGCAACATTCAATAGGAATGAAGCAGGCATCAGCCAATTGGATTCAAGCTGGGAGAGTAGAAAAGGGATAATTAGAATCCTTTGGTGAGGAGAGAGTTTAGGTTATAGTTGGAGTTAGTGTTAGCATTGGGGTCTGTGAGTGAGGGACTGAGTACAACAGTAGGACTCCTAGGTGGAGTTGATGTGGCAATATTGTGAGATATTCTGAAGGATATAGTTAGCCTTGGTGGCTGTTTTGGAAATAGGTTTAAGGTAGTACCCCAAAGGAAGGACTGTGTGTGTGTGTGGGTCCTGGGGAAAAGTAAATACCCAAGAGAAAAGTGATTAAAGTAAAAAGTAAAGTACAAACCATAAACAAGTGTATGAAACTAAGTGTTGTGAAATTAATGTAACTGTAACTACGTGAAGCCAACAAAGCAAGACCATGAAGTATTAAACGTTTTAAACATCGCATGACAATGATACCGTGTGCAAATAAACTTTCAAATAATTTTTTTAATCATTTGTTTCAACCAAGTCTTGTCTGAAACTTTATAGCAGAAACACACCACCAACTTTTGAAACGAATGTTTGAATCATAGAATCATAGAG
>CM034701.1:361317436-361339368 GCA_020142125.1 Phrynosoma platyrhinos
TAGATGTGCTGGGCAGTCCAGCAGGATACCCATGCAGACGGTCACTGCAGTGTGGAAAAGGGGGGCTCTAGATCTTCCCAGAAGGTCCAGAGCAATAGGTAAGGTATTTTTTTTACTTCATTGTAAGTGTGTTATGGTCTGGGTCCAGTTCAGAATATGCTGGGTATCCTCTGAACAGAACAGGACAATGCCAGAACAGATGGGAGGGGAGAAAGAGGCCTTTTGGGTTGTGCAGGCAAGGCCCCAGTCATCAGGTGTACTGAGAACAAGTAGCTGGAGAGAGTCCCTTGAGGTCCTACCCAGCTCCTTGTTCCAATGCAACCTATGACTGGAAGAACACTGTAGATTTCATTTCCCAGTGTCCCAATCTGCAGCACCTCAAAAACTCTTTTGTTGGGGTCTTGCCATCTTGAAAAGATGGGATTTAGAGGTCACATTCAGTCATTAATAACTGTAAATGGGAATTCTCCAGCACCTATGAAACCATAAATCCAGTTTACAATCTCATAACTACTAAAATGGGACACCAGTCAATAATAATACTAAAGAAATATAACACTCTGGTATAGGGTACTATATAAACCAAGTAGTTAAGGGGAAGGGAAGTAAAATGTTACAGTTGTTTTGTCCCTCTACCATACCCTTTCTCTGTGCTATGCTGTTGAAAAACTGCATTCATATTATTATTATTATTATTATAAAAAACTTCTAGGTATAGAATTGTAGAATATGCTGAGGAGGTTTTACTTAGTATCACATATGGTTCTCAGTTAGAAAAGATTTGAGAGGATACTAATGAGTAGATCATGGTTAACACATTTCTTAAACATTGCTCTTTGTTTCTGTCAAGGACAACCCCATGAAGGTGTGGGTGGGGAAGGAAAGCTCTTGATTATTCTATGGGACCACAATGAGCGTTTGCTATTTTATTGTGTTGTCTCCCCAAGGGCACAGCTGCTAAGTCACCATTTGCTTTATTCAACCTTGAGTCATTTTCATGCTGTCTTTGACTTGAGCGACATTTGTGGGATGATGTGATGCATTAAGTGCAAACCACAAAAGCTGGGATCTCTTTGTGTAAAGAATTGGTGGTCAGGGAGATTGACCCTTTTGTTGACATGACAAAAATCTCCCATCTTCCTCCAAAAGAATCAGATATAATGGAAAGTTGGTGTCACTGCTATCCACCTGTTCTTAGCATCCCAGATATAGAATTGAGAATACAATTTTTAATTGCCATTAGGAGCTGCATCAGCATGAAAAATCTTGGCCATAGAAAAGGCTGGAATTATGCTGATGCTAAAATCCAAAATTTAGTTAGCCACTGAGGGATTTCTGGGGAGGTGTGTGTGTAGCTGCTTGTTGCAAAGTTGTTTGCTGTCAGGAAAGGGCTGGACACAGCTTCACTGAAGGCTCTGCACTCTAGTGCCTTAGAAATCCCTCTGTGGGGATGAGGGCTGTCTGACTGTTAAAGTAGTTTTTTTGCAGTAGATCATTGCAGTGAAACAATCACTATAAAAATGAATATGTAAAATTACCATGTTGTAAGTTGGGCTCATAATTACAGATTAGAATGCCAGTATATTTATGTTGCCCCTTTATGCTAGAAGATTTCCATCTTAATTGTTAGCCTCATTGGTTTTAATGACTCACCATATATATAAGTTGAGAAATTTATGTCCCAAAATTGACCCTAAATTCCTGGGTCGACTTCTATATGGGTGAATACACTAGTACTGTTTTGAAAGATCCTAAAACAAGCAAGCCTGATGCCCCACTCTTGGTGCCTTGAGGCACATATTCTCTCTCTCTCTCTCCCTCTCTGTGTGTGAAAGAGGTTCCCAGTCTGATTTGCAAGCCTTCTGCTCCCATGGAAGAAACTCCCCATTTAACACCACTTGCTTCCCTCTCCAGTCAGATTTTCAAGCCTTCTCTTCCTATGCAAGAAACTCTCCATTTAACAGCACTTGATTCCCTTCTCAATCCAATGTTGAAACCTCTCCTGCAGCACCTGGGAATTGGTGTTAGGTGGTCAGGAGAGGTCCAAAGAAGAAGGAGAAGGAGGGATGGAAGTGGTGTTTTCCTCTTTCCACCCTTCGTTATAGCCCCTAAGTTTTACCCTCCATTTATCACATAAAAATTCATGATTTTGACCCTGAAACCTTCCCTTGACTTATACATGAGTATATACGGTAGTTCCCATCTCTGATTGTGTCAAATGGTAAGGCTAGTCCTGAAGCCATGGCTAGAATCCTGTTGGTATCAAACACATTCACAAGTTCCCCTATGGAAATAGCTGGCCATTTTTGTCCCATGTGGGATTTCCATGTTGAGCTCAAGGTCACAAAGGTGTAATTGTGAATGTAGGTAAAAAGGACTTAATCTAGCACCAGATGGCTCCACAGATGTAAACGGAAACTTTCCCATAGATACAGCACATAGACACAGATTTTGTTATGAGAAAACAGGATATCAAAAAGATAAACAATGACATTAATGGGTTGCTTATAGACAGGTCACATGGGAGATGACACACACAGCTAGGGGCTGGATCAGAGGCTGGGTTAATACACATCATACAGACATTATCCAATCAGCATAAGGTTAACACCCAGACGGTGGAGTATGGGAAGGGCCAAGGGGATCCTTTGTCTAATTTTGTTTATATTTGCAAACACAGTGTGTGTGTGTGTGTGTGTGTGTGTGTGTGTGTTGGGCAGTGGTTTTAAGCATGGAGTTAGTGTTTTAGTTTTTGAGTATGCTTATACTGCTTTTACAATGTAACTCCTGGATCTGAAAACATAGATCTGTAACTTCTTCTTAACTTTCAACTACAACAAGTTGGGATCCTATGCTTTTGGATCTGGATAGGATCATCACAATGGATTTTACTTAGTTATATTATTTTCTTTTGTATGCATTAATAAAACTATACTTTTGGACTTTATAATGTGTCTTCTTGACTGAGAAAGACAGGATTGCCTGGAGAAGAGAAACTGAGCTAGTTGGTGGTAAGAGATACAAAGTGGCTGTGGATCACAGCAGCCAGCTTGTCCTGCAGATTCACTATAACATCCATCATCCACACACTGACAGTTGCACACACAGATGTGCTCTTTGGGTGGTGCATTCAGCTGCAGGTTTTTTGAAAGTAAACTTACTGTAAACAAATTAAAACAATAACAATAAATAGACTGAAAACACATTATGTACTAAAGTAAAACAAATTTAAAAAATTGCTTTAAAACATTAAAACCATTTTAAAACCATGTGCGTTAGCATTTTGAGAGAAATCAGGGAGGCTATGTTTTTACTTGGTGCCCCCATGATAGGTCGCCTTAGGATCATCATAAATTGGAAATGACTTGAAGGCTCACAACAGAAAATGAAACCAGCATTAGTTTCAGTTGGCCCTCCAAAGGGAGGACATTCCACATTTTGGTGCAGCAGTTGAGGAAGTGATCTCCTGCATTTTTGCACAATGTATTGACCTCACTGACGGTATACAAAGAAAGACCCCTCTCCAGTGAACCTCACTCTTCAGATAGGTCCATATAGGGGGAGGTATCATTGTCTGAAACTGTTTAGTTCATTAAACGTCATCACAAACACCTTGAATTCATCTCAGAAGTGTATTGGCAGCAGTTCAATTCTTTCAAGACTGACATTATAAGATCATGGTGTAGTGGACTGAGTGTTGGATTATGACTCTGGAGACCAGGGTTTGATTCCCTGCTTGGCCATGAAACTCATTGGGTGACCTTGAGCAAGTCACATGCTCTCAGCTTCAGGGGAAGGCAATGACAAACCACCTCTGAACCAACCTTGTCAAGAAAACCCATGATAGGTTCACCTTAGGGTCACCATAAGCCAGAAACGACTTGAAGGCACTCAACAAATATGGTATTTCATTTCAATGATAACTCCAGATTTCTAGTTCTCACCCTCAATGCCATTTGGGGATGGCAGATCACATTTTGAGTGACTCTTTTGAGGGAGTTTGCTTGAATAAAGAGATGTCAGCTTTACCAGAGAAATAATATCCAAAATGTATCTGTTTTTCCAATGCTGCTTTTTAAAGTGTATATCTCATATGAGGAAGATGTATTTTGAACAGAATGGCTGGAGCCTTAAGAAAGTGAAGAGTCTCAAAAATTGTAACACCAATAAGCTGCATCAAGGCAAAGAGTTCAGGGAGCCTGAGGGACTCAGCAGAGGCCAGAAGGGCCTTGCATTTCTGAAGAAGAGAAAAGCTGCTGGAAAGCAATTTTATGAGAGAGAGAAAAAAAAGCATCTTCCTGTTAGAGAGGAAGAGAGTTTCAAGGTGCTTGAGAAATGGAAAATAAAAAAGAATGCAATTAAAAGCAGATATGAATAAAGATCAGGTGAGAGAGGATGTCACCTCCCGGCCTTTGGAACCGTATTTCTGCTGTCTCCTGAAATTATGTTTTTCCTGAAACAAAGGAACAATGTTATGGAAAAATGGGTGCCAGGTACTTTAGGAAAATGAGACACAGTGAAGCGGATAAAAGAGACAAAGACAATAGCAGTCATCTGCAATAAACCGAAGGCAGCTGAGGTTTGAGACAAAAGTCAAAAATTCTGAGCCAGCAAGATGACTGAAGCAGGGGAAGGAAGGAGGGGAAGCCTGAATCACAATAACATTTGAAAGACATGGACTTGAATATTTATCAGTGTCACTATGAGCTCAGCTTGGAGGCCTTGGTTCAGTTACCAAGTTTCTCTGCCTTGAAGATGATAAACAGGAAAATGGTGCAAGAACTACTGCAAACTTGGTTGTGGTGTGCCTGTGAAAGGCCTCACACAGGCTTAGGAGTGTGTGGGCATGTGATTCTGGAGCTGTTATAGTGAAATGCTATTTTAGTGGTAAAGCAGAGTTTAGAGAGTTACTTTTAAAAAAGTCATTCATTTATTCCTGTTACTCATTATAGCATAGGCAAAGTAATTTGTGGTTCTCACTTGCTACAATGGGCCCTTTCTCACTACACAATTATAGCACCCTGATTCCATTTGAACTGCCAGGATCCCAGGATTTTAATTTTAAGAGGGATTTTAATTTTAAGCACTTTCTGGCTGAGAATTCCAAAAACCTCTCCCTCATCTGCAAATATCAGGATCCCACAGGATGTTGCCATGGCATTTGAAATGGAATCATAGCGCCATAATTTCATAGTGTGATGAAGTTTTAAAAAAGTATTCTTTACTATATAATTGCTTTTCACTGCTTTTAGTTACTTCATTGCTTATAGTTCGTTATACCACATGCTTTTAAAAATAGATAAGGGGCTGTCTTTAAAATGTCCTTTAAAAGAAAATAAAAAACATTATATATTGCATTTAAAATTGCAGTTTCCACTCATCACATTGCTTTTGGAATGTATACCATCCAACTTGATTTGGCAGGGAAAGTCTCAATTACTTCTTTGTCACCCCAATTTTCAGCTGTTTTTACAATGTTCCAGTTTTTCTCTCCACTTCCCACTTTTTGCCTTGGTGATCAGCTTACTTCAGCTAATGCAAACTGGTTCAAAGCACAAAAGTAGTTTGTACTAAATAAACTCAGCAGGGGGGAGAAGAGAGGAAAGAGGGAGCAGAATCTTGCTCTTCCCAGTAGATTGAGTAGATCCCCTTTTTCTGGGTTTAGATGGCAAGCAGACAGATGCTCTTGGTCAGCTAGCCTCCTCTTTAGCCATCATCGCCTCAGTCCCAAGTGGCTATTGAGAATCCTTTGTTCCCGATCCCCATCAATTGGAACCAAGATCTTCAGTTGGTAATGTATTATCTTTAGGAAAATCTCAAATTTATTCATCTATCTCACCTCTGATTTCGTTAGCTCTTGTGTGTGTGTGTGTGTGTGTGTGTGTGAATGTCTGTGTGTGTTGTTTATTCTCCTTAATAAACTACAATTAATTTATATTTGCCTCTGAAGTTTTATGTGATTCGAACTTTTGTATAAAAAGGGTTGTGATCCCAGGCTGCGCGTTACCACAGCTATAATTAGCTGATAATAAATAACTCTATAAACATTAATTTGTGGGTGCCCTTCCTGTATCTTATCATTTTTTGTAACACCAGTAGATTCAGTTTTTAAAAAAGCAAACTGCTGCAGACTCTCCTAGCTTGTTTTTCATTCATAGGTTTTGTCATCTTGACCATCTTGTCCTGATTTTCATCTATAAAATGTTGGAGGGTATGAAAATGTAACTTTGTGACACAATACCAGAAAAAAATGTAGTATATGTAACTACATTGCTTGTTGCTTCCAAGTTCTGCCACAGCCAGATCACAGAGATACAAATAAACTTTTGTTGTAGTATCAGGAGGAGGAAAATTGGAGTTGTTACACAAATGAAAGAGTGAAATTCTTTGGATTGCTTTTGTGCAATGAATTTGTATAAAGTAGCCTTTCCTCCCATGCCTGGTCCTGCTGAACAATTATATTTCTTTTCACCTTAGAAGTGACTGAAGGGTTTCTTAAGTGATTAATCCAGTACAGCATGATGAAGGTCCTTAACATAATGTTTTCCCCTTTCTCTCTCTCTTGGGAGGACTGTTCATCTTACAGGCTGCTTTTACAAGTGCTGCTTCTGCACTTATAACTTAATGGGGCCTGTCAAACTACTACACTGGCAATGAGAAGATCACTTCTCCTGAATATGGAGGGCAAAAGCTGAGGCTAAGTGCTGGGATTCAGGCTACACAAATCACAATACTCCTTAGGACTTATCTATGTTACCTATATACCTTTAATTCTCCCCAAGATGTCTGTGTGCTGTCAGCACTATGTGGCACCAAACTCCAGATCAGGTCCTGCCTGTTTGCACAATGTCTAGACCCGATTTGGGGTTTCCACCCTTTGTAATGCATTAAAAAGACTTACCTTTTGCTTCATGTTTTCCAGTAAACTTGGAGAAAAACATGGGAATGATGGGCGGTTACCTTCCCATGCAGTACCAGCAAGCATCCCTGCTGAGTTGCTCCAGAGTATTCTGGAAAATGAAGATGAGCCCCACATCTCCAGTTCTTTGAATTGGAAAAGATCCACCAGATTCTCTGAGGATGCCAGCCACTGATGCAGGCCAAACGTTAGGAATACATTCTTCTAGAATATGGCCTCAAAGCTAGAAAAACCCATAAAAACCTATGGATGCCAGCCATGAAAGCCTTTGACTTCACATTCACCAGATTTTTGGCTGGACTCATTCTTTTGAAATCATATCTCCCAACTTGGCTTTGGTTCTGGTCAGTAGCAGCCAAAATTAAGTCAGGGCAGTGGGATGGTGGAAGGATGGAAGAAGGGCACAGAGATCCTCTATAAGGAACTAGTAATAATGCATACTTTCAAACATTTCACAGACAATACATGTATCCAAGCAACACCAGAATCTGATTAAGATGGCAAAGTTTATTAATGAGGAGGAACACACAAGGCTGCAGCAGTTTGCTTTTTGCCTAAATCTATGGGGAAAAGGAAAGTTTCTGCCCTTCCTCCTGCCTCCTTCTCCACTGAGTTAAATGAGTGCAAGCTACTTTTGCACTTTAAATGCAGTTTGCAGCAACTGAAGTAAGCTGAGGAGAAAGGGGGAAAGTGGGAGGAGGGGAGAAAAATTTGGACATTTTAAAAGCAGCTGACAGCAGAGGCTTAATCAGGACAGGTGGAGAGTATGATGTTGTGCGTAGCTATCATTTGAGGAGCAACCACAGCTTAGTGATAGAATATATGCCTTGCATGAAAAAAAATTGCAGGCTCTAACCCTGTCACCTCCATGAATTGGTGAGAAGGTCGGGACAGAACCAGGATAATACAGGCTCAAATTCACATTCACCATATAGTTGGGGGGACCCATGAGTCAAGTCACCTTGAACTCAAGTTGTGTCACCTTGAATTCACTGGGAAACTATACAGAGAAACAATAAATGCAATCAATCTAAACTGGATATATCCCACAGGTTGTATAAATGAAGCAGAATAATACATTTAAACATATACCTGAAAGCATGATGCTGTAAATCTTCCTCAGGTTTCTCCCCACAAGATATATTTAGAAATATGATGATTTGTGTGAATTGTGCATCCCTGGATGGTGTGTAACTATATGTCAGTTCCTTCAATGTACCACTTTATTCACTGGGATTGCAGAAACAGCCACTGTGCTTTCTCCATTGCATGAGACGACAATAAGCAAGCACACTGGCAAATAAACAATTGGTTTCACCACATCAGTATTCACCAGAAGGGTAGTGTGGTACAATGACCAGAAAACTTTGTGAGCACAATGTAAGATCTTGACCTACATTAAAGTTGAGTTCAATTAGTTATTTCTTTCCTTTCTTCAATTGCTTATTAAGCAATCTGAAATATAAGAAGCTGATGGTGTTATGGATGTAATTCTTTAGGGATGAAAAAGGAGCCTTTTGCAAGATAATTTCTTTTTTAAAATAACAACATCGAACTGCTAGGGAACACTGAATCTGGTTTTAGTCTCAATTACCTTCATCTAAATAAAGCTATTTGAGTGTAAAGGTTCATAGACCTGAATCTAGTTCCCCTGTTTGCCATTTCTATTAAATGCTGTCAAAGAGAGCATCTTGCCAAAAATAACCAACCAGTAAATATTAATTTATACTGAAAATCCTGAAATCATTTTCACACCAAGTGATGAAAGAGAGCCAATGGACACTGGTGCAAAGACAGATAATGGTATGATGTGATGCCAAGAACATACCTGGAAAGAACCATTTGAGCATGGCATGCAAGAAGAGTGATGTATGCCACTTGAATGGTATACAACACAAGAACAAAATAGAAAAAAACACGAAAAATTTCATCCTTCTCTTATCCTTCATCTAGATTGGTGCTTAAAATATGACTCAGCTTTATGTGGTATAAATTTTCCAGCATGGTCCTTCTGCAGAGCAGTTGTTTCACAGACTGATAGCAGGAATCTGTAACCAGCTGCTTCACTTTACTCCTGGCTATTGCTGCTGTAGGTTAATAGAAAGCAAGGCAGGAGAAAGACCTAGGCCAGCATAAGGCAGAAATAATGGAATCTTCTGCCAAAAGGGAGTGAGGGATAAGAACTTTAATGGGCAAACAAACAAAGGATGAGGCCGAAGCCATAGGCGCTTCACTGCGCTGGCAGCTGAGAAGCAATTCTGGAACAAGTGCAGGCCACAGACTCACAATTTGCAATGAATGCATGGCTCACATGCCAGAAAAACTTTGGCTCATTCCAGATCTGTGTGCATGTGTGTATCTATATCTCTGTAACAAATATTTGTTTGTGATAATCATATGATAAATACCCAGGGTTGCGTGGTAAACTGTATATGACTTTTTCTGTTTCTCCAGCTAATCCATCTCAACCTGGGTTTATTCAAACACACCAAATAAGGCCTTCCCAGACTTACTCCAACCATTCCAGTTAGGCAAATATTTATACAGCATTTAATTTTGATTTTGTGAATAGACAAAGGGATGTAATTGGTATTGCTAAAATTCAGAGGTGGAGGAGAAAAAGGGATGCAGATATATGAGGATTTTAGTTTTTGACCTGGATTTGTTGGGCTATTTTCTGGCATGATCACTGTCATTTTTTAGTACCATGAATCAAAATAAATCTAGGTGGAGCTAGGGTTTCAAGGTGTCGGTGCACCACAGAGAATTGTTGTGGTCCTCTGGGTTTCCAAATGGGGAAGAGAATCCTCAAGCTAAGGAACAGTAAAAGCAAGGAAGTTGTTGTTATGTATGGATTTTAATTTTGGACACCCATTTCTATGAACGTCCTGCTGACACCTGGGCTTTCTCAGCACAAAAAAGTTTACATATATGTGGCTCTTGTGCAACATCAGTATATCAGAAAGCAAGGTGCCAAGATAGAAGACTAGCGAAAAGGGTGGTGGTTACATGTCCTTGGACCTACTGTGCTATTTGGAGCAAGGAAGGGAGTGAAGTGCCAGCATTGCAACTTGTGATCCTTCTTATTGCACAAGCTGAGCATCAGTGACACAAAGCTTGAGTGAAAAGAAAGCTCCCTGAGGTCTGACAGTGAGCACTTCACAAGCTTTAGTCACAGCATAGGGCCTAGAAGAACTCTATATGTGCCATGTATGCTGTAGTCAAGATCTTGAGAAATGTGAGTCCTAATCTTACAAGAACAATGGCAACTGCTGCAGCTATTCGTGGTCACACTTCGCCACCTGCCCAGCTGTTGGAAAAAAATGGTGTCCACCTTCCCCTTCCCAGTGTGCTATAGTTCTTGGTTACCCAAGTTTTACCCAGATTCTGAACCTGTTTATATCTTGCCTGTTACCACAACCATCTGAATCAAAAACAGTCCCAACTTGTCTCCTGACCCTTGCATCTTCACAAGGTCACTACAGCATGACATCACAAAGGTTTTCCTTGGTGACATCACAAAATCCCATCCTAAATCTGTTTGCTTTCAGGATTATAAGAACACTTTTTAGACACTATTTCCCAAGCAATGTACAGAAGAGTTCCATGAAATATCTTTAAATATCACATTTAAATAGACACTGAAGACAACAACAGAGCCAAAACATTCAACTAGGACAGCATTTTTTTTACCTATTTCCTGAAAGGATACCAAATAATATGTTCATAAAACAACATTCCAAGGCTTCAGGGCTGCCACCAAAACAAACAAACAAACAAACAAACAAACAAACAAACAAACAAACAAACCCAAGCCCCCCTCTGCTTTTTGTGGACACCAATTTGGCTGCCACACAAGATAAAACCTGAATTAGGGCTTCAGAGACACATATCAAATTTTGGGGAAGGTCATGTGGGACTTCATATGAGAATCATTGGCAGCCCAATCCTAAATAGTTTTAATAAGAAGAAAGCAATGTTCCTTATTTTAATAATTTTATGTTTTAACTACTTGTAATTACAGAATAAAAAGAATTCTGTTTTGTATGCTAACAGAAAAACCCCTATCAAAGTTTGCTGTTATTTTTCAAAAGAATATTTGCTGTTGTTCTACATAATAATAATAATAATAATAATAATAATAATAATAATAATAATTTATTTATATACCGCCCTGTGGCGGACCAATCCGGGCGGTGAACAAGATAAAATCCCATACAGTATAAAATCAACAATTTCCCTCCTCCCCCCTTAAAAAATTATTAAACCATCTACATCATCTACTTCGTTAAATCAACATAACAAGTAGCATCTCCTTGACTGACCTTCTTCCAGCCCACTTGAAGAGCCAGCAGCAAGATCAGACAAAGGAGGTCCATTCAGCTTTGGAGTACAAAAAAGAGAATGTTTACATCCCCTCCTGCCTGCAAATGAGGGTGCAACAGTGACTTGTGATGGGGTTCTGCTTTGATTGTTGCAGTCACTCATTGGTGAAAGAGGGTGGAAACATCATGTGCCTTGTGTCCTAACCAGAAGCTGAATGGGCCTCCTTCAATCTGATTTAGTGGCTGGCCCTTAAGGTGGGCTGGAGCAGCATTTACATAATTTTACAATAAGACTACATAGTCATACTGAATACAGAGCAGTTATAGATCTGTAACTCTAGGTCCAGAATGACAAACCTATGGCATGCATGCCAGAGATGGCATGCAAAGCCATTTTCCCCAGCACACAGAGGGCAGAGAGAAGGAGGAAGAGACACACACTTGTTTCTCCTGCTTCTCAGCCATCCCAGGACTTCAGCTGCCTCTCTGGAGAAAGCTGAAGGCTGAGGATGGTGCAGGAGGAGGAGGAGGAACAGTTTTATGCCTGTTCCACTTTTTCCCCCTTGCCCCCCCCAGCCTTCAGCTGTCGCTGGAGAGGCAGCCGAAGGCTCAGGAGGGCAGGGGGAAGAGGGCAGAAGTCCTGCCTCCAGCACCAGGTAACACCCAGTGCCAGAAAGCCTTTGCACTTGCCCCCTAAAAGATTCACCATCATTGCTCTAGGTTATGAATCTGTAACTGCAATACTGAATACCAGCCACTGATAGTAACTTTTGAATTCCCCAGGTCATAGAAATTTCCATAGAAATCATTCAAAATTAGAATTTGTTAATGAAAATGTGCTGTCTTTCAGTAGTGTCATTTCAAATAGCCCTACCACTACACCTTGCTAGGTGAGGTGTAAGATAGGTGAATTCTTCATAGTGGGCAGAAATGAACATGATACAGGTAGATAGAAGCTGAGGTTTTCCATGAAACAGAAGAGAAACTAAGGTAGATTGTCAGTGTGTGTCAACCAGGAATGGATCTTGGGAGAAAGGTGGGATATAAGTTCAATCAATCAATAAAATAAATAATTCTTGAACTTAAATAACTCTTGAACTCAAGATCTAATTTATTTTTTAAAAGAGGTCTCTGCAAACTCTCCCATATCATGCTTGATCTTTTCACCAGGATGCAGCTATGTCATATGTTTGCAGTTTTATACACTTGTCCAAAATCAGCTGAGATACATGAAGAACACAAATAAAACTAGAACTTAACAAGGACACAAGTAAATCACTATAATATAGATGTGAATTTTCTGTAAGCTGAAAGCAAATACCATGTGAATTATTGAGTCTGGTCTTCTGCTGGCATTTACCTGCATAGCTTCATTCACTTTGTGGATCTTTGCCAGTTAACATTGGGGGTATATTTTGGTCTCGACCCTTTTTGTAGCAATAATTAATTTCAGAAAGTTGATAGTTAAGTGCTTTTTCACACTATGAATGATGGGATACATGGTTGCATGACTAGTGATTGCCCTTATAAATGTGATGAACCCAAGTCATTTCTCCTGATGTTTGGTTTCACCGATAGCTACATATTCTCCCTTTCTTCCTTTGCATACACTGAGCAGAAAGAAACACAGAAGGTTGCGGGGGGGGGGGGGGGGGGGGGGGGGGGGGGGGGGAGAGATAAAGTGTCATTGTGTAATGCAAAATACTATTCATAAGTCATGCAAACACTAAATCCTATGTATAATGAATCTGTCCTTTAGGGACTGTTCTTTCCATGTCATTGTCTGGTACTTATGTTGTTGTTCATCTAGCTAATTACCGTTTTGAAAGGTATAGTCCTGCTGTCATGCTTAGATTAGCGGCAAGTGTTTGGCTGGCTACTTTCTTGTCACAGTTGATAATTATTTAATGAGTTCTGTTCTTCCCCAGGAAAGTAAGATTGGGAGAGAATTGGACCTATTTTATCACAGTGGCATTGCTGCGTCTGTTGGCAGGTTTGACAGCAGCTGAGCTGGATTCCACTAAGGCGGGAGAAGAAGAATTTCAATAAATTGCTCCTGAATCAGTCAGAAGCAGGGGAGAAATTAATAGTGATGAGCAAATCTCAATAGAAACAGCCTCATCAGGTTGTGTGCTGCCAGGCTGTCTCCTACAGTGTTAAGCTTTTGTGGGGTAATGGAGGAGTTCTCTAGCTCTGCAGCCTGGGTCTTTTTAAAGCTAAGCATGTAGCAGGAGAACAATGAAAAGAATAAATAAAACAGCTAACATGGATGAAACTCACACATATGCATGTATACATATATTGTTTATGATGTCTTGTGAAGTGAGGCCATCCTAGAAAAGAGATCCATGTGTTTGATTTAGGCACCTGGAGAGCCAGTGTGGCATAGTGGTTTGAGTGTTAGACTATGACTCTGGACACCAGGGCTCAGTTCCCAGCTTAGTGACCTTAGGCAAGTCACACTCTCCCAGCCTCAGGGGAAGGCAATTTCAAACCTCCTCTGAACAAATCTTGTTAAGAAGCCACCATGATAGGGTCTCCATAAGTTGGAAATTACTTAAAGGCACACAACAACAACCAAGACACCTGGAGTCTCTCAACTCAGGAACTTCAGCAGAAAGACCCCACAGTGCTCAGCCAGAAGGAACTTCCAGTTTAACTGAATGCTGCAACAATACTTCTATAATAGCTATCAATAACACTATGGAGGTCAATCTTTGGGCCATGTCCTATGGGAAAAAAAGACTTTTTCTGGTCTTAAAACAATCCATGAGCAACAAACATGCCTAAAGTGCTTTCAACACCCTTAGGGGACATTTGGAGGCAAAAATTGTGTGTGTTTGTGTGGCAGGGAGAATATAAAAATATGCACTCACAGGTTTCAGGTTTCCCAACATCTAGTTGCAGGTACTTCTGAATGGACCAGGAGGCCAAATCCACCAAAACATGGAAAATTCTCAGAGATTTGAGTGGGTTTGGAACAGCTCCTAAATGAATTACTTTCACTTGTACAAGGGACATGATTCTAAATTATGAGAAATTATAGTGAGACATGATGTGGTGAAAATATTTCCTAGTAAACATAATGTCAATTTATGGGCCAAACTAGGCATGACATTAATTGCATGAATGCAATTAACAGGCACATCTTTTGTTATCTAATAAGCAGCAATATCCACAATGGGTTTTTTGTTGCAGTTTAGGAGGCATTAGAAGACTACAGAAGCCTCATACTAGTCACTACCAGCAGTTCAAGACTTTCACTCATCCTGTACTTTCCTACTTGAATTTTTTTTCATTTTTTTTTTTCATTTCCACAGCACAAGAAACCTCTTTGTGTGAGCTAGCCTCTCAGCTAGAGTGCACTCAACACCTTTCCATTTGCTGAAAAGGGAAATTATTCTTGAACTGAATAAAGATCACAGGTTTCAATCAACGGCACTTCCTATGGGATGAGTAATTTCTACAGCTCAGAGGCTAAGATCCTGTTAAGGGAAGGGAGAAGATCAGCTGGAGTTTCAGCATTTTTCTGTCTATTTCATATGAAGCATGTTGGTTAGGCAGGCAAATGAAAAATGCATGACTCAATCAGCAACAAGGACCTTGATCCGAGCATGAGACAATGCAAAGCATTGAAGATTTATAGTCTTGCTACCAGAATCCTATTATCTGGAGCAGCGGCAACAATAACACTTTGCAGATGATATCAGAATGGCAAGAGTGCTTCTCTTCCTGTTGAACATGAGAGGATGGTTTTTGTTCCTCAGCCTGCCAAATGAATAAGTGGACAATTTTTTTGACATGGGAACTCAAACTTCTTCAGAACAAAAATAAAGGAGAAAATGCTTTAATGGCAGGAAGAGAGTGTCCTCTCTGTGGTGCAATAGAGATCATTTTGCCAAAAATAATAATCTTCAATTTGATACTCCTCTCCAGAAAGCCAAACACTTCAGCTGTCCCTGTTTTCTGTACTCATTCTTGGTTAATTATTGTAGCACAGGAAGTTGCCTTACAGTGAATCAGACCGTTGGTTTGTGTTGCCCAGTGTGGTCAACAGGAAATATCTCTCCAAATCTTAGGTAGGATTCTGACCTCAGCTGCATCTACACTGTAGAAATAATGCAGTTTGACACCACTTTAACTTCCATGGCTCCATCCTATGGAATTCTGGGATTTGTAGTTTGAGGTACCAGCACTCTTTGGAAGAGAAGGTTAAAGATTGTAAAACTATAAAACCCAAGATTCCAAAGGATGGAGCTACAGCAAAGCAGGGCCAAACTGAATTATTTCTATTGTGTAGCTGCACCCCAGTCTTTCCTGGAGTTGTTGAGAGTGAACCATGCGCCTTTTGCACAAAACACATATATTCTATTGCCAAGCTATAATTCATCCCAGATTACTCATATCGAAACTTAAAAATTAGTGGATTGGATCCTGTTCATAATCTCAGGTAGAGTAGATCCACTGAATGAACGGGAGTTACCAATAGGATTGCCAATAGGATTCAGGGCAGTGTGCTATCTGGAGTTAGGGGGTACAAAAGAACACTAGATTATTTTCCATCACCCTATTACTGCCATCTTGAGCAGAAGGACAGGCTTTTCTCTGTGTCTCATAGCCAGGCTGGAAGCATGTTTGAATGGAACAAGAAGGAGGAGTTTCCATTGTTGGCCCAGTTTATGGGATGTTTTGCCCTGTGAAATGTGGTGGAATCTCTCCTTCACTGTTGTTCACTGATTGCAGAAAACTTCTTTCTTTTCCTCCCATCAGCTTTTTGTTTCACACTAAAAGTTTAAAACATTTGCAATTTAGTTTAAAGGTAACCTGCCTCCTAGTTCAAATATTCCCTTGAGTGGTACTTTTCTGTCAAACGGCCTTTACAGACTGCCAGAAATAGTGCACATTAAATTGAGGCACTGCCCTGGCTCAGTGCTAGGGCGTCATGGGAATTGTATTTTTTTCTGGGACATTGAGCCTTCTCTGTCAGAGAGCTCTGGTGCCACAATAAATTACAGTTCCCATGATTCCCTAGCACTGAGCCAGGGCAGTGCCTCAATTTAATGTGCACTATTTCTGGCAGTTTGCAAAGGCCCATAGATGTCTTGATAAATACAGTGTTTTTTGGGTTGGTTGTAAGTCTTGTCAAAGGCCTTGCCTGCACAGGCCCATTTCCCCATTGTTTTGGTGTCCTGTTTAGATAACACATGGCCCAAACCCCAGTGTGGGCAATCTGGATGACATCTGTCATGCCCTGCACCAAAACTGAAGCATAACAAGGTTAACACAAATTTTAAAGGCTTACCTGTTGATCCAGATCTTCCATGAAAATCCAGAGCCCTTTGTTTCTGTGTGGCAGCAGCTATCTGGATGTGGGTGTACTGATGGACTGCCTGGCATGTCCACCACTGCCACGAGTTTCTCATTCTGAGGTCAGAAGTAGGTACCCAGCATGTGACAGTCACTAGGTGTCTCATTCTGACCTCAGAAATGAGTGACCTGTGGTGGCAGCAGATGAATCAGATGACCCAACGGGATGCAGGTGCAGACAGCTACCATGGTGCAGGGACAGAGGCCAAGGTAATGGGGCAGGTTGGGGTCATTGAAGAGCCAGGGTATTCTGTTTTTTCCCTGGAATATCCTGGTCAGTGCAGACAAAGCCTTAGATGTCCAACTAGATTCACTGTGGAACTAACCACTATATGTGTGCCCATCCCATCATCACTTCTCTTATGACCATTTTGATCACCAGCTGCCATTTATATTATATTGTTCCTTGCTAATGTAATATTGTGGCTACTGTAGAGTCCTGTGTCTTTCAGAGGTTTTGGACCTCATTTCACATCAACTCATGTAACCATGACTTATGACCAGGAATTCTGGGAAGTGTAGGGACCACCATCTTGAAAACACTTGTCTTGTCTGATTTTCAAGCTAAGCAGAGTCAGGCCTGGTTAGAACTTGAATGAGAGACCAGCAAAATATAGAAGAGATCTCTAGACTGGGCTAGGGAAATTTTTCCTGAAAGCCTGGAGAGTTCCTGCTAATCAGAGATAGAAGAACTGGGCTGGCAGCCTGATTCTGATGAAGCATCCTCTGATGCATCATGTTATGGATGAATCTTGTACAGTGTTCCCAATGAAGAAACAAAGGGCAAGTGTTTACAATGTGACTATCATAAAACATCACAGATTGTGTAGGTGATAATACCTGAAGCCCCTGGCTTTGTTCTTCTCTTTTCTTGTTGTCACTTCCTCTCTGCCAACCACCTTCATACAAGTGGGTAGTATCAGTGACAAGGAGAAGAACCACCAACCATCATTTGCCTTGTCTTCTCCTTCTTCTGAGTTGTCAGAAGGAGGACAGATGGGAAAGGCAAATTAATGGTATGTTGGCTCTCTTCTATGTCCTGCAAGAGAGCAGCGACAAACACTAGGCCCACTAGAGAAGTTAACTATCACCACTGTCTGAGGTGCTTGACCTCAACAGTAGCTATTAACACAGCAGAGTATGGAAGCACAAGCTCAGTTAGTAGTATTTGGCAATATTGCACTGACTAACCTTGAATGAGGCACAGACACAGTTGGATTCTTCCAAAAGTCCTTGGAGGCTTTTATCACTTGTTGCAATATGTACAAGTTATATAGAAACTCTCCTATAACTCTCTCCAACATTCACTATCTGATGTACACTTTCTACAAACAACACACCAACTCACTCTACAAACCACTCTCTTCATCAAATCACTATTATCAACCCACAGCTGCCCTGGGCTTTAGAGCACTTATATATTGTGCTGATGACTAAGGGTTGAAACCTGGTTTTACGTTTTACTATTTTACACTGTCTTAAAGCAACATTGTTCCCAACATGGTAAACAGCAAGAGCAGTGAAGAGTAGCGAGTCAGGAACAGTGAGTTTTCTGAAGTCAACTTTCCTATATGCCCCTATCCAAAATCCCATGACCCCTGGAGTCAGTACTGAAGCTGCACATGGGAGAAGTGATAGGATGGAGTTGAACAGGTAGCATCTTTTAGGCTGGGACTCATGTTTCCCTTTCCAACCCAGTCTTTTCTCCAGAACTATTGTGTAAGATTGTCTTTCTTGAACAAGTTTTCTTGGTCCTGGGAACTTGGTAGCAATTATAGTAAACAAAAAGTTCAAGGACTGACAACTGCAGACATTTATGAGTTTGGTTAAGCTCATAGGTTCTTGGCACCTGCTGTCTCCTTATTTTGCTATAGCACAGTAGATGAAAAGTTGCTATAACTTCTAATACCTGTCTTGCATTTGATATACCCAGTTATTACTAATGTTGATTTGGATTGGCTGTTCTTTTCTTTTTTTGTCCAGTTTTATGTATCAAATTTTAAATATGACATGATAACTATTTCTACTATGGTCTCCTGTAGAACCACTAAGCCAAGATGCTCAGGAAATGACCATCTAAAGATCAATAATCAATTCTAGATGTTGTTTAGTGGACCTGAAGGAAAGTACCTAAAATTAAATATAGCATACAGTGAGAGGGATGTTCCATGAGACAAATTCACACCTACACATCATGAAACACACAGAGAAAAACACTAATCAAGAAGAAATGTTTTAACTTGAATGGAATTCTTATAACTGTGCTGAGCTTTCCATGTGGAAAAAGAAGCAGGATGGTGTGAGCAGCTTCCCGCTGAGGAGCAGAGGTCATTTCCTGCTTTGAGAAGAAGAAGGCATGTGACATGGGGATATGCTGGTAAGAATCATTGGAGATTGTTATTAAACATGTGGTTGGAAAAAATTCAGTAATAACAGTTGGACAATAACTGTGTTGAAGGAAAGTTTTTCTTCCTATTTCTTCCAGATTGGGGAAATACAGTTAACATGAGCTTTGTGTATTATTTTGTAAGAACTCTTATTTCTTCACCTCATTGGTTTGTAATTGCTTTTATTCTCATTGTTGAAGTTGTAATTGTAAGTATCGATGCTGGTAACCAATGGCATGGTAAAGCCAGACCATGAGGGAGCATAGATCCTAGAACAAGGGGGCAGGGGATATTATTTCCTCGCAAGATTAGGCTGGGGTGTGTGTGAGCCTTCCCAAAATGATCAGGTAAAATTGGACCACAGAGGCACTTATGTGGCTGAGTCTTTCCTCAAGAAAGATAATTCAGACATGTACTAAACAATGATTATTTTTTTCTATGCTTTCATTGGTATTCAAACAGTTATTGGTTTTAGCTGGGTGACAATGATGATGATGATGATGATTGTTTTAATGTAGTTTATTCTGTGCTTTCATTGCTTTATAAAGCATATCTACAAGCATTCAAAATGAACAATCTGTCCATGATGAATTCCCCCTCACCTTAAAACATTTCTGGGGTCCTTGAGGGTTAGTAAACCTCCACTAGTCATTTCACAACAGAGGCTGTGAGGTCCTGTGATGGAGCCATATTTTTCAGGCTTGTAAAGCTGGAGCTGAACTGGAATACATGTCGGTGATGCTTTCATTTTGAGTTCCTGCATGGCAGGGGGGTTGGACTGGATGGCCCTCGTGGTCTCTTCCAACTCTGATTCTATGATATGATCCTCTTGCTAGGTAGCCTATGCGAAAAAATGGCTGATCAGGGATGTGGTGAGTCCCAGGACTCCCTTAGCCAACTCTCTCTCTCTTTCTCTCTGTGTCTCTATGTATCTCCCCCCCTCCATCCCCATCCCTTAGATCAGGGGTAGGCAACCTTTCCCCTTTAAGGGCCGAGGGACTTCAGCTCCCAGAAGCCTCAGCCAAGTTGGCCAATAGTCCCATGTTGGCCAATAGCTCATGGGATTCTGGGAGCTGAAGTCCCTCGGCCCTTAAAGGGGAAAGGTTGCCTACACCTGCCTTAGATGCTGGAAGAAGAGGGAGGGGAAAAGCCAGCTTACCTTTGGGATTTCCTGATTCATGAGGAGAACCTGCTGACGGCACAGCCCACAACAGCCCAACAACTGACACACAATCCACACTTTACTTTCCCACAGCAAAGAAGGACCCGCTATTACAGACAGCTATTTGTGGCTACAAACTGTGCCGCACCATTATTATTTTGCATCATTCTGCTGCAAATGCATGTGCATGAGTGAACAGGTGCTTCACCAACAGCTGCCAACCATTCTCCCCAGTCCAGCCAAACCACTAGCCCATTGGATACCCTGTGTGATTGGCCAGTCAATAGCACAATCCATCTACTGCCTGTATGGCACATCAATGCATCCGGTGACACATTGGCACAACATGATCATGGTTCCCCCTCTGTACATACCCCGTTTCTCTTCCATCCTCCCATGGCCCCTTGTTGAACTGGCCATGTATTGTTGGGATTTGAGATTCTGGGGTTTGTAGTTTTGTGAGATATTTATCTTTCTCTGTCAGAGAGCTCTGGAGCTACAACAAACTACAAATCTCAGGAGTCCATAGGATGGAGCCATGATAATTAAAGTGGTGTCAAACTGCATTCATTTTGCAGTGTAGCAGCATCCCTAATCTCAGATTGCTTGGAACCATAATATTACTGCTGTTTGTGGTATACCTCTATTGGCACTTCCCATTTCCCCCCTTTGTTTGCCTTCACTTCTTTCTCTCCTTTTTTTTTTTAAAGGTGCTTTTTAAAAAGTACTTCTTAATGGCTTACTGAACAGGTTTGCATCTTCTGTACTGGAAATCAGTCACAATCACTGTGTTTCCTGTGCAGTGTAGAAGTTAAATAGACATCTTTCCAATGGATGAAAATAGGAACACTGACACAAACTCAAATTTGTGCTCTTTTGTGTTTGTTGACCTACTTGCCTCCAGGATGCTTCTGTACAGAGGTTGTCATTAAAGTTCAGCTGCAGGCACCATGCCACTGAAATTTGTTCTGCTTAGTTGGAAGCCCACAGAGGATGATGAACAAACAGATGCAGATAATTCAAAGCTTTCATTCAAGATTCCTAGCAAAAGTAGAGTCATTTTCCACATGCTTGTCAATGGGTTGGATTTCCACACTGGAATTCCCATATGTACAATCTAGTGTGGGAGAAACTTGGAATTGTGGTGTGAAAAAATAATAAAGTGGCATAAACACTCTCAGGATCATAGTTGAAAAGCAGGACCTTTCATGGATATGGACACTCATGGACTCTATTTGTCTAACCCAGTCCTTTGCCATTGTACCTTAAGACATGCAGAGCATTTATACTTTACAGTTTATAAATTTTTACCAACCACAGTAATTCAGAGCAATTTGTTTCTGAGAAAGCCATTTCAGTGTAAGGCAGGAATCCCTGGCACTTTAACATGCATATTTTTCTTTTGTGTTCTGAATTCTATGGCATTATGAGATTTTAATAAAATTAGCCCCCTTTTTATCAGTTTACTAATAAAATTCACTAATAAAACCAATTCTAGGCTGCCTAGAAAAATAACAGGTTCTACATTCTCTATCTAATAAGGTTATCTACATTACTGACAGGATAGATAACTTAAAAAGTGCTAAGCTCTCCCCAATCTGGGGTTCCTTAAGAAGCACTGGATTATAAACTCCCCTGTGTACACATTAAAAGTCTTCTTAAACAGATATTTCTTTACCTGCAGATGAAAAGAAAGCGGGCAAGGAGCCAGCCTAAACTCCAGTGGAAGAGAGTTCCAGAGGATTGGAGCAGCCACTGAAAAGGCTGTCTCT
>CM034701.1:361342512-361373316 GCA_020142125.1 Phrynosoma platyrhinos
ATGATCACAGAGTAGTCTCTGACAATGCTGGCTCTTCAGCGTAGTAACGGAGATGAGCACTGCTCCCTACGGTCGGACATGACTTGACAACCTTGTCAACAGGGAATACCTCTACCTAACCTTTAAGTGACTAACTACCAGCCTGAAGCTCCAAACACATAAGATCTTGGGGAAATTATTATTAATATTGGACTACAGCTTCCAGAACAGCCATACTGGTTATGGGATTCTGGAAGATTTTGTCTCACCCAAAGTAACTTTCCTCAGTTCTGATCCACCTTGAGAAGGCCTGAACTGACTTCTGAATTCATGCACAATGAAGTTCTCTCTGGCTTTACTTTAGACTGGAAACTAAAGATGAGTGACATATTTGATTCATTTAATTTTTGATTGTAAAAACTACAAAAAACCCACCCATTTTTAATACTAGGGATCAAAAGAACTTGATATTTTAAAAAATCTGAACATGGAAAAACAAAGCAACAACAACAAATTAACGTTTGAGGCCCAGATATATGCATGTTTAACTCTTCAAAGTTTGGGTTTTAATACCTGTGTTCTCAACCATGTTAGTGCTGAATTAGGTTTGCTACTTTTTTCTTTCCTGACAGACTGCTCACTTTTATGATGGACTGAAAAAAAAAAAACCCTCTCTGTACTGGGAGCTATTGAATTTGCCTGGTGCAAGTGCAGGAAGTTGGTTTTTGAATTATTTATGAAATTCCTTCATGTCCGGGGCAGAAAGAATTCAAGGCTTAACAATGTCAAAGGTGGGTAAAATAAAAATTGATAGATTTCACCATGGAACCTGAAGCTGGGCAAAATTAGACCACCCAGAATCCTCTGTAGTTGGCAATCCTCAGGGATTATCAATCAGAATGATATTAAATGATCAAGCACTAAGAAATATTAAAAGTAATTGTCATCAAATCCTCCCAGGAATAATACAGGTTGCCTGGGAACTATCCTACCCACACTTATTTGAGAGTAAGCTATACTAAACACATGGAGGACAGGTCTAAGTCTACATTGTGCTTGTAAGATCTCCATATTTACTGACATTTTAGTGGTAATGGATGGGAAAATAATTTGCCTTCTGCTTGCAACTGCCTAAAAGCAAGCAAATTAATAACTTACATGATGACCCTTCCCCCCACCTGAAAAACATTTCTGAGGTCCTGGATTTCCACATTTTTAAAACAAAAGCTGTTATTAAAGCTTGCCAAGGGGAGTGTTTCAGCAAAGGGTCTGTGGGGGACACAATGAATTCCTCTTGCTGAGATGAGTTTACTTACCTTGAAAATGATTGAATTGTTGGGGCTTGAAAAATACCTGTTTCTGTCAGGGCTTTCTAAAATCCTGTGTGCTTAGGGGTACTCATTATAATCAACACGTAAGAAAAAAAAATACTTTTTGGGTGACAACTTCCACAATCCTTTCACTAGCATGGCCACAGGCTTTGATAAACATGTGCCTTTTTGTAGGAAGCAGTTGTGCACCACCAAGGCACTCCCATAAAAGGGCACAACTAATTGTGATGAACATAGGACCGCTGTCCAAAATTGTGCTCACTTCCCCTGACATTCTCTCATTAGGATGCAAAGGGATCTTATAGCACCTTTGAGACTAACTGAAAGTAGAGATGGTTGGCATGAGCTTTCCTAGGCTTGAGTCTACTTCCTCAGATACATTTGAAGAAAGGAAGGCTCACGTCTACGAAAGCTCATACCAACAACTTCTATCTTTCAGTTAGTCTCAAAGGTGCTGCAACAGCCCTTAGCATATTGATTTTCCATACTAACATGGCAATATCTTTGAATTATCTCATTAGCTTAAGACAGAAGCATCTATTGTGACAATACTAAGTCATACATTTTTATGCTCCTTGTTCACATTAATATTGACAGCAGTTGGGAGTGCAAAATAGTTCTATCATGGCATGTTACATGGGAGAAGAGGGAGAATTCTGCACAGAATAGCCATTTTCAGTGCTAGCCCAGTGTGGGTCCTCATTTTCTAATCCCTTTCCTACTGTCACTAAGATCAGAGGAATTAGTTTGCATGTAAATTATGAATAGGATGAAGCTGATGTTGTTCATTACATAACGTTTGAATACTAGAACAACTGTTTTGGATGGTCTCTCTGAATTTGCTGCCCTGTTCACAGCTGGTGAATTTAAACAGACATTTCAGCAATTTCTTGGGCGAGTAGCATCTTTAATAGGGTGGGACTTACTGGAAGCAGTGGCAATGATAGCCTTTCTTATTTTATTATTATTATCATTAAATGTTTTAAATATTTCACATATTGTAATAGCACCCTCTTTGGAATGACACACAAGAATGTTGGGGGTAGTGCTTGGAAAAGTTATTGTTTTGGATGACAACTGTCCAATTGGATGACAACTGTCTCCTTCCTCTTTCTTTCATTCATTTTTTAATAAATTGTAGTTTGGGAATCTTTTGGATCAAAAAGCCAAGGCCAGAATCAGGAGTACAGATCAGGAGTATCTCTTATCCAGAAATCTAAAATCTGAAACTTTTTGAGTGCTGATATGATACTTTGAGCTGACAGCTACAGCACTCCTGGCTGGTTCCCCAAAGATCTCCAGTGAAGTACCATATAGTATTTTTTTTTCAGTGAGGATGAAGAGAGATGCGAGGCTGGAAAGAGACACACTTGGAGAGAAACACAAGGATCTCTAAAATGATGGGAGGTGTGGATTTGCGTGAAGCACTATACTTGGATTCCCACCAATTCATAGATCCTCACGTCTCTCTCTAGCCTTGCATCTCTCTCTCTAGTCTTACTTCTCTCTCTAGCCTTGCAAATGCAGTATGTACTATGCTACTTGTATTCCAAATCCAAGATATTAAAAAATAAATAAATTAAAAGTAAAATTTGAACTCCAAAATATTTCTGGTCCCAAGCACTTTACATAAGGGGTATTCAATCTGTATTCACATAATAGAATGACTACTCATGTATGTATAGTATTTTAGAATTCAAGATGCTTTCTGAATACAGTAGTTTTGTACTATTCTGTAGCAGGGAGGACCCTTCAGATGTTGTTGAATAACTACTCCCATTATCCTCCAACTTTAGCCAGAATGGCTGGTGTTGATGTGAACTGAAGTCCAGTAACATCTGAAGAATAACCAATAGCCCATCTCCCACTCTAAAAAAATGCATATTGGTAAGGCCTGTTTGGGTCCATAGAAAAGAACTACATAATATACAGAGGAAAGGAATGAAAATTAGTTGACCATAATTATCATTGCCTTTCCACAAGTATATAATTCTGAGAAACAAAGCTCAGTAGCATTCATTCAGATTGACCCTTTCAGTGAGACCCAAGAAGGTGATGAACAGGTATGGTTTCCTAGTATTCTTTATGTGTGTGTTTATGCAGACATATGCTAACACAAACACATGGTACTCATGAAATTATGTTTCTTTTTTCTTCATAAACTGAAGCAGAAGAAGTGAATGATCAAACAATCAAGGCCAATGTTAAGTTATTATGTATCTTGTGCTTCTAAAAAAAAGGTCATGTTTATAAGTCAGAAATGAAGATTCATAGCATACACGTTACTACTAGTACTTTGCCCCTTTCCTCTTTTATTTGATGCCCCTTTCCAAGACATTTTAGAGCTGGAAAAAAACCCAGGCAAACAGAAACAATAACAGGAGCCTGGAGAAATGATCTATATCTCAGCAAGGGTCTTGGCATTTGGTGGTGAGACCAGGTTGTCTTTCTCCTTCCCACATTCCTGGTTGCACCCTAGACAAAAACAGCTTGTGAGTTTCTGAACATTTAGCAGTTCCAGAAAACCTGTTGTTGAGTTGGCCTTGACTCTTATAATAGGCTACAAGACAGCAGTAAGTGGATCCTCAGATGTGGTGCAGATATGACAGCAGGGGAAGCAGAATGAAAAATAAAAAAGGTTAAGTAATCTCTGTTAACTTCCTATTGACTAGAAGTGAATCTTTGTTTTGATTTCAAGGTTTCCTTTAACATTGTGTTTCTGCTGCGTTTGACAAATGGAATCTACTTATTATTCTCCGGACTTGTAGCCTTGTTCAGGGGCAGCACTTGTTAAATCACTCCAACACGTATTCCTGGAATGTAGCATCTGGACTCTAGCCAGGTAGGCTCAGGTATGAGGGATCAGGGTCTAAATTTTGGCCTAGATGATTATGTGCTGGTTAGATTTTTGGAGAGCTGCTGCCTCCTGGGATTATCTTCCTGCAGGGACAGGCAAAGAAAAGTGTAAACTCATAAACTCTGTGTTCATTAAAACTTTGCTTAAGAATTAAGATGAGTTCAAGCCTTGCTCTGCTTCAGCTCATAAGCAATGGTAATTTTATCATGAGATATCTAATATTGTTGGATAAGGCAAATGGAATAGAAATCATCACATGATGTTATGATGGCAACTAATTCGGATGGCTAATAAGTCCTTGGGGACTTATGAATAATAATAATGACCTAGATTCTAGATCAGCTAGTTAGTTAAGTATACTTAACTATATAGTGTCTCTGATGTGACAGTTAGAAGTAGGATCGCTGTCACAATTTCTCCTCAGGCTGGAGATCTCCTATTCCTCCTTCCTTCTTTTCTTCTTGAAAAATCCTGCCCTTTTGGTTTACTCATAAGTGATTTCAGTTCCATTGGCTCTATGTTATGGATTCATAACTCTGATTGTGAATTGTAGCCAATAATTATTTTGATGGTGATGGTAGTAGTTGCTGTGGTGGAGGCATTATCCCCCACCCCACTCCTGGTCCTCCCTTCATTATCTTCTTTTCTTTCTTGAAAATTTCTTTTCTTTTTGGTTTACCCATAAGTGATTTCAGTTTCATTGATAGAGTTGGTATTAGTTTGTAGCATGCTTGGGACATGAATCCCACCACTGACACTGGTCCTGGACATTCCATATAAGTATTAGGATTTGGAAGTGACAGCCCATTTTAACTTTCCTGTAGTGTTCCAAAGCATCCAACAGAGCATTACAGGACATATAAAATGGTGGCCTGAGGCCCATGAAAGTGTGTGTGTGTATGTGTGAGAGAGATGTTCCTTAAAGTTGGATTGGGAGCTCTCTGTAGAGCCATTTTGTGCATTTTTGTGAATACACAACACACCTACCTTTTGATCACAGGATTGCCAAAAAATGAAAATTCTGGCTGCACAGATGGATTTTAATGGGGTAGACCAGAACAAAATAGCCTTGGGATTAAATAAAGATCATTGACAGAACAAGGATAGTACAGCCTTAAGAATGGAGCCCTACTTGTGATGACCATGCTGTATGGATGTGATGGAACTTGTAGCCTAGCCCATTTGGAGCATACTGTGGAAGGCTATCTTAGTACACAGAATGGAGACCACCAGTACAGTCAGTCCTCCATATCCACTGATTTTTTTTATCTGTGAATTGAAGCATCCACTGCTTGAAAAGCTTTCAAAAATATATAAATTCCAAAAGGCAAACCCTTTTTATATAAACCCTTTGCCATTTTACATAAAGGACACAATTTTACTGCCCCATTGCATTTAATGAGTATCGAGTATCCACAGATTTTAGTATCCATGGGGGGTTCTGGAACCAAACCCCAGTGGATACCAAGGGCCCACGGTACAGAGAATGGTAGGTCTGGGAGACTAGAACAAGAGAAATAGATAATTTTCCTTTACATTTTTGCCAGTAGTAAATATATTTTTAATATTTAGAGTAAATTTGATTAGGTTGTAATAACTGATGTGGAATATTTTTAATTTGTACTAAATTATGGGTGCTGTTCAAGAAAAACAACTGATGAAAATGATGGAATGGGACATAATGATGGCTCTGCCATACTCCACTGATTTAAGAAGAATATACAATCTGCTCCTATGTATGTTTACCAAACATATTTCAGTTAATTTTGGCGTACTCGCAAATAAGTGTGTATAAGACTGTACCAGATGTCATAGTCCTATTATGCCATTGGACAGTGTAGAAAGTCATTCCCAGTAACAATACATAGGTTGGATTCTCCCACATTTGTTTGTTGATTAAATGTGTATGTTTTGTGTGTGTGTGTCTGTGTCTCTATGTGTATTTTTTAACACATGCAAACATACACTACCTGGTACAATGCTTCAAAAATCATTTCTGTCACAAAAATTTGCAGGAACCTCTGTCTATTAAAATGTTAATTTACCACAAAAAAAAAAAAAAAAAAAAAAAAGGGGAGAGGGATAGCCAGAGAAATCCCCTAATTTAGAAGAAATGGGTCGTATGCTCTCCTCAGCAAACATCACTAGTAAAGCTTCATTAGTATGTATTTTCACATAATTCAATTAGCCAAAATACATACAAATGCCAGCAGTGCTGTTCCCTGCTCAGGGAGTGTTGGTGAGGCTTTAAACAGATCTGAAACAAAAATTGCATAAACGGCATGTAAAGTCCTGTGCATACAAAGATACCTTCAGGGTTCTAATAAATTCATGAAACTTTTAAAAGCATGATTTCCTAGCAGGCAATCACTTTTAATTAAGAGGATCACCTACAGCAACACATGTCCTTCAAAAACTTACATTATTTTTTTCTTTTTTGAATTTCAAAGTTTCTGTAGTAAAAGTTGAATTGCTGAGTAGCTTAACCTCAAAAGGCTGTCAGGCTTTCATGGCAGTTATAAACCACTGTGGTGCCTTCTTTATGAGAAGAAAAGATTCTTAACACAACAGAGAAAGAAAGAAATCTCTTTTTACTCATAGCTAGAAGCAAGCATTTCCTCCAAAAGGTCAGAAAACTTTTCCTCAGTTAAAGAATATTTTTAAGGACACTATAGCTACTTGCACAAGTAATCTCTGGTAATTTGCTCCATGAATTAAACATACAATTGAATGTATTTACTATTTCATATAGTGTAGATTTCTTTCTCTCTTTCTCTTTCTGTCACTCTGTTTTTTAAAGGAAATGTGAAGCTTTGTAGAATTTTCAGATTGCCAGTTGAGTAAATATGAACTAGATGTGACATGATGTTGAGCTGAGGACTTTAAAAATAATGGATCACCTCTTCTTCAGTAAAGATGGGTGAATCAGTTGATTTCCATTTTGCATGAGATTTGCTCATATTCAGTCACAAGATTATTTCTACATCAGTCTGTGATATCTGTTCTTTCCCCAAGAAACTGATAATAATTCACATTTTCACATATAATCTACTAACATTAAAATTTTGTATTCCAAATTTTGACTATACACCTTTCTGTATCCAAACTTGGACATATATTTTTGAACTAAGAATTATACCACAAAGTTCAAAGAAATAGTCTAATGTCTTCCAGGAAGTGTGAAAAAGTTGTTTTCTGCACAAAACAATCACATGCAAATTTTGTACAGAATAAATCTAGAATTGCAAATAAGCTTAAAAAACTGCATGGTTTTCAAAATCTTTCTTGCAGCAGGAGGAAAATTCCTAGAATCATTGATTTCTTTGAGAAGGAAATTAGTGAATAATTACATCCCTACTCTGCATATTTTTGCTGAAGGATATTGGACATCTGATTTCAGGAGGTATTTCATGCCTCCTGGCCTGAAGTGATAGCTCTAGTTATCTTGAAAGAGGCATTTATGAGGCCATTCCTTAAACTTTCTTGGATCCAAAGGGGTATAATAATAATAAGCTGTTACATGGTCACAGTAGAGTTACTGTGTGGGACCACTCTTGAATGAAACTCATCATCTGGATTCATTTTAATCTGATTTCAGGTTGATTTATTGTACAGAAACTACCTTGGTCATTCTGAATGATTATTTATGCACTTCAGGGATGCTGTGACTTTGATAGTTCTCATCAACTTTGAAAGTGATTCTTTGTATACTCAATAGTAGGATCCTACTAGATAGACTGTCTAGATTTGGGATTGGGAGCACTAAGGTGTGGTGGTTCCACTCATGTAACAGTATGGGAGTGCTAATGGATAAAATAAAGTACTTCAGTTGTGAAATTCACTACCACATGATGTTATGATGGCAACTAATTCGGATGGTATCAGAAAAGGATTGGAGACATTCATAGAGTTAGGTTATCAATAGCTACTAGACATGATTGATATATTGCAGGGGTAGGCAACCTTTCCCCTTTAAGGGCCAAGGGACTTCAGCTCCCAGAAGCCTCAGCCATGTTGGCCAATAGCTCCTGGGATTCTGGGAGCTGAAGTCCCTCGGCCCTTAAAGGGGAAAGGTTGCCTACCCCTGATGTATTGCATCAGTATCAGAAACAGAATATTTTTAAGTATCAGTTGCTGGGGAAAACCAGTGGAAGAGTGCTGTTGTGTCTTGCCTACCATATACACCTGGTTGGTCATTGTGGGAATGGAATGCTGGGTGATATGGGCTTTGGTCTGATAGAACATTGCTCTTATGTTCTTATGATACATTCAGGCTTGTCACAGCAGCTTTATGTGGCACATGTGGTACACAACACCACAGAAATGTGAGCTTGTATCAAAGTTAAGTGCTAATTAATTATCTGGTATTAGTAATCTAGTATCTGGTGTCAGGGAATGTGGTGGCTTAGTGATTAAGGTGCTGATTCTGATGATTGTAAGGTAAGAAGGTTGGCAGTTTGAGGCCCAACTGCTTCATGATGGGGTGAGTTCCTTTCACTAGTCACAGCTTCTGCCAACCTAGCAGTTTGAAAAACTACAAATGCAAGTGGATAAATAGGTACCACTTTGTTGGGAAGGTAACAGTATTTGGTGCAGTCATGCTGTCCATATGACCACCAGAGTAGGCCTTGGACCGTGCTGGCTCTTCAACTTAGTAATGGAGATAAACACCGCCCTCTACAGTCAGTTCATGTCAAGGGAAAACCTTTATCTTTACTTTTATCAGTATTATACAGCATATCATTAGTTCTTAAATAGATACGGTAGTTGTGGATCACACTTCAAAGCACTGTTTATCATCAATGGCGTGACGTCTGGCTCTCTGAAGCACAATTTTCTACTACATAAGCCTGCTTCAAACAGACATCTGAGTGGACACCGATAGACCCTCTGTGCTATGTACTACTTCTGCATGACTTAGGAGCTGCTCAAGTTCTAGTAAACAACAAAAGCAAAGCAAAGCAAAGCAGCTTCATTTATATACCGCTTCATATCATGCTATGGGATGTCTAAGCGGTTTACAACTATAAGCTCATTGCCCCCCAACAGGGTACTCATTTTAGTGACCTCGGAAGGATGCAGGCCTGAGTCTAGCCTGAGCCCTAGCTAGTATTGAACTCGAAACCTTGTGGTCTATGAGTGAGTGGCTGCAGTACAGGCATTTAACCACTGCGCCACCTGTCTACATAGTGCCATGGCCACCACTCCATCTGGCACATTTCCTTGTCTTGACTGAGATCCTATTAAATGCTAATAGTGTAAAAAGCCCCATGAATATCATTGTGTAGGACTAGGCAAAGAGGGAGAGAGGAGGCGCCTCTCTGGAATGATATGGGCAATATTAGCATCCAGCAGCAACTTGCAAAAGGATGGAGCTGTGCTTGAGTGTCCAACTGGTGCCCAGCACATAAGCTAACCCCAATGCATCTGATTTTGCAATATCCTGGCATAGTTTACAAAAGGAGGTCTATGATGCCTTGTTGTGGAAGTGAGAATGTTATAGAACCAGTGTCATCACTAGGGGTGGGTGGGGGATGTGGACCACACCGGTAACACCCTAAAGGAGGGTGGCACCACTGCTTCTCAAACACCTGCCTTTTGGCAGAAATGGCTGTGGCATTCACCTGCTTCCCTTTACAATGCTTTAAGAGATGAGGGGAGTAAGGAGAAGCTCAGTAGGAGGAGAAAGGAGAGGCCTCAGAATATTTTGAAATTAAAATTTCCAATTTCAAAATTTTAATTTAATTATTTTTGAATTTTTAATTTTTTTAAATTCTTTTTAAAAAATTCTTTTAAAAACATAAAATTTTAACCTAATCTTCACTGTGTATATGTAAATACATTTAGGTTGTGCATAGGATATTGCGATTTGAAGGTATAATTTTAATTTTGCTAGTTGTTTTATGTCATGACTATTAGCATTACATTCAGTGGTATATGGGAATGATGATTTATGAGTAACATTAGTGCAAAAAAGCATTCTGCATGGTGTGGCATGGGAGGAGGGCAATAGGGGATTATACCATGAGATACCGCACCTGGTGACATGAACCCTAGTAATGCCACTGCATAGAGCCATTCATTCATGCTTTGCCCCCACAAAACAGAAAATTGTATGAATATTGTGAATTTTATGAATATAAGATTATGGCCCTTATCTTTATAATTTATAGCAAACAAGGTCAAGAATGAGGCATCATGTCTGACGTCCATAAAGAAGGAACCTGTCGACACTGATGGTGGTGGCTGTCACACCACAGGATCTCTGAAATATTTTAAAATTGGTTTCTTTAGTCATAGGCAAAAAAAGCATATTTTACAGAGAGAAAACAAAGTTCAAAATAAAGAATGTATTTTCAAGAGAAAGGAAGCAAGCTTGATACAGTCCTTAAGAAAATTAACTTTAACTCCAGGGTCATTGAAAGGGTTTTTAGCTGGATATGTATGCTATATGGACATGCTTGAACTGAATTTATCACATTCACCATTTTTAAAGGCTAACTGCCCACCCCTGTCAAGAACCAACTGTGCTCTTTGAAGTCTGTGGTCTTTCCTACACCCCTTCTTACTCTGTCATGGGGAAAGGGTTTTCTCTTGACTGAATTATTATCTAATGTTCAGCTGACAAACTTACCAAATGACTTTGTCCTGCCCTTGGAAGACATTAGGCAGGGTAACTGGACAAAAGGTCAAGTTCTTTTGATGCCTTGTATTTGGAATACCCTCACCAGATAAGCTTTCAGCACAACTTACAAAATTTTATAGTTCAATACTAGCAAGTACATGGCCAAGCAACATCAGAGTGTGGTCAGGATGACAAAAGTTATTAATGAGAGAGTACACACAAGCTAGTTAGTAGAGGCTGCAGCAGTTTGCTTTTGCCTGAGCCTACTGGGAAGGGTGAGATTTCCCCCCACCCACCTCTTCCCCTCACTGAGGGCCTTTGCAAACTACCAGAAATAATGCAAATTGAGTCCACTTTAACTGCCCTGACTCAGTGCTAGGGAATCATGAGAACTGTAGTTTATTGTGGCACCAGAGCTCTCTGACAGAGAAGGCTCAATGTCTCAGAAAAAAATACAGTTCCCATGATTCCCTAGCACTGAGCCAGGACAGTTAAAGTGGACTCAATTTACACTATTTCTGGCAGTCTGCAAAGGCCCTGAGTTATTTGAGTGCAAATGAATTTTGCACTTTTGAACTCAATTTGCATCATTTGAAATAAGTTGCAGACAAAGGTGGAAAGTGGGAGGAGGAGAGAGAAAGTGGGACATTTTAAAAGCCAGTGAAAAAGTGGGATGACAAAGGGTAAATTGGAAGTGGAATTAAACATGGCCCCAACGTTGCATGATACTAATTTATTCTGCCAAATCAATAAGGATGATGACTGGGTTTGTAGCATCTTAAAGAGGTGGTCCTAAATAGTTAAATTATAGTTTTATCTTCCACTTATCCATGGACCATATCAAAATCCATAATTTTGACCCTTAAACCTATCTCAGCTTAAACATTACACTTATAATTGAGTATATACAGTAGTTTATGAGATGGTGAGCCCTGTTAGTTCTGAATTTAATATTGTTTTGGAAATTGAATTTGATTGTATTTTTGTTCTGTACTAGTTTGTCAACTGCACATCATTCTGGGCACTTGTACTGAAAAGTGAATAATAGATTCTATAACTAGTGAGAAGCATCATATATTTTGCGCACAGAAACTTCCTAGTTTTAACCCCTAGCTTCTTGAATTGATCAAGGAATTTCAAGATTAGGAAAAACTTGACCCCTTGGAGAACTGCCAGTCAAGAACAGACAATACTAGACTATGCAGAGAGATTTAATAGCACCTTTGAGATTAACAATTATTGTTACAGGCTATTAGCCTCAAAGGTGCTACAAGATCTCTCTACATACTGATTGTACAGACTAACACAGCTATATCTTTGAATACTAGACTAGTTAAGCTAATGGTATGACAATATCAGTCATATTGCATGTTAAACTCTTAGCACAACCATAGGAAGGGGGTTCCATATTTGTTTTTCTATTTAGTTCTCTTTGTTCTTTCTCTCTCCCTCTCAATGTGTGTGCGTGTATGTTGTATGCCTTCAAGTCATTTCTGACTTATGGCAACACTAAGGCTCACAGCGTTTTCTTGGTAAATTTCTTCAGAAGGAGTTTGCCTTTGCCATTGCCATCTTCTGAGGCTGAGAAAGCGTGACTTGTCCAAGGTCACTCAGGGCCTAAGCAGACTGCCAGAAATAGTGCACATTAAATTGAAGCACTGCCCTGGCTCAGTGCTAGGGAGTCATGGGAATTGTATTTTTTTCTGAGACATTGAGCCTTCTCTGTCAGAGAGTTCTGGTGCCACAATAAATTACAGTTCCCATGATTCCTTAGCACTGAGCCAGGGCAGTGCCTCAATTTAATGTGCACTATTTCTGGCAGTCTGCTTAGGTCGTCAGTGGGTTTTTGTGGCTGAGCAGGGATCTGAACCCTGGTCTCCAGAGTTGTAGTCCAATGCTCAAACCACTACATTATGCTGGCTCAACCTAAACATAATACATTAATTTTATTGTTAAGAGGACATGCTGGATTAATTTTAGAGATCACAAGTCATGCACCATCATTGTAAACATTCTGTAGCTGGATTTCCCCTTCATTGTCATCTTCAAAGTGCAGTCTCTGAAATGAACGATATGTGTTGCAAAAGGGTTGACACCATTTTACTGTACATTATAGAGCAGGCAGCAAGTAGATTATAAAGGACAGCTACTGGACAATTAAAAAAACATTGAGAAGGACACAGCTGCATCACAATGATCAAGATGTGCCAGAATAAATTAGTATCATGCAAAGTTAGGGCCATGTTTAATTCATAGGCTGTGTCTATATTTAGCCATCTTATTATTTGTAATATAATCCATCAGTTTATTGAAGGTTAACACCAAGAATTACTCCTGGGTATTTTGTAGATATGTCACAGGTCACTGTAGCCCTTCTAATCTCAAGCTACTTAGAACAACTGAATGTGCTAGAAAGAAATTATATAGAATATCAAGTTAAATGAAGAGAAAATGCATTCTAATTGCTGTTATCTTACCCAGGTGCTTTTTTTTCCTTTTGAGAAAAGGAACACAGGAGACAAAGGAAATATTATCAGCAGTTAATAAAAGAATACTGTCTTCTGACTTCATAAGTATACCATTGCTGAAATTCAGACATGTATGTGACATATGAAAATGATTGAAGAGAAGAGGACCTGCCACTGTCTATGGAAGCACTCCAGGAATCAGTGGAAATAGGTCTGACAAGAAGCTGGAGAAAAAGGCACTTTGAAAATTGTATGAAATGTAGGAAAAGGATGGAGGGGAAGAGAAAACCCATCCAGAAAAATGGCAGTTTTTGAGCTGAAAACATTAAGTGTGTCCTGAACTGGCACTTACTTGAAAAATAATGTTTGTTTCAAATTTTAAAAAATGAAATTGAAAATGGAGGGAACTTGTTAATTTTCTCATAAGAGTTTACAACTTTGTTTAAAAAAATAGAGTCTATTCTAAATCAGAGTATACAGGTGAGTTCTGGTTTGCAGACCATGGGCATACGCTTGCATAGCATTGTGCTGTATGGGAAAAATATCCAAACTGATAGATGAGCTGCCATGATTCTTCTCAAATTGGAATTTGGACCCTGTAAAGGCTCCTCCACCCTTAATTTAGAACCAGGTGGAAATTTGCATGGGCTCCTAAGTGTTATGGAACTGTAATTCCCAGCACATCTAGCAGAGTAGTAAATGGTGAGAGTACTGGATGCTCAGTAGCATCTGGAGAGCATTTTTGATCTAGACAAGGGATGGGCAACTGTGGGAGGTCCAGGGTCCACATTCATGCCCTAGAACCCTACAGGTTCACATGGAGTATCAAAAAGCAAAGACCAAACCTCTGTGTAGTTGGAAGGCTAGCTTTGCATGCAGACTTGTTTGTGCTGCTGAATTAAGGTCACCATCTATTTTTTTCTGACAGGCTCCTCACCTTTAAAAATTGCAGGACAAGTGGGTTGAGCACATTTTCCTCCAAGTCAGGAATAGCTGTGCCTATTGAGGGCCAACACAGGTGATGAAGAAATTAATTTGGTTCATTATCAAAGTGTGCAAATTTCTTCATATAGTTGGCAGAAAGGATGTTTTAAAAAATCAACTGTGGAAGAAAGCAAAACTGGCAGATTTGTCCTTCCTTCCCAGGCAGCTGGTGCTTCTCTAACATTTTCCTCTTCTGTATCAAGCATTGGTTCAGTTATTTAGTAACGTCAGTATCTTTAGTCAATGATGCATTAATTCCACTTGAGCTGTTTCACCCCTTGGAGATTTGTTCCTTGAAGTTACACTAGGCTGGGTCACGTGGGTGGAAATATCTGCTGTACTTTACTGTCACCCTGAGTAGACTCAAGGTGTTGAATGGTATGGTGCTTTCTTTGATGCAAACAAAAGGGGAGGGATATGCACCTTTGCCTGGAAGCTGTGGCTCTCCAGTCCTATTTGCTTTGTAGTAGTTTCTTCCTGAGTTGGGGAGACAAGGAAATGACATCATACTCTTATATATATAAATGATCAATGACTGACTTAATGGAAAGAAGATCATCAGAAGAGCAGTACCTATTTTACTTGAAGCCACATTGTGTAGCCTTGCGTTAGTGTTCCTTTGGGAGAATATTCCCTTAATTTGGTGGACAAAAGAGGGAGTCTTTTAGTCATATTCATTTTCCATTAAGTAGTTATGATTTGAATTGTCAGTCCAGCTGCATACGAACCACAGTAAAGTAAAAGCATGTGCTCTTTAATAGTAAATAAGGAGGCAATCCAACGACTTGTCTACTGTAGTTCAATGGATTAAGAAAATTTGGTCCATACTTTTGAAAATTTATATATGAATTCTTAGACAGGGAGAGTCTCTTCCACATTTCAACATAAGTAGATATTTTTAGAATATTATGTGATTCCATACAGAGATATGGAAACTTAATTGGGCAGAAATCACATTAAACTATTTACTAAATAAGCAGAGAAGCTGTATAATTCATTTTATTTTATTTTATTTCGATTTATATCTTACCTTTCTTCCCATTTGGGATCCAATTCCTTTATAAGTAGTTTGAAGAATTTTGTATAGCTATGTGGTTAGAATCAGAGAGCTGAAAGTAACCTCAAAAGTCATTACTCCAGTCATGATTGGTGGATATCTAGATTCTGCTTAAAAACGTGTAATAAATGACAACTCACTGCTTTCTGAAGCAATTTCTCCCTATTGTTAACCATACCTAATAATTAGTCTAAATGAGGGAAAACAGAACTGGTAGTAGTAGGGGAGTCACTAGGGGGTGCTGGGGGTGGGGGGTGACACCACACTAGGTGTCACTCTAAGTGGGGTGACACCACTGCTTCCAAACATCTACCATTTGGCAGAAATGAGCTGTGCTTTGCCCTGCATCCCTTTAAAACACTGAAGAGAGGGGGTGAGTGGGTGAGACTCAGTGAGAGGAAAAAGGAGAGGCCCCAGGTTTTAATTATTTATTTTTTAAATTATTTTTAAAAATGTATTTTAAAACATCACATCTTGCCATATTTTTTTACTTTGACCACATGAAACTATACATTTAGGCTATGTGTATGATATAAAGACAAAATTTTAATTTTGCTAGTTCTTTCTCTCATAACTGTGACCATTATGTTCAGTGATATAAGGGAATTACAATTTATGAGTAACATTAATATAAAAAAACACAGCTAAGGATTGTGTATGGTGTGGTACGGGAGGAGGCCAATGGGGAAGTGACACAATAACTTACCACACCGGGTGATGTCAGCCCTAGTGACACCACTGGGTACTAAGATGGGATGTTAGGCACTATATACAAGCAGTAGGTGAACCTACTGTCCAAGCAGTACAGACATTTTTAATAAGCACCTTCCCATTTTTGACACACCTAGACACATTCACACAAAACCCCCATACAGGAACACACATGTGCATGCATGGATACATACATGCCCCATCTCCTCATCTGTTCCAGTTGAGCACAGATTTTCCTCGTTCATGATTTACAGAGGCTACTTTTTACAGTGTTAGGCACAGAAAGAGCTTATCTCTAATCTGTACCAGATCAAAAGTAAGCCTGCATTGAGAGATGGAGCCACTTTCAGAATAGTGGAGTAAAATGAAAACAGCAGCAAATAGCAACAAAATGAAAACATGCCTTTTCCCCTTTCACAGAGCTAAAGGGAGAGAAAAGGATAAGACTGGCTGAAGATGACAGACCAGATAGGGAACCCTATTAGCTGGATACAGTCGGTAGGTCTGGAGCCCCCCCATGGCATGGGAACCCTTTATTATATGTATACCTCCCTGCACTGCAAACCCAAAATTCCATAAAATGGAACCATGGCAGTTAAAGTCAAATCATAATGCTATAACTGAGTAGTGTAAAAGGGCCCCTGATCTAAATCCCTTGTAATTTGAAGCCACAAAAAACATTATTTTGCATTATAAGCCCTTCACATCTATAAAGATGGCAATCATATCAGCTCTTAATTGTCTTTTCTCCAGGCTAAACATTCTTGACCCCTTCAACTTTTCCTCACCAAACTTAGGGCTGAAATATATGGCTTGGATGGGGTGGTATGAAGCCACCCCACCCGAAGATGGATTGGGGTGTGGCAGCTGCACAACGTGGCCCCAATCCACTGTGGTGTTGGTAAAAAAAGGAGCGGTTTTTAACTGCTCCTTTTTTGGCTGTGGAAAAGCCACTGTTAGTTGCTCTTCCACGGCAACGCGGTGGCTTTGTGGCATGTTGGGGGTTTGTGGCATGTAACCACCATGCCCCCAAGACACTTTGAAGTCAGCTGTTGTGTGTCCACTCTGGGTGCCTTCAAGGCATCATAGGGGTGTGCAACGTGTGCATGCCGCACCCTCAAGCCACCTGCAGCCACCCCAAAGGCGGATTTTAGTGCCAGTCTGTATGGGCCCTTAGTTTCCAGATCCCTTGCCTTCTTTCTGGATGCGTCCCAGATTGTTCACATCTTCTGAAAATGAAACTTGTTTAGTCACACGTACTAATACATATATTAGAAAGAGATGATGTATACTTTTTAAGTTTAGAAAAAAATTGTTTTTTTTTAAAAAGCTGTATAACAGCTGTAATTGGTCTATATGTCTCTGCCCCTGCCAAAAACATAGTAGTTAGATGAATGCTCTAAAGGAGCAGAAGGAAGCAGTAGTCTGTGTTACTACTCATTCATACATATAACTCCCTTGCTGAAACAGCCTCACCAGCTACTGGACCATTTCCAGATAAAATTCAAAATGTTGGTTATGACCTGTAAAACATAGGTCCAGATTATCAGAAAGACCACATCTCACTATACATGCCTACCTGAGTTGTAAGATCTTCAGGGTAGGACTTTTTTTGGGGGGAGGGACATGTATGGAGATTATCGCATTTTTAAAAAACTCAATTTACCCCTGCCACATTGAAGTCTATTACAGGATGCAGTCAGTTATTATTGCATGAAAAATGCCACTGATATTGCTGCCCGACTGCATCCCACCTAAAACTTGGCTACAAGCAGCACTCAGATGGCTGATTTGCAAAGTCGGGATGCAGTCAGGTGGTGGCATTGGTGGCATTTTCCATGCAATAATACCTGACTGCATCCTGTAATAAACTTCAAAATGGCACAGGTAAGTCAGGTTTTTTAAAAATGCGATAAATTCCCTGGTTGCTCCCAGGCTTCTCAGTGGTTTCTCCCAGGCTGTGGAACTTTTTTTTTTTCACTGGGAAGCTTGGTTGGACAGCTCTGTGAGCAAATATATTTTTATTTAAACATGCCTTCAGCTTTTAACTGGTTAAGGTAGTGCAAGTAGTGTGCTAGTTCTTAATATGTAATAGAACTGGCCTGTGTTTAATATATTAACTGGTCCAAATTAATTTTTTAAAAGTGCATTGTTGTTTAATGCTTTTTTTAAAATGTTGTATTAGGAATTCTTTTAGCTATCTTGTTTTAGCACACATTGTAAGCTGCCTTGAGTCCCATAGCGGATAACAGCAGGACTTAAATTAAATACATTTTTTAAAATTTAATATCCTGCCATTCCTCCCAGAACTTGAACTTAAAGATAACTTTCCAGGTTAAACCAAATGTTCTATAGATAAAAATTATAAAAGATTATCATTAAAATGTGATTAAACTCTCTCTAGCATTCAGAAAAATAAACATCCATTTGAAAAAAGATATAACATAGTATAGTGTGCTATTAAAAGCCTTTCTCAAAAACGGTCATTTCCTGAAAGCCTCCTGGAATAGGAAAACCTTTGCGGGCTGAAAGAAAGACAAAAAGTCTGATCTCCCTAGTGTTACCCTAAAAGGTGGACACTGTTGGGGGTCCCTACCAGCAACACCAGTGTCTCCTTGAAATCTTGGGGAAATTATGCTCAAAAGAAGGCCTGAGAGAGGAGGTTAACTTGCAGGGATCTTTTCACCTATGTATATCAGAACTAACTGCAAAGAGTACTCCAATTTCCAGTAAATTAGAGTTTTGTTTAAAAATGTGCAAGGGTGCACTCAAACACACAAGAACTGAGGCATTCTCAACAATCATACAAGACTAACAGAAATAAAGGGTTGAACAGTTAGCTAGATAGAAGTTGAGAGTTAAGGAGGGCAACAATTATCAATCCTGAAGAGAGGTCTTTGGAAAATTTAGCACTGCATCCAACACGGTTTAAAGTGGCTCAGATCATATCTGAGGGTTACACAATGGGATCCTGGTCTGTGATCAATGTGATCCTGGTCTGGGGAAAATACTTTTACTCCTTTTTGTACCCATCGAGGGGGTGCTTTGTGTGATCAAAGGCTTTTTCCAGGGCAAAAGGGTTCAGAACTACTTGATGGCTTTAACACCAAAATATCAATGCATTGATTAGACTGAAACAATCCTTTGATGATTGGAGAGGAAGGGGGATGTAGGAACAGGGTATGGTCTCTGAATGATTTATAATGACTTCTTGTGCTTCTATTGCAAGAGGAAACGCAAAGAACCAGGGTGTGCATGTGTGAGTTGATCAGTAAACCCATTTCCTTGTCTTAGTTCTGTCTAGGTCTCCAGTATGTCCTCTGGTCATAATCGCTCCTACACATGTATAACTTCTAGTTTCCACAGGTCATAATGACCTCAAAACATGGCCAACTTTAGATATTAATTATGAAACCACATATCCAATGGAAAGTGTGTAGGATATGCTAACACTAGGAAAGGAGTTCCAGAAACTGGGGGTGGCAATTGCGAGAGTCTTCTCATGCCTTCCCATCAGACGTTCTCCTGATGATGGCAGAACTGAAAGAAAAGCCTGCTCTGCAGGTCTTACATCCTGGGCTGGTTCATAAAGGAGAATACGGTGGAGAAGACAGCCTGCACCCAAGCCATATAGTGCTTTATAACCAACTCTTTGTACTCAGAAACTGATGGTTGTCAGTGAAGCCATTGTAACAAGGAGGTCATGTGCTCAGTTTGCTATGCTATGCTACACTGACAACATGTCTATGGCTGCATTGGGTAAGCTCACCTTGCTGCTGCCAGTATGCAAAGGGATCTTGTAGCACCTTTGAGACTGTGACTGCTGCCACATTGCAGAAATAATGCAGTTTGACATTGCTTTCACTGTCATGGCTCTACCTTATGTAATCCTGGGATTTGTAGTTTGTTGTGGCACCAGAGTTCTCTGACAGAGAAGGCTCAATATGTCACAAAACTACAAATCCTAGAATTCCTTAGCATTGAGCTATGGCAGTTAAAGTGGTATCAAACTGCATTAATTCTGCAGTGTAGATGTAGTCTAACTGTGTGCAAGAAACATAAGATTTGCTGCTGCCAATTTTCCTATTCCACGTGATTTGTGGGATGGGAGAATACATGACTTGGTAATGTTAAGGTGTTCTGAGCTAGAATTGGCTGCAGTTCCAGGTCAACCAAAACTGACGCACATCACTCTTATAAGATAAGCTTTATTGGCAGTAAATGATGCAGCAGGAGGTCTGCAGCAGAGAAAGCACCACTGTCCTTATACTGATGGGTTCTAGCTTCTAAAAGTAAAACTGGGCCCATAAACCACTAATTCTCTTTAGTCTATCCCAGAGCTGATGTTCAAGATCCTTGGGGCTAGTTATCGGTGCTTGGAAGATGGATTCCTAAGGACTGCAGATAATGCGAAAGCAACAAAGGAAATTGATGTGTGCAAGTATGACCCAGGGAGAAGATGTACCTGACATAACAAAGATATGCATCTTTATAATGATAGAAATCAGGAACCCCTTAGAATACACTAAGATTTTGCTTTCTCTAAAACAACTTGCAACTCCTTTTTTAAAATGGATTTTTAAAAGTATTAATATAAAAAAAGGGAAAAAGAGAAAGAGAGAGAGAGAGAGAGAGAGGATGTGTGTGTGAGAGAGAAGGACATAGGTATGAACATGAGTGCTAGTATATACATTGATATAAGCTGCCCATGTGTCCAAGACCACATTTTCTTGAATGTGATCTGTATTTCTATGAGTAAGCAAAGCAGTGAGATGCTTTCTCTAATGAATATTGAATGACAACTTTTTTCTCTTTCTAACCCTATCATCCATCTATCCATCCATCTATTTTATATAAATCTTTTAGCAATAGGAAAATATTCAGGTAAACTATACTTTCAGGCATATAGTTTAAAAGTAAGTGTGCATCTCCAAATCTCAAAAGTTTTTTTTCTGACATAAAATTAATTCAATGTAATACACCCAACCAAAAAGGAGGAGTCACTGAACATACCCATACTGTATGCCATAAGGAAGATTACTTCTATAATGGTGTTCAGTAGTGACTTCTAGTGCAATCAAAACATAGGCTTAATGATGCTGTTTTAATGTTTAATGATTTTTACTGCTTTTAACTATTGTATGCTGTTTTTAAGCTATGTTTTAAATTGGTAGCATTTAATTATTTTTTAATGTTTGTAATCAATGTTTTAGCTCTGCCTTTTTAAAAATATATTGCAATCTGCCTTGAATCCATTATGAGAGAAAGGCAGGATACAAATCCTGGGAATAAAATAAATAAATAAATACATATCCTCTGCACTGGAAAATGTAGAAGAAAGTGCTGAAGAAAATGTAGTTTCTGTTAAAAGAGATTTTAGATATTGAAACTAGGCTGACTTTTCATTGATTGATTTAGCCAGGATAATAAGACTCTTCGTTCCACACAATTCTAACATCACTGATATCAAATGTAGTACTTTTAAAAACCATCCTTGTGGATTTCCACTTCTTGGAGGATATATTTAATACTTCCAACATTCCAGGAATATCTTTGGCACTTAGAGTTGATTTTATATTTAGATATCAGAAGGCGCTGCAAATGTAAATATTGCCATAAGGCACCCAGGGGTAAGTGATTAGTTGGCTGCAATATCGAAAATGACAAGAATTCTTGCTCCAGAGTGATCAATTGATCCAAAGTATATGTTACAAAATCAGCCCATTTCCCCCCTCACAAATTAATGTCTTGCAGTCTTGGAATTAGGACTATTGCACAGAGCTAGTTTAGCATGGCCACATAAATCAAATTGTAATTGACAATAGATCATATGTCAAAGCATCCTAGTAGCAGAAATTGTGGGAATTGCAGCTGCAGTAAACAGCAGTTGTGGTGTCAGCCATGGTTTGCATTCAACTCCATAACAAGTGGGGAAATGGTAGGAAATTGGGAAAAGGCAAAGCTGCATAATTTTCTGTTTTTTTCTTTGGGAAAGATTAGTGCTACTGCTGTTTGTGTAGCTGCTTAAGACAAGGGATGTTTTCACACGTGGCTTTTTGAGGACGCTAGCCGGCCTCCCTCCGGCCCCACTCCGGCTCTTCTTCCAGCTTGTTCAGACGCACGTCACAGAAAACCCCGCCCCTTCCGGTGCCATCCCTGCGTACATCCGGCTTCTAGCTCCATGTGTTCAAACGCACGGAGCCTTAAGTCCGGTGTCCGTCCGGCGTCCGGCCGGCCTCAGCACCTCCAACTCCGGCTTCAGCGGCAGAAAGGTAATTCCGACTTTTAAAAGGAATTAGCCTGCCACCGCTGGAGCCATTCCGGAATGGGGCCGGCGGGAGGTAGGATTGCCTCCACCAGAGCCCTGTGTGAAAACGTCCAAGGATGAGCAACTACATGGGAATCAGGGGTTAATTTTCCTCCCAGCTTGCCTTAGGGTTGAATCCCCCAGCAAGCTCAAATAGCTCTGTTTATCTCTGCAATCCCTCTCAAAATGGCAACAGGAAATGACATCTCACTTCCTAACATCATTTTGAGAGGAATTGCAGAGGAAAACAGTGGCATTTGAGGCATAGTACAGGTTTCTGGGGGCCTTGTGGGCTTTTTTGTGGGCTTCAGAGATCACAAGAGTGGGGTTTAAGGCAGGGGTAGGCAACCTTTTTGAGCCAGGGGCTGGGTTGCTGTCCTCAGACAATTGGGGGGGACGAAGCAATAAATAAATAAATAAATAAAAATTAAAAAATAAAATAAAAAAATAAAAAATGAAAAAAAAATTTTTTTTTTAAATTTAAAAATATGCATGCACACTCTCTCAGCCCCAGAAAAGTCATGGCAAAACCCCTGTGGAGATTTTGCTAAGAAAAAACCCAAGAACAAGTAATAACAACAATAATCAATATCATCATGGTGGGTGTCGGCGGAGGTCGGCGGGGGTGGTGGCAGCGGCGGCAGGACTGGCTTGGGGGCGGTCCAAAGGCCTCGGGGGGCTGCAGGTTGCCTACCCCTGGTTTAAGGGGTGCATGCCACACATATCCCACTCCTGGCATAAGTAGATGAGAAGGATCTAGGCCTATAGGCAGAAACATGTAGCCATAAGGAGAGTACCTCTTTCTTCTTTGTCACTGAAGTTTTCTACTTTTGAGTTCTGAGACAGATTAGCAGACAGAGAGGAGTCACTGATTTTAAGCTTTTGCACTGAGCACTTTAGACCAAAAGCAAGCAAGTAAGCAAATGAACAAATCCTGTATTTGAGCCCCAGTGGGATTAACATGATAGTGGAAACCAGTGTGATATAGTGGTAAGAGTGCTGGATCAGGATGTTGCCCTGATAAAGAAGCCAGCATCTCCAGAGTCTGAATACACTTGGCTGACCACCATATGGCTGGCAATCTGTTTTAGTATGGTTTATTTTATGAAAGTGTGGGCTGATTTTGTTTGCCATGGCTACAGCTGTAGGCCAGGTGAACAAGCAAAACCAACTGGAGGACAAGGAAGGAAATTTAATATACATCATGGGTCGATTTTACAGTACACACTTATAATACTTTCATAACACTTTAAGAAAGATGCTCCATTCCTCCACCTAGCCCTGATTTTATTTTGACTGGCAATGTCTCATCCTTACTGCACTAGGAAGCAGGATGCCAGGAGTTCAGAAGCCAAAGATGCAAGCAGACAGTCCAGGATCCAAAGCCATAAATCCTATACACAGTCTACAGTAGCAGATAACAAGATCAAGAACAGTCCAGGGTTGTAAATCTCAGAGTCAGAAAGACATTCAATTGGTTTCCAGTAACTGCAAGAGGAAAAAAAAACCCTACCTTATAAAGCAGGCTGATTCAGCCCCACCCTGCTTGAAGACTGTATTTCAGGAAGGCATGTTCCTGCTGTATGCACACAGCCTCTCACTTCAGCTATCAGGGAGGGACTGGGTCTGTTCCAGATGCCCCAGGCTTCTTCTTTCTGGAGGTATTCTCTCACCTACCGCCTCCTCTTTCTGTGAATCATTCAGGCGGCTGTTAGACTGAGGCAGAGGAGGGCATAACTATGGTAAATCAGCTTCCAAATCAGAAGCCAGACTCTCAAAGGGGGACCTTAATGGGTGGGTCTGCTTCATCCTCGGAAGCTGAACTCTCAAGCAGGAGCAGGACAAATCAGAGTTTCAGACAGTGGTTTTTCCTGTCACTTGCTACCTGATTTGTATAATTTGACATACTTGGGATTGGATCTAGAACTTCTGGCAAAGGAAGTGCACTGCTATTGAGCACTGGTCCCTTCCCATGGTAGTTATTTTAGAAACAGGCATTATTATGCATTTGGATTGTTCACAATATTGACTGTTGGCTCCCATAGTGGGCAGTAAATCTATTCTGTGTTTTAGGGTGAGCTTTGGGGAGATATCCAAGGTGCTGAACCTGTTTTGAGGACATAATTCAACACCTCAGAAGATATATTTAAACTTTGGGCTAAAACCTAGAACTCATGCACTGCCCCAGTGATATGGGGGCCATATGTTCATAGGACTGGTCACCACAACACAGATTTATTTTTACCCTACTTCTCTACATTTTTTTAAAAAGATAATTTTCAATGGTGTGTTAAAAACAGCAGGATAGTTGATATGTATGATTGGTCTAGGAATTTGCTGAATTTCAAAATACCACTTCAGGCTTATTATGTGTGCAATTTGCAGCAGGGTAATCAAAACAGATAATTTACACTGTAAATAGCTTTATGTTGTACAAACTAGTATTTCCAAGCAAATATTTTTAGAATTTATTATTTGGAAACAAACTACTGATGTCATTGTGGTTTAGACTAAGCAACCCACTAAATGCAGTGCTACAATATTTATGCTTCTTAACAACCTGTGCAGAAGAAGCCAGAGGTTGATGGTAGTGATCACAAGATAATCACATAGGAAAATATAAGGTTCAGTCTCTCATGTTTCTGAGGAAAGTATTTTAGGCAGAGAGCTAGGAAATAACATGACTGTACAGCTGGAGAAACACTGTCAGTTTGAGACAGATGACATAGTGGTCAGAAATATGATATGACCTTTGCTCTTTTATGAGTAGAATCTCAAAGATAAAGAGGACATGCCTGGCATGAAGAAGTCATTAGGTTCCTTCTGTAGCATTTTTGCTTACTGGCCTTACCACACTGCTCCTTCATACTGCATTAATCCACTACAGTTCTTTGCAGTAGGGTTGCTGATTGTAGATGAACTGTACTGCACCTTGCCATTTTTCTTGTTCATCTCGCCATTTGCATGCTCTACAAATGGTTTTCTTTTCTGCAGTACCAGTGTCATAGCCTCCTCTCCTCTCCTTTTCTCCTGTGCTCTTCACTTCATGATTGGTCCAATTTTTTTCCTTTTTTTGCCATTGTGGTGCTGTGATAGAATGACATTGTGATAAAACCTATTGATGGACAAGACCTTTTCTTGTGAGAGGTCAAACAGGAGAAGAAGGTGGCCACACTGCTCACTACCATTTCTTTCCATTCTTTGTAAATGAAACTGCCTTGACTTTTCAACTGTGCCAGTTTTTCATGTTAACTGCATTACTGTGTTTTGTCTTTTGGGTGGCAAGGTCCTCTTGTATCATCCAGAATATCTCTACAATTGTCTTGGCAGACAAGCTTTGAAAAAATCAAACTTGTAGAGTAGTCATGCATTGTCCTGTTTAAATTTCTTGAACTGTGATGTTAGAATGTTAAGGTGTTATATATTATGATGTTACAATGGCCCAACAGAAGAAGGGTTCTTAAATCAAATTAATAAAATTAAACATGTCATAAAATTTGTCTTTGTTGCTCAAACTCCAGAAATAGTCTGTGAATTCCCTGCACAGATCTGCTGGGGAATCTTTGAGAGAGGAATAAGCTAGCTATACCCACATCCCAACCACTAATCAGGTTTTCACAGAAAAAAGTGCAGTGGGTGTTCTGCAGCACAAAGGATTACTGTTACTGTTTTCAATGTTGCTAAATGAGATGATGGCAGGACACCAACAATGTCATGCAGCAAGGCATAATCTCTTGCAATAAGGCTCTAAGTATCTGGACATCAAATTCCTGAGAATTTAAAAAGTGCTACCAGTTGGAGTAGACCTTGGGGAAAATATTTTGGAGCATAGCTCCCAGAATCCTTCAACCTGCTTGACTAGTGGATTCTGGAAGCTCTTTTATCCAAAAGTAACCATTCTAAGTCCTGGACCAGATGGATCAACACCAATGACAGCTTTATATTAAACTTCATAATTCTAAGCCGTATGCTTCCTTATTTAGTGCTGTCAGGAAGAACTTCAAGAAGCACCTTTGAACCTTTAAAAACTGAGTTTAAAAAAAGATTAAAAGAACAGACTTTTTCATGACAAGCTCAATATTATAGATATCATAAAATAGTGCAATAGAAGCTAAAGCTGTGATATTTGTTCTCCACTCCAGTCAGTACTACTTAGGAACTATAATGTCTACAAGTATGATCATGGGGCAAGTAATTTTTTGTAACTCAATTAGCATTTGATTTGGGGGAAAAATGGAACAGAAATCTTTTCTTTTTAATAAAATAGGATTATGTGAATGCCAATATGTACAGGTATGTCTGTGCGTAGTTATTTTAGATAGGAATAAAGAGGTGGTAGTATATGTATAATATCGCCCATGGTGAGAGTGTGCAGTTCTCACACCAAAGCACAAATGCATAATGCTGAGATCATATAAGAGGAAATACAAAAAAGACCTGCCTTAAGATCAAATGAAGCATTTGTATAGAACTGTATTCAAAATGGATACAAATGCATCAATTCCTTCAGAATTATAGGTACATCAAAGGAAAAATTACATCCAAGAAGATAAAGCAGGCAACCAGCAGCCTAGCCATGTCAGAGGCAGAGATGCATCTTTGAAATTCTCCTATGGCCTCCTAAAGAGCCAGATGTTGCTGGTAGAACAATGTCCTCTTGGTCTTCTTAGCACCTGATTCCTAGAGTTCTGATTCATAGGAAAAGGAGTAACGTGGAAGGCCATCATTTCATGCATTCATTTAAGAGCACAGTATTTGAAGACATTCAACAACAAAAAAGAGGGTGGAAAGGCTTTGAATGAGTACCTTTTTCAAGAAAGGGAGGAAACGGGGTAGTTGTGAAGAACCTCAAACAAATGAATATGAAGTCTCTACTGCTGCTTTTCTAAATGTCCAAGCAGAGAACTAATTCAGGTGAATATTTCCTTTCACAAGCTGGATCAATTTTTTTTAACCTTAGATAATTAATCTGAGATAACCATCAGCCAGTTTCTAATCTTTCTCTTTTAAGAAAGGCCTTAGAATGAAGGGTGGTAAACTGATACTAGGCTTTCTTGAATAACGTGATCATTTGGATCCTTTCCATTCTTGGTGCAGGTCCATTTTGGTTTCCTTAGTGGGTTAACTACTTTGGAAGCTAGACAGCAAGAGTGTGTCTTTGTTGGTTTCACTGGAACTTTCAAGACCATTTTGTGTCATTGACCCATAATTCTGTTCTGGGACATCAATAAAAATGGATGTTGGGGAAATCATTTTGAGTGGCTTGCTCCAATTTGATTAAATGATCTCAGGAGGTGGTGCTGGTGGATTATTGCATAACCTCAGGACCCTGGAGTATAAGATTCCTTGGGGTTTTATTTCACCCCTTTCTCCTTTTTTCTCTCATTGAGGTGAAGCCACTGGGATAAGTCATCTGGGGTTTTGGAATTAAGTCTTCTTGCTCTATGATGACACTTAGTGTTATATCTTTTTTTCAACTAATGTCAAGGAGGCAGTGGAAACTCTAAACCATTGCTTGGATTCAGTGATTGATCAAATGAGAACTAACAAATTGAAGCTAAATCCAAATAAAATGGGTGCTGCTAAAAGTAATTGTAGATTTGCAAAAGTGGTCTGTTCTGGACAGGGTTTAACTTCCTTTGATGCATCAAAATGACAATTAAGGAATGCTTGGATTACTTCTGGTTGTCTAGGTGGTCTCTATAGCTAGGAATACTTTTACTCAGGTTTAGTTAGTGTGTCAGCTGTGTTCTCTCCTGAAGACTGCAAATCTGGTCACAACCAAATTTTAATCTCTTCTTGAAGAGATTACTGAAACACACTGGTCATGAGTCTGCCTTCTGTTTGGAATGGCAGTTGATGAAATGTGATGTCCTGATTGCTTTCTTGTGCAAGTTATTTCAGAGTGTATTCTGATCTATACATTTCATTGGCTTCTGGCATCAATTCAATTTGAGATGTTGTTTCTTACCTATAAAGCTTTAAATAGCTGACAGCCAAAATATCAGAAATACTTCCTCTTCCCCTAATGAATCTGACCATAGGTTGTTGTTATCATTACTGAAGAGCCATCTGAAGAAGCTGTGTTGATGAGAACATCCAAATGAGTCTTTTCTGTGGTAGCACCTTAATGAAGAAATTAATGAGGAAAATTAGGCTGATCTCATCCTGATTACTTTTTCAGTCTGGGAAGCAAAAATATTTGTTGTTCTTTCTGGCATTTAATGGTTTTCTTTTCTTTTCTTTTCTTTTTTTTAAAATCTGAATTAGAAGGCTTTAAACTTTCCTTGGGTTTTTTTTTATTCCTGTTATTTGTTTTTGTTACATTTTGTTCTATAAACTGCTTTACGGTTTCTGTAAAAAGTGGTGTCGCAGTCAGAGGATTGCTTGTGGTGCATCCTATTTGCTTCAAACTGTAATTTTGTACGTAATTAATCCTATTCCCAATTAGCAGTAAACATGTATGCAATGATGTTGCAAGCATGATTATAGATGTACATAGAATGAGAAGTCACTTGAGGCCCTTACAGACTATGGGCCTTTACAGACTGCCAGGAATACTGCAAACTGAGGCCACTTTAACTGTCCTGGCTCAGTGCTAAGGAATAATGAGAACTGTAGTTTATTATGGCACCAGAGTTCTTTGAGAGAGAAGGCTCAATGTCTCAGAAAAAATACAGTTCCCACGATTCCCTAGCACTGAGCCAGAACAGTTAAAGTGGCCTCAATTTGCACTATTTCTGGCAGTCTGTAAAGGCCCTATGATTCCACTTTAGTTGCCTAGGCTACATGGTATGGAATCCTGGTATTTGTAGTTTGGTGGATAATTAGAGGAGCTCTCTGGCTGAGAGGCTAGATGTTCTTTCCTAAACTTCAAACCTCAGGATTCCATAGGATGAAAGCGCAGTAGTTAAAGTGGAATTATAGTGCTATAATTGTGTAGTGTGAAAGGATCCCTGATAGTATCCTTTCTAGGTTGTAATAGCATCTGGTTAGCTGTTCTCAGCTCTGATTGGAAGATACTACAACCTCTCTCTTGCCCTTATTGATTATGGAACAATGACTTATTTCACAATAGTCTGACAGTGGAAGGCAATTCTCCAGTCTATGTAGACAGAGACTACTTTTACCTTGATTTAGGTAGTCAGTACTGGAGGATTAGTGTTATCAGAGTGTTGACAGCACAGCATTTCCCCAAACACCTTCAGTGACCACTAGAGAAAAGGAGATGCAGTTTGCGTTGGGAAAAGATGAACTTGGAATGATGCAATTCCAAAGGCTATGTCACCCAAGATTTGATATGACATGATGACATGACAGACATTGACACATTGTACAAGTGCTCCCAGCAAGATATACAGCAACTTGGTCCCTTTGGCACATTGTTGTATAAATTACCAACAAGCTTACTGTATGGAAGGATTTAAGGAACAGTGGGGGAGAATTCATTATTCACTGAGATTTATCTTGCCTTGTTCTGAGGTCAAAGGAGTTAATCGGACAAGAAGGGGAGGAGTCAACTTTCAAAAAAAAGTGTAATTCCATCGTAACTGGACTATATTATAGGTGTCACCAAGTCATACAATTACTAACCACTAGCAGTCAATAATATAGATCAAACGTAAGGTTGTTGCCCTAAAAATATAATACAATATAATATTATAGTATACATACACTACTATACATTTTGAATCTGAGATACCTGCACAACAAGAACAGAATGCCCTAATGCTGAGTGGTGCCTTTTGAGCTTTCTAAAATGAGATTATTGCCAAGATAGACACCCTTTGCCAACCTGGTGCCCTCAAGGAATGATGGACGACAGCTCTGGTCAGCACGACCACAGGAACTGTGTTTGGCTCCTTCCCTGAATATTTTAAATAGACCTTGTGATAGGGATAAAGGAAAAATTCATTTCTTCTGTATTTTAATATAATTTACTCTAATTTTGTGAACCAGAAGAATACCTTATTTTCTGGCGTATAAGACTACTTTTTAACCTGCAAAATCTGGGGTGAAAGTGGGGGGGGGTCGTCTTATACGCCGGATATAAGGAGGTTCATGATAGGTTTGCTTTAGTGTCATCATCAGTTGGAAATGACTTGAAGGTGCACAGCAACAACAACAACAGTTTTGGAAGTCATACTCTTCCCAAACTCTATATTTTAACTGGAAAAGTGGGGGGTCGTCTTATACGCCCAGTTGTCTTATACGCCGGAAAATACGGTAATTACCTTTTGGTTTTCTCAGTTCTCAAAAGTCTGTAAGGAAATTCTCTGCTCAAAAAAGTGGATACAAACAATAATGAGTACATGTGGGGGGAATCATAGAATCATATAGTTGGAAGAGATCACAAGGGCCATCTAGTCCAACCCCCTGCCATACAGGAAATCACAATCAAAGCATCCCTGACAGATGACCATCCAGCTTCTGTTTGAAGACCTCCAAGGAAGGAGACTCCACCACACTCTGAGGGAATGTGTTC
>CM034701.1:361373416-361384058 GCA_020142125.1 Phrynosoma platyrhinos
GGCCTTAGGTTGCCTACTCCTGTTCTAGTCTCTGGAGCAGCAGAAAACAAGCTTGCTCCATCCTTGATGTGACACCCCTTCAAATACTTAAACAGGTCTATCATATTACTCCTTAACTGTCTCTTCTCCAGGTTAAACATACCCAACTCCCTAAGGGCCTTTGCAGACTGCTAGAAACAGTGCAAATTGAGTCCACTTTAACTGGCCTGGTTCAGTGCTAGGGAATCATGGGAATTATATTTTTTTTCTGAGACATTGAGCCTTCTCTGTCAGAGAGCTCTGGTGCCACAATAAACTACAGTTCCCATGATTCCCTAGCACTGAGTCAGGGCAGTTAATTTGAACTATTTCTGGCAGTCTGCAAAGGCCCTGTGTTTTTCCTAATAAGGCATGGTTTCCAGACCCTTCACCATTTTGGGAGGAGGCTCTCATCTCAATATGAGGGTGTGAGGTGTCCACACCTTTCAGATAAAGAAGTCACCAGTAGAAAATTGTATATAGATACCTACAGATGCATACATTAAAGGAAATTGCATATAAAAAGGCATATATTAGGAGATTTTTGTACCAATTTTTCTGTTTATTTACCAAAAATTTGCAAACTGATTCATATCAACAGGATCAAATTTCTTTTTATTTCCAAGGAAATAATAAAATGACATACAATCATTCTACCTTGGTAGATCTGGCTATTGCAATCGCCTTTTAATTGAAGATTGAGATTAGATTATCTTTTGTTGGCATTTTAAAACTATGCAAGTTAAGCTCTTGTTTTATTTTGTGTCAACATCAAAATGAAATGTAATTATATGTCTGTAATGTTTATTTGATTTATCTATTTAAAATATTTTCCCTCCACCTTTCCACATAAAGTTTCTCCAATGCAGTAAAATAAATGTGTTTCATTGCTTTATATTTTGATAGGGTCCCTTTTTTTGCCCTGAAAGATGATATAGAAATCTTTGAATTAATAAACATATAAATCGCCAAAGTTGGGGATTAAGTATGCTTGGTTATTAGACATACATTTCATTATGTGCAGACAAATTCAGAACATAACATGTAACATTAAGCTGTAGTCTTGGTCACACATAAACCTTTATAAATGCCCCCCCCCCCCCCCCCCGATCAGAGTAACTTTTTATCTGCCTGTACATTAACAATGTTGTCAGTAGTAATAATCACTTGCGAGGCATAGATACCTGTAAAGCTGGCTGGCTCTAGAGATAGGGCCCTCCAATGTGGATCTGTGCCCAAGATATATGGCTGACTTTTAGAAACTTTGCAAAACAACAACAACAACAACATTTTCATTCTATTGGTTTCTTTTGCTACTGGTTTGCTTTTATAAATCCATTGTACATTGCATACTGAAAACTGCTTCAGGAAGACAATAGTCTTGAAAGGCAGGTAAGAAATATAGTACTATAAACGAATGAATAGTGATTACTTGGGGAGCTTTTGTCTTGTGCAGGTTAAAAAATACTGTTCCACAGTGAAGCTTACTAGATGATCCTATGAAAGTAAATATCTAGGGAGAGGGCCTTTTCGGTAGCAGCTCCCAGACTCTGGAAATTCTTCCCTAGATAAACCAGGAAGGCCCTATCCTTGCTCTCCTTCTGCTAGTGAGTTAAAACATTCTTGTGCTCTCAGACTTTTAGAAACTGATTGAGATGGGCATCTAACAATGTCATGTGCTGTGCTATTTTATGGTTTGTGTATTCTTCTAACACTGTAAATATACTTGTGGGGACATCTCATTTATGCAATTTTGGGGGTGATCATCCTTCTCTCACATGCACTCATTATTGTTTGTACTCACTTTTTGATGAGAGAATCCTCAAGAGAATTTGGAGAAATATGAAAACCAAAGGATAACTATCATTCTGGTTCACATTCTTGTGATGTGTTGTGCTGTTTTATGGTTTCTATAGTCTGTTAATGAATTTAAATGTTTTTAACTTTTAAGATGTAGTTTAACTGTCTTTTAAATAACATACATTTATATTTTATTGAAGTTTGTGTATAGATTTTTTTTTAGCTGTATAGTTTTTGTTGATTTATTAGTACCAGTATGCATTGTTTTAAAATACATTGTAAGCTGCCTTGAGTTCCATTATTGGGAGAGAAGCTGTGGTATAAATGAGTAAAGCAACAGCAGCAGCAACCACATCTCTCAGCCTGATCTACTTCATAAGGCTCTTTTGTTGTAAGTCACACTCAAGACACTTTGTACTAAAGCAGTGAGAGCGAGCCAGCATGGCATAGCAGTTTAAGTCTTGGACTTAGGGGCGTGTCCAGAAGACAGCAACCAAAATGGTGAAGGGTCTGGAAACCATGCCTCGTGAGGAAAGACTTAGGGAGCTGGGTATGTTTAACCTAGAGAAGAGATGGTTAAGAGGTGATATGATAGCCCTGTTTAAGTATTTGAAGGTGTGTCACATTGAGGATGGAGCAAGCTTGTTTTCTGCTGCTCCAGAGACTAGGACATGAAACAATGGATGCAAGCTACAGTAAAAGAGATTCCATCTTAACATTAGGAGGAACTTCTTGACAGTAAGATCTGTTTGACAGTGGAATATACTTACTTGGAGTGTTGTGGAGTCTCCTTCCTTGGAGGTCTTTAAACAGAGGCTGGATGGCCATCTGTCAGGGATGCTTTGATTGTGATTTCCTGCATGGCAGGGGGTTGGACTGGATGGCCCTTATGGTCTCTTCCAACTCTATGATTCTATGACTCTGGAGACCAGGGTTCAATAGCCAGCTCAGCCATGAAACTGGGTGACCTTGGGTAAGTCATGCTCTCTCAGCCTCAGGGGAAGGCAATAGTAAACCTCCTCTGAACACTTCTTGCTAAGGAAACCCTAAAGGTAGGGTAGCCATAAGTCAAAAATGACTTGAAGACATACAACCACAAGAATGAAAGATAACACCAGATAATCAATGAAATGGTTGTGCAGAAAACAAAACAAACAGCTTAATTTAATACTGGTTTTATCTCAAAAATATATTCCAGAAGTAAACGGTGTTCTGTGTTTTAATTGGTGTTAGGTGTTTAATTTATTGCTCCCTGTCTCATTACATCGAGATATGTGGGTAAGAAATAGTAATAATAATCATGATGGCTTGAATCCTCTATGCCAGTGACTCCCAAACTTTGGTCCTCCATTTGTTTTGGATTTCAGCTCCCAGAAGCCTCAGCCAAATTGGCCAACAGCCAGAAATTATGGGTACTGAAGTTCATATCACCTGGAGAGCCAAAGTTGGAGACCACTGATCTATGTGCATTATTGTTACTTAACCACAGTTGTTACTTAACTATATATGTTACTATGTACATATATAACTGTGGTTGGACCAGTCCTGGTCCAACCCCCTGCCAATTCCCTCTAAGCAGTCAGCAGCCACTGTGATCAATGGGGGTCTGTTCTCCTGTCACTGACTAATTCTCATCCTCCTGTGTGGATGAACTCCATTGTGAAAGGCAGAAATAGGGTCACTGTCACAATCTCCCCCATTGTAGAGATTGCTCACACAAATGATGGTGAGAACATCAGTCAGCCACTTCCTGAGTGACAATGGAACAGATCCTCATTGATCACAGCAGCTGTGTCTGGTGGGTTGGGATTGGGGACTTTCACATCCTTATGTATCCCCTAAACAATGGGATACATAGGGATCATGAATACGAAGCAGTCACAAACTTAACTTGTGGTTACATATTTATAACTACCCAATAGGATTCCAGATACTACTGCTACTACTACTATTACAGCTACTACTAATATGACATGTTTTGTTTTTCTCTGTTTGTGATGGAGCAAGCTCATCATACAGCAGCAGCATCTCTCTCTATAAAAAACCCTTTAATTTGACATTTTGACATCAGATTAAAGTGTGCGATACCATTATTTGGCTCTCAAAGTTACTCGGTCTGAATTTATTAAAATAAGTGCAATCTATGTTTGACAAATGGGAACACATCTGGTCCACATCCTGGTCACAAACCCCACACAATATTAATTATATTGATGGGCGAAGCTAAGGAGTGAGTTAGGCATTATTTATAGTGATCTTTGCTAAGTAAATCATTATAAAAATGGCTTTCTAAAACGAAACGCTTCCCTTTTTAAGACGCCACGCAGAATTAAAGAGGCTTTACAATAGAACGCGAAGCATATTGCGGTGAGGGAGAGAGACAGAAGCTGCCTTGATTAATGCACACGATTATCAGCGATGCAAATCACTTTCACTTATTAAGTCTTGTTTAATATCCTAATGAAGCTTCCTGAGCAGATTTGATAATTCCAGCAAAAGTGACTGTGAACTAATGCCCTTTCAACATGTCGAGAATGAGTAGTGGTATAAAGAAAACCTCATTTACTATAATTCTGACCAAATGTGGCATCCTTTGCTCAGCTTCTACCTCACAGCAGGAGACAATTAACCTTTTCTGTGCCAGAAGTGATTCCCAACACGTTCCAGCTGTGAAGGCCAAAGAGGTCAAGCATAAATGAAGTTTACCTTCAGCTTCTTGGGAAGAAAATAGCAATGATGCAATACACATAATCTATAAAGCTGTCATAAGACACAGCAGAATTTAACACTAAAATGCTATAGATTTCATTATTTCTTACAGGCAATGTATCATAAGCAAATGATAGCCCACTCTTGGGGTTGCCTCTTTGGGACAATCTTGTCCCATATATCTGGGGGTACATCCCATTGGACCCAATGGTGCTTACTTCTGAACAAACTCACACAGGGTTTGTCTTATTGATGTGCATGTGCAGAATAATAAAGAGACTGGAACTGGTGATTATTGATCTGGAGCACCATCTACATATGATCAAATTTGATTCCCATCATTCTATGAATTATTCCATTCTGTAACTCTCTCAGAGCTTAGAAAGTCTACTTTAAAAAAATAATTAGGTATGCACTGCATACAAGCTTTCCCCAACAATTTGCTGATACATTTACAGTTTGAAAGTAATTCTTTCTTTTAAAAATCTGATGTTTTAAAATCAGCAGCACAAGGCACAGCATAAGCCTGCACTGAACATTGTGATGCTCCTCCTCTATCATTTAGTGAGATTATACCTTTGTAATGACAAAAATAACTTAAATATTACTAGATTACAAATGAAATGAAGGAATTCATTAAGTTACAATCTGGTTGTAATGTAATGTAGTTACACCTTTGTTATTCAAAATAAGTTAATTACTAGTTATTTTTAATTGTTACTTCTACTTTTTTTATTTTTTTGAAACCTCCTGAATTAAATGCAGAGTGCAAAGATTAGTCCCTTCCAAATTAAAACCTAAACATACTTTGTTCTAGTGAAATTGCCATCTCCATACTTATTCTACCTTCACCCTAGATGTGACTGCCCAACCCAGAAGTAACCATCTGTTCCCCAGCCTGAGAAACATGCCAAAATCTTCAGACAGAATTTGTGCAGGAAACCAGCTCCTGTGTACAAAGAGGTGTGGATCGGGGCACCAATAACTAGAGCTGGAGTGGAACAGATTTCTTTTGGTTTGTACCTAATGTACCTAATTTATACTTCCTTCCCAAAACATTTTGGGAATATTTTGCATACTGATGTGCAACATCTAACCTATTTACACTTTTGGGTTTTGTGCTGCATTTCCTGAATCAAAAATTGCATGCAAAAGTGGGGAAGCTAGGGAAATATGCCCACAAAAATGTATATGCAAGTGAAAGCATATACAAAAAGAAATTACATAGAGAAGAATAACTTGCAAAAATATGCATATTATCAAAAATTTCTTATAAGTGCTTGTGTTAGAAGAAAAGGACATGAAAATGCACAATAGTTTTCACACACTTTTACAAAATTGGAAAATCATGCAGAAACAGCAGGAGATTAGTGTATGGTTGTAGAAATGTATAACCAGGCAAAAAAACAAACATCATACTGATTTGATTGTTGCGCTGTGTCTCTGGAGACCAGGGTTTGAATCCCTGTTCAGCCATGGGAACCCCCTGAGTGACTCTGGCAAAGGTACACTCTCTCAGCCTCAGAGGAAGGCAATAGCAAACCTCCCTCTGAACAAATCTTGCCAAGTAAACCCCATGGCAGGCTGACGTCAGGGTCACCATAAGTCAGAAACAAGTTGGAGGCAAACAACAGCAATGACAGCCATCCCTAAAATGGAATTCAAAGACATAGCCATGTTAGTTTTGAAAATCAGTATGCAAAGGGATCTTGTAGCACTTTTGAGAGTAACTGAAAGAAAGAAGTTAAAATCATGCATCTGAGGAAGTAAACTCAAGTCTATGAAAGCTCATGCTACCAACTTCTTTCTTTCAGTCAGTTTCAAAGGTGCCAGAAGATCCCTTCCCGTTAAAAATGAAAACATAAGTAAATTGCATTTGTTGTGTTGAGTGGGAGAGTCCTCCATATGATCAAGCATACACTTGATAAATCTTCCAACAGAAACTGGATGCCCAAATCTTTTAGACTGCATCCACATATCTGCTACATAAAGGGCTATTGTGTGCATAAGGCAAGAATGAAGGCAGACTGAAAGGGTGTGTGTGAGAGTAGTCTGTATTTGCATAGTTTTTTCTATTCAGATGAGACCCATAGTTATACAAGCTTCCCAAACATATGGGCTGAGATCCCATAGAGTTGTGTTGCATAACATTACACAAGCATAGCTACCCCATAGGCATACTACTCTGTCCATATACTGGATCCCATCATAGTGCAACCAATTATGCAACACACACAATGCACCAGTGTGTGCTTCTGTTGCATAATAGTCAATGGGTACCCAGTCAAGTTGCATTGGGAAAACACTTGTGCAACACCCTAAAATACACAACCTCTTGGCAATGGGTAAGCCACCAGAACTCTGCTAGCACAACCATGATTTGGATTTGACTCTTGTACAACCCCCTAAAAAGGGCAAGCTCTAACATAAGGGAATTTACACGAGTGAATGTCACCAATAGAATGTTATTATCTGTCTTTGAGTTGACTTTGACTCATGGCGACCCTGTGGAATTAAGGTATGAAGTAGGGGCCTCGGCAGACGGCTTATTGAGCCGTCTTGGAGGCAAGGAAGAGGAGGGGCAGCTGCACGCATGGCGCCCCTTCCTCTTCCCGAGGTTGCCCTCGGAGCTGCCAGCCCTCCGCACAGCCAGCGCGCCGAGGGCAACCTCCTGCCGCAGCGTCCTCACACGCTGCAGCGGAAAAGACAGGGAAAGTGCACCCTACGCGTTTAGGGTGCACTTTCCCTGTCTTCTAAAAGGAGCACCAATTTGGAGCTCCTTTTAGGGTCGCCACAGGAGCGCCACGGTGCAGAGGCTGCGGTCCCGCAGCGCTCCGGACCAGGGCGTCCCCGACACCCTAGTCTGCATCCCCCCAGCTTAGGGCTGATGCAGACCAGCCTAAAGGGCTGGCCGGGGGTGGAGTTGAGGTGGGGAGATCACATGCCAGCTGCCCTGACTTTGCCCCGACACTGCCATCATGCCGCATGCCGAACTGCATGGCATGCAGTGTCAGGGTGCCCCTTTTGTGCAGTGTGCACACATGCTGAACCAAAGGGGCACAAAAGAGCCACAATGGTGGCTCTAAGGGCAGCTTTTTGCCACCCCAAAAAGGAGTGGTATTTGCCAGCTCTTTTTGGAGTGGCAAAAAGAAAGATCAAGGTGGTTGCCACGGCCCCGATCCGGTGCTCCTAGGGCCACCACAGAGCCGCCCCTTAGGGGCCGTCTGCACTGGCTCTTAGTAACTGTCCTTTTATCTAGGAGTGATGCTTATCTAGGAGTGATGCTTGGTTTTCATCTAGGTGAGATGCTAGATCCTCATTCTTTTTCTGTGCATTAGCATTTGTATGTAAGTGTGTAAAACAGCCATTGAAATAATTAACTTAATTTCATTGGCTGCATCTGCTCTTTAGAAATAATCCAGTTTGACACCACTTTAACTGCGATGGTTCCATGCAATGGAGTTCTGCGAATAGTAGTTTGCTGTGGCACCAGAGCTCTCTAACAGAGAAGACTAAGGGCCTTTACAGACCTGCCTTTTGGGTGGCACAGAGCCACCCCTGGGAGCAGCATATCAGGGCCATGGCAACCATACGCCATGACCCCAATCTTCCCTTTTACTTCCCCCCAAAGAGCGGCAGAATGCCTCTCCTTTTCGGGGCGGCAAAAGGCTGCCCTAAAGAGTTGGTGCCGTGGCTCTTCCAAGCCCTTTTGGTGCAGTGTGTGTACACGCTGTGCCAGGAGGGCATCCTGACGCCATGCACTGTGTGGATGGGTGCATGGCATCAGGAGGGCGTCAGGGTGGGGTAGGGACAGCCGGTGTGTGGCTGCCCCACCCAACTCCACCCCCAGGCTGGCCCTTTAGGCTGGTATGCAAAGCCCCTAAATGACTCACAAAACTTCAAGTCACAGAATATCATAGCATGGAGGCATGGCAGTTAAAGTGGTGTCAAACAGTATTATTTCTGTAGTGTGGATGCAGCTTCAGTCTCTGCCATTTTATTCTCATTCTGCTTTGAGTGGTTAATTGAGGAAGTCAGAGTGGTCAAGCACCTACCCACTGTGCAATGTACAAAGAGTTGCTGTCTAGATCTCCTGCAACACAGGCATAATAACTGCTTTTAGACTTTAGTGCTTTGTTGGACTGACTATAAATTAAGGCTCAAAAAATCTTGGGTGACATTTGACTGCTTTTGAACTGAGAAGTTTGTAGAATCCTTCACAGTTCAAAAAGAAGAAAAGGCATATTAAAGAATGGTAAAGAACTGGCTCTTGTTTAAAATAAAACATGATTCACTTTGTGCTTGTTTTCTAGGGAAAACAGGATTTACAATTAGATTTGTTTTTTAGATATCCAGTCTCTAAGGAAGTGAATACCTGAGGTGGGGGGGGGAACTATGAAGTGGAGAACATGTAAGATTTGTTTTCTAAGTATATTTCCCTCTGTGAAGTCGTAGGCTTTCATGGCCGGCATCCATAGTTTTTTGTGGGTTTTTCGGGCTGTGTGGCCATGTTCTAGAAGAGTTTCTTTCTGATGTTTCGCCAGCATCTGTGGCTGGCATCTTCAGAGAAAGATGCCAGCCACAGATGCTGCTGAAATGTCAGAAAGAAACTCTTCTAGAACATGGCCACACAGCCCAAAAACCCCACAAAAAACTATATATTTCCCTCTTATTAAATTATTTATTATGACAAGGAATATGGATTAGACTGTGGTTTTGTAGAACATTTCAGAAAACCAGTACTAACCTTACACATTGGTGGGAAGCAGGCTTTTAATACAGATTTATAATAATTTCAATAGATGGCAAACATCTCTACACTGGTTAGACCTGTAGCATAAAATATAACAAGGTAATGGTAATGATAATGATAATAATGATAATAATAATAATAATAATAATAATAATAATAATAATAATAATTTTTTATACCCCACCTTTAGCTGTAGCCATCAAGGTGTGCCTGTATAATGCAAGAGGCATGGGGATAGCGACTACAGATTCTGCGATAGATTTAAAAGGCACTGGCAAGTTGAGCTGCCAGTGTGAGAAAAGAGTTGTGAAAAATACAAAGAAATGGTAAGCAGTACAACTAGGAAAAAGGAAAATGAAATTAAAATGCATTTAAAATGTTCCCAAATAGAAGTAGGGTTGAGCTAAAAGAAAAGGCTATTTTAAATGTAAGGGCAGATCAAAGTTTAAATATATAAATTAAATTCCCTGTCAGTGAAAGGCTGGTCTGTCCAAGGGACCACAGAAGCTCTGAGAATAGTTTTTGCCTTGCCTTTATCCTTGACCCCTGACTGGGCATTCATCACTTTCTGAAGGGCAAAAGTGATTGCATACCCATATATTGTCCTTTCATTTAACCCCTTTCCCTTGCAAAAATAACAATAAACATACAAATGTTAGTGATATAAAGCTTTAGATAATTCAGCTAAAACATGAAACAGGAAGAACATAGGTTTTTTGTATTGTTTTTTTCTTAGGAAAACAAACAACCAGGCAATCAAATTAATTAAACTGGCTACAAATATATATTTTTGAAAACAAGGTGTTCCTGAATGTTCCATATACAAATTATTTGAAAACATAAGGCTGCACATGCCCAAAGCCAGCACCCTTCTTTGTCCTGCGAATATGAATTCTGCCCCACAATGAAATTTTCCTTTAGCTTTCAACTTTCTAGCATTGCACAGAGTGAGACACTGAAAATCATTAACACTTAGAACTCCTATATTTGCTGTGTTCATACACTCTTGGTTACTTTGCATGCTCTTTTTCTTTGGAGGACTAAACTGTTTATAAATTGAAGTTTTAATTTTCTGAAATGCTGAAAATTTGAAAATTGAATAAAATTTTCATGAGGAGGCAGAATTCTCATTTGGGGGCAATTTCCTTTGTGAAACTGTTTCTAGTCTAGTCCTCATCAGTTAGAGCAAATATTTCCCAGAGGACCTGAGTGCACAGCATGGATTGTACAGGAGGAGGCAAACCTTTAGGTATCAAACCATGGTAATGACAACGATGATGATGATGATAAAGGAGCCCAGGTGGTACAGTGGTTAAATGCCAGTACTGCAGCCAAACGTGAGTTCGATCCTGAAGGGCTCCA
>CM034701.1:361384158-361427580 GCA_020142125.1 Phrynosoma platyrhinos
TGTACAAATGCACCCCTGGTGACTGCTCAAGGCTCAGGGCTGAATCCAGGAGTTTCCCCAAACTTCAAATCTGCATTTTCAGAGGCATCTAACATGGGATGATCCCCTGTTCCCAGATCTGTCTTTCAACTGACAAGGAGCATCTGTGTTTTGTCCTGATCAATGCACTACCCAATGAACAATGGCAACAGAAGTGCAACACTGCTTTGACAATCTTAAATATCAAGCAAAAATCCATCCACTTCCATAGGGTAGCTAACAGAGTCACAGTGAAAATGGTTAACATGTAAATAAATCTATCTAGATTGATTAATTTTGAAAATGCATCCTCCATATGAGCAGGATTTTGGAGGCTCATCTCAATTTTTTCAAAATGTCCATGCCTATCATTTTTGCGAAGGTCTTCCCTAACAACACTATGTTTTTAGGAAAGATCATATGACAAGGCAAAGAGAGTGAGAGCTTTTTCAGTGTTGGTGCCAAAATTGGGTAACCCCATCCACTACTATTCCTTGTTTCCACTACTATTCCTTATTTTCAATATCAGTTAAAGCTTTTTTTGTTTCAGTCATCTTTTAAAATAGAGGTGGAGACCTTGGGACCCTACAGATACTATTGGAAGTAAAGTCCATTAAGTTCCAGAATGTATGACCAGTGGTCAAGGATCATGGGCATTGTAGTCCAATAACATCCAAGGATCACAGCTTCCCTGCTCCATTTAAAAATATTATATTGATTTTAACCTTTAACCTGCTGATGCTCATCTTTCTTGATGCTGCTGTATAAAACTGATAGCTATTTATATTTTACACTTCTTTTAATATTTGCTTTTTTAATTTGAGGAATTCTTGATAAGTGGTCATTGACATTTCTCAATTTTGTTCTCTCATTGTCTTATGTTTAATCTTATGTGTAAGCCAACTCGAATCCTTTTGGCAAAAAAACAAAGTTTTTTAAAAAAATAAACAAATAAACTATTCTTCTTTAGGGATACTTCAATAGAGAAGTATGAAAATGTTCAACCAAACATATTCCCAGATTTCATTGTCAGAATAAATAAAACAACAAAATTAACAACAACAACATTTCTTTGGACATTTCAGAGACAAGACATTGATCAACCTCACTAAGGTTTGCCAGGTCATTAATAGTGATATAACTGCCTTTTGTTTCTCTATCTGGAATAAATCAGAGCTGGAAACCTGGTATAAGGTGATGGCAGGTATATGAGCAAATAGACTGTGAACCTCTGGACAGTCAATGATGATAACCATTCTAGATCAGCTATAAATTTCACACAGCTGTGGGGAGTGTGATATAGATATTGTGAAGGTGGGGAAGAGAGCCTGCTTTCCCATTGACGTGGTGCCTCTGTGAACCCTGACATATTTCTAACTGTCCTTGTTTGATAAGTGTAAGATGTGAAAAGCCTGCAACAACAGTAGATGGTATCAGATCTCTAAAATAATATGCATTTGAAGGTGGCAGAAATAAATACAGCCACACAATAAAAAACAAAATAAAGGCACAATTCATTCAGGGAGGTGAAGAAACATCAGAGGAAACACCTCTTCCTTTCATTTTCTTGTCTTTCTTTAACAAGGAAATGAAATACATCAAATAGTATTTCAAATGCGGCTTTATGTTGTGACAAAAGCAAGTGAAGTGCTGCCAAACGTGCCACAAGCTTCTTACCTTTTATTTTAGGCCCGTGAATGATACGTTGGTTAAGAGATACTTGCTAGAGAAAGCAACAGCAGCAGCAGCAACAACAGCAACAGCAAAAGGGAAAAGAAAAAGCACACCTTCCCATGCATGTCAAACAACCTCATCAGTTTTGCACATTCATAATTAACATTTTCTAAACATGCTCATAAACTATACATGCAACAGCTTTGCATTCAGAGCAGAATATCTGCAGTCTGTTTGTCCTACAGAAAGAGGGAGATAACTCTGCTTCTTCAAACAGTAAAATACTAGTACTAATTGTAATAACAAACAGAAAATGACTTCATAACAGTAAATTGGTTGATTGGAAGTATTGCCCCACTTTGTTCTCTATTGCTTCTAAAAATGGTGCATTTGCAACAGCAAGGCAATATTCGCAAACAGTTTCGAGTAGCAAGTAGTAGTTTCGTCCTAGGTCACATAACTTGCTCAGGACCACCCACCATTTTTCTCCTTGGCCATGCCCAAGGGTGAAATGGCTGGAGTTCAGTCAAATTTTAATGTATAAAATAAGCAAAAGTATATGCATTGTAAAATATGTAAAAATGGCTAAACATGTTTACATTTTATTATAAAGATATAAATATATTTCTTTTAATTCAAATAATATCTTAAAATAAAATCCCCCCACAACCCACTAAGAATTATTTAATCTTATATGAAAATTTGTTTTAATTCATTAAATATCATATTAATTACAAGTCATTTAAGACTAAAATTAATTATTTACAAAGAATTAAATTACCTTTCAATTACCTCACACTTATATCCTATGCACTTGTCCACCTTTTTCTTTGTCTTTTTTTTTCTTTTCCAATGTTTGGTATCACATTTTTTAAAATCCAATAACATTTTTTTTAAAAAAATAGAATATCTTAAATTCATTATAGAGTGATTTTAATTCACTATAGAATAATTTTAAATTTCAAATCACCAGGAAAGCATGAATTATGAATTAGCTTACTGTAGAAGAATAGCACAGGTAGTAGTTGCTGCAGAAGGTGCAAATTGTCTGAGAACATTTTGAGCTGCTTTTAAATGCTCGCAAAACCAAAATCCCAGCTTGACTGGTAACTGACAAGGTAATTGACTGTGATAGTCAGTTGTGCTGTGTTAGTGGATTTAGCAGATGACATTGGGACTGAAAACTGAGAAGACAATTGACTAACAGTTAGTTCAATTGTACTATTAATACTGTCAGTAGCAAACTACTAGATTTCAGCAGAAAAAGCACCCCACTGATGCTTACTAGCATATTACCTTAAAAAAAATCTGGAGAGACTCAAACGCTGCAAAAAAGAAGATGAAAGCCAATTGTAGCTCCTATGTAGATTTATACAGAAAGTGGGGTGAAGTTACAATATTCTCTCTCTGTCTGCTTTGTCCCTGAGAGGAGTGCAACTGTTTTAATAATAATAATAATAATAAATAAATAAATAAATAAATAAATAAATAAATAAATAAATAATTTTTATCCCACCCCTCTGTGTAATGCAACCGGAGTGGCCTACAACATTAAAATATACATTACATATCCCACAAACCCACCCACTCCTTAAAATACTATTAAACAATGACTCTTTTACTCCTCTTTTCTTGTACTAAGTAACAGAAAGTGATAATATAGACTTTTTAAAAGGCATTGTATCTGTTTATTTGTGCCCAGAAGTTCAAAGATAACAGTAGCTTGCAAATATTTTCCATTTTTTAGGCCACAGTTTTAGTTCTAAGATTCACAATGCAGCTACGGTTACAGTGCCAATTTTTAGCTGCTTAGTATTTCTCAAAAGTAACTAAAATGTTTTTAGAGATTAATCTTTTTACCCACTGCAGCAGAAGTTGCTGGAGTGATGTTGGAGGCCTCTGAGAAGAGATAATCATGTCACTATGGCAATGTAGAAATCAGCACAAGACTAGTATTAATATACTGTGGGTTGTTGTTGTTGTTGTATGCCTTCAAGTCATTTTAACTTATGGTGACTCTAAGGGCCTTGGCAGACGGCTAATTGAGCCGTCTTCTGGGCCCTGAAGAGGAGGGGCAGCCGCACGAGCGGCGCCCCTTCCTCCTCCTGAGGTCGCCCTCGGAGTCGCTGGCTGTTTGCACAGCTGGGGCTCTGGGGATGACCTCACGCTGCGGCGACCGGACGCGCCGCGGCGTTTGAGTCAGGGAAAGTGTGCACTTTCCCTGTCTTGAGGAAGGAGCGCTGATTTAGCACTCCTTCCAGAACCGCCGCAGGAGCGCCGGGATGCGGAGGCTGCATCCCCACGGTGCTCCATCCGGCGGCGGCTCCAGGAAAATGGGTTTCCAAGGCTGAGCAGGGAGTTGAACCCTGATCTTCAGAGACATAAAATCCAATGCTCAAACCACTATAACACATTGGCTCTTCTTCCATATTCTTCATTATTCTAGCAAAAACTATTTCCATCTTATATTTTCACAGTTCTTCAGAACTTCTGCATTGGTGATTTTCAAGATGTTTCATGGCTACACAATGCTTAACATGTGCCATCTGATTTTCTGCTTGTGTATTCTATGAAGTGTGTGTGGGGGATCTGATTGCATCATATCAGGAGGACAGATATAGGTACATAGTCTTCTGTATTTGTTAGGGTTGCTGAACTGAAAACTGGAGATGCCACCTGTACCTTTAATGGTTATGTAGAAGAGGGAAATTCAACAGGTGTTGCTCATCACAACCATGTAGAAAGCAGCACCTATTGATATTCCCTTTTCTATGCAGAGGACAGTCAGTGTCTCCAATTTTCACATTTTCAACCATAGTTTGCTCTTGGAGAAATAACTATTACAGGATGAGTCACTCTAATCCAGAATTCCAAAAATCCAAAATTCTCCACACAGTGGCTGAGATAGTGACACCTTTACTTGTTGATGGTTCAGTGTAGAAAAAACTTTGTTTCATCCACAAAATTATTTATAATAATATGTATAAAATTACCTTCGGGCTATGTGTATAAAGTGTGTATGAAACATAAATGAATTTTATGTTAGATCTGGATCACATCTCCAAGATATTTCATTACACATATACGGATATTCCAAAATCCAATTATCATCATCATCATTCAAAATCCAAAACACTTCTGGTCCCAAGCATTTCAGATAAGAGAGACTCAACCTGTATTAGGAAGTTCATCCAAATATATCTACATTGGGGATTAGGATCATGCCAAATTATTTTTCTCATATATATGAGTCCCTTTACCATATCACTTGCATGAAGGGATAATTTGGATGGAAAAGTCAAGCCATGCTTCTGATGTTCCCTTACCTACCTTATAAATGCATTAGTATTTATATTTGAGGTGGAGAAGCCAAACTCAGATCTTTAAGGTCCCATGTTTTGATGTAGCCTACACCTGAAACAGTCATGCATATAAACTTTCCCACTTCAGGCATCCATGCTTAAACACAGAGCACAAAGGAGGCTACTGCACTCCTTCCCATCTACTATTAGTGTACCTTCATTGAAATAACATGTGAACAAGGCTCTGTTCTGCACAATACCTGAAAGATATGCATGCATACATAATTTTGGGATACAACTCTGTGTGTATGAGCTTAGCATTGTGTCTGGTAGGTACTCAAAAGGATTTTCTGTTCAGAAAATCCTGGTTTCCTCTGTACTTCACAATCAGTTGATGCAAGAAGCAGGCCTTATTGGAGAAGAGAAAAAACTTCAAGTAGGTTTAAAAATTCAACTAGACTAGCCAGGTCTGATTTTCCCACCTAGGCCTGATCACCAGTGCTCCATAAGGAATAAACACAGAAGTCTTCTAAATAAAGGAGAACAAAATAACCTTGGCGAGCACACACAGCTCACACTGCTTCCCCTTTCTATACTTAAAGGACTATACTATAAAAATGTTCCCAGTGTAGGCTCTACCTATATGATCTGAAGTTGTTAAACAGCTGGAGACACCCACACCACTCCCATGCTTTGGATGTGCAAAAGCTCTTTCAGACATTATCGTAAAAGCAGGTCCAGCAGTTGTAAAGAAGGCCTGCTCCTTCTCTCCTTCAGTATCTGTACTCCAATGAACGTCTGACTGGTTCTGCTGTGTCTCACATTTCTTTATAGCCAGAACTGAAAGTGAAATGAGAACAAGGCAAGCCATGATCTTGAGAGATTCCCTTTTCTGTAACATGATTAATTTTATATGTAGGGTCATGAAGCGATGTGAGGCACTCTGGGCAAAGCATTCCAGGAGGAATCTGCTTCTGTCTCTCACGAGTGATTCCAGGACGCCGCTGGACGGAGCGCCGTGGGACCACAGCCTCCGCACCGCGGCGCTCCTGCAGCGTCCCTGAAAGGAGCGCCAAATTGGTGCTCCTTTTAGAAGACAGGGAAAGTGCACCCTAAATGCGTAGGGTACACTTTCCCTGACTTTTCCGCTGCAGTGCGTGCGGTCGCTGCGGCGGGAGGTTGCCTCCGGAGCGCCGGCCATGTGGAGGGCCGGCAGCTCCGAGGGCAACCTCGGGAAGAGGAAGGGGCGCCGCACGTGCTGCTGCCCCTCCTCTTCCAGGCCTCAGAGACGACTTTATTAGTCGTCTGCCGAGGCCCTAAAATGAGCTGTAATCCAGAGTGGATTTAATTTTGACTTTCTGTATCAGGTGAAAAATTGTATAAGGCTAAGATGGTCACTGTGGACCAGGCAAAAATATTGGTAGAGGGGACACACATAATGAATTTAAAAGAGCATTAAAGACCAATCTCTTCTGGCAGGTTTAACCAGATGAGTTTTAAATTGTGAATTTTAAACGAGGCTGGTTTTAATGTGTGTACATCTTGTTTGTCCTTAAACTGATGTGTGTTTTAACTGAAGTTTGTTAATTCTTGCTGTCCTCCACCTTGATCCATGGGGAGAGGCAGCTAAGAAATAATAATAATAATAATAATAATAATAATAATAATAATAATAATAATAATAATAAATGTTTGACATTACATCCTTAATAGGTGTATGCCGTGTTTGTGTGAGCACACTTTCAGTAATGTGTGTCAAAATTCAGAGCAAGGTTCAAAGACCCTTTAAATATATTAATGAGAGATTCAGTGCATTCGGTGCATTTAACTTGCTTAAATACATTAAATCAGTGCATTTAACCTCGTTTAGAATCTGGAAAAAAATTTTTTTGGCCATGCTAGCTGGGGATTCCAGGAGATGTCATCCCCAAAAGTAAGATTTTTCCAAGCTCTGTCCTGTCATTAAATATGTTTAACCTCAAAATATACTGAACAGGTACCCTAGAGGAATAATTGTTTTTGAGTTGTAATTGGATTTAGGGTGATTGGCCACCCTCCCCTTCTCCAGTGCTATCCTGTAAATAAGGTATCTTCTTTGGAGGGCATAATAGAGTTCTTCAAATTAGAATTTCTGTTGTTATGAACAGAGGAGAGGGCATAACCAGGGCCTTAAAAGATAAGCAATTAAATTGAGAAGCATACGAGAATAAGAGATAATGACCCAACGTTATAGCTGGAAATATCGATGCAAGGCTAAAATTGCCACGACAAAGTTTACTTCTGCTTAATTTAGGGGATTTCTCTGAAGCACTTGTAAGAATGTGGGGGTACTCCGAGGGTAACAGAATTGGGGCAGCTCCCCTGTATCAAATGCCATTTTGTTGCTTTGACCAGTCACCTTTTAAATATTTACGTTTTATTTTTATCTCTGTATTAGTGAGACATTATTTGTGCACAAGGCTGTTAAAATCAGTTCTAAGGGAAACACACTTCCAGCTGGTTTCCTCCTGTTTTCCATCTGCTGCCTGTACAAGCCTTTGGAGGCATTTAACTGTTTCCTGTCATAGTAATTGGTATTTCTGAATCCTGAAGGCCTGAGAGGAAGGAGGTGAGCTTGCAAAAGGCTAAGGCAACTTTGCTTGTGGTCCGTTGATCTCATAGAGATTACCCTAGTTGTTTCCTAATAAATATCATGCCTTCTTTAAAAGAAGATGTGGCCAGAAGGGTTAGAAGGAGGGTAATAAAGGAGGATAGTGCATGTGTGTGTTTTTAAAAAAATAAGTTTTAAGAGTTAACTTCTCCAGTTTGTTATCTTCATGGTCCTATATTTATGCTCTGCTATTCTTTCCTCTCCCCCTCTTTAATCTTAAATATGTAAATCCTCAATTTATCTGGAATTACTTAGTGAAAGACTGATGTGTGAGTGTCGCAGATTATAATATTCTATCGCCACCCCTGATCCTCTTTACCTCTTATTCTTTTCATAGCAGATAAAAAAAACCCACCAAACCCCCCACTGTATGTGTGCCACAAGAATACATTATTTTAAGAGACTCGGACTTAGAAATTGATTTCCTTGATGAGAAAAGGAAAAGTCTCCTTCTGACCTGAAGGGTCACTTCATAATCCTGTCACTCTACATCAAAAAGGTTTTTTTTTCTTTTAGTAGAAGATGAGAATATTTCTGAAAAGGAATTAATTTTGTTTTTAACCAGACGCAGTGAAAATGATGACTTAGAAAGACTTAGCTGCTGATAGAGGGCTGTCCTATTCAGAATACATATCCTGTGATTAGAAGAAGCTCCGAATATATTTTCAGGTCGGGCAGTTTTAGATGGAGATTGGTATTTGTAGTTTAGGATGAAACTGATCTTATATTTTTATCGAAGTACTTAGGGTTTAAGCTCTAGCTTTCGTTTTCTTTTCTTTTCCCCCTTTTTTTTTTAAGCAAAGGGATTTGGCTGGTATCTAATAATGGAGATTGGTACAGGAAGCCAATGATTTCTATGTATGGGTTTTAGTTAATAGGATGGTGGAAATGAAATGACTTTTCCCACCCATAATTAAGTTCAATGGGTAATACATTTTTAAAGTGCTTTGTAGAACAAAGAGCACCTGATACTCATGTAATGTCTAATAATCTATTTCGTATAGAATTACAAGACCTGACCTGAGGGTGTCTCATGCCATCATGTACTTAAAACTTGAGGATTCTAAATGTTTTTACAGTTATACTGAACTGATAAGTGCCATACATACATATTAGAATTGATGATAAATGAAATAATTTTATCATTAGGTTATGTGACAGGGCCAGGTGCTATAGTAACAGGATTTTTTAAGGACAGTAGACCCTGACTCTAGAAGTGTTAAAAGCATTATCATACAGATCAACCATTTAAAAAGTTTAATAATAGTACTTATTTCATTCAGCCACACAACAACCCTGCTCCAGAGTCCAGTTTTGTGTAGATTGGCTGTTCACCATAGAAGGAGTGAAAAACTAAATACAAGAACTGAATGGAACTCCTGCTGATTTTCTAAGTGATTTTTTGCATTCATTTCTGCTTCAAGTAGATTGGTGGAGATGGTGGAAACAATTATATTTTTAGCATCAGTAGGTCATAAGAATTCTAAGCCATGCACAAAGTCCTGTTCCCTATTTGGGATACATGATAAAACCCTGCTCCCTATTTGTAAATGACATCTAGCTAAATTGTGACAAATGTTGAAATCGCCTTTAAGTTCATTGCTAGAGATATAAACTCAGATCCTGATCAAAGAGACAGAAAAAATAACCCAACAGTATCCAAGATACCATAGTAAATTTACAAAGAAAACAAATAAATTACCTGTATTGAACTAGCTATTAGTGGTAATAACAGGAAGAATCTAAGCATATGTACCTCTGACACAATGAAGTATTCATTAGGGTGGTGAGTTTTATTCTCTGCAGTGACAGTGCCTCCAGCATTCATTCTGTATTTGTTACTTTCCCCATGAGCTCCCAGAAAGAACTGTGTAGCTTTCTCTTTTCTTGCAACCCTGATAATCGACATCAACAATAAAATGTCTATTAAAAAGAGATTTTTGTGTGTGGATCATGACTGTGAAATATATTTGAAGGCACTGTATTATAGGTCCACATGTAAAATAATAATTTCTCCTGGCAAGTACAAACAGGAACCAAACCAAAAGAATCAAGGGAAAGGTATCACTATGCTTGGGAAAACCCCAGCCTTTTACAGTAATAATAAAGTAAAGAAAGAAAAATTCCAAAGAGCCCAAGAAAAAGTTGTTGTTGTTGTTAAAAAGCTCAGTAAGGCATTAGTGTACTCTGTGTCAGTTGGAGAAAAGGAAAAGAAAAGAAAAGAAAAAGAAAGAAAGAACAAGGAAGATGGTGGAATGGAATAATCTGCAATGGATATCATTTTTTCCCTGGCATCTTCAGCATAACCACTGCTTTGGGGAGATGAGGATACAGTGCAGTGTTTTTCTGCGGATCCCACTTGTGTTTATAGAATGAATACCTGTTGTGTTCAGTAACAAAATTTCTTTATTTTAGGGCTCCCAACTTGTTACAATGAAAATTAACTCCACTTTTATTTGATATTTTACTTTTAGAATATAACTCCATCACATCTTTGGTACCTGCAAAGGGCTTTTTACATGGCAAATGTACACTGAATTACATTTCTTGCAGCTCCTTTGATTGTAGCTCTGGATCTAGACCCTTGTTATGAAGCTTTGGATCTTCCCTCAGCCAAGTACCTTTGGTTGGTGCCTTTCTATGCCAATGAGCCCCCTCATGCTTAACTGGCAGTGAAGAGGACAAGGAGTGCCTTGTACTTAATGATGTTCCTGCCCTAATGGCTGCCATTTTAATTTTCCACCATGTCCCAGGAGATTCAAGAGAAATCAAAATAGAAGCTACCCTGTTCCTATTTTACACCAGTGTGGTGCAGTGGTTCGAGCACTGGACCATGACTCTGGTGATCAGGGTTTGAATCCTGCCTGGCTCAGCCATGTAAACCCACTGAGTGACTTTGGGCAAGTCACATTCTTTAAGCCTCAGGAGATGGAAATGGCAAGCCCCCTCTGAAGAAACTTGCCAAGAAAATCCCATGATTGGGTTCACCTTAGGGTTACTATAAGTTGGAAATGACTTGAAGGTACACCACCACCACCACAAGCTCCCTGTAAGCCATTTTATAGGGAGCCTTGGGCATGCATCAGCAGTAGACATTGTCAGAGAGCAGAGGTTCTGGCAACTACCCAAGGATGATGCACAATAATGCTGGACCCACTGATTTTTTTTTATTTTTTGAGATTCTATTGATCACACTCACACAGGTACAGTGGTCTTGTATTCTAAGCAGCCTAGCAATAACACATTGAATGGTCAAAAGCTGACCAGGTGGCTTGCATTGTTTTACATTTTAAAATTTCCAAATGTCATAACAATCAAATGGTTGTGTTCCACATTAGCTAATCTCAAGGAAACACTACTCCCATTAGACTCCCCATTAGACTCAACTATAAGTATGCCATGGCAATGTTCCCATTTGATTAATAATACTTTGTGAAATGCAGAAATGGCCTTTGTCCTCTCCAAAGACACTCACACTGAATAGGTGCCTGTATAATTTTGGCACCCCAAGTTATAGCTTTCCTAGTTTTTTCTCTCTGGCTGGACCTATTGCACGCAAAGAAAGGCATCACCTCTTAAACTTTTTATTTCTTAGTGACCTTCAGAAATTGATGTTGTTGAGGCAGAGTGCATGAGGCAGTCTATTTGAAAAGAAAACTGTTTAAAGGGCTGATGTTCTCCTGTTGTTTCTGCTAAGGTGGGCAGAGAGGGAATTAAGAGGTTATGTCATATTAAGCCTTACTAATTTGGTGCTTTTTTCTTAATTTAAAAAAAAAAGCAGCAGGAGCAGCTCAGTTTGAAAAATAATAATTATAGATGAGTATGGGGAGGAAGATGGAGTCACACTGCATATTTTGTAAATGAAATGTAAAGCAAATGCTGTCCTTCCTACGCACATACACACACACAGTGTCCAGGTTGACAACATTCAGGAAACTGCACTCTTCTGGAGAGATGACTGTAGTTACAAAGATAAACTGGCAGGAAGGTGTCTTTGGAATGAGATGAATTCAATGAATCATATCTATATATATATATTTAAAAATCCCCAGCTGCTCTTAAATTTCAGTGAGATTTAAGTGATAAAAGATATTTCCTCTGTCCTCTTAGATGTGCGTTAGAACAGAGACAGCTTGGAAATAAACCCTTCTGGGAATCAAACCTCCCCATTCTCTAATTTGTGTTAAAAGAAAGAAAGAGCTGTGCATACCCCTGAAATTCAGAAGAGTATAATTAGTTATTTGCTATTACAAAACTAAAAAGAGTAGGAGTTGTCTATCTTTTATATTTTGAATACATTGGGCAATTGTCAAAATGAGAGAATGGTGTTCTCATTTGTCCCCTCCTCTTCTACACTTCCTCCTCCTCTCATCATGTAACACTTCTCTGATTAACACATTGATTTATTTAAATTAAAAATAATGATCTCTTCTCTCCCCTTCACTCTCCCCATCTGCAGAATCTCCCCATGATCCTTATTAACAAATTGATTGTGGGCATTGGTGTCAGTGTGGCTCATTCAGTAGCCTGAGGTCCAGAAGGCTTGGGAGGAGGGAATCTGCACTCTGGTTTTGGACCAAACCCAATGCTAATTTGACTGTAGCGTGAGGGTCTGCTGTGGGTTAGATTCCCTTGATGAGATAGTAATGTGATGAGCAAGGTTATCACACACTTCCATTGAGATCTGGACTGGCAACTCTTTATATTGCTGCTGCTGATTTCTCCTCCATGCATCAACAGTCTGAATGGAAAGGGAGAATTATTCAATGCCTCTCTGGACCATTAATGCAGGTTGTCCTGGGGCCAGCAAAAGTTCTGAGACCAAGTTTTATTTTGCACTGCACATTGATTTCTTTGAACTAGAACCAAAATGGCTTACATATAAATCATGGGGTTGTCTTTAGGAGCATTTAACGTCCTATTGACATGGGGAGACCAAGGGGCTGAGCTGATGGAGAAAAGCTAGCTTACCTCCTGAGTTTTCCAATTCATAGGGAGAACCACTGACTGCATCACTAGCTCCCACAATGGGCTAAATGCCTATGGACAGCCTCCATCCCCCTTCATCTGTAATGATGGACCTGCCAAAATGGAGCATTCATGGGTACAAGCTGCTCTGTGCCATTATTTTAAAAAATATTTTCTAATTATTTTCTCTTTCACCCCAAACACATGCCAGCAGCCACCAAACACTCCCCTAGTCCCACCCAGCTGCCAGCCCATTTGACACTCTGTGCAATGGCTGTGCAACCGCCCACTTGATCTCACATGCAATCAACCACTCAAATGGTGCATCGGTGCACTCAATGACACATTGGCACAATATGATCATGGAGATCTTCCTTACATGCCCCCTTTCCTCCTTCCCTCATGGCCCCTTGTTGGACCAACCAGTTTGTGAATCTTATGATTAAATCCATTGTATGGTTTGTAATACCCTGTGTTAGTCATCATTTCGTTTCACAGGGAGTGAAATGGGTCAATGGTGTGATGGGTCAATGGTGCCATTGACCTCCTGTGTGCATTTGAGTTCAATTTGCAGGTGGGCAACACAAAAAATTATGGGCAGCAATGGTGCTGGTGGCTTGCCAGTCACTTCTTCCATCTCTGTATTGGCACACAGTCTGCACACTGGTGTGATAGTTTGCATTTTTCAGCCTGAACCAGAACAAACAAGGGGTTATTTTGCTCCAGCATTTAGGCCTGGAGTGTGGCTTCAGATCCGATTCCTCCCATGTTGGTTATCTACATTGTTTAAACAGGTAGGCTTCAAAACAAGGCAAAACTGCATTTTATTGCTTATGTGGGCAGTTCCCACATCTCAAAAAATCTCCTCCCCCCCCCCGGTGGTGGTTTAGTAACTTGATTTCAAATAGTTCTGTCTTGATTTGAAGACAGAGGTGCTCCTGGTGAGTCAAAAGGCAGATCAGGGAGGAGGGACTCAGTCTGTGCTGGATGGAGTTACACTGTGCAGTTAAAGCTAGTGCAGAAGCTATACCTGCTCCTAGAGACAACTGGCCACGATGAAACATGATTTAATTACATATAATTTGGATCACTGTAAAGTGCTATATCTGCGGCTGCCCTTGAAGATTGTTTGTGAACTTTAATCAATCTAAAGAGGCTGTTAAAGAGATAAACTGTTGACCAGAGTTTATTAATGGGGATGCACAGCTTCCTTGCACCATCAGCTCCACTAAAGATTCCAGGTGCCAATTATCACATTGTGGTTGTCATCCTTTTAATAGCATATGCAGGCATAAGTCGATGTTATACCTGTGGTATGTGAGGTAAATGTGAGGGGGGAAATAGGAAGGACCCCCCCCATTTAAACTTTGAAGCTCTACTTTAAAGATCAAATTCTTTTCTTTTTTGAAGTGTGAGACTTGGACTGTGAGGGAGTCTTTTCCTTATTTTCCCTTCACACCGATTTCCTTGTTTAATGTCATCTATCAACTAAAACTTTTAGGTATCGCATTGCTTCCTGCATATTCTCTTCCAGAGCAAAAGGTGTTAGGGAGGGGGTAGGTAAACTTACATCAATAAACAGTGAGGAGAAACAGGTTAAATCTTTTATTTTTTCCCTTTCCTAAAGCCCCACCCTCAGTTTCTCTTTCCTTTTTTAAAAGGTGTCAGGAACATCAGTCTTCTAGCATGACTTTTAATTTGGCCCTTGATGGAAAATGTAAGATAAATAGGTTTCATTTTAATCCACAAGGGAATGGAGATGAAAAGAATATTTGAAAACAATTGAAAAGTGGTTGAAAAACATGTTTCTCAAGTGTTAATAAATGCTCATAAGATTACTGAACTGATGAGAATCTTCATAGTTTGCGATTTATTCTATGCAAAATTAACATGTAGTTGTTATTAACAGAAAGACAACAACTATTTTCTCTGCAAGAAACAGTATTCTTTGTGCATAAGATAATATAAATTAATATTATTTTCTGCACAGAGAATGCTGTTTCTTGAGCAAAACAACCACATGCTAATTTTCTGCAGAACAGTCTTCAAATAGCATTTTTGAAAATTTTATTGGAGTAAGAAGACAACTGTTGAAATTACTGATTGCTTTCTTTGAAAAGTAAGGTAGCAAATAATTTACATTCCTACCAGGGGATGCAGCACTTGTGTGCAGAGAAACTGTGAGAAGGCATGAGTTCATGTCTCTCCTCCTTCATAAACATAAGGGAATGTGTCCATGTGCAAACAGTGCCTAGGAAAAGAAGAAAAAGTGACCCATCCACATTAAGTTCTGTACCCATAGTAGAATGTGTGTGAATGTTTTCAAGTCACCTGTTGATTTATGGTGACCTCATGAATTTCATAGGGTTTTCTTAGGCAAGGAATATTCAGAGGTGGTTTTGCCAATTCCTTCCCTTGAAATATAGCCTACAGCATCTGGTATTCATTGGTGGTCTCCCATCCAATTACCATCCAGAGCTGTCTTGAAATTCTATTGAGATGTTCTTCATAATGTATTTTGGGAATGTTTATATGTTATCCATTTATAGAAATACACAAAAATCATTCTTATACCTGTGCAAAATATTTCCAGTACTGGCAAAACAAAATCTCACTGTATTATCTTGAAGAGGGTGAAGATGACCCAAGTTAGGTTTATACCTGTAACTAACACTAGGCTGTGGTGTACAATAATTGGGGATTGATCCTTTGAACTGGATGTCCTGAGAAACCCCTGAGAGTTAAATCAACACCATAACCCCATGTTGGTGAACCTATGACACACGCACCAGAGATGGCACATAAAGCTATTTTTCCTGGCATGCAGGGCAGAGAAGAGGAGGAAAAGCTGTACAGCTGAAGGCCCAGAAAGGTGGTGGTGGTGGGGTGGACACAAGTCCTGCCCTGGAAGTCCCACCCCCATAGAGCAGAAGTCCCACCCCAAAAGTTCCATTCCCCCCCCAGATGTTCTGCCTTTAGCACGGGGTAACACTTGGTGCTGGAAGGCCATTTATTTTGGGAACTCAGTGCCTAAAAGGTTTGCCATCACTGCCTTAGCCCTTTGTTGCCTAAAGCCAATAATCGGTCTACAGTTACTAAATAACAGCTCTCTTGACCAGATGAAGTTTCTGAACACTCTTCAAATGTATCCCCATGAAGAACATATTACAGCAGGGGTAGGCAACCTTTCCCCTTTAAGGGCCGAGGGACTTCAGCTCCCAGAAGCCTCAGCCATGTTGGCCAATATTCCCATGCTGACCAATAGCTCCTGGGATTCTGGGAGCTGAAGTCCTTCGGCCCTTAAAGGGGAAAGGTTGCCTACCCCTGTATTACAGCAATCCAACTGGTAGATAACTAAGGCATGTGTCACTGTGGCCATAACAGACAACACAAGATTTTAGGCTGCTCAGTGTCCTGTGGACTGTGTATATTTGTTGTTTTTGTAGTTGTTGTTGTGTGTCTTCAAACCATTTCCAACTTATGGTGACCCTAAGGCAAATCTATCATGGGGTTTTCTTGGTAAGTTTCCTCAGAGGGGGTTTGCCACTGCCATCCTCTGAGGCTGAAAGACTAAGGAGATTATCACATGGAGAAACACTCCAGATATAGATGCAGGATTGAAAACTCAAAACTGAGTGTTATTGCATGTGCTGGCGGCCAGGCGAGTGCAGCCTGGATGCAGTCCAGACCTCAGCTGCACTTATTCCATGGCTTTTCAAAAATTAGAGCTTGCCATTTTTGAAATTCGGCTGGATAAACGCTGCTGGGGTCTGGGCTGCATCCAGGTTGCACTTGCCTGGTCACCCATGCATGCGATGACATCTGGTTTTGAGTTTTCAATCCCGTAACTATATCAGGAGTATTTCTCCATGTGGTAATCTCCTATGACTTGTCCAAAGTCACCTAGTGAGTTTCATGGCTGAGACAGAATTCAAACCCTGGTCTCCAGAGTCATCATCAAACCATAACACCATGCTGGCACTCAGAGTGTGTATATATTTTTTCCTAAAAATTATTTCTTACCCAGTTTAAGTAAATATTTTTAACAAATTAAACAAGTAAGCCAATGGATATGTTCAGTGAAATTATGGCACATACCCCACCTCCATTATAACTCACACTTCTGACCATAACAGGCCCTCAAGGCAAACAGAAACACTTTAAGAGGTTAAGAAAACTACATCTTCAATACTCAGAAAAAAACAGGTAACTGGCCACCCAAGTTTTCTGGCTGGAAGCAAACGACTCTTTTACATCCAGTAGTTCAGCTAATTACCCAAAAATGATTGCCTAGAGTTGGAACATTTATAATCTCATCAGCATTCAGTACCATTACTTAGGATGAAGAAAGGAGAGGTGGGGGGGGGGAAGAACCTTAAGAAGATGATCAGATAAAAGGAGAACAGACAAAAGAAAAAGAAATGATTCTGTACTCAGCACTTTCTCTATCTAGTAATGTCCCCTCCCAACCTATCATGAGAAGAGAAACTGAAATATAACATTTTTTTTTGTATCGAAGTGGATCAGAAACTCTACAACCAGAGAAGTCTGTGAATTCATGAAGGACCAAAGTCCTATAGCTCAGTTGTTGAAGTGAATCTCACAGATCATTCTTGAGATTAAAATCCAGACCTTCAAAAGTGAGTTTTAAGAAAAACAAATATGGCATGGTGATACTAACTATAACTGAACAGTGACAGGTTGACACTCTGGGACCCTATGCAACATCCTAGCAGTAGTCAGTTACAGATGGTTTCAGTATGTCATTTTATTTATTTATTTAGAGCATTTATACCCCACCCATCGACCAAAATGCTCCCAGAGTGGCTTACAAATGGTTAATTTGACAATTCCATGCCCTCAGGTTTATGTGGGAAAGATTTATAAAGGTGCCTGCTTGTAAAATATTAGAGCCTTAAGACTTTAGGATCATGTACTATATATCTGTCTCATGAGCAAACATATTTGCAATAATTTCCATGAAGTTTCACAATCATATTCCCTATTATGGGACTTCCACAAACTGTCTAGACTGGAGTTATCACCAGGTATATTTAATCAAGAGCCACCATGCTAAGACTCAGGTGAAGAGGGTTCAAATCCCCATTGGCCATGGAAACCCACTGGGTGATCTTAGTAGAGTCATACTCCCTCAGCCTCAAAGGAAGGCAAAGGCAACCCACCTCTGAACAAATCTTGTAAAGAAAGCCCCATGACCCCCATTTTAGAGTCGTCATAAGTCAGACACAACTGGAAAGCACACAACTACATACTGAGTCAAGTCCTGCCTTCTAATCTTCTTCTTTCCTCCCAATCTAATATTGCTATGTGGTTCATCACCTGCGTCCTCCAGACATGTGCAACTGATCATCAGTTAATTTCCAAGTCATAGGAATGACTTGGAAGAATGACATGCACATCTACAAATGCCAAAGTTTGTTTTACCAATTCCTTATAGCAATATTAACTCATCTGGGGAAGCCTACTTTTTAATTTGAATTTGGCAATGAAAACCAGGAAGAGTTTGAACTTACTTGGCTTATTTCTTTGATTGACTTCAATGGGTTTGCTTTAAACAAGAATAAAATCTAAATCCCATGCATATGATTACACTTACCTCAAATGTTGATAGAGGCAAAATATTTTAATTTCTCTCATTCACTATCTGAAGCACGAGTAGTTTTCGGGCTGTGGAGAATCATGTTTGTGTGTAAAAATGTCAGCATAGTTAGCAAATGCCTTCAAGTGTGATATGACAATTCATATTGAAATGTAGTATTTCTTACATTACTAGATGGGGAGGCAACTATAGGAGGGGACAGAGATCAATTTGCTCCCTTCTTTCCCCTTCAAGGTACACTGCTTCAATTGTGCTCCCAAATATCACATGTGCTGATGGCCAGGCGAGTGCAACCTGGATGTAGTCCGGACCTCAGCTGCACTTATCCCATGGCTTATCCAAATCTTTTCCAAAATGGCAACAAGAGTGATGTCACATCACATCCTGACACCATTTTGACAATGATTTTGACTTAAATTGAAGTATTGGGAGTGGGTGGGGTGGGTTTTTGAGAGGCTTTCTGTGTGGAGCTGGTGTGTTTTGCATGCTTTAGGGGGGCTCTCCATGTGATTTTATGGGGGAAAATCCCAAACTTGTGCCAAACATTTTAAAATGGAAGTGGGAGTAGAAATTGATTCAAGAATCTCATGCAGCTCATGAAATGCACTTTGTTCAGTCCTACATTTTTGTATAGATGCCTTTTGTGCCCAAATTTGAGCCAATATATATTAAAATGTGATTAGAATACAACTAGCACCAGGTCTACTTTTTAAGAGTCTGCTCTAAAATACATATTTCTACCATTCTTTTTGTCTACACTATAATGAATAGAGAGAGGATTTTCTCTCTAGCAGCACCTCAGTTATGGAATATCCTCCCATAAGAACTCAGACTGGGTCCTTCCTTGCTTAGCTTTCAGTGGTGGACAAAAATGTACTAGAAGGTTAAGTATCTCTTATCTGGAATTCCAAAATCTGAAATGCTCCAAAATCTAAAATTGTCCATATGGGTGGTCGAGATAGTGACACTTTTGCTTTCTGATGGGTCAGTGTACACAGACTTTGTTTCAGGCACAGAATTATTTAAAGTATTTAAATTATTTAAAATATTGTGTATGAGATTACCTTCAGGTTGTGTCCATAAAATGTATATGAAACAGAAATGAATTTCATTTTTAGACTTGGAGCCCATCTCCAAGGTATCTCATTATGTATACCCAAATATTTCAAAGTCCCCCCCCCAATCCAAAATTCAAGCACCAAAATCCAATATGCAGACGGGCAGGAAAAGGTGATCTGAAGCTGCCTTTTCTGTAACCTGCAGCAACTGCATAGCCTGCCCTGAGGATGCCCTAAACAGGGACGGAAATGTGTTTGCAATAGGGAAGAGGACATGTTGATTATGTTTCTGGAAACCTTCCAGAGTTCTGGGGCAACAACATGGCATCCCAACATTGTACAGCTCCTTGGTACTGACATGGAAATCCACATCCAATAGTGCTTTTGTTTAGGTGTGACTAAGGCTGCATCCACACTGCAAAAATAATCCAGTTTGACACCACTTTGACTGCCTTGGCTCTATGCTATGGAATTCTGGGAACTGTAGCTTTGTGCGACATTTAGCCTTCTCTGTCAGACAGCTCTGGTACCACAACAAACTACCTTCCCCGGAATTCCATAGGATTCAGCTATGGGAGTTAAAGTGGTATCAAAATGGATTATTTCTGCTGTGTGGATGCAGCCTTACTTGCCAGTAGAATGATATAATATTATGCAATAAGGATGCTGTTTCTGGAGTTCTTTCTGAGTTTCTGGGGTATAGGATGCCATCTGTGGATGCTAACATGGCATCCCACATTGTATAGTTCCTTGGGATTAGCATGGCATTCTTAATCCTACAGTATTTTTTCTGAGATGTGACTTTCCTGTCAGCAGAGTGGTATAGCATCAGATTTGATATTTGGAACAGAGCATGATGGAGAGGCAGACGCCACATATCTTGTTTAGAATACTGTGTGATGAGTCCAGTGATATGTATTATCTGGTTCCACCACAGTTCTCTCTCTCTCTCTCATTTTCCACTTCTGCTTGTTGTGACTCTTCCCTCCTATTGGGTGACCCTCTGGATGTTGGAAAGTATGGAGCAATAACATGAAAGGATTCATGTGGAGCCAGTGACCTGACAGTTGCTTCTATTCTTCCACCTTCTTCCCCACCTTCACAACCCCTTGTTTATTGTACTTGTAGTGGTGGGTTACACTGTAATGTATAGGCTAACTCCACTGTAGGAACACAGTCCTTCAGTAGATGCAGAAAAGCTTTATTCTGCAAGCAGAATAGATCACAGTACATAGTTGTTGGCAAGACTGAGGAATTTCCCTCAGTTACACCAGTTTACTTAACATTCAAACAATTCACCCATTACAAAAGCTTTCATCCCATTTGTCAGCAATTCAAAACATATTCTTTCCTCAAGTCTTGCTACTCCTTCTTTTCCCTCTGTACCAAGCTACGGATTCCCACAAGAATGATCTTGGTAACTGGCAACTCATACTTCCACCCCACACATCTGATGTATATAATACACAATCTTTACTTCTCCCAGACTCCCCAGTAAGATATCATAACCCATCATCCCTTAATTACACATATGTGTTCAAACACAGTGATTAAGCATGGCCGGACCATGTCTGGACCATGATCCTGAGATACTGGTGACATTCCCCATATTGAACACACTCCGTTCTCTCTCATCCTCAGTACCAGAGGCATGGGTCCCCTCCGAGGAAGGACCCACACAGTTCTTGACTTGTCTCTATCCTCTCTGTGCCTTGACCTGTCCAAAAGAGCTGACAAGATGGAATCCATAAATATCATCTCTCCTGTGCTCCCATTTGGATGATCCTGGGAACACTGCAACCATTTGGGGTATCCAACACTGTGATCATTGGAAGACGAGACTATCAAGCAGCCATTGTCCTTTGGTCATATATGTCCTGTTCCCTGTTTCACCCTCCTAACAGCCCTGTGAAGTAGGTCAGGCTAAAACAGACTGACTTGCCCAAGATCTCTCCTGTGGGTTTGATGGCTCTTCCAAGTTGCAGTCCAACACTCTACACAAAACTGGTAATTTATTTGTATGGTATTTGAATCAGTTGTTACACCATGACTTATCAGTCTAGCTCAGATGCCTGGTTTATTCATGAGCTAACTGTAGGGGGGAGGGTCTGTCTTCATTAGGCCTTCTTTTATGGTGCTCCACATTTGGAATTTAAGATGATGAAACTTCTCCATGCTTGTAGCCGTATGATGGAGAAGAAGGTGGCTTCCAGTCATAGACATTAGATTCATCTAGGACTGCAATGCTTGAGATGCATTTATCATTTGTGTATTCTTTTCAAGTATTTTAATCACTTTTATCTTTTTCACTATATTTTATTCTTTTATGCAATCTTAATAATTTAATTCTGTTTAATATAATACTTTTAAATAGTACTGTTCTTAATCTTGTAAGACACTCTGAGTCCCAGTTTTGAGAAAAGGATGGGAAATCATCATCATCATCATCATCATCATCATCATCATCATCATCATCATCACATTTCTGTTGTTTCCTGTAGGAAGCACTTCTGACCCAAATAACTGCATCATAAATACTCTGTTTACTGATCCTTTTCCCATTCCATCAAGCCTTCTAATATCCTGATTAGTAGACATATAAAACAGATAGGTAATGATAGATATGAGAGAGAGAGAGATAGAGAGATGCTCTCATTTTTTTTTAAAAATTAACTTGTGTGACTTCGTTGTACTGATTTTTATTATTTCACTATGGTATTCATGTCAATGCTATTCTATGTAGTGTTGTAAACACCATACAGATTTTAATAAATAAAAATGTAAATCCTCCAAGGATTAGATAATACAATTAAGACTGGAACTGATCACACTGAGTACAATATAAAGCCAAAGTCTCAAGATCTGGAATTAGAGTTTTGTAATAATAAAGAGCATGACAATTAAATGAGATCAAAAAGAAATCTTATGGTTAAATCATACAGACATATTTCCTATACACATAGTTAAACCATACAGATGTCTTTCCAATCTTTTTCTGATTTCTGATTTAATTGCTTTGTTGTTGTTGTGGTGGTGGTGGAGTGCCTTCAAGTCATTTCTGCTTAATGGCAAACCTAAGGCAACCACAGGGGTTTCTTGGAAAGTTTCTTCAGAGAGGGTTTGCCATTGCCATCCTCTGGGGGTGAGAGAGTGTAACTTGCCCAAGGTCACCCCTACCTCTTCTAAAATCACAGTCCACTTGTTCCAAATGATAACATCATATCTACAATATTCCTCTGAGGTGTGGTTGTTGGGGCAAATGGTTCTAGTCCAGGGATGGACAAAGTGTGGGTCATGGGCCATGCATAGCTCCCTCATGGGTCTCCAGGTCCATGGAAGCAATTCTACCACATTTCCCTCTTGAGCCAATTTAGCCCGAGGCCTTTTTTTGAAACAGAAAGTGACTTCTGCTTCCTTCCTGAGTTTTTTTTTGGGGGGGGGGATAGCCTCTCATGGGCCTAAAAACATAGTGGGAATGGTCTCCTGGATCCCTAGAGACTGTTTGGGGCATTTTGGAGGAAAGTCTCTTGTCCTTTTCCTTTTTTTGCAGTGTTCCCCTCCAATGTATCTCCCTTACCTTCCACAGCTGTCCACCCATGCACTAAAAGTTGTGTCTTCATATTGTCTATATTGTATGGTCACTTTGACTTCACATAGCTTTAAAAACATATAATTGATCGGCTGGCTTGAAGACATTAATACTGTGCAGGTTTTCTGGACATTGCTTGGGAGTTTCATTACAACATTTTACAGTGGGGGCTGCTTCCAGGACCCATTGTGGATATCAAAATCTGTGGATGCTTAAGTCTCATTAATTACAGTGGCTTAGTGAAATGGTGTACCTTATATAAAATGGCGAAATCAAGGTTTGCTTTTTGGAATTTATATATATTTTTAATATTTTCAAGCTGTGGATGCTTGAGTCCATGGACAAAGAATCTGTGGATGTGGAAGGCCAACTGTACTTAGCACATCTTTCAGACTAATTTTAGGTGGGTGCTGTTGATGGGGAGCTAAGCAAAGTGTTGTCTTCTAGGTACTGTCCTCTATCTCTGGGCCATAGCAGCCAGTACTGGGTAACTGGGTCCAGCCACTCTGTTAATTTCCCACAATGCCCTATGGCATTATTAAGCCAGGGATACTGTGGGAAATTAAGAGGATGCTTCGATCAGAGCTTGGAAAAGTTATTGTTTGGATGAACAAAGCAAATCCCCCAGCCAGCATGGTTAGTGTGGAATGTGGAAGTAACTTGTTTAAGTGGCAAGTGGAACTTAAACCCAGTTGTACTTTTTCTTTTAATTTTTTATACATTTATATACATAAATATTCACATCAATATATATACAATAATAATAAAACAAATTATAAGCATATAACTGTAACCCAGTTGTACTGAAACTCTGTTTTTGCTTGTGGTGTGCTATGTTTCAAATATCCTTGGTGGACAGCTGAGGTTGCTGTCTTTCTGAAAAATGGCTAACAACCTTGAAAAGCTTTAATTTTGGAAATGTAATTGTTTTAATGCTATATAGTAACCTAGAAAGCTTACTACTGAGAGTCAACCATTTGGTCATTCAGAGTAGTACTCCCTGTACAAGCCTGAGCCAATCTGGCATCTCCAGAGACACTGGACTACAATTCCTATCACCCACAGACTAGAACAGGGGTAGGCAACCTTTCCCCTTTAAGGGCCAAGGGACTTCAGCTCCCAGAAGCCTCAGCCATGTTGGCCAATAGTCCCATGTTGGCCAATAGCTCCTGGGATTCTGGGAGCTGAAGTCCCTTGGCCCTTAAAGGGGAAAGGTTGCCTACCCCTGGACTAGAATGACTTGGGGATTACTGAGTCTGACTTTGTTGTTGTGTGCTTTCATGTTGTTTTTGATTTATGGCAACCCTAAGGCAACCATATCACAGGGTTTTCTTGGCAGAATCTGTTCAAAGAGAGTTTGCCCCTGTCTTCCTCTGAGGCTGAGAAAGTGTGACTTGACTAAGGTCATCCAGTAGGTTTCCATGACCCAGAGAGGGTTCAAACACTGATCTCTCAGTGTCCTAGTCCAAAACTCAAACCACTACACCATGCTGGTTCTCTGTAGTCCAACTGGAGGGTGCTAAACAGGGGAAGGTTGGTTTGAAATGATGGGCAGCAACTCCCCAAAATCCAGACAGGAGTCTTTCCCAGACCTAGTTGGAGATACAAAGGGACAGTCTCTGAAAAGTGAGTGAATGCAAAGTATGTTCTCTACCACTGATATATATATATATATATATATATATATATATATATATATATATATATATATATATATATATATATATAATATATATTATATATATATTCATTTTCATGGTTGACACCTTCTTACGTTGGGGAAGATTGCTTTTGATGTTGTCTGTGCATTTGAGAGATGAAGCTTGCTTGCATGAAAACATTCCAAATATTGCCCCTAGAGTTTGGTGCACTCTTTCCAGAAACCACTAGGTGTCAGTGAGTCATCTGATTTTCATTATCCTTTAATAGAGAAATGCAAAATATGGGCGCAAAGCTGGCCTGCTGTGTTTCTTTTAAAGATTCAAGTGCAATTTGGGAAGGAGGAGGGAGTGATTTTTCCCCTTCACCACCAGAAAATGTTTAGATTAGATTTACACTTAAGACAATAACTTTGCAGTGATGGTGAGAGGTTTGTGCTTTAAAGAAAACCAAACAAAAATCCAGGCATCCAAGACTCAGAAATGATGATTGTTCTGTTTTAAATGTTGTTTTGAAATGTAATTTAACTCCACTCTCGTCAGAACCTAATACTCACTGATACTCTAATCCCAAGTGAAGCTCTTCGTTGATTTAAGTAACTTCTGACAATCTCCCTTCTAGGCGTAGAAGAAAAGAACCCAGAAAATGGGTAGATTTCCCCCCTTTCAGCAGAGAAAAGCAGAAGTCCTTTGAGGTTTTAAGAAGATATGAAAAGGATGGATTGATTGGCTGACATCAGAAAAGAAAATCTAGTTGCAAGTTTTTGGAGAGAAAAAAAAGCTCAGACTATATGTTTCTCTTTCCCCAGTGTATTTGACATGTTAGTAGGGTTGGAAGATTCAAAGCTTGAGAATGTTTTTATATACTTTTAAATCTCCCAGTGAGATCACAGATAGGGCAATTGTGGCTCCTTGTACCTGTTTAGTACCCATTTCAGTGGTCCACCCCCTCTACAATGGCTGTAATTTATTAGAGCCCAGTTATACTATATAGAAAGCAAAGGAGGGGATGGATGACAGGATCAGGGGGACAAGCAAGAATCCCTTGCTGTATTGGGAGACATACATGAACATGGCACCTCTAGAGTCCTATTCAGTTATTATTTGAGTATGTTTAGTCCATCAAGGCAGGCTTGCTGTTGAACATAATGAAAACAAAAATAATGACCATGGAGAAGATACACAAATTCATCCTAGACAATGAGGAAATAGTAATAGTAAAAGCATTCTCATACCTGGAATCAAACACTGATAGCAATGGGGATTACAGCCAGGATATTAGAAGGAGATTAAGAATGGGGAAGGTAGCTATGAAAGAACTAGAAAAGATCCTGAAATGCAAAAATATACAATTGATCATAAAAGTCAGTATCATACAAGCCATTGTATCCCCTATTACCATGCATGGATGTGAGAGCTGGACAATTAAGAAACAAGATAGGAAGAAAATCAATTCATTTGAGATGTGGTGCTGGAGAAAAGTGCTGAGGATTCTATGGACAGCGAAAAAGACAAACAAATGGGTCCGAGAACAGATCAAATCAGAAATCTCCCTGGAAACCAAGATGACAAAATTGAGGCTGTCATACTTCAGACACATCATGAGAAGGCACAACTCATTGGGAAAAATAATAATGCTAAGAAAAGTAGGGAATAATGCTAGGGAAGTAGAAAGAGAGAAAGGCTACATGCTAATGGATGGACTCTATCAGGGAGGTCACAGGGATGAGTTTGCAGGAACTAAGTAGAACAGTGGAGCACAGGGGGTCTTGGAGATGTCTCATCCACAGTGTCAAGATTGACATGAAGGCAATTAACAACAACAACAGTCTGTATACTTAAATGCCCTCCTGTTGGCACTTCCATCTCCCTCTATATGGGGAAGACAATAGGGTTGAAGACAAAGTAATAGAGTTTTTGCTATGTATGGTGACAGAATCAGAAACATGTTAATTAAACATGCCTGAAGCGTGACCAAATAGGGCTAAGATGTTCATGATCATAGTTGTCTTCAAGATGCAAACTGGTTCTGTATCTTTTGTTATTTGTCCCAAGGAAAATGTTTATGTGTCTGCTGATGTACACATGTATTGCATTTGCACTAAATTCTTCTTGGCCTTTCAAGGCAGGTAAGAGAAAGATAGCAAATACAAGTAAGAGAGCTGCTTCACCATAACCCCTTGAAAAGTGCTGAGCCTCCATTACCTGTAATTCTATTGATAATTACATGCACACACTCAGTACAAAATACCTGACATGACCTTGTTGCCACCTGGTACATGTCAGCACATAATTTCCCATCAGAGTAGTCCTATTGGCTTCTTCCTGATAAATTAAGAATAAGAGGCATAGACAGCTGCACATGGGAGGTGGGGAGATGATTTTATGGACAATTTTGCCTCCTCTGCATATCTGTTTTGTTTTTTTTCAAAGGAGATATAACCTTTCTTGCTTATGCAGTAAACAAGAAATAGCAGCTAGTGTTTGGGGAAGTATTTACATAACCAGTTAAGAACAATTTTACACATGACACATTTGCCACTCAGTTTTCACTCAACAGGAAAATGCAGCTAATCACAACTCCTTTCAACCTGTCCTTGTTTGAGGCAATAGCTTTTTTCAGAGAATGTGTCCAGGAGTATAGTAAAGGCATGGAGCAGAGAGCATGTATGTAGATCACCACATGTTAGTGGGTATGCATTTGAGAATACCACATGGCTGCATGGCATTTTTCACAGAAATGAAAAATCTAAAGGATAAACATGCCTCGATCTATATATGAGTTCAGGGAGTACAGATTAGGTCAGTTTGTACTGGAATTCACAGATGATTAATTTTTCCAACTACATTTTTAGTAGATTTTACTAGTAGGGTTTACTGTCTCTAGATTTTCAACAAATGAGAGAGAAACTGTCCTGCGTCCCCTTAAAGACTAAGGTGTAAATCTAGCTGTTTGTTGCAATTAGAATAAAGCCATTGGATCAATGGAAACCCATTAAGTCAACACTGATATATGTTCCATTGATTCAATACATCTACTGCAGTTGTAACTAACGATTGGTCTTAGGCCTAAAAAATTGATTCTGACATAAACTTTGGTGGCATAAACTTTTTTTTAATCAAGTCTTTCTTCATTAGAATTATCAAGGGTATTCTCAATTATATATCTGTGTTTCTGTCCACAGGCAATGTCTCTTGAGCTTAATCTTTACATGTGCATGTGTATACATGTATATATGTGTGTGATGGTGTGGTATGGACTGCATACTGAAGTGAACATCTGTGTTTGATTTCTTGGTGTGCACTGTGTTTTTAGAGCATTTAAATGTCCATTTCTAATATTATGTCACACCTGTTGTCAGTGACATATAATGATACATTAGCCAAGAATGGGGACAGGCCCTCTCCTCCTGTCATTCAGTTCTTTAGTCTTCAGCAGACTGTAATTATCAACCAAAGGGGAGGGGGCTGCCGAGGATGGGCATAATGGGTGAAGAAGCAGTGATTAAATGAGGCTATCTATACTACAGTCTCTGGAACCAGGGGACTGCAGCTGTCACATTTATGTTTATCTTCTTACACAAATGAGGACCCTCTGTTACAGAACTGCACACCCAAACTAACACATTTGGGTGGTCCCATCGAGAACATGCACACAACTAGAGCCTTCAGTATATTTTGGAGCAGAACTGTAGGGTGATCCAATACAACAGCAACTGATCGACAAATCATCCTATCGTGGTTGTGCATTCATGGCCTGTGACATTTGTATGGAAAGTTCCCAATATATATAAGGTCATGATGACAACCATTCACAATAGAACAAATTTGCACTTAACAGTCTTTCGCACAGCCAGTATTTCTATGATAAATTTAATACCTGTCATGGAAGAGAGAACTCTGGTCTCAGTTGAGTCCTAAAGGCAAAGAGTCAAATGTGTAGATAAATTCTAGTGCAGTGATGCCAGAGAGTGATGCTCTTTGGACAGCAGCAGCAACCTGGCAGGCTAAAATGTACCGTAGCTTCACTAGTTTCTTGAAGTTGCTTTTTCCATCATGGTGTTATATCACATATTTGTGAAAGCAATATACATAAGAGGCAATGGAGGTAAAACTCAGTGTTTTTTTAACAGCTAGTTACAGTGGCAAAAGCAAGAGACAGAAATAAGGCAATTCTAGCATTTCAAATCAAGGAGTAGTCATGTTTAGAGCTTGATTGGAGGAAAAGGGGAACATGTGCTATAGTCCCTCATCCTCCATGCAGAAATGTCCAGTCTTTATTATTTCTGAAGAGGAAATTAACATGAACATGGTTATAAAACTGCACATAATAAGGAAACTTGCTTTATTGGGATTCCTGGTCATATGAACTTCTGTAAACACCTTCACCTGAATGTAGTTACATTTTTCTTTCAGATGTTTCCAATAAACATAGATGGAGGGAGTTGGTGCCATAGCTCAAGTAACTATTGCCCTTCACAAATATAATTATTTAAGTCTCAATTGGGCTTCATTGAGGGGGGGGGGCGATGCAGTGGCTCAAGTGGTTAAGACGCTGACTCTGTTGCTTGCAAGATCAGCAGGTTGGTAGTTCGAGGCCTGGGTTCTGCATGATGGGGTGAGCTCCCGTCACTAGTCCCAGCTTCTGCCAACCTAGCAATTTGGAAGCATGCAAATGCAAGTAGATAAATAGGTACCACTTTGGTGGGAAGGGAAACAGCATTCTGTGCAATCATGTTGGCCACATGATCACAGAGTAGCAAGTACACTTCTGTCCTGCTTATCAATGAATTTAAGCACTCCCTAAGCAGTTTACAATGTGTAAGCCAATTGCCCCCAACAAGTTGAATACTTATTTTAGGATGCAAGCCTGAGTCAAGCTTGAGCCCTTGGCTGGTATTGAACTCAAAACCTTGTGGTTTGTGAGTGAGTAGCTGCAGTACAGGGATTTAGCCACTGTGCCACAAGGGCTCATTGTCTCTGACAATGCTGGCTCTTCGACTTGGTAATGAGATGAGCACCGCCCCTTTGACAATCTTATCAATGGGGAATACTTTTACCTTTACCTTTTACTCAATTGGGCTAGTATTGTTTCCCTTCTATTTTATTCAGACACTGAGGTATATTTGACAGTGGAAGCTGGTGGCTCCCATGTCTGTGGGACAATGAATTTTCTCTGGGTTTTAGTCCAAACTCTAAAGGAGCTACTCAGGGGGCTGAACCCTATTACTAAAATGGGTTCAAAACCTTGGATGGTGCTGTTTAAAGTCTAGTCTTGAAAGAGTGAAATTGGAGTGGATTCACCACTCCACTGACATGCAAACCTTCGCTGCTACTATTACTTCAGGCTGTGGGGCATTTTTAAAATAAGAGTCTTAAGTCTTAAAATTGCCTGGTATCATTTTCTTTTGTCTTCTGATAACAGATGTATTTGAGCTGACAAGCATAACTCTGTATATTTTAAAATGCTGTAACCCACCCCAATTGCTGAGCAGAGGGGCGGGCTATAAATAAAATTTGTTGTTGTTGTTATTATTATTATTATTATTAAATAGCAGGACTGGCAGCTTCCAGTGCCCCAGAGTTCATAGGGGCTCCTTTTTTTTTTTTTTTAAAATCACCCCAGTGTTCCAAGCTGCACCAGACAGCTAATCTACCTGCCATTTACATTATAGTCGGTGCCAAAGCAGTACACTACATTGGGGTATTGTTGGAAATTAAAATGACAACACTAGCTACCAATCTAGAACTGCTTAGATTCTGACCAGTACCACTAAGATTATCAGGACCCATTCATGGAAGAGCCCCCCTGCCCTACACATATACACATACACCAGAAGGACCTTGCCACAGGACTCTTGCAAGTATTGAGCTGGCCCATTTCAATAGTGAATGATGCCAGCATGAGACAAGGCTATTCTGAAAGCTCCAGCATGAGAGGTGTCCATTTTTCCAGCATCTCTCTGGCTACAAGAATTCCAGCCCAGCGGTCAATAGTTTTTGAAACAAACAAAAGTCAATAGCTTTTGAACCAAGGAAACAAACAAACAGAGAGTCTGTAACTGACAAATCTTTTCTTACCATAGGCAGAACAAGCCAATTAGAGGAGGAGGAGATCACTTTCTTTACCATTAATCATATCTAATGATATCTTGAAGCTGCAGCTCTACTGATATCTTACTCTGTTCTGAACTATTATGTGTGCTCTGTGCCTTCATGTTGCTTCTAACTTATGGTGACCCAAAGGTGAATCTATCATGAGGTTTTCTTGGCAAGATTTGGTCAGAGGAGGTTTTCCATTGCAATCCCTTGATTTTGAGAGCATGTGACTTACCCAAGGGCACCCAGTAGGTTACATGACCAAGCTAAGAATCAAACCCTGATCTCCAAAGTTGCAGTCCAACACTCAAACCACTACACCATGCTGGGTCTCCTGGTGATATACTGGTATGTGCCACCATACTATCCTGAACACAACCAGTTTTGTCTCATTTGAGAAGTTAAGCAGATTGCTTGGATCAGAGATTACCAGAGGGGTAAGACCTCCTGGAGAACTACTTCCAATCAGAGTTGATTGTATTGGGCTAGTTGTTGAGCCAATGGCATGATTCAGTGTAAGGCAGGTGCCTGTGTTCCTTGAAGTAACATTGGAGTGTTGCTCCTTCAAGTTACCAGGTTGAGTGCATGGAGCTGTCCAGAGTGCTGCCTTGCTTTATTATTTATTTCTTTATTTATTTTCAGGATTTATATCCCACCTTTCTCCCACAGTGGGATTTACTTGTCCCAGCAATGCTTTGCCCACTGATTGAAGACTTTGAATCACCAAATCCCACTTTAGCCAAAACCCTCATATTTCTTTGGCCATCACTCGAGACAGAAAACAAACAAGGGGTCATGCAGAGGTTGCAAAGGAAAGGCTCATTTCAGGGTGAGTACCATGGGCTCTCTGCATCAGAAACAATCCAGCCATAGAGAATGCATAGATATTGCAAAATTAGCAACTCCCAGTTTTAAAAGAGGCAAAGCCAGAGCAAGGAGTCATGAAGAAGTGCAGTGTACAGTTTCCTTTCAGAGTGGGTAGAGCTACACAGGTACCTGAATGATCCAGTGAACCCAAGGCATGACCAGGGCAGAATTAGCAGCCCCCATGCCAGAAATTTATACTTTACAAGAGGCAAGAAATCTTGCAGAGATGCAACAGACAGCCTCTTTTATAGAGACTTTTAACTCACTTCCTCAAGACTGACTGGATAATCCAACCATAACTTTTGCACAAATGTGGCAGGATTATTTACACATCCCATATTCTGGGAAGCCAGCAATTCTTTTGTGCCACACCAACTGTGTCTTGTAATGGTTCTAGTTCCTCAGAGCCACTGAGTGGTGTATGTAGCCAGTCTGAGAGTATGTTCTTATGCTATATTGGCTCAGAAACTTCTAGGATTGTATTGGGCTTCGTAGCTCTCTTTCAGCAAGTCACAAACTCTTAAAATCCTCCTAAGTATCATCCTTCAACCCCCTCTCAGTATTTTTATATTTTATATCAGAAGGGCACGGGCTGTGAGTTCCTGGCATCGCTGCTAGCGTAGCTATAATAGCTACATCCCAATGATACCTTTAGGGACTGGGCCCAAGTATTGTCTATATGTCAGAACCAGCACAGATGGCACAGCACAAGAACGCAAACATTGCTTACTTGAAGACAATGATCTTTGTGTGCCAACAGCCTTGCCAAGCTTTTCTCAGGGATCATTGCAAAGACAGAGTTAATGTACGGAGACTGGCAAGGACAATGAGGGAGTCTGGTAGATGTTTGTGGGAATCTACTTCCCTGCATAGAGGCAAGCAAATGAGAAGGCAAAGAAGTGGTTCTTATAGAGGTGCTTAGTCAAGGCTGACAACAATATCTTATCATGCATTCTCTTCCTTCACACCTGCTGTCCATGTGTCCCTTACCTCTGTCACTAAACAAAAGAAAAAGCCAAATCTTCATTAAGCTCTCTTATTTTGTGTGACATTTCTAGACTGTTTCATAATGTTTCATCTCTTGCTGAAACCTGATTCAACAGGATTAGACAACTTTCTGAGGTCTGGGGATCAATGGGAATGTCAACAGGTAGTCCAGTTCCCAATTCTACCAGTAGACAAATCACATGGAGCCAAAGGCCCTACCATTAATTAGCTTGTGTCCAAGCTGAACTTGTGGAAGTCAAAATACCTTTAATTAAAGTTGAACCATGAACTGTCTTGATAATATTGTAGAGTTACCATAAGGTTTATGTAATATCCATGAAGAATGCTTTTTCAGTATATTGCTGTCCTGGCTCAGTTTAATCTTATTTATCTTCTACACTTCTCTTCTCTCAGAAATATGTTCAAAAGTTGATTCACAAGTAGAAATCTTTCCAACCCCACCGTCCCCTCCAGTTTGCCTGTAGCTATAATCCAAATAAGGATGTAAATATTTACTTATTTCATTTTCATATGCAAGAAGGGGGTAGAGATATTCACAGTTTTTGTACTTTTGCAGGGGTCCTGTGTCCTATATCCCTACGAATGTGGAGGACTGACTATATAATCCCACTGGAGGTTTAGGTTTTGCTGGAAAGGTCCTCCTCTGGGTCCCATCACTTAGGGCAATATGCTGTGGGGAAATGCAGGAGAGGGCCTTTTCTGATATGGCACCTCATTTATGGAACATTCTTCCCATAGAGGCTTGATTGGTGCCAATATTGCCAATGCTATTAAAGTTTTTAGAAGCTATTGGTTTTACATAAAATGCTACATGTACACGGCTTTAAATTGTTTAAAGCTATTTTAATCGGTTTTAATCTTTTAAAAATTTGTTAAATGGTTTAATATGTTTTTAGCCTTTTAAAACAATTTTAGTACTTACACTGTTTTAATTTGTCAGATTGGTTTTATTGTACACCACAGTGTGATCTCTGAATAGAGGGAGGGATAGAAATACATAAGTAAATAAAGCAAAACCCCTTTTTCATGCAGAAAACAATATTTTGCACAAAGTACTCTGTTTTCTCCACAAATAAATGGCTTGCATCTTGTATTGCAACTATGAATTTGTAACCTAGATGTATGGATCTGTACCTGCTCCAAATTCAGTAATACTGTGTATTGACAATTATGGCGCTATTGCCACAATCATAAATGTCCCTGCAAATCTATCTTGATGCCAGAATCAGAATGCCTGTTGGGATGCCTCATCACAAGACTTGCTCACTGGTGGAAGGGGGCTGGAAACATCATCCCACTGTAGTCTTATTGCTAGCTGAACAGACATTCATGACTTGATGGGACAGTTGGCTGTTAAAGTAGGTTTGGGGGACTGGATCTGGAGATATTACTTAGTAACTAACTACATGACAATAGGATCTCATCAAATGTTTGTGTGTGCAAAATCCATTCCCCCCCAATTATTTTTTTGTAAAAAAAAAAAAAGTCCCCAAAGTGATTTTTCACTAATGTGTCTCAATAGATTGAGAGATGCTCTGTCTCTTGCTAGTATTCTTTTCATCCCTAAATCTGAAATGGTTTACTCCAACAGCCCTCTGCCTGGAAATGCCTTTTTGGAAAACAACAAGGGGGGATTTAAGTAAGCTGGAGAGAGTGCGCAAAGAAAGATAGACATGATAGGTGTCCTTAATTTTCCTACATGGAACTTCTGGGATCATTAACAGCCACAGAGCTGTGTCAAAAGGCATCTTCAGCATCACACAGCATCATTAACGTCAAATGGGTCAGAAGTAAACATCTCAAAGAAGTGTCTTTAACTAAACGGCTAGCATTGCTTCCTCCAGCACTTTGCTTTTGGCTTTGAGGTTTCTCATCGAAATGCGAATACAGTCCAGCTTTCCTGTTGCTTAGGAGAGATGTATAGATCACAGCTCCAGGTGGGAATGCCTCAGGCCATGTTTCATAGTTAATGCCTGCATTATGTTGCGATATTTGTATCTTATTATACTAATGACACTGAAAATTTGCAAAATTTTTAATGAAAGCTCTTTAAAATAGGAGGAAGCCTCAGGATATACCTTCTTCTGATGAGAGTCTAGGATCCCATGGCACCTTTTGCAGACAGCAGGCTGAGATTCTAGTCATTACATGCACTGAAATGCCTAAAGCCAGCACTTTTAAGCTAGACTATTCTATGAGGTGAAGTTCTGACAAAAGGACTTTGAACAGCTCTGATTACAAGAGGCAGCATAATCCATGACCAGGTGAAGGAGGACCACAACCTCAAAGAAGACCACCCCACTCAACAGAATGATGAGAATGGCTGCAAGGAAAAGTTAACAATCAGGTCTCTTCTACATTTTTACACAAGTGTGGCACAATCATTCAACTTCCACTATATGGTTTGGGTCCTTCCATATAATATACCCCCTACACTAAAGTCCTCTGGCAGAAATTTACTCCAGTCAGCCAGAACTATGTTAGCAACTATCAATGAGACGACATTTTCTTCAGCTGCCCTAAACCATGGAATGACCTGTTGGAAGAGAGTCAGTAGTTGAATATGCTGTTTGATTAGACTATCGCACTAGTTTATAAACCGGCTTACCCGAACCAGCTTAAAATTAGAAGGGGGCAGCATCCTGATAGTATCACACACATTTAGGCACTGAAATCACCACCTGGCTGTAGCCAGGCTCCATCGCTGCTCAGAGGGGCGCTCCGGTGGCCATTTTTTCAAGCTGGAAAACTCCCGGCCTTGAAAAGGGGCACAAGAAGCACCCCATGGAGAAGTGATGGAGACAGGCTGCAGCTGGGTGTTGATTTCAGTGGCTAAATGTGTGTGATACTATCAGGATGCCTCTTGCTTCTAATTTTAAGCCAGCTCATGTAAGCTGGTTTATAAACTAATGGAATAGTTTCCTGAATTTAAAACAAATTAGACTAGTTTCTTTTGACAGGCCTATCTAGATGATTTTTAAATTGTGAATTGTGAATTTTAAATGATTAATTTTAAAATTTGGATTGTTTTAATAGTTGTTGTTGTTGTTGTTGTTGTGTGCCTGGCTATAAGTAAATAACCAGGGCTATACTCATGAACATGGTTATAAGTAAATAATCTTGCCTGTAAAAGTGTTTAAAAATTAACATTTTTTCAACCCAACTGAAATCTATGCTAAGAAACATTAAATGTTTCAACTTGTTTAAATTATGCAAATTGAAAAGATTTGCCTGATTTATTTTGGATAATGTATTCTGTGTTGATATGCACACACACACACACACACACATGTGCATGGACACGCTTATTGTAATATCTGGTATTATTTTTTTTTATAGTTTGGTAGCCATCCACCTAAAAAGAAAGCAGGACAGCTGTCAGTGGTACTAGTTGTCAGGTAAAGGTAAATGAGGAGCCCATCAACTTGTAGCCATTGAAGTAGGAAAGAAAATTATTGCTTGTTTTGTTCTCACAGGTAAGAATGTGGCAACTTTGAGTGTTTTCCTCCCTCTAGACAAATAATAATAATAATAATAATAATTTTTTGTTTCTAGCCCATCCCTCTGCTCTGCAATCGAGGTGGGTTACAACATAATTCTTCTTCTTCTTCTTCTTCTTCTTCTTCTTCTTCTTCTTCTTCTTCTTCTTCTTCTTCTTCTTCTTCTTCTTCTTCTTCTTCTTCTTCTTCTTCTTCTGCCATGGCACCAGATAAGTTTACAAGCATTTTTGCACATTTTTTATTATTCATGTTTCTGGATCAGTGGCGTTACTAGGAGGGTGCATGAGGTGTAGTTCTCAATTAGTGACATCCCAGAAGACGGGTGACTTCCAGTTGGGCCTTCCTCCCACTGCACCCTTTCCAGCTTTGCCATGGCACCAGACGCCTCATGAGGATACCTCTACTGTGGTGGCAAAGTAAAGGACTGAGTGTGACAGTGGTGGAGGCATTCACCTGAAGAGACCTCAGCCACAATGGAGAGGGCCAAGCACCCTTCTCCCAGCTTTGCTGTGGTCACAAAGGCCACCTCATGAGGAAGCCTTTGCTGCGAAGGCCTTGGCTTGCCCTCACCAGTAGCCCCTCCCACTAGGTGATACCAGAGGTGGGATGTTACCATTTTGGATGTCTTTGCCAAACACACACACACACACACACAGAGCCATTTTTGCACTAAACTAAATGCTGTCAGTTGTAAAACAGTGTACTTTGCACAATGTTTTCCACAAAACATTGTGATTTTTTTTTAAAAAAAATCTTACTACAGGTAACTATTTTCTGGATGGAAACATTCAAAGTAGAACTGAAAATTTAGGAGTATTCTTTTCCTTCCTACTGAGGAGGGGAACCATGCAGTTCTATGTCCTCTGCCTACCTTGGTAACTGTTAAGACTTAGGTATTCATAAGCTACATGTATGTGCATGTATGTCACTAACAGGATGCTGAGAGAGGGAGGTTTGCTACTCCTCCTTGTCTATTTCCTTAATGTCTGCTTACAAAGTTGAGTGCCCAAGTGTTGCCAACAACAAGTGATTGTAGCTGCTTCCACCTGTTCATTGCGGCCAGAGAAATGACAGTGGCTGTTTTTGCTCTTTGCTACCATCACCACTTGCCTTGCTTGTATACTTGACTTGTGGCAACCATGTGACAACAGAAGCCAGGAGAAGCAGCCATGCCAGCTGTCCATCTCTCCTCTCCCAGTACATAGGGGAGGGATTGGGACAAACTTGTGCTTGGAGGGCTAATGAACTACTCTTGCTGAGGTCTGCCTCAAAGCTCCACCTGAAATTTGAGTTTGCAAGTTTCCCTCTTTTTTACTGTTGCAAGTTTCTTCTTCTTCTTCTTCTTCTTCTTCTTCTTCTTCTTCTTCTTCTTCTTCTTCTTCTTCTTCTTCTTCTTCTTCTTCTTCTTCTTCTTCTTCTTCTTCTTTTGTACTACACCTCTCAGAATCCCCATACTATGTAGTTGCACTTTGGACGTACAGTCCAAAAAATAAGCTTGACCAGGCTCTTCAGTGGAATTTTTTTATTAAGTCCTCTTTCAAGCTTTTGAAATATCTAAAGGCACTGCCCAGACACATCATACTTGGCAGTGTGGCCATGAACTACCCTGGATGCCTCTGGCTGTTGTGGGGAAAGGGGAGAAGAAATTGTTTAGTGGTATCCCGCATGGTTTACATACAGAAAGCCATGGGATCAATCCAAAACATCAGGTCACAGGGAACAGAAAATAACCATAGGGGAAGACTCAGCCTAAAAGACTTATTTTAGGAGTCACTACAATCAAAGACTTTGATATATATCATTACTACAATAAGGGCTAGTTTTTTGGGGAGGGAAAAGAAAGATCAGAATACTGAATTCTGTGTCTGATTTTATGTTCTCTACCTTTTCTGTACTTACACGGAAGCATATTGTTTTCACAGCCCTGGCTGAACAATATAGCAAATTGGAAGAATAGATAACTGGGTTGCATGTGTTGAACCACAAGGTCCTTTCTTTGGGGCATAGTTTGGGTTGGGACCCTGGGGCTCTGTCCTGTGTTCATCCCATTTCAATCCTTTACCAATTGCTGAGTAGAATTGCTCTTTCTTTGTTCCATTCCTGTGTATTTTCTCCTCAAAAAGTTGTCCCTGGCATAATAAGCTATGGAAAGTTAAGTCAAGTCAAGTCAAAGAAATGATCTCAGCTGGCTAGAGTTTTTCAGCATGTCATCTCTCAGATTTGGAAACCCATTTCAAACATGATTAGCTCATTCATATTTCACATTAGTTTACTTATTTATTCTTTTTTTGTGTGTGTAGATCTAATTTCTTCCAGTTAAGAACTGTGTAAATAGCCCTAATGAGCCTTGAGGGCTCTCATTTGCTTGGAGAGATTAAAACAAGCTGGGATGTCTCCAGACATGTGGACCTTTAGGTAAAAAACCCAACAAACCCAAACATTTCCCACCTAGCAGTGGTCAGATTGTTTATCTTCTAATCATTTCTCTGCCATAATCAGACTTTGCTGATGTTCAGAATTTGTGACATGAAAATCTTAACTATATACACAAAATGCCAAACTTTTGGCTGTATGCTGCTGTTAATAAATCTTGGCTTTCAGCCTTGGTAATTGCTAACTCCAACCAAACACAGAACATATCCAGTCTCAAATCTACTTCTGTTTGGTTAGGGAACATATGGTCAGAACTGTTACATGTCAGCATCCTGTTCATGCTTAGACATGCTAATTGCTAGTTTGCATTATGGCAACTTCCTTGTTTTACCACACCCCCTCTCTTCCTGCATCACTTGAAATTGCAGCCATTTTCTCTTTCCTATAGCCCCTCCATTAGACCGTGTATTTGATTATGGAAAAATATGGTATGGTTATGATTTATTTGAATGTTTTAAACAGTTTTAAATTTATGCTCTTAAAAGTATTGTTTAATTGTTTTTAACAAAAGATTTTAGCTGAATTTTGTTTTAATTTGTTGTAATCCACTTTGAGTCCCATTTCAGAAGAAAGATGGGGTATAAATTAAATAAATAAACTAAAAAATAAAGCTACTTTGATGTGTTTTATAAAGAAGACTAAACTTATTTCTCTTCTATTCTAAACTCTGGGGTGTTGCACATTGGTTTAAAGGGCTGGCCTGGGGGTGGAGTTGGGGTGGGGCATGCCCAACCCCAGCCCGATGTAGTCCTGATGCCGCGTGCCCATACACACGGTGTGCAGCATCAGGATGCCCTCCTGGCACAGTTTGTAGACACGCTGTGCTGAAAGGGCACGGAAGAGCCACAGCGCTGGCTCTTAAGGTGGCCTTTTGCTGCCCTTAAAAGGAACAACCTTTTGCTGCTCTTTTAGGGGCAGCAAAAGGGAGGATTGAGGCCATGGCGTGCGATTGCCATGGCCCCGATCCGCTGCTAGCAGGGGCGGCCCAGAGCCTCCCATCTGCATAGCCCCTCTTTCTGTATATGGCCTTGGTGAGTAGAGGGACTGGCTGTTGTTTCACTTCTGTCTTCCAATTTGATTACTCTGCTTGAGAGATCCACTACTAGCTCTCATGCTGTAGCGGAAAAGTCAGCGAAAGTGCGCCGCAAGCTTTTGAGGTGCACTTTCGCTGACTTGTGAAAGGAGCGCTATTTTAGCACTCCTTTCAGGGGCAGCGAAGGTGCGCCGCAGGATTGAGGCATGGGGATGCCTCGGTCTCGCGGCGCACCTTCTCAGGGCGGCCCACGGCTGCCCATCTGCTTAGGCCCAAAGACTTGGGGGAAAAAGAAAATTCCCATAGATGCAATTTGGGGTGGCTATTCACACAACACATGTGAATAATCTCACTCATGCATTCCCGATTTATTGTTCACACTATTTTTTATCGGAACTGAATCTCTGTGCATCTCTATGAATTCTGTTGCTCACACATGCCAGCACTGCAAATAAAGATGGAATTGATTATGTGGATGTATTCAAAACATGTTCAAGTCATGCAGAGTTTTATCCAGTTTATCCTGCATCTGTTGTTTACAGAACTGATAATGTGAATCTTTCAGGAAAACCTGGAAAACTCCCTGAGATCTATTATCCTGGATTTTGTGGGTTTTTTTTAGCAGTCACCCCCAAATTTAATTAGATTTCATGTGAACAACACAAGTTCAACCCACATTTTACTGGGATTATTTACACCGTCTGAATAACCACTTAGGGCTTGTCTACATTATTAATGAACATCAAATTCCTCTGCACTTGCTGCATGCTGTATACATTGTGCAGTCTCCAAACCTTGAATTGGGCCCTGGCTATTTGCACAATGCCCAGATCTGATTTGGGGTTTCCACCCCTTGTCTCTCATTGAAAATACTTACTTTTTGCTCTGGGTTTTATAGAAAACCCAAAGGAAAATGTGGCAATGACAGATGGCTTCCTTCGCATGTGGTCCTTGCAATTGTCTCTGCTGAGTGTCTGTGGGCACCAGTTGCTATGAGGTCAGAACAAGGCGGCAAACATAATTCTGAGCTCAAAGTAACTTGTGCCTGCAGCGGTGGCACCAGTCCGTTTACAGGGATCATATGGGAAGGCAGCCATGCATTGTTCACCAAAACCCACAGAAACTAAGGGGGGATTTGGAGGGAATTTGGGGGCAGAATACTCAAAGGGCAGCCCAGAGTATTCTAGCAAATGTAGACAAGTCCTTCTTCCATCTCTGTTCACGTATTTCCTTAATATGGTATGATGTCTAAAGAAGCCTTCATAGCACTCACATGTCCAGACTCCAAGATTTTCCTTCTAGCAGTAAAAGAGCTGCCATTTTTTAAAAAAGATAGGGAGGCTCAGACGGCTTTGGGAGAACTGCCAGGAAGCCTTGGGGGTTGCATTTTGAGGATGCATATGACACTTTCTGCAACCTTTCCCCACTTATTAACACAAGAATAAAACTCTTATTCATTTGTATAGCATGCTAACAAAACAAATGATTTATTGCTGGAAAACTGAGTTACTGGATGGAGAAATACAAGGGTAGAAATGTTCCATGTCATAACAATATGAAATATTAAGGAAATATTAAATATGACTCCACAATGGAGAGATTATTATATAGTCCTGACATAGGTTTTCCATTGCTGTTCTCCTTGACATTTGCAAGCATCCTGTTAGTGGCATACACATGCAAGAGTCCAACGTACACCTGTGTATTTTTTTTTGTCATTGCAAAGGTTGGTATTCCTGTCCTGCTTCTACAATGACCAAAGCCCAGATTCATTAGGTTTTTGTGGGTTTTTCAGGCTGTGAGGCCATGTTCTAGAAGAATTTATTCCTGATGTTGCACATGCCTCTGTGGCTGGTATCTTCAGAGAAAGATGAACATGGCCTCACAGCTCAAAAAATCCACAAAAACCTATGGATGCCGGCTATGAAAGCCTTTGACTTTACCCAGATTCATTGTTTTGTTGCGATAGCCACTTTCCATAACCATTAAGTGGCTGGTGGAATTTTGCGGGATTGAAGAAGCATCTGGCTATGTCTCCCCTTTGCCATAGCCAGACATTGGCTTCAATTCAACATCCCTCAATGTAGTATAAACATCTGCATGTGGACCTACATTACACTGAGCCATATAACACCTTCCCAACTTGCTGCAAAGCCCCCAAAGTGCCCTGCACAGCCACCCCATGCTTCAACATGAATAGATATGATTGGAGACGCTCTGGCTATTCTCCCATACCCAGATGCATAAGGATGATGTTGATACCGACATCTGTGCAGATTATCCAGAAGTCTCAGCACTTCTGTAATGACAATGGAGAATATCACACGGGAGGTTTATCATCAGTAAATTACTATTAAATCATCTGAAATTGTCCAAAATGTGCAATTGGAGTTCACACCCTTGCATGCTCTCCCATTAGTAAATCATCATGGAAGCATCCCCACTTGCTTCTCTCATCAGTAAAACGTCCTTGGAGCCACAATTTGGGATTAACGGAAGACCTCCATGACAATTTACTGACGGGAGAAGCATGTGGGTGTGTGAACCTCGATCATGCATTTTGGAAAATTTTGGACATTTTAATGGTGGTTTACTGATGGTAAACCTCCTGTGTGATAAAGTCCTGTGTGTCTGTAATGAGAGGCTAGATTTTTAATAAGCTGGGTACAGGTAGTATCCCACGTATTTCTATGTCTTCAGCATTTCTGGCAGAAGGGCAGTTGTGAGTATGGATGTGAAAAGCTATTCATTTTGTTTTCATTACTTTTGTCCAAAATGCACCAATACTCTGATCCTGATCCATTTCTGTATGGAGATGTGAGATATTTATCACTTTCTTTTTCCCCGTGCATGGAAATTTGTGTGCATTTTGTTCTGCATGTTTTCAAAAACTAATTTCCTCCCTTTTTAAAACCATTTTACCCATTTTAAAAATCACATTTTTCAGTCATGCCTATTTTTTAAATGTACAGATAGGTGGTTTTGATTGCTATTGATTGATTGAGTGCCAAAATGCATCCCAAGCCTTGGAGATGTATGGATTTCTGAGGCAAAATGCCCTCTGCTCTATGGCTGGTTTCAGGAAGATTCATAGGAAAATGAAATCTCAGAATATTTCTTTTCCAGCCCAGCAATGAGCAGCACCCCAAATTCTCCAGTGGAAAGACAGCATGGATCATTGCTGCATCCCCAGCAGGATATGACATCCTGAACTAACTTTCCACTCAGAAAACAGCAGCTGATTAATGTTTTATTATCTTTCAGATTTATTAGAAAGGGTGCATATCTTTGCAAGTAATGCCCAAAGCACATGGAAGCAGAAAATTCTAATGAGACAGAGACCTATGCTATTAGTCAGGAGGACTGCACATTCAGAGAGTAGTACAGTCATTCACATGTGCACACAAACAGTGCAAGAGGCTAAAAAACACATTTACTGTCACTTCCAGCCAAGTGACTGGCACTCTCTTTTCAATTTGTATGCAAGAGTATGTGATTTTGCCTTCCATGGTAATAGCAAGCCACAACTTGCACACAAGTTTCAGCTGAAAGCCTGCATAACAGTCCTATTCTCACAAAAGCATTCCTTGCTTATCAGGAACATGATTTGCAGCTCACAATGGTGAGTAGAACATAGTGGTCACAGTCACTGAGTTGTGTAGCCTCCCTCTCTTCTTCCCAGAATACTTTGTGTTTTCAAAGTTTCTGGAAAGGGCAGGAGAGCCAACCAATCAAGAACCACCAGGTGTCTTAGAGAATAGGACTGGAGGAAGCTAGGCATAGACTTCATTCAGGTTTACTCCTTGGCTATTTAAACCAGAGCCTAAGGCTCAGTTTGTGTCTGCACCCCCAATTCTATGAAATAGTATTTTCTTTCTTCTGTCATACCTTTTTGGCAGTTTTAGCATATTGGACCTAGATCCAGTTTGCCTGGGTATGTCATTC
>CM034701.1:361427590-361445233 GCA_020142125.1 Phrynosoma platyrhinos
GGATCTCCTCGAAGGACCATGAGGAAGTTGTGGGGGAACAAAGATATGACCAGTTCAGGGGCAGGTGTCTCTGCCTTACATCCAGGGGAACAACATAGTGATGACCATCCACATGGAGTCCCACATCTATTATCAAAGTGTTACCAGCAGTCAGACTGGGCTGATTGGTTTAACTGGTCAACAGGAGAGTCAACCAATGCTTGGATCTGGACCCATGCTGTGGTCAATGCTGTGGCCTAGACTCTGCAGTGGAAACCAATAAAGCGGTGGCCTTTTCCTGCAAATATGTGATGGTCTGTGTTTGTTTACAGCACTCAACAGTGAGTCCACAAATGGGCTCAACAGGAATCGAAAAGAGCTCTCATCTGTGTAGTGGAATCATTGTACTAATGCTTTCTCTGTTCCAGAGCACCAAGCTACTGCATTATTTCCACTGGATCCCTGCATTCTAAGAGAGATGGAGGTCCATGCTAATATATTTAATACTTTGTCAAATGACTTCCTTTCAAGGAAACTAGACCCCAGTGCAAGATATCTTAGGCAACATACTGGCTGCAAACAGCATTCGCTGTAGGTTAAAGCAACATAGATGAGGCCTTGCTGATTTGATGAGGGTGGGAGAAATCATGCCACTGGGATGTAAAGTCTTACTGGTATTTGGAAGCTGTGTTTCTGCAGTGACACTTTGTAGTTAAATCTAGTTGGAGCAAAGTTAAATGCTGGGTGGAATATCAGTATATCCATCGAGCCACAAAGAGCCATTTATTTTTAATTGAATTAAATTGCTTGCAAAATGAAAGGAGCATACTTTCATTAATATTTAATTCTTACAGCATTAAGCAATGATCACAAAAGAAATCTTTGTTGCTTCTTCCCCTGTCTTAGCAATTTTTTTGACAGGTTGTGACATAAGATGCAGTGAGATAATGAAATACAGTTACATGCCTTTGGGATGGAGGGAGGATAAATCTGTTATGTGTATTGGTTATTATAGTTTCTTGTTCTTGAGATCTCAAGAGCAGAGTTTGGGGGTAACCAGTTACAAGTGACATGGGCATAAGGAACCAATGTTTCAAAATGCAATATAGGGGTGGAAGGAATATTTGCTGCTATTAATTCCCTGGCTGAAAAACAGGTTTCCCAACCCAGTCAGAAAGAATAATACAGTGGTGTGTTTTGGGAAATTCTGTGGATAAATGCATTCGATTTTGTGCATGAGAATTATGGGGTTTTGCACAGATAACATTAACTGGCACCCTGTTAGTCATGATGACATAAATTAGATTCTTATACTATATAAATAATGCAGTTTGGCACCACTTTAAGTAGCTCCATTTTATGGAATCCCGGGATTTGTAGTTTTATAAGGACTTTAGCCTTCTTTGCCAAAGAGTGCTAGTGCCTCACAAAACTACAAATCCAAGATGACGGTATGTATGATGGATCCATGACAGCTAAAGCGGTGTCAAACTGCATTATTTCTATAGTGTAGATGCAGAAGAAGACTAAGAATGGGAAAGGTAACTATGAAGGATCTAGACAAGATAATAAAGAGTAGCTATATACAACTGAACACTAAAGTTAGAATTGTTCAAGCCACTGTATTTTCCATCACCATGTACAAGAACTGGTTGGTGAAGAAGACAGATACCAGGAAAATCAACATATTTGAGAAGTGGTGCTGGCGAAGAGTGCTATGGATCACCAAAAAGACAAACAAATGGACCCTTGAGCAGACAAAGCCAGAAATCTCCCTGGAAGCCAAGATGATCAAATTGAAGCGGTCATATTTTAGCCACATCATGAGAAGGCATGACTCATTAGAAAAGAAACTAATGCTAGGAAAGGTAAAGGACAGTAGAAAGAGAAGAAGGCAACATGCCAGATGGCTAGACTCAATTAGGGAGGTCACAGGCTTGAACCTGTAGGACCTGAGCAGAGAAGTTGAGAAAAGGCACTCTTGGAGATGTGTCATCCACAAAGTCACCATGAGTTGGGGCAGTTAACAACAACAACAATATACCCTTATGACATTGGAATGGCTCCATATTCTCATTTATAGCTGTGGCACTATTGCCATGACTGAAGATGAGCCTGAGCCCTCCTTAAAAGCCAGTTAACCATCCAGAACAATGGAGGTTCATCTACTGCCAAGTAGGACATTCCAGGAGGACTGGCCAGCTCTCTCCTGCAAGGAGCAGAAGCAAGGATCCTTACAGGGCCCTGTCATAATTCTTCATTACAGCATCACTAGCTGGCAGTAGGGGACTAGTCACATCATCCAGAAATGTCTTGATCAACAGTAGCACTGACTTCCATCACTCTGAATGTCTGACTGGTTTTTAAGATGAGTTTCAGCCTGAATTTAACAAGCCAGTGGGACTGTGGTACAAAGCTTACTTACAACCCACCTTTCTCATTGACATCTCAATGCCCCAACTATAAAAATAACTAAAAGTTACAGTTACATTAAAAAGGGATGTTGTTGACCTATCATTATTCTAGCAAAAAGAAATGTTTACAAGTAACCTGTTGCTTCCAAACTTTGATGAAACGGCTATAAACCATTTCTCATGCTTTCTTCCACTCAGTACCAAGTCTGCATCACCTTGGTTTGTTATATGCCATCAAGTCACCTTCAAAATATGGCAGCCCAATGAATGAAGGACCTCCAGGGAACCCTCAGGGCTGTGGCTTCCTTGACTGAGTCTATGCACCTGTAATGTGGTCTTCCCCTTTCCCCACTGCCTTCAGCTTTACCAAACAATATCATTTTCTTTCTACAGTACTGCATTATATGAGATGGATTATCAGGTGCTGTAGGAACTTTTTCTGAACACCTGCCCAGCATATGACACTCTAGGGATTACCTTGACATGGGAGATGTGTTTGTGTTGGGCAGAGTGGAGAAACAGGACCACAGCCTAGACAAGTCATCAGCACCATGTTGGTATTGTCTGGACCACAGGGGGAATAACCCTGGTTGGAATTTTCTTTATCCAAATCCACCTTATCAAGATTTAAAAGCATGTGACCCAGGTGCTTCTCTAGCCCTTGATGTACATCTCCCAGTAGTCAGCATGTGTTGCGCTTGCTTGACCCAGATTGTTGAGATGCTTTATGAAGCTTCCTGGTTTCACGCAGCTTCACAGTAAAAGCAGAGCTATTTAAAAGGGCGATAAGTAGCAGAGGGCAATTCTATATGAAGATAAGTGGTTGCTTTTAATGTATTATAACTTGAATCCTGTTCACGTGCTGGGTCCAGCTGGAGAAATTTACCAGCTTCTCATCACCATGTTCTCTGCATTCACTTAATTCAGAAATTGCTGAAGTGATGCCAGGGTCTATAAACAGGGAACAGGGAAAGAGTGGGGGGTGGGGTTGAAACAAACTCCAAAAGGATGTTCAGTTCAGTACAGGAGCAAATTGGTTTTCATTCCTAGGTGGTGGGCTATAAGCAGAATTTAATAAGTCTCAGAGCAAAAGTTTGTGTATGTAAGCACCCATAATGCTTCCCTACCACATATACAAGCTGGTCAAAGTTACCTTTTTGGACTACATCTCCCTGAACCCCATAGTCAGGATGGCCAGTTGTCAGAGTGGCTGGTGCCAACTGCTACTATGGTACCAAAAAGCATTGTTTTTAGATTCCAGGTGGTGAGTCTCAGGTTGAAATCCCTACTTAGATATCAAACTCGATGGGAGATAGTCACTGTTTCTTAGCCTAAAGCCCATGCTGCAGGTTTGTTTTGATATTAACATTATGCCAGTATTTGTTTGGGGAGAACCCTGTTTGCTGAAATTTATGGAAGAAAGGTGGAATGTAAGCACACTAAATACAGCTCTTCATAAAATATATTTCACTTAGGGAGGCTTGAAACATTGACTTTGGTGATTCAGCATAACAATGCTTGACACTCTTTGCTCTAAAGCCACAAGGGGCCACTTTTTAAAGCCAATATCTTGCACAACAAGGAAAGTTCAAATGATAAAATCAATTGAAAAACTGGGAAAGCATGATGCAAATGTGGAAGAAAAATTGTGAAACCTCAGGCCAGTAGTTGCTGGGTGGAAAATTCATCAGTGGGGAAGATGTATGGTAATCAGACAGTTCACAAAGTGAATCTTCTAGGCAATTATATTGTGAAGACAGCTAAAGTAAGTTTGCCATTGGATGAATCCCACATCATAACAGCAGCCAAAGTGAGCTCTAATAGCCAAGAAATGCTCTACCTGTCATGTCTTATTGCTTAAATATTTATGCTTATGACATTTGATTCCTATATTCTATATATCATCAGCATGTTTCACTCACATTAGATATGTCATCAACCACCAGGAACAGCTGACATCAAGGATTAAAGCACTTTCAAATTAGGGGAGAGAAAAAACCCTCTTTCATGGAAATGACATATTTAAAATTGAGTAGTACACTCTAAACACAAATACATAATGACTTGCATTCAGTAAGTTATTAGATTAATCTCATCCTGATTTTTTTATCAGTTGCTGTACTGTTATGGACTCACAAATAATGAATAAAATTAGGCAGAATGAAACACAAGTAATCTGTGGAAATGATGAAAACTATTTTTACTCTTGATATTTCACACCTGGAATCTTGGAATCTTTAGAGAGATTTGACAAACTAAATGGAAAATAGTGGTTCTTTATTACCAAAGAGAAGACAGTTCAAACCATTCTGAATTAGCCAAAAACCAATTTTGGCTACAATTTTGTCTACAAAAACTAATTTTGGTTTGGTTCTTTATCTTTTTTTTTAATATATATATATAAAACCCAGCTGACTGGCATACAGCTGGGTAGTGATGAAGACCAGTATGCTTTATCCACTCATTTGTGGGTGCCATGGCCAGTTTTCTGCATTAAGCTACCTTTCCTTTGGGAGAAAGCAAAAGTGTTTGATTTGGACCCATCAGTTTCACTTTGCATGCCTGACTATAAAATTATCCATCTTTTCTGCTTTCCTCTTACATGTGTGTTGAGAAAGGGAGGTAGTCTTGAAAGCGGGAGAGGAAGTTGTTTTGGCTGGAATGCCACAAGGCCCAGGTGGTACCACCAGCTGCAAGATCTCTAGTTCTTGTTGGCTGTACCCCAGAAGCTCTTAGTCTTTGTAGAGTTCTTTCACGGGTGTTGAAGAAGGGGGAGTGGCAGGAAGGGACAGCAGGCACTTGACAATGTTGTTCATAATCAGCAGCTGTCCCAGGTTGGCATTTCCCTCTGGAACGATTCCTCAGGAGGTGTTTATGCTGAGCGGTTCTCCAGCAATCCTATCGGACCCAGAGCAGCAGAAATGGCAGTGCATCTGAATATTTATAAAATCATTCCAAACCAATCAATACTAAATCATCTGCAACTCTTATTACCACATGGGTCAGAGGGAGTTCTTTAGACTGGAATCTTAAGAATTTACCTGAAAATAAAGTATTTTCATCTCTGTGGGGCTCATGTCTATGCAGTACTACCCAGCTGTATGCCAATCTGGGGCAGTACTGCCAATCTTTTTAGTAGATGGACCTCCTTTTGAAGCAAATAATTAAGAAGGAATGCCAGGGAAAGGACAAATTCTGTTGATTGCAAATCAAGAATGAACTGCTTGTATCATCATAATTTATGTTTTTCTATATTTCAGTCTTCTAAAATGCTGATTTTAACTAAATAATAACAACAGAGATTTTTATTTTGTGCAGTTGTTGCCATTATCTGCACAGTGCTTAATTACTAGTTCTTATTTCTAACTTGAGAATATACCAAACTTACTAACACCCATTTTGTCAATACCATTAGCTCACAGTGTCAAATATGGTGCTTTGCAGCAGTAGTCACCCCCCTGCTTTGATTTGTCCACATTTTGTTGTGTTACAACTTGGAATTTAGATGGATTGAATTGCAATTGTTACAGCTTGATGCACACAAGATATTCAGTGCTGTGAAGGTGCTAAATATGTTTATAGTGCCACAAGTAGCTCCATTCCCTGAGAGAATAAAGAGAAAATCTTATCATGCATGAAGAAAGGCCAGCCACTTCACTTGAAGGTAAGAATACCTCCTTTCTGTGATCTCCCATTTGGCTGTCTCACTGTACAGCTCAGCAAATAGGATACAGTGAGTGATACTTCTGCAGGTAACTCAAGTTTGGGGGAAGGTGTCCATCAGAGTCCTAGCTAAGGGTCTACAAACTGTATCATTAACTTAATGTTCATGATCACGAACATGGTCCAGTTCCTCATGTGATGATACAGCAACCCTGGATTTTCCTCCTCCTCCTCCTAATTCTGCAATCAAGGTTGGGACCCTGACAGTTAGGTTTCCACTAGTCTAATCCAACATATGAAGGGTAGTGTAAATATTCCCTGCCCTCCTATGGACCACCCCCATCTCTGTCATTCTTCCTTCTTTATGTAGGGAAGAAATATTTGAATACTGACTTCAGTACAATCAGTGAGTGGAATCCCAGCTAAAGTAAATCATTGAATCCTGAGTTGAAAGATAAGCCAAAGTGTGGAGAAATCAAATTGATTCAATGGGTTTACTCTAGTGAGGACTAGCAATAGGATATAGGTCAATGTATGGAGCAGGTGGGTCTTTAGTCTGTTTTTAACTTGTGTATATTTTATGTGATTTTATATTATATTTTATATTGTGCATATTTTATGTGATTTTATATATAGACATTTTAATTGTTTGAATTCTATTTCTATTTTAAAGGTTTTATCTGTAAGTCACCTTGGGTACCTCTGGGGAGAAAGGCAGGATATAAATGAAATAAATAAATAAATAAATGGAGGAACAATTCATTGTTGCTTCCTTGTGTCATTGGAGAAAATTGCATAAATTGTATCTACATACAGTGAATTATTGGTACTTAAGCAACATTCATGTAAGTATAGAAGCAGATACAATATGCTGGCTGGATAGGAAGGAGCTGCAAGATTATTTCTCTCTACTTAATAGGCCAAAGGAATGTATGTCATTATTTTATATTATAATGATGAATACTTTAAATGAAAGAGAAGTCCAATATATAAGACATTCCTAGAGACTTAAAATCCCCCGAGATAGTTCTTAAAAAATAGCCTCATAATATACCTCTCTTTTAATGGAGAAATCACTTTTATCGGATGTCAGAAATATTGCAGAAGTTCAAAAGTCAAAGCACACTTGTCAATGTGCTGAGATCAGATTCTCCAAAAAATCCTACTGTAAATTGATAGCTGAAATGGCATCATTGGTTAGAGAATTCAGCACAAGTCATTCACCTAGACCTAGGTGAACTTTAAGTTCATGAAAACAGAAGTAAAATTCACAGTCAGACATATAGGACAGAGTTGAAGGTGGGGTGATTCCCCACTACTATATGTAGTATTGTATATAGACTATGTTCCACTGTACATAGACATGTATCTTTTCTGGGACCACTTTCAAGTTTGTTGAGAGTCCTGGACTTGCATAATTGTGAGCTCACCCAGAGACTGAGAGAATTATTTTCTTGAATTGCAACCCCCAGAATTTTCCAGCTAGTGCAGCCACAGCAGATGCTGATGGACAGAGGTGGCAGCAACCTGGATTCCAGACAATTATAATATATATATATATTCCTGGTACAGGCCAGTCTGAGCATTAAGATCTCTAGGAGACATTTTTCTCACTATCTGATTGCCATCAGAGGTAAAGTTGGTGAGGATATGGGAGAGAGCCTTCCCAATGGCTTCTTCCATATTGTGGAACTTTCTCCTGTAGGATGCTAGGATGCTCTCCATTGTGATATTTTTTCACTGAGTGGCAAAGGTCTTTTAGTATGGTGTGCTGCACCTTGCTATGATATTTTATATATATTCTAAACTGTCTGAAGTATTTTAAACTAATGTTTTTTTAAAACTTTCTGCACTACATATTGTTTTCATTGTGTTTTGTTTGCCAGTATTACTTCAAATGGTGGTCCATGGACTGGTGCTGGTCCCTGAGCCATTAGCTACCTCTCCTTGGAGTGTTTCCAGGAGAGAAAAGAATGGTGCCATTCCCTGGCACACTGGGGTGGTTGGTTGGTTGGTTGGGAAAACCTGTTGGTTCCCCTATCAGATAACTTAAGAATTATTTGGTTAACCACCTTGGATCCCAGTGTGAGGGAAAGATAGGATACACATTGGATAAATAAATAAATAAATACATTGTTTTCTTGCATTTTCCTTGTGTTTTACTCTGTTGGCGGTAGAACAATAGAGGGCACATGGATTGTCCTATGCCCCATGAGCCAGTCTTTCTTTCTCAGGTGTGAAGAAGGATATCATCCTCTTAATACCAATACAGTCAGCTTCTGTAAAGAGAGAGAGGGTACATCTTGACCTTTGCCCGAGGGCCAACACAATGTTTCATGCACAATGCCTTTTCAGATTCGATAATTCTTATTTGGAAATTCCACATACAACACAGGAAAGCCAGGGTTTAACAAGAGCCATCCCTTCCAATTCCATGCACAACTCACCCCTCCACAACTTGTCCCCCCATAAGACAATAATAAGATGATCCAGTTAGCACTGACACTGAACTGTTGTAAGGAAGGATTAAGGGTTTTTTTCCCCATGAGAGAAGGCCTTATCGCTTGACTAAAATGTGTGAATAAAAAGAGAGAGAGGGAGAGAGAGTGACATTTGTGAGATCCAGAAGCTTGTGACAGCCACTCAGAGATCTAAACACATGTATTATGACAAAATTGCAAACTGCTGGCTTGGCAGTTTATTTGAGAACAGGCGGGGAAGGTGATAGCTCGTCGAAAGTCAGAGAAGGGATCAATATTGAATAAATCAAAACAAATATGTGAAAGGTTCTGAGAATGCTATGAAAAATTAAATACTGGGGAATTGAAGGCAAGTGGTTCTCAAATTACTATGATAGCAGTACAGTCGTTGTGACAGTCAGAAGCCTGGTGGGTGGGGTTGTGTGTGCCCAGGATTGAAGCCAAGGGGGTATTTTTGGATGAGGATATTTAGCAATCATACAAGCAGCTTTTATTTAAATATGAGGGCCTGGACAGCCTTTACAAAGGAAGAAAACTGTCATTGTTCTACTGTACAGATGGAGAAACTAAGGACTTTGGAAGGAAGGGCTAAAAGGGAACTGGTGGTGTATAAAAATGAAAAAGCTCAAATAGAAAACAATAGAAGACTCAGGGATGCTGCCAATCTTTTGTGAGAGTTGGACAGTTAACTGTCCAGTTATACTGTTGGGGTTTCTGGGCCCACTGCTTGATATGAATCTGTGGGGTTTTGTGTCTATGTGTGTGTGTTTAAAACAGTTCTGTAAATGTCACCTCCAATGCCCAGATTACTTTCTCTCTCTCTCTCTCTCTTTCTCTCTCTCTCTCTCCATATCCTTCCTTCCTGGTTCTCTCTCTCTCTCTTTGAATCCTTGTCATCAACAAAGCTCCATATATATATAAGGAAGCCTCTGTAGTCACAAGAAACTGCAATTGAAAGCATACATTTTGGGCACGGCACATTTGAAATACCTACGATAAAGAATTTATTTCCTTCCTTTTATATTTGTAGCCAAGTTACACTGAAAAAAAGCAACCATAAGACAAGTTCCTACATTGTTTTAGAAGAGCATAAATATACATAGGCAGAGTTACATTACACAATATCTATACTGAATACCAATGCAGAGTAACATGAGTCAATCAATGGTCAATGTGCATAGCTGACAACCTGTTGTGTTATGCAAAATGCACAAAGACAATACATAGAGGCTATGTGCACTTACAGCTTACTCTGTGTACTTTAATGTGCTGCCACATGTACAGTGGTCCCATATGCATAACTCTGCTTATGATACTATCAGCAGGATATGAACATTATGCATCATCCCCACCAAAAAATCATTCTCTATGCATAGTACAATTTATGCCTGCATATGTCATCAAATGGATGACAGTCATAAAGTGTCTAACTTCACAACCCCCTTGTTTTATTGATTGTATGTAAACTGCTCAGAGAAGCTGTTCAGCTCAAGAGTGAGGAAAAATACTTCAAATGAATAAATAACAAATCCATGAGACCTCGGGATGACTTTGGTCCATACACTGTGCTGCAGTCTATCCTACCTCACAGGGTTCTTGTGAAGATAAATTGCTGCAGGGAGACTATATATGCTACTCTGAGGAAGAGTGTGATAAACAATGTAATTAATTAATTGAAATTACTATGCAGCTTTAGGGTGATTGCCTTGTACAAGACAATTTAGCACTTTCCCAATGTGCAGTGTTTGTTCTTAAATATATACCTCAGTCCAGCAAGGGAGATGTAACTGAGCAGCCATCAGGGTCCTATTGAACTTGATGGATGAGTCTGCTAATGTGGATGAATATCCTCATCATGTGCAGCACAACCAACTAGAGCTGGATCAAGGCCAATGCCAACAGTCCCCAGTCAACACTAATGCTTTAAAGCAAAATGTGCTGTTTGAGTGTAAGAATCTCATTACTCTAGCAAAGAGAACCACAGCTCTATCTATGCATCTTATTTGAATGTATTAAATTATCCCCTTTAGAAAAATTAGAGCATAAGGCTACAAGTTTAGAAAATATTACCTGCAGTGAATCAATTAATCCTCCATCTTTTCAAGCACCCATCTCTATTTTTCTCCTCTCCCGTTTATGTATCTTTGGTGTATGATGAGCTGAACTGAGGAATGTGCCTTTAATGAAACAGATATTAGCAGACCAAGCAGAATATATGGATTTTCTTTATCCTTAAGTAAGCATTTAAATTTAATAAATTAGGAAAATGAATCCTGGTCATCCTAAGAGGAAGCTTTAACATCTTTTGATATAATTTTACTTCCCTTCTGAGTAGATAGGTATAGGATTTCACTCTTATATTTTTGTAGCATTATAGATAAACGAATATGTGGACATACTTAGCAATAATGCTATGAGAAATTTTGATATTTTGCTGTGGGAGGCTTTATAAAAGAAGGCGGGTTACAAGTTAAATCCAGGATTCAGTGGATTAAAATCAAATAAAAGCTACTACAAGATCTGTTCTGAAAGATTTCTTACTTAATCTTATAAGCAATCATTGATATCTAAATATATTGGGGGTGCAGTTGCTAGTCTGAAAGTCATCAGAGGTGAAAGGTATGCCTGAATACATCTGCTGCTGATTACTGCTTTTTTCTTCATGGAAAAAAACAACAACTATTTAGTAGACTATATTTTATTTCCTATAAAAGAGGAAATTAAATGTATAGGATAAAGCACCCTTTCACATCCTGGCTCCATTTCAATGTTTTGAATTACAATCCCCCTGCATCACCACTGATAACTGTTCATGCTGGTTGTGACTGATGGGGTCTGTCGTCCAAACATCAGAAGGGAAACAATTGGGAGGACACTCAGGGCCTATAGATCCCTGCCATTATGAATCTAGTTCCTGGACCCACATGATGTGAGGGGTGGACTATAAATGGGGCATTTGAACTTAGCTTAAGGTCTGTCTGCTTGCAATATTTCAGAATGGCCAGGAATTTCTAGAACTATTTGTTTTTGAATTATTTGTTCTGGAATTATTTGTTCTGGAAGCCATCTTGGTCCCCATCCTGGAAAACGGTGGCTTATTAAATAAACGAATAAATAAATAGAACTGAGGATTGGTCCTTTCTTTCTTCACACTTCAGCCACAGTCAGAAGTGACATGACATCAATTTGTTTTGTTTTCATCCAATTTTTCGCTGTCGTGTGGGGTGGGGTTAAGCTACTTAGATGTCCTGGGAGGATCTTGGGGGAAAAACTGCTATATTTTGCAGCAGTGTAGATTCATTCTTTGCTGTTGGGGAAGAAAATTCCTGAAATTGTCTGTGAAAATAATTTTCTTCACATTGGGTGATATTGGGTGACACTGGGAGTTCTCAAATATGGTGCAAGCTCTCCTGTGGAGGATACATAAGCTGTACTTCAACCTATTGGGTTCATCCATTGTCTTGGCTGATGGTCTCAGTGAAGAAGAGAAACAACTTTACATCACTATCCACAGGGATAGCCAGGGATTTTTCTCAGGACCAGACATTGTGGGCAATGGGTGGATGGTTATGTTGGTGTCATCTTGTTTGATTAGTGAGTGTGTGACATTAATGGGGATGTGTGGGATCACTGTGTACCAGAAAAATGCAAGGTGAGGCCAATTTGTTTTGTCAGTGTAGACGTGCCCACAATCTGTCTAACCTGGACTTTGATATCATGTCTGTCTATTATGACATACATTTGGCCCTCCATATCCACATTTTTTTAAACCATGGATTCAGCCATCCACAGATTGAAAATATTTTTAAAAATATATAAATTCCAAAAACTAACCTTCATTTTGCCATTTAATATAAGAGACACAATTTACTATGCCATAGTATTTAATGGGATTTGTGTATCCACTGATTTTGGTAACCACAGGGGGTCCTGGAAACAAACCCCAAGGGTATAATGTTTTGGGCCATTAATTGTTCTTTGTTTGACCTGCTACCTGCCATCCAGACTATTCATTACCAGGACATTTGTCTCTGTCACACATATCAATCACCTTACACAAACCAATCACTTGACTACTCATCAAGACTCTGTGGAGGACTGTGAGAAGCTAGATGTTGGCTTGACAGTGCCTGCAATTATGATGGAAAGGTAGTAGGTTCAGAATCATAGACCTGCAATCTAAAGGTCATCTAGCCAAATGCCCACTGGTATCAGAATCCACAGCTGGAGCATCCCTAACAAGTTTTAATATAATCTAGTCTGTTTAAAAAAACTCCAATGAAGAAGAGTCCATCATCTTCCAAGGTACTCTATTCCACTGTCAAACAACTTACAATCAAGAGGCTTCCTAATGATTTGTCAGAACCTTCTTTTAATTTGACTCCATTGGTATGCAGAGTATATTAGGGGAAGGTCTATGTTTGAGGGACCTCATGGATAACTGGGAAGGGTCTCAATATATTCTGCTCATTGTGCCCTTCCCCTTCATAGGTTGGAGGCCATGTTATTTGATTTGTTACCTTCTCTCATGAGTGACAGGAAGGATAGCTTACACAGCATTGTTCTGTAATGAATATATAAAACAGTAGCATGCCTTTGTAATCAGAACTGCAGCTAAATGATGAAAGTACTTTCCTTTGTCGTAGCCATGGCAGGTTCTAGTGACCATAGTGACATGTTGTTTAAAAAAATGGGTGATGTTATGTGGTAGGTAAAAGAGACACAGAAGACCGCAGCAACTATAGAATCACTAAAGTTAGGATTGTACAAGCCATTGTATTCCCCATCACCATGTATGGATGTAAGAGCTGGACAGTGAAGAAAGCAGATAAGAAGAAAATCAACTCATTTGGGATGTGGTGATGGAGAAGAGTGTTGAGGATACTGTGGACAGCCAAAAAGACAAGCAAATTGGTCCTTGAACAGATCGAACTTGAACTCTCCCTGGAAGATAAGATAACTTAATTGAGACTGTCATACTTTGGACACATTGTGAGAAAGCATGACTTATTAAAAAGACAATAATGCTGGGAAAGATAGAGGGCAGAAGAATGAGAGAGAGGCTGTACACTAGATGGATAGACTCAATTGGAGAGGTCATGGGTATGGGTTTAGAGGACCTGAGTAGAGTAATGAAGGACAGGGGGTCTTGGAGATGTCTCATCCACAGGGTTACCATGGGTCAAGGTCAACCTCAGGGCAGTTAACACCAACAAAAGGGAACCGGTGATCCAACCCATTAGGGAGTAAACAAAAGAAGTGGATGGAAATTGTAACAGTTAAAGCTTTTGTATTGTTATCAGATTAAGAAAAAGCACATGTAGCTTCAATCATATGTTAGGTCTTTCTGTTCCTGGCCTTTCCCCATAGCTACTGGACTGTTTTTAAAAAGTCTCTTACTACACCATAGATGAAATGGTTGCTAATTCCACCTCAGCTTGCTTCCAGGCTCTAATTCCTTTTACCTCTCTATGGGTCTCACCACCACCTTTCCCACCCACACCAACCCAGAACACAACCTTCAGAAACATGGAGAAGCTGAGAAATGTAGTCTCAGTTCCACTGAACCATTGCAGTTCCTTTCTTGCCATAGGAGCAAATGCTACCATTTGTGTATTTGTAGCGAGGCTGAATTTCTGGATAGTGTTTGCATGGAACAAAACCTACCCACTGTTCTATCTGTACTGAACTAAGTCCCAAATTACATGTGATGTTTAATGTTGTGTGCATTTTTATTTTACTGTCAATAAAAGTCTCTCAGAACTCAGAACTCAGTATAGGTTCATGTAATGGCCTGAGTAACAAAGGGCCTTTGCAGACTGCCAGAAATAGTGCAAATTGAGTTCACTTTAAGGGTTAGGGTTAGTGCTAGAGAATCATGGGAATTGCTTTTTTTTTTTCTGAGACATTGAGCCTTCTCTGTCAGAGAGCTCTGGTGCCACAATAAACTATAGTTCCCATGATTCCCTAACCTTAACCCTTAAAGTGGACTCAATTTGCACTATTTCTGGCAGTCTGCAAAGGCCCAAACTCTGGCTCTATTGGGTCAGAGATACATTCAGATTGGGGAGAGCAAAGTCTTATATTCCTAGCTAGTGAAGATGGCTCAGAAGTCATACTTAGGGTTGCCAGAATGAAAACTTGAGAGAGCTCCTGTACGTTTAATGATCATATAAAAGAGAGAATTTCAGCAGTATTGTTAACTGCTTGCATAACAAGAAACATTTGCTGAAATTCTCTCTTGTACATTACCATAAAGGTATGAGACATCTCAAGGTATGAGACATTTATGGTGATGTACAAGAGAGAATTTCAGCAAATGTTTCATGTTATGCAAGCAGTTAATAAACAATACCTGCTGAAATTCCCTCTTTTATAGGATCATTAAAGGTACAGGAGCTCTCTCAAGTTTTCACTCTGGCAACCCACTTGTTAGGCACTGAGGCACTCAGTATGACCCTGCCAGATTCAGTTCTAAACTGAGTTGAAGTAATGTTCAATGGTAACCCTATTTATTTAATAGTTACAGGTTATATACACAAGAGATAAATTGTATACCCAAGTAATGCATCAGATTTGGGAAATGAGCTACAAATAATGTAATAAAAATAAGGTATTAAAAAGCTGAAAGAGTGAAGTGAGGAAACTTCAAGAATCTTTTTTGCCTCAGATGCCATTTAGTCTAGGGCAAGCCCCCAGCAGAATAATAACACAACAAAAACATATAGCATGGATTATTAGACACATGGATTATTAGACCCATCATGTGATATTTTATAGCCATTGGTAGATTGTGTCAGCACACACATTATTAAAGGGTCCAAAAGGCCAATAAAAGACTGACTCTGGAAATGCAGTGACAGCATGAACAACAATGAAGCCATGGGGGTCTCCTTCAGCAGAGCACTGTGAAACAAACAGAAAATGCATCAAAAGGACTTCCACAAATACATTAATATACTGTAGATATTGAACATATCTATCCTTAATAAATAAGACACCTTCCAGTTGCTAAACATCCAGCTTGTTTTTTATTGCTGCCAAGGTGATATTTTCCCCCAACACAAGGCACTGACCCTAAGAATCAGAGGAGTAATGGACTGGGGGCTGGTAATAGCTATTTTAGTGTAATGGCAAACATCATTGTGTAGTGAAATCAGTCACTGAACCCATCAATAAGAATGACCTCTTCCCTGCCCCCATTTGCTTTCCTTATGCCTAAAGAATTTGCCATATTCAATCTTTAGGCTCTGAACCCAAATGACCTCTGAAAGGTGAATTTATAACTGCTCCATCACTCTCTGTATCAGCCCCCTTTCCTAACAAATAGGAATAAGAAATACATGGTGATCACTCGGAAGGAAACATATTTTGTAATATATTTCCAGTTAATGGTTAAAAAGTCAGGGCAATAACATGCAAATGCCGTCTTGCCCTCCAACATAGAATTAGATGCAGCTTTGACAAGGGTTGTCGCTCTGTTTCACTTTAGCAAAAGACTCCAACACTTCCTCCTTCCCCCCTTTTCAAGGCTATCATTTGGAATCGGCAGCCCTGTTCCCATCAGGAATCCTTCTGCCAGCTCTGTACTGTACTTCATTAGGCAGCTCTATTTAATGGTTTCAACAAAAGCCATCATTTTAACCCAACTGCCTTGACTAAATTAAAATTTCTAATCTCTGTTTTAGTGTTCTGCAACTGATGTATACATAAGCAAAACTGGTCAACATCTGCTAGTGGGTTGGCCCGAAGTTCGGTAAAGATGTACTTCACATTTCTGAAGCATGTGCAAAGTAACAACGTTCTAATTCTCTGGAGAGCTCTCATGATTTTACTTCGCCATTTGTTCAGACACACTTTAGCAGCATATAAGCCATACAGTTGATTCTCCCCTTGGTTGCCGTTTTATCTGTAGTGTCATTTTGAGTAATTGGGGTATGGTAGCTGATCAACTTTCAGGTTTCTCATTGGCAGAAAGGGACTGTATTGGCACCAAGAAAGGATATGATGGGTCCTTTCGGTGCTTGAGTGAGTGTCCCTCTTTTGCACTTGGCTACCCAAGGCCATTAGAAAATAAGCTTAATAAAGCCTCTAAGTGCAGGCATCTTCACTATTCCCAGCCAAGGGGTTGTGGAAAGCGAAGAAATATTTTAAAGCAATGCGAAAGATGGTAAATGTACATATTTAGCCAGTGATCTGTGAAAGTTTTTGAATTAGTTTTTAAAGCTTTGTTAAGACCAGAACGCACAGATGTTGAAAACAAGTTCAGATGTAGCGACAGATGGTATTTGATTATGAAGCAGACTGTTCATATAATACAAAGATGCTGCTTCTGCCATACACAAGTAACTGCAGAGAGTGCAGTAGAAATTTTGGAAGCCAGAGCAGTTCAAGAGGTTCTTTGTGTGGCAATAACTTTTAACATTTTTTCCAGCAGTATTAGAAATCCTGATAATTTTCTTCTTATACTAGTAATGCCCTCAACCTCCTCTTCTGCCACTTCCCTCATTATTCCTTTTTCCCCAGTTATACTGGCATCTTGCCTCTTCTGAAGTCTGTACTACAGCACCATATTCATCTAAAAATTTTAAACAAACATTTTCCCTAGATTTCAATATGTATAGAGACCTACTGATGTTCCTTCGTATCATTTTTTTGTTCTCTTTCTCATTAAAATGTTATCATTGTCTTTTAAACCATCTGTCAGTTCATCTCAAGCCTGTTTAGCTGAATGATGATTAAGAACCCCCTTCACATATTACATTTCTAGACACACATTTAAGATGTTTTAGGAATATCCTTTAAAAGATAACATAACAAGTTACCAGTCCATGGATCATACTTGTCATAGGGCCAAGAATGGCCGAAGCTCTTTATCAAGTGCATTCTCCATGCCAAACTAGGGTTTACTCTGTATAATGTGTGAAATTGTGTCTTTCTCAGTCATTTTCAGCAATTTAAATTCTACTTAAATTAGTAAGGTATGCATAAAGTTAAACATAGGGATGCCAAGTTGGTTTATAATTTAGCAAAGCTTTCTAGGAGGCTTTATGAGGGGGGATGTTGCATCGGCACAAAGGACTCACACGCATTGTTATGGGTAAAAC
>CM034701.1:361445333-361468834 GCA_020142125.1 Phrynosoma platyrhinos
CGACGCAACCTACAGCCCCTCCCGACAGGTCGGGGTGGCTTCCTTCTCTCTGGTACCTACTGCTCTAATTTACCATATAATCATTATGAAATGATGCTAGTGCCTGATTACTACCCACCTACCCTTCCACATCACCCTACTTCTAGTCATGCTACTGTGAAGCAGTGGTTCAGGAAAAGCTGTTTGCTTGCCTCACTCACTCAGACACTAATGAAATTCTTGGAAATACTGTACCGTGCTCTCATTGCCCCAAGTCCAAGTATGTGAACTGGCAGGAGAGGATGTCAGTGAAGGACCAGGTCTCCAGCTTGAATAACTTCTGTTTATGGAGTTTGCCTGTCTGTACTTGGAAACCAGTTCAATAATAATAATAATAATAATAATAATAAATTTTAATTTATAGCCCGCCCCTCTGCACGGCAATCGGGGCAGGTTGCAGCATTTAAAACAGACAAAAGTTAAAACATTTGCTGTATTGTGCTGGTTATAATGTCAGTGCTGCTACTACTTTGTAGCTCCATTTGGGGAAAAAGATGTTCATTTAGCAATGTGTCCAATCCCTCTATTTCTGGATAACAAGAATGCCTAATATTTTCTATATCAGGACTTTCAGAGCATTAGTGTCATAATGGGGCTTCCAAATTTGACATTGGTTGTTTGGTTGGATGAATGAAGTGACAAAGTTCTCTCTTACTCAGGTATGCACCAGTGGGAACATGAGAAGCCACCTTATTCTGAGGCAGGTCATTAGTTGTCTAGCTCATTATTGTAAACTGGCAGTGGCTTCCTTCTTTCAGGTTGTATGAAAATGTGTTTGCAATGAATAGGTTATTGGCTTCACAAAAATCTATCAGACGCTCACCTGCTTCATTTCTTTTGCCTAATCCAAATCTGCCTACTGTTTTTGATTCTTCTTTGCTTCCAACTTTTGTGTTCCACTCTCCAATGATCAGTATGACATCCTGTGTTGGTGTGCCGTCAATTTCTTCCTGAACATGGACATCACCAAATGGTCAACACAAAAATCAAATAGATTATATAATAATCAAATTATTATTAATAATATTACTATTAATATTAATATTAATAATAATATCAAACGGATTATATAATTGGAAGGAAAAGATGGTGGAACTCTATACTGGTGGCCAAGACTAGATCAGTCACTGAATGTGGCACAGATCACAATTATTCATACGATTAAGAATAAGATAAGAATAAGACTCAAGAAGAAAACAAAACCAGTGATTATGCCAAAATATGATCTAAATAATATCTCATCAGAATTTATTGACAACATAAGAAACAGATTTGCACTACTAAGCATAATAGACGGAGAATCAGAGGAACTATAGTCTGAAGCCAGGGACATTATAAAAGAAGAATGCAGACATACACTTTCAATAAACAAAAAGAAAGAGAAAAAAACATAGATGACAGAAAAAACACTACAAGCAATAAAGAAAAGAAGAGAAGGAAAACAAAACGGAGCTAGGAACAAACTAAGAATTATGAATGCAACAGTACAATGGCTTGTGTGGAAATATAAAGAAAATTACTACAATGACCAATGCAGAAAAATACAAGACAGCAACAAAAAGGGAAGAACAAGAGATTTATTTCACAAGATCTGATAAATCAAAGGAAAATTCAAATCAAAGACTGGGATGCTCTATGACAATAAAAATAACATAATTCAAGACCAGGAAAGAATAAAAAGACATTGGATGCAATACACAGAAAAATTATACAAAAGAGATGACAAAATGAAGGACACATGGAACAAAGAGCCATATGAAGATGAACCCCAAATTCTAAAAAAATGAGGTGGAAAGTGCAATATGAGAAATAATGAAAAACAAATCACCAGGAATAGATAATATTCCAATTGAACTGCTGCAATCCACATTGACAGAATCAACTTTAGTGCTGACCAACATATGTCTACAGATATGGAAAACAAAATGATGACCAACAGATTGGAAGTGGTCAATATACATCCCCATCCACAAAAAGGGAGACACAAGAGACTGCAGCAACTATAGGACCCTAGCACTGATCTCCCATGCAAGGAAAATCATGCTCAAAATTCTGCAACATAGACTCCAATCATACATGGAGAGAGAAATTCCAGAGGTCCAAGTGGGATCCAGGAAAGGAAGAGGCACTAGGGATCATATTGCTAACACATGATGGCTCATGGAGTGCACCAAGGAATTCCAAAAGAAAATCAGCATGTGCTTTATAGACTATAGCAAAGTCTTTGACTGCATAGATCATGAAAGGTTATGAAATTCCCTTAAAGACATGGGAGTGCCAACACATCTGATAGTTCTGATGAGGAATCTGTACCCAGAACAAGAGGCTACTGTCAGAACAGAACATAGAGAAACAGAATGGTTCCCATTTGGCAAAGGGGTCAGACAAGGCTGTATCCTTTCACCCTATCTGTTCAATTTGAATGCAGAACAGACAAAAAAACCTAAAACCCCACTCCCCCCATTAAAAAAGTATTAAACTACATATCCTTTAAAAGATTTCATCATAAAACATCACCAAATATTACCATGTATGGATTTGAGACCTGGACAGTTAGGAAAGATACTAGGAAGAAAATCAACTTCTTTGAGATGTGGTGCTGGAGAAGAATGCTGAAGATCCCATGGACAGCCAAAAAGACAAACAAATGGGTCCCAGAGCAGATCAAGCTGGAAACCTCCCTGGAAGCCAAGATGACTAAACTGAGGCTGTCATACTTTGGACACATCATGAGAAGAGAAGACTCATTAGAAAAGATAATAATGCTGGGAAAGGTGGAGGAAAGTAGGAAGTGAGGAAAGCCTCATGCCAGTTGGATGGACTCTATTTAGGAGGTTATGGGTATGGGTTTGCAGGATTTAAGCAGAGCAGTGGAGGACAGGGGTTCTTGATTCCATAGGTTTGCCATTGGTTGAGATTGACTCAAGGGCAGTTAACCACAAAAACAAGTGGCTCTTCTAAATTCTTTCCCATCCCTATTTGGACATCCTTGCTATTCCCTGGTGGTGTTTTCTCCAAGTATTCACTAGGTCTGACCCTGCTTTGCTTCTGAAATTGGAAATGATCAAGGCCAAAATCCTGGATCAGGAGTTCTGCAAATGGAGAACTATGGTATGTCTCTTTTCTGCAGCTCTCCTTCCCAAGTTGGTCATTAGCTGACCAATGGAGAGTAAGGAGTGGCAACAAAGCAGCATCCAGTTATGTTCCTACAGCTGAATAGTCAGTGACATTCATTCTATGGGACCTTCCAGAGGTTCTCCTGAGATGATAGAGGATGGTGTGTCTATAGGAACATAGCTGGAAACTGGTCCACTCCCTAAACCCCTGTGCTTAAATGGTCATGTTGGGCAGAACTGTAGCAGCTTAAATGGTAGGTTTGGGGGTTAAATTGGTTGCTGCACAGTCAACTGAGAATTCCAGTCTTCACAATGACCAAAAATATGAGTTATGCAAGTCTGATGCATTTGTAAATTTCCCACAGGATGTTAAATCAGGTGTATCTGGGGCACTAGTGCAGGGCTGCACATTTTCCCATTACTTTTGTCAGGAACTGAACTCATACTGACTCAACTTCTGTATTACATCACCCTGTTTTGTCTACTTTGACTGCCAGAAACTCTACAGAAATATAGAGTAGGTCCTGTCCATACCCAGGAATCCATTCTAAATAGATAGGCCTACCATTAGTCAGAGTGAGGCAGCTGCTTCAGGGTGTCAAATTTAGCTGCCAAATTTTGGTGAAATTGAAATTGTGTGTGGGGTGTGTGTGTCTTTTTCCTCAGGTAGAAAACAAACAAACCTGGACTAGCCTTGATATTTTTTAAATGCTTGTTCTTTGAACTATAAAGGTAAAGGAATGTGATGTAAAATACAATTTTATAGGTCGTACAATTGGTCGACACATTCCCATTTCCAACAGGGATGTAAATGTCCAACTTTTTTGTCCTCTTAAGTGAAGGTGAATCATTTCCATAGCTTTCCCTATGCAGTAGAGAAAACCAGTATTTCTGTACAGTTCTTGTCTGGTATTCACATATCCTGAAATGTTTGTTGAAAATATTTTGTATAGAAATACATGTTTGTTTTTTTTGGGGGGGGAGGGTTGTATGAAAAGTGTGGGGCTTCATGCAAAACACATTTTTGTATGCTCAAAAACCACTGACTGGAATTATGTTTGGCAATTTGAACGTATAACTTACAGTTACGGACTCATAACTGCTGTGTATTCATGATCGCTATATAGCCCCTAGTTTAGGGATTACGTAGGGACTGTGAAAGTCCCCCCAAATCCACTTACTGGTAGGCACCCACTGAGATCAACAGGGGTCCATTCCCCTGTTGATCGGGAAGGTACTGCCTGGTGTTTCCATCCCATCTTCTGTGAATGTTCTCTGGCATGAGGGAGATTTGCAACAGGGTTTTTCTTCTGCCTGTTGCATCAGAGATTTCTGACCAGAAGAGTTGGGAATAGCATGCAGCTCTTTTTTGCTTGATAGGGGAACAGACCCCTGTCAATCCCACTTGCTGCTTATCAGTACATGAGATGGGGTGGTGGGGTGGCATATGGTCAGAATCCACTATGTAGCATCATATGTATGGTACTATGCAATACATCAGGGGTAGGCAACCTAAGGCCCAGAGGCCAGATGCGGCCCCCTGAGGCCTTTGGACCAGCCCCAGGCCAGTCCTGTCACTGCCGCTGCTCCCCACCATGATGATATTGATTATTGTTGTTATTACTTGTTCTTGGGGTTTCTTGGCAAAATCTCCACAGGGGTTTTGCCATGTCTTTTCTGGGACTGAGAGAGAGTGCATGCATATTTTAAATTTTTATTTATTTGTTTGTTTGTTTGTTTGTTTTATTTTGGTGCTTCAGCCCCCCAATTGTCTGAGGGACAGCAACCCAGCCCCCGGCTCAAAAAGGTTGCCTACACCTGCAATACATAATGGTCATACAGTATTCCATCACTCATTTCCAAAAGGCTTACATAGTTTGAGGCAAGTTTTCTGTTTTTACACAAAAAACTAGCAATTTTGTAGAAGGAAAAAAAAGTGACTATCTGGAAACTGCAATGTTGTTATTGTTTGGTAGAAAAAAAAGTGTCTTATGCAAAAAACAAAAACCCTTCAATTTTTGCACAAAGAAGCCATGGGTATTTCTGCACTGAATAATTTTCTGAAACTTCAGGATGTGTAAATAGCATGTGAAATGGTGCAAAATTCTCAGCACTGGGGACTGAGCAGATGAATGGGAAAAGCTGGCTTACCTCTGGGGTTTCCTGATTTGCAGGGAGAACCTGCTGACTGCACTGTCAGCTCCCACAATAGGTAGAACACCCATTGGCAATCCACACCATCCCCTTCATCTGCAAGGACAGACCCATCAAAATAGGGCATTCATGGGTACAAGCTGTGTCATGCCACTGTTTTTTCTCTTCCACCCCAAACACATGTGCACATGTGTACAGATGTGCTGCCAATAGCCACCAATTTCTTCTCTTGTCCTGCCCAGCTGCCAGCCCATTTCTTTGGCTCCATACAGAGTGATAATAAATGTTCAGGTATAGAGTATATTGACACATTTGGAAGGCTTGGGCCTCTGTACAGGTTCTTTGTCTAAATTATAATAATTTCTAACAGAGGTGAGATGGGTGGCCACAAGAGAGAGGCTCTTTTCAGAGGTGGCACCCCGCTTATGTAATACCTTCTCCAGAGAGGCTTGCCTGGCCACTGACATTATGATCTTTTTCACATGAACTGGAGATCTTTTTTGTTCTTGCAAGCATTTTGAGAACTCTTTCAGAGCATTTTCATTTGTATACAGCTGCTTGTTTACATTTTGTTTTCATGTGCTGAACTGTTTTATTTTCTGCATCTGCATTTATCTTGTTTTTCTCTCCTGCTTCTTTGGTTATTGTTCCATTGCATCGTTGTTGCATTTTAAAATATTGTATATTTCTTGCAGTTTGTACATGGCCCAGAAACCTTTGCACAGTGGGCAATTTAAAATGCATAAAACAAAATAAAACAGATCACAGACACAGGGTGAACAACATAACAACCCCTTTGCCCCACTATTTTGTGACTGCTCCCTGATCATCAAGTCTTCTCCAAGTATAGAGCCATTAACTGGAGAAAAGAGAAGGAAAAGCAATACCTTCTGAACAAAGTTTCTTTTTTTAAAAGAAAGGGAGTGAGTAGTCAGGAGTAACACTTGTGTGTAGAGAGAAACAGCCTCACAGACGACAATTTGGGGTGGTGGTTTACGATTATAAATCCAGAATGATCACAGTTTGACCTCTTCAGAAAGAGGGATCTGACATACCCAAGTGTTCCTATTCAGAGCCCTGAAGGCAGAGGCTATCGCAGTTCTAAATTAATCTTGAGAGAGAGGAAAAGAGAAGGAAGAACCCATGAACCTCAGGTCCAATGATGCACATCTGATTGGATTTAGGATTCTGGGATAAGACTCGTCTCTCTTTCTCCAGACAATTATTAGATTCATGAAAGGTTCCCTTTGGTTTGATATTGCACTGGCATAAATTGCTGACAACCAGAGCTGTTTTGTACTAAAAGGTGTTAAACACTTGTAATAAATATTTTTCCTTATTTCCCCCAGGACACGGGTCCATCTCTGGTTGGTGAAGCATAAAAAAGAGCTGTCATGCCCAGTTTTAATAGGCAATAGGATTTCAGGCCCCAAGAGTTGTTTCATAGTCTGGCAGTGGACATAATGAAACTGGCCACTGTTGCCACAAGATTTTCCCCATCAAATGTTCTCCCTTGTCGCTTCCCCCAGCTGCCTGTCTGCTGTGCCTATTACAAAGGAAAACAGGGTATTTGCATTGGTGGAGCAGCTTCTCTTTATTAAGGCTTCTCTTTTTCAGTGTAAATGTTTTCCAAGAGCGAGCTTGGATTTCTCAAAATTAACACTCATTGCAAATGGAACAATCCTTGAATAGCACTCAGAGCAAGCTGGATTGATGTCTGTCTCAAATAAATTCTAAAGTATGTTATTTGACTAGGTACATGACCACATCATTTCCTCCCTATACTTCCTTTTAATTGTCTAATTCATCACAACGCAATGCACACACAGACACCGCACAACAGCCTTGCCATCCAAATGGGAATCTGCATGACAGAGGAGGGTGGGAAATGCTTTGAACATTCCCTAAATTGTTATGAAATGTGCTTTCTGCACTTAAGATTTTCTGTTGAGGCTTTGCTCCATATTCTATACTACAAGTTTCTAGATTAATCTCTATCAAAAACAAGTGGTCCTCCTTTTCAGCTCCAATTTATTATTTATTATTATTTCTTGCATTTATATTCATCTGTTTCTTCAGTGAACTCCAAGAGCCATCCAGGATTCTCCAACTTTCCCATTTTATCCCTGCAACAACTGCTCTAAGGTAGGCCAGGCTGAGAAATGAAGCCTGCCTCATGATCACCCAGTGAGGTTTGTGGCTCAGTAGTGACTTGAACATGGAACATTCAAAGTGCCAGCCCAACACTCTAATCACTGCATTGGGATAAGAATCTTGTTTGAATTCCCCCTCAGCTATGGAAAACCACCAGGTGAACTTGGGCAAGTCATACTCTCACATGCTGAGAGAGTGTGATGTGCTGAAGTTCATTCAGTGGTTTTCCATGTCTGAGGGGGAATTCAAACCCTGGTCTCCTGGAATTCTAATCCAACATTTAAACCACTACACCACACTAGCTCTGTGTGAGAATCTTGTAGTCCTCCAAATGTTGGATTATAGTTCCCAGCATTCCTTACCATTAGTTTTGCTAACTGAGAGATGGATCTTGCAGTCCAAAAATATTTGGAGGGCTGCATATTTCTCACCTCTTACAATACAACACTGGCTCTCAACTCCAATGCTATGATGTATCCTTCTGCATCAACACTGCAGAATTAATGCAGTCTGGCACAGCTTTAACAACCATTGCTCAATGCAATGGAATCCTGGGATGTGTAGTTTAGTGAACTGTTTAGCATTCTCTGTCATAGAGCTCTGGTGCAACAACAAACTACAAATCCCTGGATTTCCTAGGATGGAGCCATGGCAGTTAAAGTGGTGTAAAAGAGCATCAGTTCTGCAGTGTGGCAGCAGCCTTGGTGTCTGAAAGCAGAAGTTGTCTTCTGTTGCATATGCTTTTGCTATATTTACCCTTCTTTTGCTTTCATGAAGTGATTTTTTTTAAATTATTTCTTTTGTCTACATTTTAAAGACTTCACTTTTATATACATTTCAATAGGAGTAGTAAATGAATAATTAAAATTAATCAATCTTCTCTCATTGTTCCAGAATGAGCACAAGGATCCAAACCATTAGCTGGAATCCTGACGGTGCACTTTGTGTGCATGTGTTATGTGCTATCCAGTAATTTGCTACTTACAGTGACCCTGTGAATAAATCTTCTGCGAAAGATCTTATTTGTGCATTACCATGTGGTGGTGGGAGGGAAAAAAAATCTGCTGATACTGTGGCTGTAGAAGTAGTAAGGTATGGAAGAAATACATTGCGGAGAGCCAACAAATTGTTTCTGCCTTCTGTCACCACTGTTGCAAGATTCTGGAAAAACTGCAACCGTTTGTGCAGTGCATCAAATGGATTTTGGTCATTATATTTTGATGACCTACCATGGAGTAATGAGACCAGATGCCAAAAGTTGGATAAAATGAGGTCCATTTTATGGACCTAGAATCTGTTTATATCATATTGATCCAGGAAGAAGCAAGAGAGGGAAGAAATCTGATGTGGGTTCAGCTGAGGCCATGTGTCACCCTGAGTCTACCTCCCCAGCCTTTGCTTGGGCAAAACACTTGACCCCAGGGACAATTAAGGTTTCTCCCTGGCTGGTCATCTACTTGACAGCAAATCCAGGTGGCTAGAAAGAATGATTGGAAGAAGGCATGTGGAGGGGTGAGCTGACCTTATATAGCCTATGGCTCTGCCCTCTCTCATGTCCTGGTGCTTTGCACCAGCCACAAGAGCTTCTGGTCTCCTTCCGTGGCATCCATCAAAACTTGGTCCTTTCTCTGCAGTCCTGGGATGCTGTTTTTGAGGGTTACATCAAACATTTTGGATCTACACAATAACAAGATGGACTGACATTCTGTTAGTGATATACACAAGTGCAAGTCCACCTTATGTATCTATGTATGCATATATATTTCTGTGGATGTTGTGGAGGTTGATATTTTCTTCCTCTGTGATATCCAAAACATCCTTAGGATTCATTATCACTTTGTGAGGGCACACACACATACCACTCCCTTATGGCCATTCCATTACTAATGGAGAGCAGAGGGGATCATCATTTGGCCAGATGCAGACTGATAACATCATCTGCTAAAACCTCCAGAGGACCCCAATGGATCTGAGTGGGAAATGTCCTTCGTCTGTGTCTCACTATAGGGACGTAGATACTTCTCCAGTGCCACCTGCTCTCTATCAGCAACAGAATGATAGGGCAGGAGTATCACAGCACAATGGTGAATCCTGAATGTGGTGACAGGTGAGCTGTAGCTGGAGTAATTTAAAATAAATCAGCCTTCTCTCATTGTTCCAGAATGAGAGCATAGTGTAACAGAATGAGAGCATAGTGTAACTGTTAGGCTATGCTCAGTCATGTAGCATCTTGGTCAGAGAGTGTGAAGGAAGCATTTTTTAAAATGCTGTAACTCGCCCCGATTGCCGCGCAGAGGGGTGGGCTATAAATAAAAAATTATTATTATTATTATTATTATTATTATTATTATTATTATTATTATTATTATTACAAACAAAATGAGTTCGACATCTGCTGGAAATGTGTTTGAAACCATTCAGGAAACGTTCAGGTAACATTTCAACACTTCCTACTCTTCCCGCTAAATGGTGGGCCAATGTGAAGGTACCATATGGATTAATCCATTTGTTATTTAAATTGCCACTATGTCCTTACAAAGGTTGGAAAAAATATTTTTCTGATTGTAGTTGTAGTCCACAAATGATCCTCCCCCCCAAAACTCTGCAGCTACATTGATTCTCTAGAAGACAACTGGCACTTCTGATCTTCAGCTGTAGACAACACAAGCATTGCCATGCTGGGTCTTATCAGTGACCCTTCTAACTCAGCATTCTGTCTATCAGCAGTGAGCAGCCATTAAATCCACTGTTGCCTTAATTAGCATTTTTAATCAATATAGGTCCATGGTGCATTTCCATTGGTTAAGGCCAATGCATACCAAAGCTGCCAAGCAATCGTGCTGCACGTGTGCCAATCTCTTTCTGAAATACAGTGGAGTCTGTAAATGGAGACCTGGAACATAAGATTCAAGTAACTAAAAATAGCTTAGCAAATTCTTTTACTTGAGACCTACCAAGATTGGCATTTACACAACAACAGCAGCAGGTATTGTGTCTATAGACCACTTGGGTATACCAGGAAATATGCCCATGAGAAAGATATCACCTATTAACCTTTATCTGTTTGACAAGCCAAGGGATCAAAGAAAATAATAATAATAATAATAATAATAATAATAATAATAATAATAATAATAAATCTATTTAAGTAACTGACAAGGCAAAATCTGAACTTAATCATATAGAGAAGGAACAGGATTTGTAAATTTCACATACTGTTATGTCTGTGGCTATATTTGTATATTTTAGATTAAGCAAGTTATTTCCATCTAAACATAGGGATATAGGGAAATAGGAGGTACACTTGGGAGATACAGACTTTCTGCTTCATGAATGGAAGAGATCCTTCAGTTTGAAGAGGGAGCAAAAACCCAGTAGAGGGCTGGATTTCCATGAGGAGGAGGCTGAACAGCCATTTCCTGTAATTTTTGCTAACCCTGCTGAACAGTATAGAAACTGCTGAGGATGGGAGAAACGACTTAGCCCTCTTTCTCCAGTGCCAGTAGAACTTCACTTAGTGCAAGTGTCAATCCAATTTTGTTTGTGTGTGTGTACAGAGTGAATCAGATCTCCTATTCAAAACAAGGAATGTTGGATCAAAAATGAGGTGAGCAAAATGTGGCCTTCCAAATATTGAACAGTAGCTCCCAACACCCTTTCCTGTTGGCTGTACTAGCTAGGTCTAGGTCCAGGCTATATGACTCAGGTCCAGGCTATTTGGCAAACCACATCTCTCTGTATAACCCTGTATGGACCCTGACTGAGATCATCAGGAGAGGCCCTTCTGTTAACCACCACTGCTGCCCACACTGTTGGTGGGGATGCAAGAGAGGGTCTTTTTCAGTGGCTGTTGCTAGACTCTGGAACTCCCCTCCCAATGAGGTCAGAATGGCCCTGTCCTTGTTGTCTTTCAATCAGCAGGCTAAAACCTTTTTATTCTGACAGGCTTTCAAACTAGAAAGTTCTTAAAGAATGGGCTAAGTTTTAATTTAAACTGAAAAGTTTTTAATAGCTTTTTGTCTTTTTAAATTGCATGTTATTCTTTTAACAGTAGGTTTGAATTGTTTGAATACTTTTATTGTTGTTGTTAACTGCTCTTGAGTCGATCTCGACCCATGGCGATCCTATGGATGAGACATCTCCAAGAACCTCTGTGCTCCACTGCTCTGCTTAAATCCTGCAAACCCATAACTATGTCCTCCTTAATAGAGGCCATCCATCTGGAATGTAGCCTTCATCTCTTCCGACTTCCCTCCATCTTTCCCAGCATTATTGTCTTTTCTAATCAGACTTCTCTTCTCATGACATGTCCAAAGTACGACAGTCTCAGTTTGATCATCTTGGCTTCCAGGGAGGTTTCTGGCTTGATCTGTTTTAGGACCCATTTGTCTTTTTCACTGTCCATGGGATCCTCAACACTCTTTTCCAGCACCACATCTTAAATGACTTTCTTAACTGTCCAGCTCTCACATCCATACATGGTAATAGGGAATACAATGGCTTGTATGATTCTAACTTTTGTGTTAAGTTATATATCTTTGAATATGATGAACAGTTTAATTCTAACATTCTTTTTTGTATTGTGTTGTAATTGCATAGTTTTTAAAAACTGTTAGCTGCTTGAGTCCTAATTTTAGGAGAAAGTTGAGAAATAAATAAACAGTAATAATAAGGGCGATGAAAGCTGTAGTCCAGCACCTAGAAGGCTCTGCTTTTCTTACCTTAGTATTAAAAGTTTGCTTTTGCAAGAAAGAAAGAAAGAAAGAAAGAAAGAAAGAAAGAAAGAAAGAAAGAAAGAAAGAAAGGAAAGGAAAGGAAAGGAAAGGAAAGGAAAGGAAAGGAAAGGAAAGGAAAGGAAAGGAAAGGAAAAATATGGAAAAAAAGAATGTTTACTAAGGTGGGGTGGATTACTTTACATTACTAATATTCTCTAATTGCCTTGATGGGTCATAAATTGGGAAAGTCTAAGCCTGTCAACTGAAAGTCTGAGATAGAACAGAGCAACATTGTGCAGAACTTCCACAAACAGGAAAAGTTTGTTGTATGAATAGCTAATATGTAAAACAACAACAACAACGACAACAACATAATTTCTTGTTCTTGACAATAAGGGCTTTCTCAGCATGTTCCAACACATTAAAAAGCTTTTTGAGATTTAAAATAAAAATAAAAAATAAAAATTATATTTTAAGACTCTTTTGATGAAATTTTGCACAAAATGCTGCTTTTTGCAGAAATGCTACATTTTAATACAAAACTATGCACTCCCACAAAATGCAATGTTCTTGTGTAGAACATGCTTTTGTACAAGCAATTTTTTTTTGCCAAAAAATCTTTTAGAAATTCAAAATAACTTTCACAATTTTGTTCTAGAAAGAGAAAACTTAAAAAGTTTCTGTGTGCAAGAATGAAATGACTGAGGGTTTACATCAGGAGTGGACTGGTGTTGAGGGCAGCATACACTCACCTTTGTTATGTAACTGCTAAGGTATTTAAAAATAAATATAAACCATGAGCAATGAGCTTGTAATTTATATTTTATTTTGCACAAGCTTGCATATATACTGCACATACATTCAGTTTAGAGAAGATGGAAGGCACACAAGGCAATTGAACTACTGTATTCTTTAAGTGGTACAAAGCAAAAAGGTAAAGGTTTGGAGAGTATACAAAAGTTTAAAACACACAAAATAAGATTCCCTCCCTTCCCACCCCACCCTCCCCCCAAAACCATTTTTCCTGATTTCTTTTTCAATTTAGTAGCTGCCAAGCTAGAATTGTAACTTTTTTCCCAATCAATTGTCTACTGCACCTTTTTTCCCTCCATACAGACAGGGGAGTCTTCATGTTTTATCACATCATCAATTAATATTACAGTACATCCTTGGCAATACAAAATTGTACACCATCAAATAAATTAGGATAAATTAAACCAATAAATTATGCAAAGTCTTCAGAACAATAGACAACAACAAAAATCCACAGTTGAAATTGCTTCTAACTAAAAAATAAAATTAAAAAAAATCAAAAATTGACTTTATTAATTCTGTTATTGTACTAACTTCAAATTAAAGTGTTTTATTACAAAAAGGTTTAATAATGCTATTTACAACATATTGCTAAATAATATAAAGGCAGTGTTTTGTCACTTTTGTAACTATATACATATGAGAAGCAGCTGGGACAATAACAGTTTTATACTTTAACCTTTGACTCTTCTGGTTAAAATGTAACTGTTAAATAAGTATATTTCTCTAACTTTCGAACTGAGATTTATTTGATAAGAATATATTTTTCCTAAAGGAATATGCATGTGTTTGGCTTTTTAAAAAATCCTACAGTATACACCTTTGATAGTTTGGGGGTAGAATTTAAGCTGGAGGTATTATCTGGATTTGACCATAGATTTTTTGTATATTTTAGTATTTCTGATAGCAACTAGCTGATCAGAGAAAATAAATGACATTCTCAAATCACAGAAATGGCTAAAGCTGCCATTTTGCATTAGAGCTATCCCTAAGAAGATGCAAAGGTTAAAACCAGTTTTTATCCCAGCTCAATATATGAGCAATTTTCAATGGTTTACAACCAACAGTTCTACAGAAAACAAAATTGCATTTCCTTCAACAGAACATTTAAGTGCAATACAGTAACTGCTTACTCATATAAATCAGTTACATTCTTTAAGGGGAGCTTTTTGAAAACAATGCTTATTAAAACTTCCAAACACAGAATAGATACCCAAAAGAAGTCTTTGCACTAAAACACCAATAATTACTATATAATACACATGACAAATAGAGGATTTCCCCCATTTTTGATTACTTCCCATGTACAATGCTCATTTGAGGGGGGTTTCAAACCACTTCTTTTATATATATTTATATTTATTTATATATATATTTATAGGTATATATATATATATTTATTTATATCTTTCAGTTCTGCTGGTGAAAGTCCTATATTTAAAGCCACAAAAAAATCTTCACTTTTATTTCTTAATTAATATTAACCTGTGGGTAGGAAAAAACCCTTTGCCAATAAATTACTTTGTGCATACAGGAAAAAAAATTCTATAACTTTACAGAAACTAGATTGTTCATGTCCTGGGCACATGATGAGATCTCTATTTTAAAAGTACTGAGCTGAATTTTAAAGAATGCTTTCAACTATCTATACAGTTAACTGCAGTGTTTCTTATAAATTTAACAGACGTTCTCAGAATGTAGTTATTAAAATCATATGCCTTTTATTCAAGAAGAGCCATCAAGCTGAATATATACATTGCTTTATAAAAGTTCCCCTCACTATAGATGTTCACCCACATACCTGGTACAGTAACAATGATTCTGCAAACTTAAAACACTTTAAATTAAATAATACTCAGAGGCACAAAAGCAAACCTCAGGAATATATGGGCGAACACTTCCTTAAATAATTACTACATTCTAATATCTTCCACTTTTTAAAAACCATTAACTGTGAAGCGTTCCCATTACACAACCAGAGATACAGTAAGAATTAAATGTTTCATAGTTTCAAATAGAACATTCATCTCACAAAACATAACAAATGTTTAAAATAGGTTCTTAATCTACATTGGAAAATTGTAAGCTTTTCACTTCACACGCATATTGTGTGTGTATCAGTATATATACATATATATATCTATATATTATGTGTATATGTGGGTATATATGTATGTATATGTATACACATATATATAATACGTATGAAATATTGCTTCTATACTACTTTTCATTAGGCTAAGAAAACACAAGATCTGCACCACTGTTACAAAAACTTGGCTTCTACAAGAAATTTTCAAAATTGAACGCTGCTCAAACGACTGAGAAAAAATAATTTTCATTATCAAACTTTTCTAAAAATTCTCTTCTTCAAAAACTTATTCTCCTGCTTTTGTTTGTTTTTTTATATTTTTTTCTTCAAAAAGACACAAAATATGCATAGCTATCAACATTATGTCAAACAGCTGTGGAAAGAGGGATAGGGGAGGGGGAAAAAGAGAATTTTGTGTTTATTGCAGCTGTAGTAACTGGGAGCTGGAGAAAGGTTCAAAAAGACAAAAATTGTAAGCCACAGAAGGCACAGGAACAATTGTACTTGTAAAAGGGGAAAAAAACTGGGAATCTGAAGGATTCATTTTACTTAATCCTTCCGCTGGTGCATTTGAAGTCTAGGCACACACACTAACCTCCAGTTTCTATGCAGGAAAGGTATATGTAAATTAGGAGGATGTGAATGTCAATATGGGATTTTAACTTTTTTTAATTAAAAAAAAAACAACCCTACTTCCTTACTTAAACTTAGTACAATAAAAGCACCGCCTGTGTTTAATGACCCAATCCTATGTATGGTTTTGCTGAGAAAAAAAAAATGCTTGGATGGGTGAGTGGGCATACTTATATCTGGATCTGTTCAGTGTTCTGCCTGCTTTAGCATGATGACATCTAACCCTGGATGTTCAGCAGTGTGGATCCCTCCTGCTATCCAACCACTGTTGGATACAGCACCAACTAAGTGATTGCTGTGGAAGAGGGCACTTCTGCATTGAAGGTGTTAGTGGTTGGACCATTATAATTCTCCACAAAGTATTTGTGGAAAATGCAATTAGAAAACCTTTTAAAGAGATCTTCCTTCTATTAATTACAGTGGGACCTCACCATCCACAGGCTTGCCATCTGTAGATTTGAGCATCCATGGACGGCAAGCCCTTTGTTGTTCCAAATGGAGGCATGCACACGCAGCCGTGCTAACAGCCACATGCACTTTGCGCTGCCATTAGGAACAAAGGGACTCGTTCCTTTTTTTCATATCTGCAAGGGGTGGTGGTCTGGAACAGATCTCCCATTGATATGAAGGTCCGACTGTATAATGCCCAATATTTCTCAAAGTGAGGACATTACCACAGCCAGGGGCCCATTTACACTGCACAATAGAGCTATTATTCCATTTTAAGTTCCGCGATTTCATTCAATGGGATCATGGGTTCTGTATTTTGGTGACACACTGGAGAGTTCTGGCTGAGAATTCTAAATGCCTCTCCCTAAATTGCAAATCCCAGGAATTCAAAGGCAGAACATGGCAGTTAAAATGGAATCATAGCACTATAATTCCGTAGCATGAAAATAAACCAATCCCAATAGAGCTTTTCTGCTTATAGGACTTCCATCAATGAAATCAAGAAGGCCCATCCCCCATGCACACTCCATCTCTGCTCCAGAGGTATGGGAAACCCTCCAGAGTAGGCTTTTAAGATGCATGTAACAGTATGACTTGGAGAGGAAAAACTAGTGTTCAGCCCCTATTACAATTTTGATTTTACAACTAATTTCCATTTATAGTGTATAATTTTCCTGAAGCAGCTGGGGTAGGATCAGCTCACATGCACAGCAACTTACCATTAGTGGATGTATGACAGAGGCAGCCATGTCAGATACAACCTCACATTTCCAATAAATGGTACCTCCCTGCATTCATGATGGGATGATAAAGGGCAGGTGACACAGTGGTACAGTCTTGACCACCAAAGTGTGCTCAATGTGTACAAAACATTTAATGGCAAAGAACTCAGGGTTGTGTCTTCCTTAATAGAGACTATCCACTTGTAACAAGTGCACTCAGCAAATTACAGGTGAAATATGGCTTTTGTTTGCTATGCTTGTTTGTTTTTTAATGTCCAAGTTGGCAATAATAAAATAGTAGCCTTTGTACATAAGCAACTGTCATGAAAGCCTATCTCATTTTGAATATTGTTTCCTATCTGTTGCTATTTAATGGAAGATACTTATACATTGGGAAAGCATAGTTCTTGAATGTTTCCTGCATATATCCTGAATGCTTCAGTTTAAATAAGAACTGGAATGTTCTCCTGTAAAAATAAGAAAAGAAGGCCTAAACCAGGGGCTGGCAACCTATGGCCCCTGGGCTGGATCCCGCCCAGGGCCCCATGCTTACCAGCCCAGGCAGACCCCTGCCGCTGCCGCTGCCGCTGCCGCCGCCACCGCCTGCCACCACAGCCATGTGTGACGTGACCACCATTTTGTTTTCTAAAATGGCGGCTGCGACGTGTTTGCGCATGCGCAGGAGTACTGCGCATGTGCAAACACATCACGGCTGCCATTTTGGAGAACAAAGTGGCGGCCGCGACACACGTGGTGGCATCAGCAGCTGTGTCAGTGCGCGCAGGGCGTCACGTGCGGCAGTGGGAGTTGTGCATGCATGCATGAGCGCACACGCCACCACCACCCCCGGGCCCGCTGGAAGGGACGACTTCGGGGGATAGGCCCCGGCTCAAAAAGGTTGCCTACCCTGGCCTAAACCAACGTTTTAATCCTGTTTTCAAACTGGAAAGGCTATTTTGAGAAATTCCAAGCAGTCATAATAGTACAGAAAAGGAAGTACTTCATTGATGAAGTACTTGCTAATATAGAAGTTTGGAAATATTGTCATTATTTTGGCACAATAGTACTTCTGTTTCATATGCTAGTTGTGTATCTAGAGTACCAGTGAAAAGAACAGGGAAAAGCAACCTAATCAAGTGAATGTGAGTGATTAAAGAACACAGATCCTCAGCAAAACCCTACATTGGGAAATGTTATGGACCTCAAACACAAACTGAATGGATGAAAAACTGTACTAAAGTACTTCAGAAGAAATTCATTAATATGGCTTGATTTGAGTACAATGCCTGCTGCAGAAAAGAAAGAAAGAAATGAAAGAAAGAAAGAAAGATTGATAGAAAGAAAGGTGACCTTTTATCCCATGCTACTGTCTACACTGCACAGACATACCCTTTGTCAAAAATAATAATCATCAAAAAATGATGGGGCTACATTCCAAACAGCTATAAGCAAGAGATTTTGTAAAGCTTATGTACAATTAGAGCTGGTTTAGATAGTTAATAACCATGGTCTTACTAATCTGGGAATGAATTTTGGAATTGCACATTTTCCTGATACCTTTCCTTTCCTTTCCTTTCCTTTCCTTTCCTTTCCTTTCCTTTCCTTTCCTTTCCTTTCCTTTCCTTTCCTTTCCTTTCCTTTCCTTTCCTTTCCTTTTTTATGTACCAGCTATGGTGCTTTGATCATGGATTGTTTAAACTACAATTTACCTCTGAAAGAAGAAACCCTGATCTAACGTTGATTTACTATATAAGAACATGAAACTGGGATCAAACTGAGTTGTAGATAGTAAATAGCCATTAAACCACAGCTCTCTGTTTCAGGTATAACAGGGACTTATAGCTTGAATAGCCTCAAATTTAAGTGTGAAGCCTCAACACAGAAGGTGAGAGGTGAGAGAATGCAGGCCTGATACTTGTTCCTGGGTTAATAAAGTGTGGCTGATCAAAAATGTGTTTTAAACTACAGTATGAAAATACACATTGGATTTTCTATATAGTGTATATTTTCTGGGTGTGTCTTGCTTAAATTTTTTAGCAAAAGTCCAGGTCAGTAGAAAACCTGTTTCAGCATGTGGAAAAAGGTCATTGGATTGCACTCTGGCTGCCCTACTGTGTTTTTTTAAAAGAAAATCATCAGGTGTTAAGGCTTTTCATGACAGTAACTACCTTCACCATTTCTCATACAGTATTTGTACATAAAGCATCACTGCAATTACTAGGTCAGCTTTTTGTTTTATAGTAATGCCATCTGGGGTAAACCTTCACTCTCTAAAGTCAAAATACATTTTGTCTTTTTAATCAAGTTTCAGGGAAGAAAAAAAGGAGGGGGTATACTAAAAAACACAACAACCCTGCTAAACTGTAAAGCAAATGAATTGTCTTATTAGTATCATCCCTGTATTAAATTGCCAAAAGAGAGCGTCAAATAATGTAAAATGATAGCCCAATTAACAATAAATTCTTACTGCATCTGTAAAAAAGACAACAGAGAAAACTAATATACAGTGCCATAGCATATCAGAAAATGCTATTAGACACCACACTTTTGCAAAAAGAAAAAGGAAAGAAAAAGGAAACCACTGGGGGAAAAAGCATAAAAACTAGCAACAAGCACCCATTCTGGCAGATTATTGTGTCAACTCACTCCAGATGGATTCATACAAATCTTATTACTATTTTGCACTGTAAAGTAAACTTGATTTTGGTCACCTTGAGGAGAAATTTCATCTTGGACTGCATTAACATGCATTCTGTTTCTGTAAATGTCAAAAATTAGAACTGCCTCTATGTGCTAAATACCTACTCATTGCTGAAAATGGCAGCCATATATATTACTCATGTAACCATAACACACAATCCCTCCCTCACCTTATTTCAATTGTGTGACAGTTTGCACTTTCTGGACTCATGCCATTGACCACTGGTAAGGAAACACTGTCCACCAGGGTAGCCATGCTCTAAGAGACTTTACAGAGTGGTACAGAACTATTTTCATGGCTGCCACTTTCTGGGGCAGCTGAATGTCCAATATTATACTGATTTTGACCCAGAAAACTTTAAAAATCCTATTTTGATAAGGACTCAATTTCAGTGGCTTTTAGTCACAAGGTAATTACGAAAGCTATCTTGAGGTGAAATTTTTTAAAAATGGATAAACCCCATTCTTTTATGTATTACTCTCATATTTTGTTTGCTGCTAACTCTTGTTGTAGAAGAGAAGTTGCTTAATCAGTTCCATTCATTGTTAATGAATCACTTATATATGAGGAAATAATAAAAATGGCTAGCTTCTGCTTTCTTAGCCAGTAGGACAGGGATAAAGTTTCTGTATGATTTATAGGCATAATCCAGAGCTAGTTAAGCATGCTTACATCCCAGTAAGATAGCAAACACAGTTAACCACTTACATTCCATTGGATGCAATGAAACCCGGTATGCCCAATTTTCTCCACAGTTGTGCTCTCTTTCTATATTGTGCCTAGTTCAGTCCTTTAAATAATATTTTCTATAAAATGTCTATTCAATTTCTATTATCCATAAAGTTTTCTTGTACATTGAGATGATGTTATTTTTATTTATTTATTTTTATTTTTTTGCCTTGATAATTTAAAAAAAAAGTGAAGGTATCTTATAGTGTTACTCAGATGTAAAGGTAAATTCAAAACATGTTTTTCCTGCAGGTAAAAATATGAAATATCAAATATATACACCATCTAAGGATTTGTGGGTGAGGGTGAAGAAGGGAGAAGAATGTATTTGATAAAAAATGCCATTTGGAACATGCCTCCAAAGGGGATCATTTGTAAGGACACAGTCCTGCCAAATTTCAGCATTATGCAGATAAATTCAATGGTCAGCTAGTATTAAATTCGATGGGACTAAACCCCAAGAATGTGGACATAGAACTACAGCCTTAAAGTTCCATAGATTTCTATAGAGAGATTTGCCACGTGATTTACCAGTAAATTAATGGGACTTAGAAATGGATCATTAAATTTATAAAGGGGGAGGGCTGTAGCTGGTACAGGGGCTAGTTTTCTGGTACTGACATACTACAAAGGCTGAAAAGGCTGCTAAAATACTAGCCCCCCAACTGAAAGTAGGTGGAGGTCCAGTTCTGGTTTGGAAAAACTGATATTTTCTTTGATATTAAAAATTACAGGAAAGTCCTGAAATGAATGAAAAGTGAAGACTGCTACTCCTGAAGTCTTCAAAAGAAGCACCTCATCCCCCTTTTCCCTTCTCCCCCCCCCACTCTGAAAACAGGCAGTCTGAGGAAAGAAATTAAGTTGTGTCCCACAAAAACAGCCTAAATGGATTAATATTGTTTCATGCAATATTCTTTGCTTAAAAGTACTAGGCAGGAGGAAGGTAAATAGTGGTGTGGTGAACTCTAAAAGGGCATTCCAGCTCTATATTTTGGGCTTCCAACTTTACTGCCTTGATCTGTTTTCGAATGGATCAAAACTTCTCTAGAATCTAGGCCTAGTCTGGATCCATTTCAAGCCTGTAGTGGTTCCTAGGAGACCCCTCTCCTTCTTTTCCAACCTTTCCAAAATGGGGAAACAGTGTCCCCTAAGATCCACTGAGAAAGACCATATAGTCCATGACATTGTTAAATATGTGTGCAGCAGCATACTAGACAATGGAAAGGAGTAGAAATGATTGAGATCATACATGTGTTCCTGAAAAGGAAAAGCTTGAAGACTAGTATGGATTCTGATTTTGTTTGAATAACTAGAAGGGACATCTATGCTTGAAAAAATAGTTTGGAAATCATGATCTGTAGAATGGTAACGCTAGAACTTGCTAAAATAGGCTTGTACACACTGAAAAAAGGCCTTCTCCCAGGGATGTAGGGATGGAGTTGCGTTAAAATAACCCATTTTTTTCCTCGTGAAAAGTTAAAAGTCAAGGACAAAAGTAAATCAAAGGGTGGAGTTAAATAATTATCCATTGTTTACTGATCTAAGGAAGAGAAAATCACAAGGGGTTATGATCTGATTTCATATACATATATTACATATGTATATGAAAAGTATATAGACACACACACACACACACACACACAACATGGGCATCAAAAAGGGGGGGTCTGCTACTTTTTTTATACATTCATAAATGGTGGTTGAAATTTCTACTCATGGAGAAGCTCTTGGAGGCAGTTTGGGGATTTGAAAATCTCAGGAACTTCACTGTCCAGCTTACAGATGACCTTGTATATGGCCTTCTTCCAGGAAGGATCAACATCTTTGCCTGCGATAATGGCATTGAAAAACTCTCGTAATGTGATCTGAGCCACTTCCAGGAATCTCTCTGGAACCTGCTGATACAAGGAGACAATGGCATTAATAAAAGTTTTCAGTTTCAAGTCTCTGGGTCTTCAAAGGAAACTGAGCTAAGTTCTTGCTTTCAAAAGGGGGCTTACATAGCACCTGCATTTTCTAAATGTGGCAGACCTCTATTCTCTTAGGCAAGGCTGTTATATATAGTACAATAACTTTTAAAACATGTGTTAACTAGCTTTGTAAAGTTGAACCACAGAATGTAGGTATTAAGATATGAACATCTGGGTTTAGAGGGTGCTGGATTCATAAGATATAATTAGCAGAGGAAGGGAATGAGGAGTTTGGGGAGGGGAGAAGTCTGTTGTCTTGAAGCTCTCTTCTCTATTGGTGTGAGAATTTACCATGTGCAGAAACAACAAAACTCCAAATCACTTTTTGTGGCCCAGCTTTGGTCCCAGCTAATTATCACAGTTAGTGATCACGGATAATCAGGGCATCAAAAATGTCTATTTGTAATTTGGTAGGCACAGCCAGTGGTTTGTACATTGGACTACGAGCCTGGAGGGCAGGGTTTGAATCCCCACTCAGCTATAAAAACCCACTGTGTGACCTTAGGCAAGTTACACCTTTTCAGTCTCAGAGGGAGGCAAAGGTTAATGCCTCCCTGAACACATCTTGCCAAGAAAACTCTGCAAGACACTTGGGCTCCTGAAAATAAATTTCCATCTCTTCATGGATTTTGATCATTTTCTGTTCTAGATGTCAAAATGTGTACTAGAGGCTGTGGTGGCCTTACTACATTTATTACAGTTCATTTGCAAGTTTTGCTAAGAAAAACCCCTGATAGGTTTGTCTTACAGAAACAAATTGAAGGCACACAGCAACAACAACAACAACAATAACCAACATTTGATAATACATCCATCCTCTCATAAAGCCATCTTCTAGTGTTCTGGTTCCACAGTTGTTTTGTGTGTGATGGTTTTCATGCACTGAATCATTATTCCCACCCCCATCCCAAATGCCCCTATTAAATTGGACTTATTCAATCATGCTATAGCCACAAATGAAAAAGGAACCTGTCCCATTGGGTTTTAAATAATGACTGAATTTATCTGATACATTGAATAGTCAATGGACATGGAAGCATGCTGTTTTTAATATCTTCCATGAGTATGTCTTTGATCAGGTAATCCCTGCTTGTTAGGATCAGATCTAAAATAATGGATCCTCTTGTTGCCTCTTCCACCTTTTGGATAATGAACTTGTCTTTGGGGCAAGTGAGGAATTTGCTAGACCTTAAAGTTTTGGCTGAGTTTGACT
>CM034701.1:361474667-361486908 GCA_020142125.1 Phrynosoma platyrhinos
TATGTAATTTAGAAATAACCCGATTCTCGTGGCACATATTTCTAATTTTATGATCATAAATTACTCATAACTTTCAGGAAAAAATAAATCTTGGTTAGTGTCATGAGGTGACATTTATATTTCAGAATAACATGTACATCTTGGGATTTATCAGCTCTAAAACAACACCAAGAGCTGGAAAACAGAAAAAGGAACATACTAGGCTAAATCCAATTGTCAGTCCCTAAAAAGGGCTGAAACAGATGGCCCTTTAGAGCCCACTTCTGGGTGTCTTGGGAACATGGCATTTATATGCTGCGCTCTCAGAAGATGTTGGAAAGCGGGGGGGGGGGGGGGGGCCCAGATGTGGTTGGCTTCAAAATGCTCTGGCGGCATGGCATTTACATACCACACATCGCTGGGGCATCTTGAAGCTGCCCTGGGGCTGTGGCAGGGCTGGAAAAGGTGGCCCTTTCCTGGCTGAAATAGGAGCGGATATTTCCTTAGGGCCATCTGTTCTGGCCCTAAGACTCATTAAATCAATGGGATTTATATAACTGTTGACTTACCCTGTAGCAGTTGATTAAGTGGATCTGCTCTTGATGGAATTAGCAATTTGATTTAGGCCTTAGAATTAATTAATTCAAATAATTAATTGTAAGAAGGAATACAATAATACAATCCCCTCAAAACATATGCAGGAGAATCACTCACTTGAACTTGCTTTGCATGCCGAAAATACCACATTAGGCAGAAAGATGAAGCCTTCTCTGAGAACTTTCTACATGTTTCTACTACTACTGGTGCAGTAGTAGCAGAAGCTAAAATGTTTATAGGTGTGATGGCACTGAACTAACGAGGAGTAAAAACCCTTGAACCAATTCTAACAAAAGCTGTGGGAGGGACCATCTATTGAGAAGAAAGAAAATCCATCTGTTACCAACTTAGATGTGTCTGAGCAAAATTTTGGGAAGCTATGATAAATGAATGCCCCAGGATTCTTATGGAAAGAGAACGAATGTAAGAAGTACTTTTGATTGCGATTGCATGCAGAAATCAGCCTTTATATATAATTTACTGAATAAGTTTACTTGAAACCTGTGATTGCCTTTACCTACTGAACATTTCCAGCTTCTAAAGGAGCACTTCCAAAATGAGTGGCTACACATACTATCATAGAATCATAGAGCAGGAAGAGACCTCAAGGGCCACCCAATCCAACTCCCTGCCATGCAGGCAGACACAATCAAAGCAACCCCCAACAGTTGGCCATCCAGCCTCTGTTTAAAAACCTCCAAAGAAGGAGACTCCACCACACTCGGAGGGAGTGTGTTCCACTGGTGAACAGCTCTTACTGTCAGGAAGTTCTTCCTAATGATGAGGTGGAATCTCTTTTCCTGTAGTTTGTATTCATTGCTTCAGGTCCTATTCTCTGGAGCTGCAGAAAATAAACTTGCTCCATCCTCAATATGACATCCTTTCAAATATTTAAACAGACTTATCATATCACCTCTTAACCTTCTCTTTTTCAGACTAAAAACACTAAATTCCGTAAGCAGTAGCTTAGTGCTTTCAGAACTTTCACCATTTTGGCCACCCTCCTCTGGATACTGTGCTTCTAACCATTTGAAAAAGATCTCAGCTAGTCCTGTAGTCTATTTTTAATGTTCATCCAGCTTGTTTTCTTTTGCCAGGCAGCTTGCTTATTCTTTTGTACTTCATTTTATCCTAATAAACAGGGATCACTAGGATTTAACCTGAGGCAGTGTTAGCCATGGTTCCTTTCATACCACAGAACCTTCCTGAATAAGATATTTAAAAGTACATATCACCTTTCTTCCTCACTATTGACTAACCACAAACAGCACCTAATAGGTCAAGAAATAAGAAGGATAACAATTAAACCTTGGGGAAATGGCCATGTTAACTGGAGAATTGTGGGAGCTATAGTTCAAAAACATAGTTTTTCCCCCCATGCTCTAACCAGGAGATGTGAGTTGCAGATTTGCTTGAGTACAAAGGCCTCCATTTTAGAAATCAAACACTCTGCACAACTCAAGACTAGCTAATTTCTGCCCCTATTTGACTAAGCACAAAATATTTTCTTAAGAGAATGCACATTCTGAGGCAATGCATCTAATTGTTTAAATGGATGAGTGGCTAGATGGATTTTCCCCCAGTGGGCAATTAGCCAGTCAGCTGTGCTAATTGTGTGTGTCTGGGGGTAACTTTTCCCTGACCCTAAGTGATGATGACCTACTAAGTACATCTTTACACCTAACTAACTGAACATCTCACTTGTAGAAACATCTGCAGAAACAATGCCTCAGTGACAAATAAGACCCTCATCCAGATTTCTTTTTATAGACTGAACAACAATCCCTACTATGAACCCAGAACATTTTCCTAGCATCAGGTGGCTGCAGTCAATCAAATAATACTTGACATTCACCAGGAGGAAAGACAATGCTGAGAGGGGGAACCAGCTACTGGACTTCAGACTTACACACCCTTGTCTAAGAAGCAGGCAATATGTTGCTGCACATAATCAGTATATTCTGGGGATAAACAGCTATCTAGGCCTCTAGGTAGAAACAGCAGAGACCAATAGTGAATGTGAAACTGTTGGTGGAAATGACTTATTCTGAGTGTTGCTATAAAGTAAAGAAAGATAAATTGTCCACAGTCCTCTGCTAACTATTATGTATTCCTTGTAACAGTCAGAGATCATATCCACAACCTATAGTTATAGGAGTTTCATTCCAATTTAACTGACATAGCTCCAGCCTACAAGATTTTGAAATGTATAGTTTGGTGAGACACTTAGGACTTTATCATACAGGAGGCTTAGGGCCTCGGCAGATGGAGGCCCCGGAGACGCCACAGGTCGGAGCGCCGGCGGAGTTCAGCCTCCGCGCCACGGCGCTCCTGTGGCGAATCTAAAAGGAGCTCCAAATTGGCGCTCCTTTTAGATTTCAGGAAAAGTGCACCCTAAAAGCGGCGGGCACACTTTCCCTGACTCAAACGCCACGGCGTGTCCAGTCGCTGCGGCGTGAGGTCATCCCCAGAGCGCCGGCCGTGCGAAGGGCCGGCGACTCCGAGGGCGACCTCGGGAAGAGGAAGGGGTGCCGCTCGTGCGGCTGCCCCTCCTCTTCTGGGCCCAGAAGACAGCTCAATTAGCCATCTGCTGAGGCCCTTACTGACAGTAAATCAGCATTAAATCGTCCAAAATAGTCCAAAATCATCCAAAACACGTGATCGATGTTCATACCCCTGCACACTTCTCTCATCAGTAAAGCATTATGGAGGCATCCTCGCTCACTTGTCCCATCAGTAAAGCATATATGGAGCCACCATTTGGCAATAACATTCTCAAATGTACACTTTACTGACGGCACAAGCAAGTGGGGATGCCTCCATGGCGCTTTAATGACGGGAGAAGCATGCCGGGGTGTGAACACTGATTGCATGTTTTGGATGATTTTGGATGATTTAATGCCAATTTACTGATGGTAAGCCTCCCGTGTGATAAAGTTCTTAGACTTTCCTTCGGGGGAGTTCTACACCACTCTCTATTCTCTAACAGCATTAGTGCTCTCTAACAGTACTTCTCTAAACTGCAGATCTCAGGATTCATGATGTTCTGGCAGTTAAACTGGTATGAATGATACAGTGTAAATACATCTATAATTTCAGCAGTGGTCTTAATACTTTCTCAAACTATTCAAACCCAGACCACTGTGCTCCCCGCATAAGATACTAACCCACCTTATAATCAGGGTGAGCAGACTTCAAAGTTTGCAAGATCTGTTCAGTCTTTTTATTAGAACCCCAAGATCTACTAGCTGGACCCAGGTGAAAAACAGTGGCTCAAATGAGCAGATGTATTGTAACAATAAAGTAACAGGATTCTTGAGGGCACATATTCAGTTTAGGCATTTGTGATCAGTACCAAACCCAAGTTCCCAAGTTCTTTCATTCAAAAATCCACTCCTGGTTCCTCTCCCTCCCTCTAATCTTCTTCTTCTTCTTCTTCAATTCAAAATTTAGCAAAATTTACAAACATCCCACAAGAAGTCATATACAATACAAATACCTGTATGATACTACTGTTTTTTTGCATAGGTTTACAGAATTCTTAGAGGTGGAACAGACAGGTCAAATGAAGCTGCTTCTGGCTACTTTGGAGGCATGCCATTACATGACACACAGCTCCACAGAAGCCATACCAAAGCCATGCTCTGGTCATTAGGAGCAGAGCAAAAAAGGAGATGAAAAAACCCAATTCCTGACCAGTGATAGTCAGGCCCTGCAGCCACAGCCCACCTTGGGAGCAGGGCATGCAAACAGTGGGCTGTGCAGACAGTGGGACACAGGCCACTTCTTCACGCTTATCTGGACCACCCCTCACTTGCATAGCCTCCTATCTCTCATTATAAGGAAGGGCTCTCTGTAACAATTCCATGTTGCTTTGCCCCATGACTCATTCTCCATAATGTATCCTAGTCACTGTGAGCCACAATCAAAGAACATGAAGGGAATTATGGAGAAATAAGCTAGACATGGCACACATGTGAGCCAAGACACATGTAATTGAGGTAGAATAAACCAGAATGAGATGTTTTCCGCTGGATTTTGATGTATTGCCTGTTCTTGAAAGGTATGACAACCTGTTCAAAGAACAACTCACTACATCCTGTGTCAAATTCAATCTACTTTTAAATTTTGTTGTACATTTTGAGTAGAGCCATGAGTATTTTATCAGAGAAATTTTACAAGGCAAATTTATCACTTCATGATAATATTTTACATACACACTTGTTTGTATTGTATGTTGTGCAAGTACAATTGTATGTATTGTACACACTTGTATGTATTTGTTCTGGTACTGGTATTTTATTTTTATAATTTTATATGGAATTGTTTCATTGACTTGCAGTATGTTATATTATGTGAGCTTGAAATTTACTATATGAGGAACAGCGGGACATAAGCCACTGAATATATAAATATGAATAAATACTGAGATTTATGGGAAAAATCAAGTTGGTATCTCATAATCTGGCTGTGTGAATCACGTAAAAGCTACTTCACCCTCTTCTCTCCCCCCCCCCCACTTAACCAAAATGGAACTTTTAAAGACAAGGTTCATTGAAAAGCACATGGGATCTGGGAACTGTCAGACAGATCAGTTATTTGTTAAATTGCTTTTGGGTGAAAGGATAAGAATGTTTTATTTAAAAGTCCAATGACTTAGTAAATTCAGAACATCCTCCAGTGAGCGTTTTGATAAATTCAGAAAAATGAAGCAGAATTTATATTTTATGTCACTTTTGAGGTAGGGAGAAGGAATAGCTAAACATATGAACTAACAAGGTTAGTGGGGAAAGGAGTATAAGATTTACACAGAAGTTCACTGACATTGCAATCCTGCTAGAAAACCCACAACTCAGTATCTCCATGTTAGGCTTTTTTGTAATTGGGACTCTGTAGATGGTTACCCAAGAATAAGCACCTCAAGAGAACTTCTGAGTAGCATACAATTGGGCTTATATACTTGTCTACAGTAACAAGAACAGGACATTGAACACTTATAAAGGTTTACACTTTACAGGATACAGTTTGGGGTGCATCTACAATGGTTCACAGGCTGGCATTCTGCCTTCACTATTATCAGATTGTTTTCTTATTTCTTTATTTCAATTTTTTTTTGTCAGTGCAGCAGACTTTCCCTCTCTCCCCTTCCCCTCGCCCCCCTTCCTCCTCTTCCCAGTTGCTTTACCTTCAAGGATGATTTGTTTTATTAAACTGACTGTCCCCAGCCTCTGCAGTACATAATAAAAGCCTGACATAGCAGCCTGCCTGCCTTCTGTGTCCTGCAGATACTCATCATAAGTGTCAGGACATACCAAGGTTAGCGGTCACTGGAAGTGTGCTGGCTGGCTAGAGCTTTTGCCAAACACGCTTGGCAGCTGAATGAATGTCATAGAGAATAGAAAGGGAATTACAAAGGTTAGAGAGAAGACAGCCTCGCCTTCTCTTTTTCTTTCTTTCTTTCTGCATATACATGCTTCTGAAATAGACATCAGTTTCTACAGAAAATTGTTCATTTGTTCCTTTAAAACTTTTTCATTACCAAAAAGCTCTTTTGTTGTTAAGATGTATGTGTTGAGAATGGGATATTATTGCTATTTTTAGGTCCCATCCCTTATCTCTGTCATCTCTTTACTGGTGGCTTAAGACAATTGTATAATTTTAAGGTGAAAGCACTTACACTTGTCCCTCTCCGTTCATGGACTTGGAGTCTGTGATCTCACCCATTCATGGACAGCAAGCAAGCAGGGATAAAATGGCACACACAAACACACAAGTATGCAGCCATTGAAACAAATGGGACCCCAATATTGGCAATTTTCCCAATTTGCGGTGGGGAGGTCCAGGACAGATCCCCCACGAATCGGAAGGAATGACTAATTTTTTTTGTCACAGGCATCAGTTTTTAAACAGTGTATCTTGCCTCATTAAGCCTTAATTGGAAGGCCCTAGTGCACACAAACACGCGCACACACACACACACACACACCAAGCCCCACACACCAATCTTTTATGGGCAAAATCCAGTAGTAAGCACTGATGTGCAACTGCTATTAAAATGAATGGGAATTATCCTTCCATGCAGTCCCCATTCAGTTTACTGGGGCTTGTGCAGGAGCACTTTCCTCTTTCTTCCACCTCTGTAGGATTCCCTGGCACCACCAGGGAGTCTCCTCCAGACTCAATTGTATTAAACCTAGAGGATAGGAAAAGTCAGGGTGATATGAAGATCGTAGTCACATCAAAACTGATCTCCTGGGGAATTGCATTTTGTTTTTTTGACTATAAAAGGGCAATAAAATGCTGACTGTAAGAAGACAATGTCAAGGAGAAAAGGGTATTGGTATTTTGGATACTCTTGACTGCTCGCCTTGGAGAGAGAGTTATTCTTGTCACAAACCCTTTTGTCTGCATCTGCTGACTGCTTGCCTGTAGCCAGCAGCATACTTTAACTGTTTTGTCACCTCCTAACATCACACGCATCAGCTGTTGTGCTTTTGTTACGGGTATTGTCAAACTAATCCACTGTGGCTGTTCTAGTGTGCAGTAAATAAAACAGAAACTGCTTCTCAGACAATTCTGCATGAATATTTTAGATGGCTTTTACAACTCTGATTCAACAAATAAAAAAGTGCGCACACACAGGCTCAGATGCCTTAAAGCTAATTGCATATGGTCACTTCAGTTGTTCTGGAACAGAAAATAAAGAGCAACTCAATCCTCTCTTTCCTTTTAGATATAGTTATCTGGATTTTACAATAAAAGAAATTGGAAGCTCAGTGTGATCAAGAGAAAAGTTTTACAACACAATCCATATTTTTGCTGTGCTTAGCAAGATTACTCCCAAGTAAGAAGAGGGTTTAGGATTGCAGCCCAGTTTTCTGCATAAAGTGATGGAGTTTCCTAGTTTTAAATATGAATGTGGTGGAGGTTATGGACAAAATTTTGTGGAATTACAGCTGACTAGAATTATAATAATTTATATAAGGATGCTTCATTGAGCAAGGACTTCCCCAGGTTGTACGGTAGTCTGCACCACAATGAAAAGTGCAGGCATATTTCTGCCTTCCTCTTCCTTCTTTGGTCCCTCCATTATTTTGGGGTCATGTACTGTTACACTGTGTAGTGTTACGCCATGCCATCTCTCAATGAAATTTCTCCCTATGTTTATATATTTTTTTCTTGTAAGACTGCAAAAGTGAAGCAAAATTAAACTTGACTGGATTTAAGAGGGCTGCACTGTCATTTTAAACAGACTTGCTATGTGCAATAAAAAAGTTTTCATTTAAAGACATATGAGGCCAGATGCCACATTATGTCTGCCAGGGTTCTTTGCAGGTCTGCAAGGTAAACCTACCCGATAACTCTCATGATACTCTAGCCAAGCATGAACAAATTTGGAAGAAACTAGAGTATGTTATTCCTTTCAACATTTTTCTTTTTTAAGGAGAAAAATCCAGAATGTACATACTTGCAAAGTCATTCAAATCACCATTCAACCATTATTTCATCTAAATTCCCCTTCCATACATACAAAATGCTGTCCTAACTGAAACCTATAAATTCATCTCTTTTTGCAGGATAAAAGTTGCAAGTTTCCAGCCACTGCAATTTGAACACTTTGAAATAGAGAAACAGCATCAGCATAAATGTTCCTTCAGGCACAGTTCTTAAGGTTTGTGAGGGCTGTTCAGTCTCTCTAAAAGAAAGCATAACACTCAAGAAGGCACATGCAAACACCCCCACCCCCACAAATATACTTTAAACTTGTATAGAGCATTTTTAGATTGGTCAACATGTTTCAGATATCTTATTTCACTAATCTTTAGTAACAATACTATAAGGTGAATCAATATTATTATGACCACATTGTGGATTAATGGGTAAACCTGAGAAAGAACTGCTTGAATTGAGATTCGTTGTTGTTGTTTGCTGACTTACAGCTCAAAACAAATAATTATAACTCTGAAGATGAAGACAGTAGCTGAATAACTGCAAAGTGTTTTCCATACATTCAAAGAACTTCATACACACTATCTAATTCTGATTCTTAAAACAACACTGTAAAGTAAATTAGTTCTATTGTTCCCTGTAGTGCACATGGGAGGTGGAGGTAGGAGGGCTAAGGTTGAGAGTGAACTGCCAGCAGAGTGCATGACAAGTAGAGGATTTGAATGATGGAGTTTCTGATCAACAGCTCAGCCTCTCAGCCACTATGCTAACATTAGATGTAATGCACAGGTTCTTTTCTGGTGTGGGTTATTAAATTGTTTCAGAACAGATTGCCTTAACATGGTCACAGAGCAGTAAGTAAAAAGAGAATGTATGCAGAAAAGAGGCTGAAGAAAAGAGGCAAACAGCTGAAGTACTTTACCGAGCATTCATTCACCCTTGTGTGCACATGATTCTTCTAAACAAACTCTCCTATCCGAGCTGTTTGTTAAGTAAATATTGATCAAGGAGAGATCTATCTCCTGACAGCAGTGACACAAGCTGGGGGACTTGTACTACAGACAGACTGGACATAAAACAGATAAACTTGGCAGCTTTAGCAACCCCCTCATACCAAGGATTAGGTAAAAGGACAAGATGAAACCACTTTTCCCTTTTCAAGGATGTCATAAATGCCCTGTCCTTTTTCACAAACATTTTTGTCAGGAGGAAAAGAAAGAACACTTTCTCTGCTCAAAAACATCCTGGGAACAGCCTCACAGTGTATGCAGTACTCCTATCCTCCTAACAGCCTTGATTCACAAACGTGCTAAATCAAAGTGTTCTGATTTAAGCTGATTTCAGGCCCACAAAGGATTAAGAAGCTTAAGATCAAGTTTGCCAGCTTAATCAGTTTGTGGATCAGCTTGAAAGTAGCTTCTCTTGCTTTTCCTTCTCACCAGTGATTTTGGATTCCTTTATAGAAAAATAACATGGGCACTGTCTCTCGAATGAGTATGTGTATGTATAGTCATTGGACAGCAAGAATTTTTTATTAAAATCTGTATCTAATTATTAGTCTCTTTTTTGCTTAACCAAACTGTGTGATATTCAGGATAATACATCCATGCTGAACTTTGAATAATTGTGATTTTGGACTATATCTCCCAGAATCCTCCAGACAGTGAAGAGCCATGCTAGCCATGGGATTCTGGGAGTCATAATGGGAAAAAAAGACTTATGGGCTCTGCATAAATGTGGGCTGAACAAGTATGACCCCATGGTGACATGTGACAACCCCCCCCCAGTGTGTTTCTGCAGCCCTTACTTATTAAAAATGTCCATTTTCTCTCTCTCTCAAAAAAGAGAGAAAAATTTCTTGTCCAGAATGATCCAAGGCCAGTAGTTTGGTTTCTAAATATATTTTGGCACCCTCTGCACTGTTCAACATGTAGAAAACAATAATTTTCAAACCCAGAACTGCCCTTCTGGTCACAACTGGATATTTATTTATTTTTTTTGGTCATTTGGGGCATTCTGTGTGACTCCCAGAAGGCTACAAAACAGCAAATTGCCCCTGTCATGCTCTCAGCATAAAGGTAACTTCCATTTATTGTAGCATCAAGGATACTGTCCACTCTTGCCCAAAGTGTAGCCTCAGCATTCCCAAAGCAGACCCCATTTGGATAAGCACAGCATTATCATAATGCCACCATATAGCTGACATGCAAGGCACTGGAGATAGTAATTATCTAAGCACATATCTGTGTCTGAAGGCTGACCTTAGAATCATGTAATCATAGAGTTGGAGGAAATCACAAGGGCCATCCAGTCCAACACCTTGCCATGCAGGAAGACACAATCAAAGCACTCCTGACAGATGCCCATCTGTTTAAAACCTCCAAAGAAGGAGACTCTGGAGATTATCGCACATCTTTAAAAAGGGTCTTATCCCTACTGAATTGAAGTCTAATTGAAGCTAAATTTGGGCTGCATCCTCATTTTATCACAGGGCTTTTGGCCCCAAAACCACCATCCGAGTACATCTCCACTCCAATGCGGGTCTCTTAACTTGCTTCAGTGGCCATTTTTCAAAAGTCAACTTTCTGGCAGAATAGACTTTTGAAAAATGGCCACCAAAGCAAGTTAAGGGACCCATGTTGGAGCGGGACACGGGTGGCAGTTTTTGGGCCAAAAGCCATGCGATAAAATGAGGATGCAGACTGAATTAAGCTTCAATTAGACTTTAATTCAGGAGGGGTAAGACCCTTTATAAAGATGTGTGATAAGTTACACTCCATGGCAGAGCATTCCATTGTCAAACAGCTTTTACTGTGAGAAAGCTCCTCCTAATGTTTTGTGTAATCTATTTTCCTGTAGTTTGCATCCACTGCTCTGTGTCCTAGTCTTTCAAGCAGCAGAAAACAATTTTGCTCTATTCTCAATATGACATCACCTCAAATACAGTCAGCCCTTCATATCCATGGATTTTTTTTTATTCACAGATTCAAGCATCCATGAATTGAAAAAAATTAAAAATATATAAATTCTGAAGAGCGAATCCTGATTTTGCCATTTTATATAAGGGACACCATTTTACTATACCATTGTATTCAATGGGTCTTGAGCATCCACAGATTTTGGTATCCACGGGGTCTTGGAACCAAACCAATGCCCCACTGTATTTTCCAGGCTCCCTAAGCCATTTCTCATAGGGCATGGTTTCCAGACCTTTCACCATTTTGGTTGCCCTCTTCTGAAAATTTTAGGACAGTTTGTAAAGGTCCCTCTTGAATTGTGGTGCTCAGAAGTGGACACAGCATTCCAGTTGAGGCCTGACCAAAGCAGAGTAGAGTGGCACTATTACTTCCCTTGATCTAAACACTACTGTCTTATTGATGCAACTTAAAGACCATACTGGCATTTTTAGCTGCTGCATCAAACTGTATACTCATGTTCAGCTTGTAGTCTAAAGGCCTAAGCCAGGGGTAGGCAACCTTTCCCCTTTAAGGGCCAAGGGACTTCAGCTGCCAGAATCCCAGGAGCTACTGGCCAACATGGGACTATTGGCCAACATGGCTAAGGCTTCTGGGAGCTGAAGTCCCTCGGCCCTTAAAGGGGAAAGGTTGCCTACCCCTGGCCTAAGCAGACTGTCAGAAATAGTGCACATTAAATTGAGGCACTGCCCTGGCTCAGTGCTAGGGAGTCATGGGAATTGCATTTTTTTCTGAGACATTGAGCCTTCTCTGTCAGAGATCTCTGGTGCCACAATAAATTACAGTTCCCATGATTCCCTAGCACTGAGCCAGAGCAGTGCCTCAATTTAATGTGCACTATTTCTGGCAGTCTGCTTAGGCCCTAAGACTCCTAGATCCCTTTCACATGTACTATTGTCAAGCCTCTCATCTCTTTCAAATTTATTTATATTTTCCTCAAACTCTAGACATGGTTCCTGGTTTTGGTTTATCTATTTAGAAATAAGGGGCATAGCAATCTTAGGGCCTCTACAGACAACCCGTTTGGGGTGGCTCTGGGCCGCCCCTGCTAGCAGCAGATCAGGGCTTTGGCAACCCCACACTGCAGCCTCGATCTTCCCTTTTGCCACTCCTTTTAGGGGTGGCAAAAGGCCACCCTAAAAGCCAGCGCCATGGCTCTTCCACACCCTTTTGGAAGGCATCAGGATGGTATTGGGATGGAGTTGGGGCAGCCAGCATGTGGCTGCCCCGCCCCAACTCCA
>CM034701.1:361495897-361527274 GCA_020142125.1 Phrynosoma platyrhinos
TCTTATATCTGTGCTTTTCGTTTTTCCATCCTAAGTGCAGTACCTTACTGTCCCCATTCAAGATACTTTTGATTCCACTGTGTACTTCTGACAGCCATTTCTCTTTTGCCACCAGGACCCTGTTTTTAGTGAAAAGAATATCATGTCCACCAGCATTTCCCAGATGAAAATGTGAAACATATGGCCATATGTACATTGGGGGGTATGTAGAATTTTATCATATATATGTATATAATACATTATGTCATAACGAGAAAAAGTCATGGTGCTCTGATATAAAGACTTTTCCCCCCCTTTTGACTGAACAGGTACAGCAGGATATATACTGCTGCAATGTCAGTAATGTACCAGAGTTAGCTTCCCTATCTACAAAAATATTAAAGTCGATGCACGGTTATTAATACTGGTAGCTAAAAAGAGAACTTCCCCCTTCAGTAGCAGTATCACTGAATCCCTGGGCAAAGAGTTTTCACTGTGATTTGATTTTATTGTATTGACTTTATTGTGGACCACTCTGAGAACAATCTGGTATACAAAGATGGTATACAAATGTATAAAGACAATCAAGAATGTCTGAAAGCTGACAGAAGACACAAAAGTTTTGTTAGACATCAGTTGAACCTTCTCCCCTGCATCTCTCCATTAGTTCCTAGATTGACTCTCCTTTGCAACATGTGTTGGGCAACTCTGGGGACCTTGCATCTTTAGATGGGTGTAATGACTGCATCCTCTTTGCTTTAAAAGAAAATAATTTAGTAAGATCTAAAAATCCTACTTCGTAGCTTACACAAAAAAATCCTTTTTGTACTTTGCTCCCAGAATCTCCTAGCTGGCCATGCCAGCTGAAGGATTCTAAGTGTGGTAATAAAACAGTAATATTTTTGAAGTTCTGCTACATAGAAAAGTATTTTATTAATCAGAGTTCTCCATACAACTTTCTTTGGTATACCGATGTTACTAAAATCCTTGACGTCTTGGCTGAATACTATGTAATTCTCTCATAAGGCCTGAACCAAAAAGAGGGCTCCATCTAGAACAAAGTACTATTAGGTTATCACAATTGTTACAAAGTCTAAGGGAATTTTTGCTACCAACTCACTTTGGAGTCTCCATCTTGTTTGTGTTTATGTTATATGGATATCACTGCAATAGCCCCGCAGGGCTTATTTTGATAATTAAAAAGAGAGAGACCCACTACTAATTTGGAATATTTAACAATATACTAAGTGATGGACATACCATAGGAAAAATATTACCTACCCAGGAATCGTTGCAATTTAATTAAGATGGGAAGAGGGTGAAACTTGATTTGAAAGGGGAAGTTAATTTTGGATTTGTTATTGATTTGGAACAAATCAAGCCTGAACTCTCCCTAGAAGCCAGAATGACTAAATTGAGACTGTTTAGCCATATCATGAGAAGACAGAATTCACTAAAAAAGACAATGGAGATTATCGCACTGTCTTTCCTCCCAGCCTCAGTGCGGGCTGAAACTTTTGAACACTTTTTTTTAAAATGGGTGTTATCACACACATCCGTGCCCAGTCTGGAGGTACCACATACCCAAACTTGGCATCCCATATCTGATCTGTATTTTGCAAAGATTCTTTCAAAAAGTTCCAGAGAAGTACCAATAAGGTATGGGATGCCAAGATTGGGTACATGATGCCTCTGGACTGTGCATGGAGGTGTGCACTAACACCCATTAAAAAAAAGTTTTCAAAAGTTTTAGCCAATGCAGAGGCTGGGAGGAAAGGCAGTGCGATAATCTCCAATATTATTTCTCAGCCATTTGCTTGGCAAAGTAGAAGGTAGTAGAAAAAGAAGAAGACCACATTCCAGCTGGATAGACTCAATCAAGGAAGCCAAGACCTTGAGCATGGCTGTTGATGATAGGGTGACTTGGAGGTCTCTTATTCATAAGATTACCATATGTTGAGGTTGACTTGATGGCAATTAACAACAACAAAGAGACAAAAATGTCAATTTATGCAATTCTCCCCCATATGCTTTGGACTAGAACTCCTAGAATTCCAGAATGAAATAGCATCAGGTTTAGACAGTTTAAGAAAATACTTTGCAGAAATGTTTGGTTGACTCTGCAATCTTGTGGGAGGAGTTGTATTAGGATATAAAGCAGTGGAGGGCAAGGTGAAGCCCTTCTGATGTTGCCAAACTATAGCTCATATCAGTCGTATCCAAAACAACCAGTGGTAAGGAATAGGCCCTCCCTGAAAAAGAAGAAGGCCTTCCCTCCATCCACCACCATCAAGAGGGAGAGAAGGGCAGGCCAGCTCCATCGGGCCTAGCCACAGTAAGAAGAAGGGCCCTTCCTCCAGTCCATCTGCCTTGGTCCAGGCTTTAGAGGGAGAGAAGATCTGCTGGACTTATTCCCTTTCCCCACCACCATTCCCTTCTGCTTTTGTGTCTTGTCTTTTTAGATTGTAAGCCTGAGGGCAGGGAAATGTCTAATTAACCATTTGTAAGCCGCTCTGATACCGAAAGGTCACTCCAGACAGCAGATTGCTATAAAGGAGAGATGAGGGAATAAAAGTTATTCTCTCAAGGATGGATGGTCTTAAAATGTAAGAACTAGGAATTTAAAGCTAAAGAAGAAAGAGGGTTGATGCCACAGCAATGGGAGAACACTGAGTCTAGCAAATTACAGAAATTTAGATAGTAGATGGTGAAACATAGCAGTTAATTGTACACAATATGAGTTGGAAGTCTCAGGTTAAAATCTCATCACTGCTAGTAACTCAATGGGTGGCCTAAGGCAAACCATTATTTCTCAGCCATTTGCAATATGGGGATGGGACCATTAGTCACAAGCTCAGCTCTCCCAAGACAATATGATGGGAGGATGGCACTGAAAATATGCAACAGCAGCTGGATTAGAAAGACAGAAACTCTCTGTAATTCTCTTAACAACTCTTCAAATGGCTTGGTGATGCCATTTTCAATTCCTGCTTCTTCTAATCCCTTTCTTATCCCACATATCTGCTTTTTTGGTGCTTTTCTCCCCTTGCCTAAAGTACCATAACTAGAAAGGAAAGAAATCTGGAGATTATTCCTAATCGCCTGTGTAAATACCCATGTGGGCCTGACAGTGGACCCAGCTTTGCCTGCGATTTCTGTGAGTAAGAGACACAGGTCCCTGGCTGTTGGCCTTTGATACTTTCCTTTTTGTCTGGGTATAGGAGGTTGTTTCTAGATCCAAAGTGAGGAGTGATTAGCCCTCTGATACCCACAGTGAACCAAAGGAGATTGTCATAGATGAAAAAGAGAGACAAGAGTCATACACAAAGCTATTCCATCCTTGTCTGAGATGAGGCTGTTCCCCCATCCCTCCATCTGATAATTCTGCTTTTAGAATACATGTCTCCTCTATCACAACAGAAAAGCACCTTCGCTCTCAGAGACATGAAGTGTCTGGAGTGAAACACTTAGATACTATCAGAAAAGATAAACTAAATAACACAATGAAAGTGGATATGATGCATTACCATATATTGTATGTACTATGATTTTTACTAAAGCATTTCTGAGCAGAAGATTCTTTGCATGCCCAACATGGTAATATGGCATGCTACAGCTAGTTATTAAATAAAAAGTACAATAGATATGCTGAGATGTTATACCATTCCATAGCAGCAACATTTATTCCACTGGTCTTGGTCACATTTCTATTTTAAAAAATATGCTGGAGAGACAGAGAAAGTGCAGTCTTTGCCCATATCCTTTATTTAATGTGCATTTTATCAAGTATGGGGTTTTCAGACTGTCAGAAAAAGTGCAAATTGAGTCCATTTTTAGGGTTAGGGTTAGTGCTAGGGAATCATGGGAATTGGTTTTTTTCCTGAGACATTGAGCCTTCTCTGTCAGAGAGCTCTGGTGCCACAATAAAATACAGTTCCCATGATTCCCTAACCCCTAACCCTAACCCTAACCCTAAAACTGGACTCAATTTGCACTATTTCTGGCAATCTGCAACCCCCCTATGTTAGTCCTTCACATTCCACCAATTGTAATTAAAATAATATTTTTTTAAAAAATGTGTGTTCTTGGTCACCTAGAGTCTTCTTTCCCTTTTTAGTGTCAAGGGTAATTGTAAACAAACAAACAAACTACATAGATCATTATCAAAGCTACCTACAAAGCTCCTAATGCAAGTGTGCTAGAGAATGGGACTTGAGCAGGACAATGTAGGCTTTCCTTATAATTCAGAAAAGACTGTGTATTTAAGCCCACTTCTCACTAACATTTTTGGGCTGTACCACTTCAGACTGCAGATGGGGAAATTGCATGAATGATTAAACACTCTTCTATACTAAAACTTCCATCCATACAGGAAGCTACATGTCAGGAAGAAAAACTAGTGACTTATTTTTCCCCAAGCACAGAAGTTTTTGATGTGTGTGTTTTGTTTTAATCGATAAGCATTTAGGTACATGGCTTCTATAAGAAGGAGCCCTGGTGCCACAGTGGCTAAATGCTAGTAATGCATCCACATGGTTGTTAGTTTGACCCTAGGGCTCCAAAGTTGTCTCAGCCTTCCAGCCTTTTGTAGGTTAGTAAAATGAGTAAACTGTTTAGAGAGTGCTGAGTTCACTGATAAGAAATGTAAGTGCTATTGCTATAAGATGGGAAGCAAATGGCTTCTGAATTACGTACCCTATGCTGGGGATCAACATCAGGAGAGGTCTGTTGGCCTCATGTCCTCCTTGTGAGGTTGGACATGTTATAAACAAGATGCTGGACTACAGAGGCCTTTAAAATGATCCAGCAGGGTTCTTATGTTTTCTGGACAGACTGATAAATATAGCCCTATCACATGAGAAAAGAAACCAGAAACAGAGCCAAGAGTAGTGGCTTTCTCTGTGCCTTACTGCATGACGTTGTAATGCATAAGTTTTCATCCTGCGGGACATGGTTGTAAAAGTGTCTTTTGTCAAATGGATTTTTCCAGCTAGACAAAAGATGCACTTTTATGACCATCTCTTGCGGGAAGAGAACTGAAGCACTATGACGTCATGCAATAGGACATGGAGAAAGCCACTACTCTCCAGCTCCATTTCCACTTTCTCATGCAATAAGATTCTTAGTAATAAAGACATCTTCTACTATCCTGTATATCATACCTTTCAACATTTTACAGATGAAAATTAGAATGCATATGATCAGGCAACATCAGAGAAAAATTAAGATGGCAAAAGTCATTAACAAGGAAGAACACACACACTAGGAGAAACTGCAGCAGTTTGCTTTGACTGAGTTTGCAGGGAAGGATAAAACTCTGTTCCCTCCTCTCCTCCCCTGCTGAACAGATGTAATGCAAACTACTTTTTCACTTTGAACTCAGTTTGTAGCAACTGAAATAAGTCAAGGACAAAGGAGGAAAGTGGGCAAAGGAGAAAGAAACTAGGATAGAAACTAGCTGAAAAATGGGATGACAGTAGTTAATTGGAATTGTTGTTGCCAAATTCAAAGGTATGGCTTATTACACGTATGGTGGGTGGCTCCTGAAGAATATTGTCCTGCCTAAAGCTATCCAGTTTGTATAGAGCATAGTTTAGAGTTGAACTGAGCTCTAGCAGCCCATCTCTCATGCTCTCTTACCAAACAGCTATTCCAGTTTCCACTATTGTGCACAACTCTTTAAGAGACAAACCAAGATGGTCCTGATGCTAGCAGGACATAGGGCCATTGCAGACTGGCCCAAAGGGCCAGCCTGGGGGTAGAGTTGGGGCAGGGCAGCAGCATGACGGCCACCCCAACCCCACCCCAACGCTATCATGATGCCGCACAGCCGGATGCCCTTCCGGTGCAGTGTGCACACACGCTGCACTGAAAGGGCGCAGAAGAGCTGTGGTGCTGGCTCTTAGGGCAGCCTTTTGCCACCCCTAAAATGAGCGGCATTTTGCCACTTTTTTAGTGGCAGCAAAAAGAAGGATCGTGATCATGGCGTAGGGTTGCCGTGGCTCCGATCTGCTGCTCCCCAGGGAGGCTCTCTGCCACTCCAAATGGGCCATCTGCATCGGCCCATAGTCACTCTCAGTTTGGGGCAAAACTAGTAGAAATAGATGGGCCCTGCACTGGCCAGAACAATTTAGTTACATTTTTTATTTCTTTCAAATGAGATCTTGCTGTGTGTTCAAGGGAAGTTTAATAAATAAATATTAGTGAAGATAAGATCATTTTAAAGAGTTTCTCAGATATTTGTAGGGATACATTTAAAAATGCAATTGCTCAAATATTAAAGTAAACAAAGTCTAACTGCATTCACTTCTTACCACAAGTCTATATTTATTTCCCTACCCCCAGTAAGGAGCTTATCGCATTACCTTTTAAAGCAGAAAAGGCCTCCTGGGTTGCAGCCAGGACATTGGATGGGGACATGAATTACCGCACAGTAAGTTACCACTGAATCGCCGGGCAGCTTCAGTCACAGCCGTGCTCAGCTGGCCCTTTTTAGAAAATGGAAAGCTTTTGTTTTCTAAAAAGGGCTGGCTGAGCCCGGCTGGGACCCAGGCTGCAGTCACCCAGTGATTTAGCAGCGACTTACTGTGCGATAATTCCCTTCCCCATCCAGCATCCTGACTGCATCCAGGAGGCTTTTTCCACTTTAAAAGGTAATGTGATAACCTCCTAAGAGTGTTCATTTTTTAATTTAAATTAACCCAATGGAAAAAAATAAACCTTGTTGATATGGACTTTTTAAAAATGTGGAAGTAGTTTAGATATAATTGAAATATTATAGTGACATGGGTATACTAGATGGCAACAACAGCAGCAGCAACAACAACAATAACAACAACCTTCCCACAAGTCAATGAGGTTTTTTTGTGGGTTTGTGGAAACCACAGGAGAGCCAACCAATCAGGTAGTTACTACCAGGTTGTTGAGGGCAAGACCAAAGAAAAGTTGCAAGGGCCTTCACTCAGGTGTGCCTCCTACATATATATTATAGGCTCCCTTGTGCTTCTCATCCATCTGCTTGGGGTGCTTCATTTCCACCTTTGTTTTTGTGTGCCTTCAGGTTGTTGCTGACTTATGACAACCTCCTATCATGGGGTTTTCTGGTGCTGCAAGCATGTGACTCACCCAAGGTCACCCAGTGGGTTTCCATGGCTGAGCAAGGAATCAAACACTGATCTCAAGAGTCATAGTCCAATGATCAAACCACTTCACCCCACTGGCTCTTTTTCATCCCCATCTATCCATCCTCATTTGTTACATTACTAATGTTTGTTTCACACTTTGTTTTAACTTTCCTTGTGCAACAACTTTAGGTGGTTTTGGCATGTCTGGATTCTATTTGGTGCAAGCAGGACATGAAGGGTAAATGGAGGGTTTTAAGGGACCTTGGGGTTGGGGTGACTTGGTCATGCTCAGTTTGGGGGCAATGCCTTTACCTCCTCCCAAGTGGAAGGGATACCACACAGTGGCTTCTGCCCATGTGGATTCCTGGAGCAACCTGGTATGTCGGCTGGGCTTTGGTCTTCATTGATTAGCAGTCAGTTTAACCACTTTTGAATCTGGACCCATGGTCAGGTCAGTTCAAGCTTCCTGAATTGTAATCAGTAAAGGTATGGCCATTTCCTGCCAATTGAAATGTAGGGCTGTGTTTCTTTGAGACACTGATTCTGCAATTCTTTTTTCTAATCCTGTCAGAGCCCATTTTTTTTAAAAAAAAATGTACCAACTGTATCACATCTTATTTAAATTATACTAGTATTGTTTTTAATAGATTAATATAGATTAAAGCAGTTTATAAAAAACCAAAAATAGAATGGAAGAGCCAAGGTTTAAATTCAATTCACTGAAGACAAATTACTTCACATTAAAGCAATTTAAACTACAATCATGTTCACAGCTAACTGGAAGTATGTCTGACTGAACTCACTGTGACTGACTTCCAAGTAAAAGTGCAGTGGATTGCATCATAATGATAGTCAGTATTCCTGGGAACTGAAACTTCAATGCTTGTGAGAATGTTGTTCAAAGCATACAGTAACAGCAAAAATCAGAACATAACTCCCAGTTATTTTTGAACAAGCATTTGCTATTTTGATCAGAGGAATTAGTTACCAGGTCCCTCCTCTAAGAAACTAAACAGACATAAATCCAAATGCTTCAATTTATCTGGGTTACATATAGCTCATTTTACATCACTTTCAGTTTTAAAGACTGGTATCTTTTTAAAAAATGTCAGAAATTCCTGTTCATATATACACTGATGCATGGAAACCAGATCCTATTAAGACAGCAGGGCTGCAACCTTTAACAGATTGCTTAGAAGAATTTCTTACAACCTCTCTTAATGAATGAGGAAGGCCCTTCCAACTAATCAACTTCTTTGGAGGTACATATGAAACTGTAGACATATATACTCAGATTGTTTTAATCAGATTATAGCCCTACAAGATACAAATGAGGGAGGGGGCACTAATGTTTAGACTGTAACTGTACATTGGAGTCATCCTATTCATCAATTGCATTCAAGTGCAAGGAAAGGAGGAAAACCAAAACAACAGACTTCGAGACAGAAGAGAATTTACAACCTTACTTGAAGTCAAATATGTCTCAGAGCATTTTCTGAGTAACATATGCTGAGGGGCTTAACTATGGTGATGGTCAGTATCTCTAAAGCAGGGGTATGCAACTGCCCATGGTCGGGGGAGTGCATTTATCTTCCATGAAACCTTGGAGGATGACCCCCTGCCATGACCATTTTTTAAAGTCCTCCATGCCCAATAGGGAACAAGGGAAACAAGTCTGCAATGTTCTGGAGCCTCTCTGTGCTATTTTAGGATCAGAAGAGACAGTTTTTTCAACCTGGCAGTATAAACAAAAGCATACCCTCCAACATTTTGCAGTTGAAAAATGGGACACATGTGGCAATGTTATTAATGAGGAAGAACAGACAAGCTAGGAGACGCTGCAGCAGTTTGATTTTACCTGAGTCTACTGGGAAGGGCAAAATTCCACCATCCCATCTCCTCTTCTCCCTGCTCAATTGAGTCAATTGAGTGCAAACTAACTTTGCACTTTGATCTCACTTTGCTGCAAATGAAATGAACTGAGAACAAAAAGAGGGGAAGTGCGAGGATGAGAAAACCCCCCATGACATTTTAAAAGCAATTGAAAAAGTGGGGCAACAAAGGATTAATCAGGACTGTCTCTGCCAAATGAGGACAATTAGGGGGTATGCAGGAATCAATTTCTGGTTTATTTCCTGTTGAAAAGAGGTGTCTCTTGACCCTAAAATAGATAAGGGGAGGGACATGGCAAAATTTCTTCATGTGCCTGTTAATTAATTAATTCACATTTTTAAAATTGAAGGGTTGCTGGGTGTCTCAAAATCAGCCCAGGTCACATTCTAGCTGTTAGCTGCACTTTTCCCACTTTTGATTTAAAAGGCAGAAAATGGCACAAGCAGCATTCTGAAACTAAACAAGTGAGCATGCAGAAGAGCATATTCCTCACAACTTTTTATATAAACAAGATGAGAATAGAATTTTATACACTGTAGAACACTGCAACTGTCTAGAATCTTAAATGAAGTAGAAGCACATTGTAGTTTTTCAAATCAGCAATTGCATGAATGGCATTTTCCCTGCTCACAATTAAGCAGTGCTTTATAAAACATTCTCAGCAAAACATGACTCCCTCACTTCTTCACTCCCTCTCTCTGGGTATGTATGTATGTATGCATGTATATATGATTTTGCATTATATTATATTGTATTGTTGTTGCTGTGCACCTTCAAGTCATTTCTGACTTATGGCAACCCTAAGGCTGCCATAATGGGGTTTTCTGAGTCTGGGAGTGTGTGACTTGCTCAAGGTCAGTCAGTGGGTTTCCATGGCTGAGCAAGTCTCCAAAGTTGTAGTCCAATGCTCAAATTGCTATATCATGTGGCTCCTGTTATACTGTATCACATTATATCAACCAAGAGGGGTGCTTGCAAGGGATACTTAAACAGAGTGCAAATGTTTCAACAAAATGGGAATCAGATACAATTTTGTAAAAACAACAAATTCTGTGATAAGAAATCTATTAATTGTTGTTCATAGCTCTTCTTGTAGCAGAAGTCCGCTGCTTCTCTTCTATCAGTACTTTGAAAATGATGGGCTGTGTATGTGGTGGAGTTAGAAAGGATCAAGGCAGGCCTTGGATCCAAACTAAATCCCTAGGATTTAAACTATACCAGCTGTGCAACTGGCAGTCCTTATTCCTCCTCACTGAATTGTTTTTGGAGGGGGTGTTAAAAAAAATCTAAACATTATCTTGACAATGGGTAAAAATTGTGTCCTCACTACCTGTTCTAGCCTCTCTTCTCTAGCTTTTCTGAATGGGCAGGACCTTGGAAGCAGTGTGTATTCTTTCCTCTCTATGACCCTACCAGTAGATAGAATCACTCTGCCTACCTTTTAAGCAGTAAGCCTTGGGTCATCCACATGATGTCCACATGATGAAGCACAAGTGAGCCACACTTCTTGTATTGTCCTATCATTAATGTTTGTAGCTCTTTGCTCATTTCTACAGTACCAAATACATCAGGTGCACATCAGTATTATATCAAGCCACGAGAAAATTTCTCTCCACTGCCTACTGTAAATCATAATAAAACCTTATTCACTTTGTAAACAGTTAAAAGAAAGTGTTCATACTGAGTTCATTACCAAAATCCTAAGAACCAGAAACTTGTCTATCTTTAGGTGAAAACTCAGGAGTATGTAAAATTAACAAGACACAGATAATATTGGAGCTGAGCTAAGTAAACGTTTGCACATTGTGCTCATGCTTATGTATGAATGAAGACATCCTTTGTTTCTGAAAGCAAAAGAGAAAAGTGGTATACTGGGTGGGTGGGAGAGATCCAGAGAATTCAGTCTGGGTTAGAAGAGGTTAACAGCTACACTTCAGTGCCTTCTCCACTTTCCCTCACAATCCTTGTGGGCTCAGGACATCTGGAGTTCAGGAAAGGAGGGAAGAACTGGGAAGATGAATAAAGGATCATCATAGTACACAAAAGAACACAAGGACAAGAAGCCTGGGTTTGGGCATTCTTGTCTGGCAAAGCAAGCAGGCAGTAAGGCTAATGAAGCATTTGCAATATGGGACCTATGCCAGCGTAACAAAGAAGATGTGCATCAACTCTGCAGATGTGCCAAAGCCCCAAGAGCAAAATAATGACATAATCACCATCAGTGTCACAGGCCAGACTATACACAAGGTGACATGGGAGGGAATAAATAAGATGTCTTTAGGGGCATCTGGTACACACATGGGAAGAAATACCCAGTCCTTCCCATCTATACTGCCACTGTAAGATAGTTTTGAGAGGGTTGGAAGCATAATGCAAAAGGTTAGCAAAAGAAATATTCCAGCAAGCAAAGCCAATATAGTGTCAAGTGTCATCTTCCTTTCTGAATTTCTCTTACCCCATATTGCATGCAAAGAGAAATGTCAGTAAAGCCTCAAGTTCTTCTTTCTAAGAGGTGGGGAATACTGTGTGACCGGTGTAGCCTTTTCCGTTTGCTCCCACCCCTCTTTCTGTTTCACCTTCATTTATATTCCCTTCGAAAATCCTTCTGGTCTCTCTTGCCTTCATTTTAGGGCTCTTGGACTGCAAGTTGCACATATATAGAACTTGGCATTTTATTGTAAAAGAAGTAATTTGTTACTTTGTGTTCCTTATTTGTGTTTTTAATATGATTATTTATTTAATGGTTTTTAACTTATGTATTGTCCTTTGTTTTGACTGTATCTTGTTTCAGCTTATATTGTGAGCCACCTTGGATCTCATATTGGGAGAAAAGTAGGATCAAAATAAAATAAAATAATAAAATAAATTTATAAAATTTTAAAATACATTAAAAAACCCTACAGGAATAGTCAAAATCTCCCAAAATTCCCCTCCCAAAGGCAATGTTTTCTCTACTATGCATGCTTATTCAGACATAGGTCCCTGCTGTGTCCATTGTTGCTTACTCCAGGTTAAATATGTCCACAGGAATGCAGCCTTATTATTTAACCTGGAGCGAGTAACATTGTACACAATGTAATGATGCTTGTAATGTAATGGTGGCCTTAGGCAAGCTGCTATGTCAGCCCCAGGTCTCTTAAAAAGGGTAAAGGTCTCTTATCTACTTACTATAGAGGGATATTACTGGTATTGTTGATGCAATAACATAACATATTTGAAGCCATCATGATGTATACAGGATATTTCCTAAGTATTATTATAATATACAGTTTTTCAACAGTTTTCCCAGGAGAGGACTTTATACCAAGAAAAGAAATCTCAAAGCTTTATGAAAATGCTAATAGGTTTTTTTAGATGCTTGCTTGAGATGTATTATGCCACCCTGATTCTTTAAATAATTGGCATTATCTTTCTATACAACTGTAAATCCAAACAATCTGTTTATATATGTAAGTGTTGTGAGACATCATCTCCTAAAAGAGAAACATTCCGTGGAAAGCATGATGTTTCACCAGTGGCCTTTTTTCAACTGTGTCTAATGAAAAAAATAATCAAAAGAACTTTACATTTTTATGATCCTTTTTGCATCACTCTGTTAGTTGTGCCTACTTCACCTGCACCTTTTTTTAAAAAAAATACACAGTAAATGTGTTGCAAAATATACTGTATATTAAGTTAATCATCATGGCAGTGATCTGAGAAGTTCTGTTCATTTACTGACAGTACAATCCTACACACATATACTTAGAGGTAAGCCTCACTGACCTTTCACAGGTAAGTTTAGTGATTGTAGCTTTAATATATAGGAACTATGCAACTTTTTAGAGCTATTTCCACAAAATGTATGATTATCTGTTCTTTAACAAAATAGTTTAAAACACCACATACAAAAAACAATTAAATGAATAGTTTGTCCATTTACACATTTAATGATGTAATCTCATCTCAACCTTCTAATTCCTGTTTTTATAAAATAGGTTCTTCTCAGTTTAGAGTACTTTCCCCACATCTTCTGATTGAATCTTTGCTTACTATGTCATTGGGGAAAACAACAAAATATGTATATCATTTTGTTATGTTGTTCTACACTCTAATAATTATGCCACAGAGGATTCTAAATTAATCACAGAACGTAAAACAATATTAATAATCTGCTCAGCAAACTCTAGCTTCTTTGCTCTTTGATAGATATTATTAGGCTATTACAATTTTAATTAGGCACACATTTCTCATGGAGACTCAAATGATAAAGCATTTACCATAAATGGTTTTTATCCATGAACAATCATGATAAGAAACTGTGTCCTTTCATTTTAAGTACCTAATTTTTTTTAAAAAACCACTTAATTCATTCAATTGTCTTGTATTTACATTGCTGTAGTTATTTAATCAGATGTCAGTGGCACTTCTGCCATATTTATCTCCCCATGTGCCTTAACTCCCAACTTGATCATGTTTCTGCAAATCGCTGGAGGACCATACAGTTTAGACCTGCCAGAAATTCATCAAAGAAACATTTGAAATGAACACTGAACTCCTCTTTGAGAGTCCTAAACAATTATAGCACTAAGGTTGCACTAACTGCTATGACAACAACTTATGGAATTCTGGGATTTGCAGTTCAGGGAGGGATATTCAGAATTCTCAGCCAGGGAGCTCTAGTGCCTTAGCAAACTGTAAAATTTCCTAGATTGCAGTCATGGTAGTTAAAGTGAAATCATTGCACTATAAACATGTAGTGTTAAAAGGCACTGGCTGAAATAGAGAATTTTGAAGGTTAAGGGAAAGTTTGGAGCAAAGTTTTGGAAGGCTATACTCCCCCCCCCCCACACACACACAGAGACATTTTAAGATGTTTAGAATATCAGTTTACCTCAGGTAAAAACAAATGTCCTTCTTTAACCACAACTAATTTTATATAACTGAAGATTCTAAGGCTCCGTCTACTATAATCCTATTTATATCTTTGGACTAAAAACCATAATGATCAAATGCTGAATATTTTCAGTAATATTCCATTTGTGATTTTCATAAATATATTTCCTTTCATGTGCTGCTCACAGTTAACGTATTTCAAAGCTGGAAAACAAAGGTAGTTTTTAATCAGTGCGGTGTCTTCAAATATTTCTCTCCCCCCCCAAAAAATTTTTGTTGTTGTTATTGTTATGTGATTTTGAGTCATTTCTGAAATCATCTTGAGTTAATTATTATTCTCTTTCCTCGAATATTGTGCCATACTTGTCTGCTTTTTCCAATCTGCTAAGGAGCAGTGGGAAAAATAAGAGACCAGCAATGAAACCTTCCATAGGCTTACTAAAAATCAAGTGAGCTTTACTCACAGGTAAGCAGGTACAGGATTGCAATCCAAGTGTTTTACATAGTTTGAGCTTTTTCTTGTGTTTCCATAGCCACAGGGCAAAAAAGAGAGAGAAGCTATTAAAGCTTCTGAAGAATTAGTAGAATGGCTCTGTTAGAGTGTGTGTGGAATTAATAGAGTTCTGAAAAGGTTTGTCAGAACTTTCTGAGTCCATTTAATTTACAGATCACTGAAATACAATGATAGGCTTCCAAGAGAATACAACCACCACCACCTGCAGTTGTTAGAAGGAGCACTTTTGCTCCACTCCTATTGATAACTCTTTGTGGTATGAAGAAAAAGAGCTGAAGGAAGGAGAACTGAAGGTCAGACAATAGACACTGCTACACACACTGTCTCTGAACTTTCCTCATCTCTGAAGGACAATTAATTATCAAAGCCTTTGGGGTAGGTCGAAGCAAGGGAGAGCCTACTGCTGGCCCAGCACTCAGCCGTTTGCTCTCTGTGTTTGTTAAATGGCTGTGCCTGTTGGGGAGCCAGAGCTGCGGCCACCAAAATATCCAATAGAGGGATGGGGTTGCGGTCCTGATGGGGTGGGAAACAAACATTGTGTTTTAATGTGTGCCTGTTCTTGTATAATTTCTATTATCATTGTGAAACTATCCATACACAAAATGTACAGGCAATTTCTCCCACCCCCCAAAGGAGCTACAGGGTAGGTTACAGTCGGCCTCACAGTGGTGTGTTATAAAAAGGATGGCCCTTTCTCCACCACCCCCCTTCTTCACCAAATCACTTCACAGAGGCAAAAAAACAGACAAACACAAAAGAGTTTGAGACTTTTTCTCCTACATTAAATAGAGTAACTGATAAGGTCAGACATATGATACCTAAAGACATGAATCTGTGAACTCTTGAAGTCAAAGGACCTCTCTGTGCAAAGGAACAATCTTTCAAAGGAAACAGATCACAGAACTCCACTGAATCCCCTTTAAACTTTATGAAGCAGGAGGAGAAAAAGCTCTAAGTAGGGAAGCTTGACAGAAGAGCCTTGAACTATTTTCTGAAGGAAAGATGAGACCCTCACTAGGCTGCCACAAAACATCTTTTTTTTCCCCTAAAGGCTCTTCTGAACTTTGATATGTGCCAAGACACCACTATTGAAAGCTGTATAATTATGTGCTATAACCACTGTAGAAAATGCTTTGTTCACCTCAACAAAGAACAATAAGCAAAGTAAAGTGACATTACACTGTATCTTTTTCTTTAAGAATGTTGAGAGAGGTCATGGTGCATTATAACTAATAGAGCTGTTGAGTAAGGAGGTTTAAAACTTGATCTTGCTGTGCTTAAATGTAACCCAATGACAAAAAGGAAGAAGAGGGAGCTATAAAATGTAATGACATTAAATCAAATAGACTATACATCATATTGGGCCTATCTCATTGTACTGATGAACACCTTGAATCCAAGGGAGATAAAAATATCAGAGTAAGATAGTTTTCCAATCCAAAACTTCTTAATGCCTTCAATTGCTCTGTCTGGCTCAGCTGAGGGAGATCATGATTAAAAATAATCATTTAAAGTGGTATTTGCAATGTGTTTTATAGTACCACTTTTTACTTACACAACTTTCACAGGTGAATTTATAAAATTAATGGCAAAGGGAAGATAATTATTTTAGTGAAGTGACTTTTCATCCCTTACAAAATTCTTAAAATGCCATGAGACAACTGACATATCTCACAACATGCATGTAGTTTAATGAAAATGATGAAGAAAAGAAAGCCACAGATCACCATTCTCCATTTTTTCCATACACTTAGGTTGTCAAATATTAATCTATCCATCAAGAATACTTTCCTATTCTTAGGCTTCAGTATGTAGGTTTCATATTCCCTTGTTACAAATCAAAGAAATTAAACCTTATGAATAATAATGGCATTAAGGTTGCATAGGGGAAAAAAAGGATTATCAGATATCTTAAAAGCACATGTGGCCTGTAAAAAAAAAAAAATCGTTAGCATATATGACACAAATAAGGATTCATGATTACAAAGTGCAAATTAAAGGACTATTATTATCCTAATGTCCCTGCATCAAACTCAGTTAAATTAATGGATATGCAAAAGATGGGAAAGAAATAGCTGAATAAACAATTATGCCTCTCAGTTTTTGACCTGCCAAGTCTTTTAACCTCTGTGGCAGTTATGAAGACCTGTATTAGACATTCTCACCTAAAATATTTAGCTGAATACTAGGACATCCTGTGCACAAATATGTAGGACAGGTTGCACCAACAGCTAAACACATAACAGTATGAAGGTTTTGTGGCACTGTCTGAACAGTTTTACTGACAGACATGCTGTGGATATTAGGACCAAGAGCCACAACCAATTAAGCTAACTGCAGATAATTTTGTTCCATTGATTTCATTAGAATAAAAGTTGCTTTCATGCGTTGTAGGGTTGTGTTTCAGACATGAGATCTTAAAATGTTCCTACCTATGCCAACCAAGCAAAAAACAACTCTTTAATGCTTTCCTTCTTCAAAGTGAAGCATTGTATCATGGACTCTCAAATAAAAATTGTTTGTAAAATAAAGGGGGAAAGGAGTAGCAGTTGGTGTTTCATTATTAGTTAAAACTAAATAATATATTTTGCATGGATTTAAAAAGATAATTCAGATTTCAAAATAAAATCAGAAGATTTACATGAATTACAAGCTGATGCATGCAGCCTACTCACTTCTGATTAGTTCTTCCCACTTGCACAAGTAGTTAAGCAAAACAGACACGGATAGTATGGCACTAAGTTTGAACCTGGGATTATGGGTTATTGTGCTCATACAAGACAGGATCAAAAGTCAGCTTTAAACCATTATTTGTTGTTCACTCACAATCCTGGCTTGTTTGGAAACCATGTTTGTCTTTGGATTTCTCTGATAACCATGATCCCAGTCCATGTCTCTCCAGTTTTATAGACCTATTTTTACAGTCCTTCATAACCCATCCCCATTTTTTTACAGAAATCTAAAACTTTATTTTCCTGTCTTTCATTATAAAAACTGAACATAAGTTTTCAAATTATGAAAACAATACAGTACAACCCTCTATATCCATAGGACAGGTATCCATGGTTTCACTTTCCTGCATCCAAAAGGAATGGTCTCCCTAGGCATCTGGATGCCCTCCAGCATGACTTTATGGTCAATTTCCAGCAAAAATGTAGGGGTCACTATTATCTACAATTTTTACTGTCTGGGATAATTCTGGGAACTTATCCCCCATGGTTATGGAAACCATAATGTACTGCTCCCTCTAAAAAAAAATCTGCACAACTGTAATAATACTGATTTTCTCGATTTTTACAAAGCATTAGAAAAGGTTCTTTTAAATACAGTGGCCTAAAACCAATTTTTAGTTCCATTAAATCAATACATAGTTGATAAGTCAACACTTATGTAGGTTCCACTGAATCTGGAACAACTGGATTTGGGTCGTTGTATTCATAAGGTGTCACGTTTCATCCCTAATATTTTCATTTAAAAGGATCACAGGATAGAGGGATGGGAAACATCTTGACCTTAAGTTTGCCAGAGTCACTGCCAGTCACTGGATGGACCAATGATTTGATTTACAGTAGTAAAACAGTAACATATTTTCATAGAACTGAAATGTTATATTTTTTCTGTGTTTATGTCTAACTTTTTGTTTAGCAGAGAAGAAGATAACAAAAAGAGATTATTTACTAGTCAGATGACAAAAACCTATTTATAGCTTTCACATTATTTTATTTCAGATCTCTGAATAGCATTCATACCAAGACAGTTATCTTAAGACAGGTCCAGACAGAGCTAGTTATACTGTGAACTTTTTAAGCCTATATATTCTTATTCTATATAGTCAGTCCTAATCAGTGGCAGCTGGTAGCTCTCATGTCAGTGGGTGATGAATCTGCTCTTGTTTTGGCAACAACTTAAAAAAAATTACTTGTGGAAATAAACCTGTTTGAGGAATAGAGTCCATCCCTTTGGACAGCTCCTATTAAGTTCAGGTTAAAACTTGGACCACATTCATTGTCCCATTGAGGAGGAGATCACTAATTACCACTCAACCTGGGTTCTGAGCACATAGTAGCACACACAGACTAGAACACTGTATGGTTATTATGTGCTCAGGAGACTTTTCAAATGGAAGCAGTAATTTCTTTGGGCATATGAAGCTGATACATCTACTGACTTGAATGGGGAGGGATCCCTTGCAGTTAGGGAAGTTCCATATGCCCTTTACATCAATTGCATATGTTGATGTGTGTTGGGATAAGTTGATTTAGTTCATAACAAAAAGGATAGTACAACCAGCAACTTCTATTCTCTAACATCAGAAAACTAAGAACTGTTTATTTATGTCCTTCCTTTTGGGTACATCATGTCTCACAAGATCTAAAGAAAATTGCAGAAAGTTCATACAAACACAAACACACTTAACAATTTAAACTCTAAACCCATTAAATAGCATCTTCACTGCCGAACAACATACAGCCTAGATTTGAGGTTCTAATGTGGCATTCAAGCCATCGTGATGTGAACTCTGATTAATTAGAAATTAGAGATAAATGCATAAATACCTAGGTAAGGAGGCTCTGCTGATGTGATCTATACTATGAAAAGGGATGGGTATATGTCATGTATAAATCTTGTTTGTAGAAGAACATGCACAGAGAGACAAACACATGAGCCTGAACTTCATCTTGTGCCTGTGTAAGTCATGCATGTGTAACTCATCCTCTAGGGATAATGATGGACAACACTGTCTTTCAGAAATAACTGACTCTAGCTAAGTGAACACATGATACGGCATGTGTTGATTGCTATATCATACACAGAAAGTTCACAGCCTGATAAATTTTATCTCTCGTCTATTGTTGAAAATGTCTATTGTTGAAAACATTTACAGTCAGACATGAGAGAAATACTAGCAACCAAGTGTGCAGAATGAATTCTGTAACAGAATTTGATGAAACAGAGAGCCAATTATGGCAGAATATGTCTGTCTGTGACTGATTTCCAGGTATTTTCCCAATCCACTTCATCCTAAAAGTCACTACAAGGGTCCCACTTAATGATGCCAAGGCAGGAGGGCAGAGAAGCATTAACCTTTTCCACACCTGTTTCCCACAGTTCAAAATATCCCCCCTCCAAAAAAAGCTTCTTTCTATATGCAGAGTGGAAAACATATAGATATGAGTATTATTCAAAGACATAGCTGTATTAGTCTGTGTCAGTATACCAAAGGATCTTGTGCCACCTTTGATACCACCCGATAAAGCAGACTCAGGCCTAAAACAGACAGGCCAAATAGAGTGGTTTTCAGACGCTTTAGGGGCATGGTATTTAGATGACACATGACCCTGACATGGCCAGAAATCACTCCGAGGCCCCCTAAGGTGTCCCAAAGCCACTGGCAAAAGGAGCAGATTTAATCCTCTCCTGCCAGCAGCCCATTTGAGACCATGGTGGTGGCTCACTTTGGGAGGAAGCCATCCTCTCTGCACAGTCCGGGAGCAATCACAGCTAGAGCGGCCTGTAGCCGCTCCTTTTGGTGCATCTGCTTTGCCCCAGAGTTTATGAAAGCTTATGCTACAAACTTCTCAGTCTCAAAGGTGCTGCAAGATTCCTGGGAAATGAGTATGTATACCAGAATAAAGTCAGCCCTCCATATTCACAGATTTTTTTTTATCCACAGATTGAAGAATCCATGGTTTGGAAATATTTTAAATATATATAAAGCAAACCTTGATTTGGCATCATCTTACTGTGCTATTGTATTTAATGGGACTTGAGCATCCACAGATTTTGGAATCCACTGCAGGTTCTGGAACTGAACCCTAGCGGACAAGGGTCCACTGTATCTAATTAATAGGGAGTTCACTCTGGTCCACATTATGTGGACTTCTGACCAATGGTGTATGTGATGCTACTTTGTTTCTGAGGTACTAATTCTATGTTGCTGTTGTTTTTGGAAGACCCAGCAATATTTTACCCAAGTCTACTCTTTCCATAATTCTTCTGTTTTATCCTCTGATATTTATACTCAAGTGTGAAAAAAAGTGACAAACTACAATTAAAGTGTAATCTGCTATCATTTCTGCTACCATTTTTATCCATGATGAGGCAGTTCTCTTGCCTAACCCTCATGTAACTTTTTTATTGAAAAGTCCAATGTGCAAAACTTTCCTTTGTTGGCAAAGCTGATTTGTAAGGCATGCTAAACCCTATATGAGAAACAAAGTTACAAGCACACTAGATTTTGTTCCATTTCAGTAATATTATTGAATAATAGTGTGAGAAAAAAAAGAAGCTGGATGTATCCAGTCTGGTAATTAAATTATAACACCAAATAAAGTGAATAAAAATGGAAAAATACAAAATGTAGAATACTCACAAAAAGCAGAACCTATTGTTTCTTTATGGACTTTGTTTTTTAAAGAAAGTTTCCTTTAAAATATATTAACCTAAATCCAATGCTAGCCCCATCTAGAGTACACCCACTGAACCAAATGCAGAATGAGAAATCAGCACTTCCATAAGTTGTACTGACTGTGTGGGTCTATTCTATGACTAGCAAATGGATTTAGGCCACTGATTTTGATTCACAGAGAATAATTGTATGTTTCTACCTCTCCTCTGCCATGCAACCCTATCCACATCTACTCACAACTAAATCTTGCTGAGTACAAGGAGGATAACTAAAAAGTAAGTCTGCACAGAATTGCAGCATTAGAATCTCATTTTTATTTCATTTTATTTTTATCCCACTTTCTCCCCTCAAATGGGTCTCAAACCTTAAAAATGTAGATTTAAGGTATATGGCAGATTACACAGAGAGTGCCTTTCTTCCTTTTCCTTTTCCTCTTCCTCTCCCTCCCTTCCTCTCTATTTTTCATTTGTGCCACATTTTGTATAAATGGGTAGAGGACGCTACACTTTGCCACCATTAAGAAGCAATAGTGACCAAGAATGAATACCGGTAAGTGTAATTTCCTCTTACTAGCACATATGAACCTTTCCTAAACCAGAAAGGAGAGAATAACTCTTGCTTGCATTTGAGGGTTTCTTCAATTCTATTGCACCACTACCCAAATATCTATATATATATTTACCATTCCAATTGACCTTAAAAGGAGAGATGAATAACAGTATGGAAACTCACTGGAACACACCTTACACAGAGAGAGCATACATTAAGCCAGGGGTAGGCAACCTTTCCCCTTTAAGGGCCAAGGGACTTCAGCTCCCAGAAGCCTCAGCCATGTTGGCCAATAGTACCATGTTGGCCAATAGCTCCTGAGATTCTGGGAGCTGAAGTCCCATGGCCCTTAAAGGGGAAAGGTTGCCTACCCCTGCATTAAGCCATGGTATCCTTCTCTGAAATGTTTTATCAACCTCTGGCTATGAGCCTGAGGCTATAGTGGCAAAGCTAAAGTGAGAAAATAAGAAGGTTTTAAGTATTTGTGTGTGTGTTAACAGCAAGGCCATTTTCATAAGCTATAGCCAAGACCTTCATGTGCCTTAAACAAAGGCATAGCACCTAAGGACTCCTGTTGCACTTTAATGTTAGATGAGGTTCACTGGCAGGTGCATATAGTAGACCTTAGTAAAACAGTTTCCAGAAATCATAGGAAACACATATTCTTGAGAGCCCCCCTACACTGACTGCTGCTTTCTCAATATTTTATTTTGAATATATATTGTGAATGTTATTTCTGTCAAAGGAAGCAGAAATGGTATAGGAAAATCCATTTCAATTATTTATGATGAGGAGTATATCAGACTTCAAGTATATTAGAAGATCAGCAATAAAAGGGTGAAGAGGAGGAACTTTGATGATGCTAAATATGGAAAATGCTCCATTTTCTCAAGAAGTTCAGATCCAATTTCAACACCACAGTATATGTCATCTTCCCTTCTGCACTAGCCACCTGTGCTGGATGCTGATCGGGCAAGAATGCATATCTACAGATTAAATGATATGCCTTAATGGCAAGGGCAGGACCCAGTTTTTCGCCTGGATTTTAGCTCAAGTGAGTCTTCTGTGTCGGTCCAGAAAAATCTATAATTTTATGCTAGTCCAGAGAAAGATGTCTGAACTAAACAATACAGTAAGTAAGGTGTTACATTCTTGGGGCTGCTCCACTTAAGAATGAAGAAAATATCTCCCATGTCTAACATTATAACATGGAAAAAAATGAAAACTTTCCAATATTGAAGGTATATTACTCTTATTACATTTTCAAATATATAAGTGATTTGTGTGACTATGTTCATATCATCAACTTATAGATACCACTTTCCACTAAATCATGCTAAAACACTCAGTACTCTGATACCTTTTAGAAGCCTTCTACAATTGATTAACGTTTGACCAGCATTGACCTGATCAGATGAAGGGTTCCCCCTTTTAACTCATGCCCTGCCTGCTGATTCCCCAGATATATACTAAAGGATAAGACTAGATTCCCAATTTCTGTAGAAAATGGTTATTAGGAAGTTGACATATGTCTTTTCTGGGAGTGTAATTGCTCACTTATCTTGTTCTCATGTGTATGAATGTGAAAATGCAAGCATTTCCATCTTGTGTGTGAAACATGAAATTTAATCTGTTGGTTTTGAGAGTTTTTATATTTTCGAGAACTATTTTTGTGCACACTGCATGAATTAGGCATACTGATATGACAGTTGGTTTGTAACATGGACATTTAAAAATTGTACTCATTAGTAAAGTTATGTCTTTTGATCAATTGAACAGTCATTTCTTTCCATCCCATGTACACATTTTTGCTCCACAAAGGGGGGGGGGACAATTATGCACAAAGACATTTTTGTGTGCATTACAAAAAAAACCCAAAACGGATGAAATCAAAAGTAGCCCTTTGCCTTGCGATGGAAGGAAGAACTCTCACAGACATGATAATTTCTTATCAGACTGTTTCAGTGTGACAAGACAGACTCTCTCTCTTTGAGGATGAGAAGGTTAGTTATTATTATTTATACCTCTACTCTCCCACCACTTTTAAAAATTAAATCACACTTTCTCTTTTTGAATAAGAACCTTTGCCTGAGAACACAAAGCAAGAGTAGTATAAGATTAGCTCTAAGATCTGACTGTGAAGCCCCTTCTCCCTCTCTCAGCTGTGTTGGAGGACAGTTTAGGACAAGAGAAAAATGAAAAATATGGAGCTCTTTGCCCCAATAGGCCAACTTGGCACTTTCATTGCATTACAATGGCACCCATTTGTTCTTTTGGGTGAGCAGGTCTTGTCCAGTGTCTTTGCTTCATGTCTCTCTCATATATATATCTTACTCTCTCTGAATTTTATTGCATTTTAGTATTGGTTTTAACTGTTGTCAGTTACTCTACAAGATATGACAAACTTTTTTAAAAATTTTTAAAAATTTGATGAGTGGATCCCATTAAAGAGAGGATGCTCAGGATATACATTTTATTTAAAAAAAACCACCCAATTTATTAAAAACAAACAGGTCCAGTGGCCCATGGCTGGTTAAAATTAATGTGAATGAGAAATGAAATCTGTATCACCACATTCAGCATCCCTTTTTGTATGAGATGTGAAAGTGTGGCAATCACTCAGGAACATTTTCATATCTCATTAGAATTTGGAAAGTTACTTTTAAAAGTACTTAGTTACAGTCCCCCAGTTGTTAGTTACTCTTATAGCTGCAGTTTTTAAAATGATTTTTTTTATCCTCCTATTTCTCAAAAGTAACTAGAATAGTTACATTTAGTCACTTAAAATATCTGATATTGCAAGCCACTGGCATACAGAAGAAAATCACTTTCCTCAGTATCCAAATAGGTCATGAAGTAGCAGCCCAAGGTACTACACAATCCAGCACCTGAACTGTGTGATATTCCTTCTCTACCATTTAGTAAGGCCATACCATGTAACTATAAACATAGCTAAAAGTTACTGTTATATAGCAAATGAATTAAAGCACTTCCTTATTAAATAACAATTGCATTATAACCCATCTGTTGGGGAAAGGAACAGATGAAAGGTAACTAGTTATTACAAATAATTCTGTAACTAACACATAAGAAAACAGATAGACACCTATCCACCCTCCTGATCATCCTGTTGTGAAGCACATACTAACAATCTTGCTCAACCTTTCAATAGATAATAAGGACATAGTGCCACAAGACCACAAAGCCAGTACTGGCAACAACCAGAAATCTCCCTCTTGCCTCTGCGTCTGATTAGTTGAACAGTGTAAAATGCTATAATCAGCATTGAGGAGTTTACTATTGTGGGCTAACAGAAGGTCAGCAGGTTGGCAACAATAGTTTGCTGATCTGCTGCTTCAGTGGTTGGCTCACACTAGCTGATTGTTGGCCCATAAGAAGCCATTTCAGCCAAACCTGCTAATCCATGGGGTGTAATCCAAAGATACAATCCCATTGATTTTAATGGAACTGACTTTCTCTAGAGTATGCTCTTCTTTTATTCATTTTGCAGATGGATTGTATTTTATTATTTAATACAAAAATAAATAATAAACAGTTGTTCTGTGTTCTACTCAGTTTACAAAATATCAATTCAGAAAAAGAGCAGATGAAGTTCACAGAGAGTAGCTGTCTGAACAATAATGCTAGCACAGCTCTGATTTTCGAGTTGGAAAATGGAGAAAAAGTACAAATTAACAATTTAAGTAGAATGCCTGGTATAAACAAAGAACTTCTTCTGGCAAGTCCTTCTCACTAGGCATGCTAACTAGACTGGCTTTTGCAAGTCATATAACAAAGTTTATTAGTATCAATTGCTAGGTGAGCAAAAGTTGACTTACCAAGTCCCATTCATTCTGTTGGGGCTAGCAATTGCATTTAGATCAAATACTTTGCTGAGTCAAGTGAAAGAAGACTTTTTTTAAAAAAAAAATCTATTATGCATATGAACCAAGCGGGCAAATAAACAGAAAGAGTGCGTACCTCAAAGTCATTTGCTTTATTATAGTGCATGTTGAGGGCCCTGTAGAGCTCACAGTCTCTGGTTATAGACAGCTCTTCAGTGCTTGTTACACCATCGTTGATGGCTTGGCGCGCATACTTCTCCATCTGAATGTAGTAGAACTCACGGAAATTGCTAAACCACTTGATGAGTTGAGAGGTAATGCATCTGTTGAACTGTTAAGATATAAAAGAGCAAAAAGGATTAGATCATGGACATGTCCTGTCTTCCTCCCCCATTTCATAACATCCTTACACCCTTTCCTCTCTCCCACCTTCATAGAGCTCATCTTCAAAAGCTTTTAAGCTGGAGGAATAAGGAGGTACAAGAGATTGAGTCAGATGATATAAAAATATATTGCACCAAATGTTTAAATAGCAAAGCATTTGTCTAGGTCTCATTCCTAAAGTTGCTATGCAGTTGCAGTATGGTTGAACCAAATGCAACACTGGGCAACATTTCCATATTTCTAGACACTCAGTAGAGCCCAGGATTTCCCAGCTTTGTGCAAATTTATTCTGTCTCATGTAATAAATAAATAGCCAAAATCATCACAGTCAATGGTGCACTTTATTTTATTTATTGTGAACAAGTATTATGGAATCACATACTGAGTAAGATAAATGTATTGTGTTCCATAACATGTAAAATGTGTTCCTCAAGAAGAAAAATGTGAAATCCTGCCCATTCAGAACATATTTATGGACAGGTGGTATAACTGACTCAGGTAACATGAGGATGGTTATTTTATTTCTAAAAATGTAGATCTGATGCTGCATTTTTTTGTAATTGTATGTCAAGCCAAAACAGGATAATATCCTTATAAGCATGTGCACCTTCAAATACCTGTTAACTTATGGTGAACCCATGAATTGCATAGGGCTCTTCTATGCACACATATAAATTATGTATTAATAATATGTATATATTATTACATTGTGGCCTTTCTATGGAATTGTGCACCCTGGATTCAAGAAATTAAGTTATATGCTATATCTATTTAGAGGTTGCAGATGCTTCTCTTATTCTGACTTTGGTAATCCAGAAGACCTTTAATCCCTGTTAAAACCAACTGCTGCTGCTCCATTTGGCAAATCTGAGGTTTTCCAACCTCTTCTATAAAATGGTGTGACAAGTGTCACATCCTTTATAAGGAATAAGAATATCAAGGTCAAAATTATTCATATCATTCAAGAGAAGTTTTCTTACTGTTTCCTATGACCTTTGAACTAAAGATTTCATCTAGGCTATGGTGCAGCTGATACTCTCTTATTGACAGCCTCCCCCATGTGTAAAGGACAGATGCATCTCTACTTGCCAAGTTAAAACCAATAAATCCATAGCTATATATCAGGGAAGCTGATATACTATCCCCCTGCCTTTTGTCATCACAGGCATTCACTTTCCTGGCCCCCAGAAAGAGATGTGCATTAATCAAAAATCAACAAAGAACACTTATCAAATGCTGGCCATGAGAACATCCAGGCCTCCAACAAGATGACAGCTAAAGTGTGCATTGGGGCTGTAATTACTACACAGAAAGTTGTTTCCATGCTAGCAAAGATAATAAACGAATGAAAATTTATGGCAGGGAATCTAAGTAACAAGGAAACAGAAGCAGGGAGACTGGTGTTTCTCCCAAAAGGCCAACTTGCATCATAATTGCCATGCAGTTGCAAGGGTCCTTACAGATAATTGACCAGAAAATGATTAAGTCATCATCAAATCGCTTCTGCTTGCAAGAGTTCAAACATGTACTTAACCTATCCAAGAATTATATTTTCACTCTGTGTGTCTGCTCTGTCTCTATTCAGCCCTTGCGGGGAACCTGATTAAAAAGACAACTGAAGGACCCCCGTTATCTGATCTTCTGGTTACCGATTTCAATAGAACTTAAACCCATTACGATTTGCTGAACTTGGAGTTCTTTCCATTTTATCTCAGCAGTAAAATACACTGTCCAAATTTCCAGACACTGAGATAAGGACTACAGGCCCCCGTGACGGCTTACTGTTCCTTTTTAATTCTTTTAGAATAAGAAACAAAACATTACAAAATGATAGCAGGGTGTGCACTGGGGAATGAAAATTGCTTTGACATGGAGATTAGGCTCCTGCATTGTTACAAGACATTGTCTCATATGGACAAGAGTACTGTAGAGGGGGGAAAACAGAACAGGGACTTTTTTTCTAGAATGCCCACGAATGACCTAATGTGGACAACAACAACAACAACAACAAAGTAGTTGCACATGTCATTATTTAGCAACAGGACAAAAAGAGATTTAATGTTTATTCTTTCAGCATGGGAATAGCAGGGAAAAAGGAAGAAAGAAAGAAAGAAAGAAAGAAGTTAACAACAAAAAACCACAACAGACAAACAGGGCATGCAGAAATGACATATGTAAGCACTTAAGGAACAAAATTGTCCATCCTGAATAGTATATAAACATTTGAAGAGTAGGCTACTTTGTGTGTGTGTGTGTTTGTGTGTGAGTGCACACACACATGCCCTCTCTTGCCTCAACATTCTAGTGTAGATAAATCAGCCTTTTTCTAAATTGCCAAACTTTAAAGAGTTAATTATTCCCCCCCTTCCTTCTGTAGTGGAGTACAAGAAAAGGATCAATTGTTCTATAAAAGAAAAGCTCTGTAGTGTGTTAATGTGTTACTGCACAAACTAATCGCTACAATAAAGAGTCTGTGTTTCCACAGTGTAAGAGTCTCTGTGACTTTGATTAATGCTTCCCACGGGATACCTCAGCCTCAATATGGGCTGAAGAAACTTCCTAAATATTCAATGAGCATGGTCAAAAGATGTATAAAACAAATCAATCTGACACCTTAATCTGGCTAGGCAGCAGTTGACTCAAGGGGTGGAGGGAATGAGATACATCATTTAACATTGCCTGATTGGAAAGCCTGGAAGGGTCTGTTCTTCAAAGCTAAAATGACACTGAATCTGTTGTATTTAGTAATATAAGAATTATTAGCATATATGTTGAAATCGGCATCAAGTGAAGTGAAAGAAGATGATACAAGGAGACTCCTTTTTTTGTTCCCACACTAAATTGGGAGACTTTCCCCCTCCAAGTTAAAAGACAAAAATTATGGTTGCATCTTTTTCAGTCTGACTAATTTCAACTTCTTAATTCAAGGAAGATCATAATAAGAAGAAAATTCAAGGATGCAATTCATGCGTAAGCTCTACAGAAAATCAGCAGGATAATTTTAAGTGAGTCTAACTATGCATTTGATCCACCGAAACCAATTTGGATTGTATTTCTAAATAAATGGTTTTAGGCTCATTTGTGTATTGGATTTTTTTTTTTTTAAAGAGGATTGTTAACTTGGCTTTTATATAAAAGTGGATTGCCTTGAGGATAAGACCAACACAGCACCACTACAAAGTACTGAATTGGACTTTGTCTATTTATTATACAACACATTAGGATAAATTGCATGCATGGGCTGGAATCCAAGAAGTCCTCCTGTGTTTCCCGGGCATGCTGTTACAACTCCAGCTTCTCATGCTGCTTTAGCGGCCACTCTGAAAAATCCCCTTGATTTTTTTGGAATGGATTTCTAATGGCACACAATGAGTTGTTCTGGAAAGTCTGAAGACTGAAAGTCGTAGCTATGAAGGAGACACCATCCATGCATCCTTGGCTTCTGCCCACTGACCACATTAAAATATATTGGCTTTAAAAAAAAAAAAGCTTCCATAGCCATAGTTCATGTGGCAGAAAGATTTCACTTTGTACCATGACACAATAAAGATGTCCTTCAGCCACCACATATTTCAGGTTAACTAAAAGATTCCCCCATCCCCTGCAAAATATTAGCTCATGATTTCTTTCTTGTTAGAAACAAAATTAAAATTCTCACATGATTAAAAGTTAATCTTGTCTTCCATTCCAGGTGCCACAAAACATTAGTTTTGCTTTTTCATTGCGAATAAGGGCAACATTCCAATGTAACTATGTTCAGAAAGAATTATTTAATTTTAGTCTAGCTGTGTCTAAATTTTGCTACCAAGTTTTATTTCAATTCATGGATTAAGTTGCATTGGGGCTCGCTTTACCTGTGTCTTCAAAACATCAATTTAAATGGCAAATACTTAAGAAGCTATTTGTGAACCACTTACATTGACTTAATACTAATTAATTTAGTGGGGCTAAAAGACTAGCTCCATGCACTTATTCTAGCAGATGTGTCCTAGAACAGGAGTAGGGAAACCAGTGTCCTCCAGATGTTTTTTGTACTACAATTCCCATAACCCACTGGCCATGCTGGCTGGTGCTTATAGAAGTTGCAGTACAAAACTATGAAGAGCATCATAATGATGCCTCATATATTGTAAACAGTAAAGTTTTGCTGACACAGTGATTAACCTATTTTCTCTGCTGTCACACCACCCAAAAAATCGGGTAAGATATTTTCAAGGAAAAAGAATAGTTTAATTGAATTTTTTTAAAAGTTCACCTCCCCCTTTTGAGTGTAATAGTGATTATTAGTTTGAGTAATTGCATAAACATTTGTTTTGAGATGGAGGATACAGTTGATTTTTAGGCTATGAAGAGATTCCTTGGTAGTAAATGGATTTCAGTGCATTAAAATAAAATTGTGTCAATTGTACAAACATAACCCTCCTTTCTAATCCCATCTACTCTATTCTGTCCTATGTCTGGCACCTTGTATGGCAGCTTGAAGACTATCAAGGAGTAGGGCTCAGAAAGAACACTATCTAAGGTCTTAAACATAGGTCTTACAGTAGGACTGGGGAACCTGAGGCTATCCGGACATTGTTGGACTCTAATTTTCATCATCCCAAGCCAATATGTTCAATGGTAAATTCTACCATGATGGAAATTGTAATCCTGCCTATCCAGAGGGCTACACATTCCCTACCAAAGCTAATTAGGGTTAATAACTGGGCAAGAAAAGCTAGCCATCTCATATAGTATGTTATTTACATTCTCCATCATTTTTAGCTGAAAATGTCACATTAATCTTTTGCAATAAGGGACCATCTCATATTTTCTAAGCTACTGAATTTTAAAAGGGAACCAAGTACAAAGTGATGGGGAGGGGAGAAAGAGAAAGAGGAGAGAGAGAGAAAGAGAGACAGAATGATGTTCATAATCCTCACAAGGTTCTACTCTGACGCTTGCCTAACATAAATATTAACCCACCTTTAATCACATTGTCAGTCTCATCAACTCTGCAGAGTAAGTCAAAACAGAAGCTGACAATACCCATGAAACAAAACATTAGCGAGATTCAGCTTGGAAATCCACCCTCCCAACCCTGCTCCCCCAAGAAAAGAGGAATGTATCTAATATTTACATCTACTGGTGTGTGATGTTGCTGACCCCGAATGGCTGTTGCCTTCCACCACGGAAGTGGCTGCCTTTCAGTGGTGGGTGAATGGTCCCTATATTGGCTGTTTGAAAAGCACTTTGGGCTTCTTCTGGATGAATGATGCTATATAAACATAAGGTGGCATAACATCAAAATGTTTAATATAAACTTGGCAACATTGCAACAAGACTAAGATCAGTTCATCACATGCTAAAAAAGATGACAAGCACTAAATGCTAGTGAAACTTTTTCTGTACAGCTGCTTACATTAGCATCCACTAGAGAAGACAACTGCAGAGAACCCTCTGGTGTGACTCTCTCAAGCCATATTTTGGCCAAGCTTTATATCAATGGCTCCAAAGTCTCCACAGCAATTATTTTATACTGTTGCACTGCAAATAAGACTGCCACAAAAATACTACATTTTATACCTGTTAACCAGGAATAGGTTAATGTCTATGTATATATAATTAGAGACTTAATAAGCCTTTGATAGAGCATCATTGGTAGTAGTAAAGACTTTGGAGTAAATCCAGTGTTAGTCCAAAGTACAGTAGAGCCACTGAAGTGAATGGGATTTGTTAGTCACTACTTACAAAACTCCTATTGATTTTAATGGATGTACTTTACTTGGAATTAACATTGGATTTAGCCCATACCCCTCCCCCCCC
>CM034701.1:361527374-361549183 GCA_020142125.1 Phrynosoma platyrhinos
AAAGAAAAAGAAAAAGAAAAATAAGAAAAGAAAAATTGGGTAGAAAGTGACCAAGACACTCATTGTAGGAGAACAGCCTTAAAAAAGGGAAGGAAGAAAGCCAAATTTGCTGGAGTGGGGTGGAAAAAGGGAATACATTTAAAGTTGAGAATTTGGGCATGGTAGTATGCAAGAATTTTAACATAGTAAATTTGAACTAATGTGATGTTTATTTTAAAAGGCTTACAAAATGATACCATGTGTGTCATTATAATAATTGGAACCCAAACTAGGTTTGTTTTCTTTCTTTTTTAAAAAAAGAAACTTACGTGATTAACACAAAAAAATCAAGTCAATGTGAAGGAACAATTACTTTAGGAGGGGAAAAAATCAGGAGGTCCTAATATTGTGTAGAATGAGGGGAGGATGCAGCTGTATGTCGACAGCTTTCATATCCTCATTTGAATAATGTGGCCTGAATCTGTCATTTTATTCATCCTCCTTATGTTCAGTGTACTCTGCATCAACAACAAATTAAGTTGTAAATAAGAGACAATCATCACTTTTGTTTTTAAGCAGCTACAGCATGGAGAATTTCAATGTAGCAATTTTTTTATTTTTTTTTTGGACGGAAGGGGGAAAAGGGGGTCTCTACAGCGGAAGCCAGTGTAAGCGGAATATGAGGAACATGCCTGTAATGGAACAATTAAAGGAGTACTTTGAAAACAGCTCTCCAAAACACTCTTGGATAGCACGCTAATGTCACCAGTACAAATTTTACAGATGCAAAACTGTGCCATCCAATTGTGTCAAAAATGATAAATTGCTGTCCGTCTTTTGTTTTGTTTGTTTGTTTTTTGGTTATTGTCCACATTGTAGCTAATCAAGAGAGGGAGATAAACTGAATGAAAAAGACAGTGCAGAGGTTTTTTTTTATCAAACAGATCTTAGGATAGTTTCATGACCCACAAAAAAGTTAATAAGAGTTTGCCAAGATATATTATTAGTGAAATCAAATTAAAATTAATAAGCATTCAGGAGGTCCAAACATGCAATTAAGACAAAGGAAGGGGGGAAATATAAAAAGCTCTTTTCCTACCTTTACATCTGAGAAGTATGTTTTCAGCATATTGGAACTTGGGTACCGGGTATAAAAGAACATGAGTTTAGCCTTTTTCAAGTGGTTAGGTGACAGACCTTCCTGCATGTAGGATGAAAGCCGTTAAGGAAAAAAAATGCATTTCTTGAAATCTGGTTCTCAACATTTAGGATTTCAGAAGAAGATGGCTTTAGGGTTAAAGAACAGATTTACATTCATTTCACAGCTCCTTGGACTGCAATTACTCAGAAAAGGAATGAGTAATTGAGAATATATCATTTAGAAGACTCAGACTGCAATCCTGTACATATTTTCCTAGGAACTATCTTGACAGTACATAGCAAGACTTACATTCAAGGAAATACACATTGTACTGGGCCTGCCAGTCCTTCTGAGTTGGTGGCAAGTTTGGACACTACCCGTATGCTCACTTTTGCTAAGGATATATATATATAAATAGGACACCTGCATCCAAAAGATGTGCTTCTTCTTTTTTAAAAATAAATAAATAAAAGTTTCAGTTTTATGCATTTTTCTTAACTGATCATCACATCATGCACATATCAAATTATGCTAGCAGTACAAATAGAAAATATTTTTACTGTTTATGATAAATTGTTTCTTATTCTTCAATAACTGAAGGAATCAGCAAAATTACCCTGAACTTAAATATAGGAATAAGAACTAATTAAAACTAATTAACAATAACCATTGTTTTACATGGTGTTTTCACTCTAATAATAGAAGAGTATTTGGGCTAAATATAAATCACCAAAAAGATGAGATATGTTCATTTATATATGGTCACTTACTCTACAAGGGGGCTGATTTGTACTGCAAACATCATTACCTTTTGGGTCTGCAAAGAGAAACAACCAAAAGTGTTCCCAAGGGAATGTGAAGCTAACCATAACAATCTAGGCGTTCCAGTGTCTCCCCCTCCCCTTCCCTTTCCCTAGTTTCTTGGCACTCTTTTGTGTACTGTTTGCTAGGGCAGTTTTGGTCACATCTGTGCAGCAGGCTGGCCCTGCCATTTCCTCTGTAAATTAATGGCTTTATAATTTATCAGAAATGAAGATGCACGTGACAAAAATCAATGTGGCCCCCACAAGGTCAATTAAAAGAGCTCACAGAGACTTCTTAGAGAACTGTTTCTTTTAAAGAAAGTCAACACACACACACACACACAAACGTCACTTATTAAATAATATGCATTATGGTGGAGAAAGGTCAAACAAATTCAAAGTGAAACTGAAGCATCTACACTTAACAGAATGACAGAAAAATGTATATCTGTAATTAAAAGAATTTATTATATTAATACAGAATACTTGTAATATATAAATCACAATTAAACTGTGATTTATCTATTACAGAATGTTACATATCAATGTGTCAAATTCTGAGATAAATACAAGACCACATATTTACTATTGCTGTTGGGTAATAGTGGTATTGGTTGAGATGATACTTTTTTTTAATACAGTTCATGTATCAAATCATAGCCTTTGAATGTTTTTCATGAACAGAAGAAAAAAAGGAATATTTTATTTTTAAACACAAGATCTAGAAAAATGATTTTGTTTTAATTCTTAAAAAAGGGGATACAGAAAATGCTATGAATTTAAAGCTCTAAATTTATGTAAGCACATTGCAAACTGCTCAGCTGAACTTGCATTTTTGTTTTAGATGCTTAATGATTACAAAGAAGATAATTTATGACTGACATACTTCTTGTGCCAAGAAAAGAGTTGAAAGAACCTCCAGTTACCTCCATTAGACTGATAGAGAAATCTAAAAGAGCATTACACTCCCGCACTGCCATCTGTCAAAATGCATAAGTGAAAGAATAGTAGCAAGCTGTCACCTATTGCAGAGCAGTAAGATTTTTAGACAAGTCCAGACTTCTTTGACAGAACTCCATTTTGTTATGTAACTTCATGGAGAAACAGAGTGAGGGTGGAAAGCCTGTTTAGAGTGGCACACTCTTACCCAAATTTTTTTTGTTACAAAAGTACAAAGTGTTCATAATGGATAATTATGAAGCAAATAACTTAAGAGTAATGACACAATTTCTTGGGAACCTCTCTTGTGTAGTCTCACTGAATCAAATGGAGACATGCAAGAAATTGGATGCTTTTTTGCTCAGTTCTCATTTTAATAAGTTTTGCCAGGAGAATCACCAGAATCCACTAGACTTTAAAAAAATAATGTTTTGCTCTTCCCCAATCTCTAGGGAGTTCAGAGAATGTGGATATTCTCCCCCTGTTTCAGCTTCATAGCAACCCTGAAAGATAGATCTGGATAGGAACAAGTCACCCAAGTACTACTGTACTTTATTCCTGCCTGGGGTATTGGAACTCAGAAACCCAACACACTATCCTAAAACTGACTCAATCCCTGGGTTTTACAACCCTAGGAAATTATTAGTGCTTCTACCTATTTATCTTGATCATTAAAAAATTTAATTCCCAGAAACCTTAAAAAAAAAAAAAACACCTCCCCCCAAACCTTGCCTGCCATTCTCAAGGCAATCTTAATTGACTATCCCCTTTTCAAATGCTTTATTTCAAAGATTAGATTGCTAAAAAGCATCCATAATAGCAACTATTTAAAATCGATAACAAAACACCCTTGCTAAGACTGAGCTGACCAATTGGTTAATTTTCTTTTTAAGTGCTTGTGCTGAAAAGCAACCGTTCTTCCAAGAAAGCACTGGCTGTTTCCAGGATACTTACACGCGCACAATGACTCATGATGGAATAGATTCAGTAAACATACAGCTGTACTGAACACGAGCTAAGCTCCATTCAAGGTCAGGAAAGAAAATGAGCACAAATAAATATTAAGGAGGTAAAAGGGGGGAGGGGAGAGTGAGGAAGAGGTAGAAAATGGGGTGGGGGTCAGGGGGTGGAGGATGAGAAGGCAAATAGAAGGCAAACAGGCTCTGCCCCAACAGCTGATGTGGCTTGCCTCGGTACTCTTCACCATAGCTTTGTGAAGACAGATGACATTCAATTCTATGTGTAATGCAAAATAGACAATAACTGCTGAAACTTGAGCCAGCTGCCAGGTGTAAAAAAATAAGTGGGGGGAAGGCAAAAGAAAAGAAAAGATGATAAATCCATAAATTAATGAAAGACATCTGCTCAGGAACATAAAAGATCAGAGAAACTGTGCACTGCAGCTGAACCTAAAACAGTGTTCAAACAACCTGAGAATCTGAGTGTTATCTGTTTACAAAGCATAAAGCAGCCCTATTTAAAACAACAGCAGAAGCAGGAGAGGGGAAAAAAGAGATGTAAGGATCAGGAAGTAGGAAGGAGGAGATAAAGGAAGAAGATACAAATATGATATGGTTTTTGGTAACACTCCTGCCCCAAATAAATATACAATTTTATATTGACTGTCCTGATTTGGGATATTTCATGATGAGGCATAAGTGTGTTAAGCAGCTGGATTTTATCTGGCCCAGAAGCATCCTTGACAGAAATGTTATATGAAAATGTCTTTTTTATTTTTATCCCCTCATTTAAAAAACCCTCTTAACAGCTCCCTCCCCCACATGGCTACCTGTAGAATGAAATGGCAGTGTGTGTGTGTATTCATACGAATGTTAAAGAGTGGACAGGTGCTTCCAATATATACATTCCCTGCTTTTGTTAATGTATTTCCAAATTTTTAGAAATTGTTGTATTATATCATTTTATTTATATTAATCATATATCACCATGCTGAATTCAGCCTTCTCTTAAACAACTGTGCATGCTACAGAGCAAACTTTCATTGATTTTATTTTGGTCAGAGAGGGAGGGAGAAAATCCCTTCTGATCCAAATGTTCTCATTTTGATGTGTTGTTTTGTTTGTCAGTGCTGCACCCTGAATGACTGTTCAGCCAGAGTAGGAATTGTCCATCTGACTTTTTATTTTATTTTTTAATTTTGTAAGACTACTTTTCTGAAGAGAAAAAATATCTTGTAATCTTCACCTGGCAAGACAATCTTAATTCCCTACAACAAGAAAACCAAACCCACAATCTACTGTTGTGCTTCAGTATTCTTTATGCAAATGCCCTGAGGCTGAACAAGGCTATTTTTCTTGAGATGCAAAGAGGGTGCCTGACAAGGAAGATCATGCAGGAAAACAATTGGCTGTCTGTTTCTTTTGCAATTTGAATAAAAACTTAAATATTTGATTAAACATATTTAGTTTGCAAAGATATACAATGCCTTCAGGAACTCCATGATGCAGGTGCATCTTCGCATCTTGTTTAATGTGGCATATGAACATTAACTCTCTCCCTTTGCTCTCAAACAAGGAAAAATAATGGTTAGACGCCTTTTACAGGGGAAAAAAGCAAGATGTATTTGGAAAGCAAAGCAAAGCAAAAACAAACAAATGGGGGGGGAGGAGAGAGACCAGGAAGGGCTCTTGCTAGCAAAACCTGAACTTGGCTCTTATCAGCTAGGCTTGTATTCTTATCCTGGATGGATTCTCCAAGGAAACAGATGTTGCTTTCTGTTCCAAATGGAAGAACTGCTGCTCTTAAGAAAGATTCTCTATATATGAATATTCGACCATGTGAAAAAGAGAGGAACAAAAACAAAAATCTAGACAAGAACAAACAGACCTTTACATGCCTCTCTCCCATTTGGTTTTGCCTGAGATGAATTCCCGATAACACAGACAAATGGGCAGCTGCTAGAAAAAATAAATAAATGGCTGAATATTCTAGAAGAAGTGATGGCCACACTGGAAATACAATAGCTTTTAAAATATGTTTTCAGCCAGAACCAAAACAAGGCTCTGCAAGAAGGTCTGATGAATAAGCCAAAGGGCTGCTTCATGCATGATATTTGTTTGTTTATTTGGGGCATGTATCTGTATTGAACAAATGGGCCCAACTAAATGGTTTGGGAGTACAAATTTCTGTGAGCATAGTGAAGTGAAGAAGATGTTTCTGATCAGTAGCTAGCTGATAACTGAAACTCCGAAGTGAACTGTTCCATCCACCAAGTCCCTTTTTTGCCTACGGAAAAAAAATATTATATTATAAACTGCAACCCACTAGTTGCATATTGGAGCCTGCTAGGTGTTTCACAACACTACCCTGTTTTGGTAGTCTCAGATAGAAGAGAGAAGAGTTACTAGTGTCTGGATTCTGTGTGTTGGCTGGTGGGCCATATTATTACGCTGGTGACTATCATAATGCTTGGCTATTTCACTAGCAAGCATCTAGTCCCTAATGTCTTTATGACTGAGTTGCCCAGTCTTGTCCACATTCTTGTCCACATCATATATCTGGAGATAGAAATGTGTGGAGATATGTATCAAAAGAGGAGGATAGAAACAAAACATGCTTGAGGGCTTTGTGCCCTTAATCCCTTGTCTTTCACATATGTTGATATGGGACTCTGAATGTGGTGCAGATCATAGAAAGGCCAGGGGTGGGACTCACATGGGCTTCCAGATGTTCTTGGAATTCAGCTTGCAGCATTCCTCACTACTGGCTGTACTGACTATGGCTGCTGGGACTTGTGATCAAACAACACCTGGAGGGCCACATGATTCCACCCCAATAGACCCAGAGCCTGAGTACACATGTCCTGTATTCATTCAGAATTTATTCCAAGTTCTGGCCTAGGTAGAGAGGGAAGGGAATTCTTTCTATTATGTATTCATATGAATAGGTCTGTTGTACCGTCTGGAACAGAACCAGTAGATGGGTGGAGTGTAGTCATCATCATCTTATACATTTTATTTATTTATTTATTTATTTATTTATTTACTTCATCTAAATGCCACCTTTCTCCTGAAGTGGGACCCAAGGCATCTTCCAAAAACAACTAATTAAAAATTAAGAATGTTTACAATAAATTTTAAAAGCAATTAAAAATCTCCACATTAAACACTATAAAACACTTTAAAAGCCATACGAATGTTAACAATGAATAAAACACACAAAGAAATTAAAAAAAACTTCCCTGCTTAACTATTAAAAACCTGCTTAAATGATTAATTTATGGCTGGAGCAGTGATGGTGAGGGAAAGAGTAGAAAGGCCTGAACATCTCAGTTTCTCCAAAGGGTCACACTGTGTTAACAGCCAATAGTGAGAAGACATTGAACATGGTAAGAGGTCATGTAGCATAGTGGCTAAAAGTCTGAGCTATGAGATAGTCATGTCCCTCAATCAAACCCCAGTTATACTATAACTCACTTGCCAATTTTAGGCAAGCCATTCTCTTTCAGCCCCAGTCCCTGTGACCTGCCATTTATAATATGTGAGATAATAATGCTGACTTATTGACTTACCTGATATGGTTGTTCTGAAAAAAATTGTTGACCAAACTGGAAGCACTTACTGCCAGGTTTTGGGGATTTGCACTCAAAATTCTACAATAGACAGCAGGAAGAGGTTGGAAATGAATCTGTCACTTGCAGTTTTCATGTTTCTTAGCAACTAAGCCCTCTTCTCACTCAGGTTCTCTTTACCCCAAGCTCTACAGCAACATTTTCCCCCTTAGTGTGCCTTATTACTCAAATGGGATGACTCCATGAACAAATTCTTAGTGCAAGCAATTGGAGGAAGAGTAGTGTTGTGGGGACAGTTCATACACATAACCCAAAGTTCACTGGATCATCAAGGAGCACATGGCTACAAACAGTCCACATGATACATTTATGTCTATCATGGGAATGACTGATAGAAGTTACCCAAGGTGAATTGATCCTATAATTCTAAAATTGGCTGGGGGTAAAGGAAGGGAGGGCTAGGCAAACCATTCCAAACCAGAAGTTATTAGAAGGTGGGACATAACCTACTGGTAAATTTCTATGTGATTTTTCAATAGGTTAGCAATGTTTTTCTGTCTCCCAATCCGGTGAACAACCACCACAACAAAATGATCACTTTCCAATCAAATTAAGTTGCTGAAATGGAGAAAGCTTGAGGCAGCCAGGTATAGATTGGGTGTGAAAAAGGAGAGCTTGATTCAGTTCCAGTTCTGAAAATAACTTCTTAGACTCAGAACATGCTTAGAACTGTCCTGTTCTCTAATTCTAGTTTTACTATGGTCTTGATTAAAGGATCCTGGATTCTAGTGAAATACTCAAGTAGCTTTGACAGGCCTGATATCTCCTCCCCTTTGTTCTAAATACTCTAATTTGCAATACAGATAGAAAACATACTTGTCTTCACATGTATCATGGATCTCAGCACTATTTCGAGAACTGAAGACTTCTAAATAAAAACCTGTTTCAGTTTCCATGTTCAAATGTCTTCATTATCACTAAAGGCTGCTAATCTAATATCCACCTGTGGCCATTTCAACAAAATAGCCTCAGTTGTTGTCATAAACCACAGACACTGAATGATGGCACTGAAAAAGGATACTCTTTGCTATCTAGAGTTAAGTTTTAATCAGGATGTTAATGGTGAAAGCTTCCGTAGACCAAATCCTTTAACACTTAAGAGACATAAGCTAATATTGTGAGAACATTAAATAAATAAATAAATAAATAAATAAATAGGAAAGACAGAATTTCTGCTTATCCTTTCAGTTGCCTAAAATATAACTTTTTAAACATATGTATTTTTAAAAACCATTAAAATGTTTAGAATAAATCAGTTTAATTCTTCTGTCATCCCCTATAAAACACCCATCAATTGGATTCATCAAATTCTATCATGTTGGGGAGCAACAAAATCTGTGGCAGTATTGTTTTTATTCATCAAGGAAGGATAGCATTATCCCCGTGTGATCACTACCTTCCTTTCCAGAATGGGAAAACTAACCACTGTATTTAGGTCTTCTGCATGCAGCCAAGATCCCAAGTGGACCACCTAAATCCAAAGACTCAGTTTATTTCAAGTCTTTTGCCAAGAATCTGATATAGCTTTCTGCAAAATAACCCACTGTGATTTATTGATTGAAAATTATGGAAAGAGAGTTGAGTGCATGTGTAAGTGAACATTTTATCTTATAAACATCAGTGGGACTAATAAATTTTAACACATTTCTGAGCAAATAAGTCCTTTTGAACTCCAAATAAACATACAGAAGGCTGGGATATCAACGATGTAAAACTATTATGAAAATAAAGGCAGCAGTATCAAGTCTCTGTGTCTCTCTTTCTGTGTGTGTGTGTTTAAAGGGGGTTGGAGGAAAAGAAGACGTGCCCTATAAGATTAATCCAGCTGAATCTGAAGTCTTATATCTAATTGTACTCTCAGACTTTGCCAAATGATTTGCTTTTTGTATGTTAGGACAAAAGATTTCTGTGTATGGCTGAGCAGAGGTTAGCCATGCATACCCAGCAGCTGCACAAGATCTGAGAACAAGACTCAAATGGGGAGGGGGTGAAGTGAAAAAGATGATGTAGCTTAAATTCATTAGTACCTGTATCTTTATCTTGCTTTTGTATATGATTTGTTTACCCACTTAAGAATTAAATTTCAAAGTCATACAACTGAAACAAATAAAGAAACTTGCTTTGATATGAGAAAATAAGTCAGAGGTTTCCAAATTAATAATTTGTTCTTTGGAAAGAAATGTAGCCATGGTATTGTTAAAATTCAGATTCACTGGAATTGTTTTTAAAACATTATTATGGTCATCATCATCAAGTAGATCTGTCCCACCCAAATTGTTAGAATTCAAAGTGTTTGGCATCAGAATCTGAATTTTGAAAATTTTGTTTCAGCTACAATTTTAAACAGTTCTTAAATTCTCCATGATTTACAGTGCAGTTTTCTCAGAAGCAAGTTCAGTGGAATTCAATGGGCTTACTTCCAGGCAAGTGTGTATGCGACTGTAGATTTAGGGCCTTTGCAGACTGCCAGAAATAGTGCACTTTAAATTGAGGCACTGCCCTGGCTCAGTGCTAGGGAATCATGGGAACTGTATTTTTTTTCTGAGACATTGAGCCTTCTCTGTCAGAGAGCTCTGGTGCCACAATAAAATACAGTTCCCATGATTCCCTAGCACTGAGCCAGGGCAGTGCCCCAATTTAAAGTGCATTGTTTCTGGCAGTCTGCAAAGGCCCTTAGACATTTAATGCCAACCAACAAAATAGAATAAGACTACAGTATCTGTCACCTAAAGCTATAAAAACATGGAAAATTATCTGAATGCACTCCTGTAAGTGTGTCTAGTATATTATCCTAGTGACAAGAACATAGGGGCAGCAAAGAGATTGACAAATCTCCAGAGCTCTAGGGAAGTGGCGAAGGATAAAAAGACAGTACAAAACCAGCAATCTCATCCTGAAAAGCTTTATGAAAAATTCACTATGGGCCCATCTTTGTTTGGAGACTACTTAACTAGTCCAGGAGCTATTCACTTATCTACTGCACTACATACAAATAAAACTGCTGGATGATTTGCACAGGCAGTTGATGCTACCAAGTGTTTGAGCTCATTCCACTCTACATTATCCTTTCCTTTGACAAAGATTAAGTTCCTATGACAAGAAGCCTTTACTTACAATCAGTGGTGTATGGCAGCTCTCATGTGAGTGGGGTGGTGGAACCCTTCTGGGTTTATGATTGAACTTTTAACCTATTTAGGATAACTCCTTTAAAGTTTAGTCTAAAACCTGGGATGGGTTCACTGCCCCATTGACAGTGAATTGGAGTCACCAATCACTCATTGACTGATTGGGATCACTGCAGTGATCTGTGAATCAACCAGGCCTGAAGAAGAGATATACCTTCCTCAAAAGGAGGGTAGCCATGAGTCTTACGTTATAAACAGCAGTCCACTTTTTAAAGGTGTCCTCTATTTGAAGAGTTGCCCAAAACTGGTTTCATTAAAAAGAATATATTAACAGAGAACATGGGTTTCGATATGACTATGAACTGTTATCATTCTACACCAAAACTGAACACACAAATGCTGGATCACCTGTTCCCAATCTTGTTCACCATAGTTCCACCACAGTAATTGGTTCTAAATGTGTAACTATACAAATAAATTCATATATGCTAATCTTTACTTTCACTCTTTCTCTGATAATAGGCTTTCTCATTTTTGGCATCACTAAGAGGCCACTTTAACTGTCCTGGCTCAGTGCTAGGGAATCATGGGAATTGTATTTTTTTCTGAGACATTGAGACTTCTCTGTCAGAGAGCTCTGGTGCCACAATAAACTACAGTTCCCATTATTCCCTAGCACTGAGTCAGGGCAGTTAAAGTGGACTCAATTTGCACTATTTCTGATAGTCTGCAAAGGCCCTTAGTGGTCATCGTACTTGAAAGTCAGAGTAAATCACTTTCTCACTTACCAGTTCCTTGTTTTAAAATGTGTGTGCTTGTGGAGGGGAACTAGATTCCCCTCCACAAACACACACATTTCACCCTTATTTAGATGTTATGATGTAGCAATGTCAACTGAGGACTGGAGCACCTTCAAAAACATGTCTCTGTGTATCAGTGTACAGGTTTTATAAAACTACCTGTGATCTGCTTCATCAATTATACATAATACCTGATGAGTTAGGAGCAGGACTTTGGAAAGTGGGTAAGTCCCTTCTTCTCCCCAAGGTTGGTACAGCTTATGGCTTTCCTTATAGATGTTTCATCATATTGAAGTATTTCTGCCCCCTCAAAATTTTATAATGCAGCTTTCTAATTGCAGCTCTAGCAATTAGAATACTACCCACCCCCATATTTGTTTTTAAGAAAGAAAAGTGTTATGAATTAATCTGTTTGAGCTATCTCCTTAAAATATACTAGTTTGAAAACATGTAAATAACCAGTGCAAGATTTTATAGCACGAGGCATGCCATGTTCGACAGTATGGGATATTAGATTCATGCCACCTTCTTTCCCATTACCACCAACATATTTTAGTTACCCATCACCAAATAAAAGAAAACTAATCATGCAAAATATGGGTTTTGTACAGTAAAGGATATTGCACTCCCCGAGTACGGTGAGATTTCAGAAATATCTTGTAGGTCACCACACTCAGACTTGATGAGGGATATAGAGAGGCTTTCAGCCGTGTTGGGTGGGTGCACTGGTGAACAAGGGTGATGGTTCATGTGGTGTGATGACATCTTGGTCCTCAGACTTGTGGTCTCCCTTGTTAGATCTAAGGATTCTGGGGAAGCTCTGTCTTTCCCTGGAAAGGCAGCTGAAGGAGCACCTAGTGGATTCTGAAATGGGTATGCCATAAGGGGTAGTGGAAAGGGATGGCGGAAAGATGAAGTGAAACCTGCAGCAGCAGACAGTGGAGACTGATGGAGAGCAGCATGGTGGCTGCCAGGAGGAGGGGCAGAGGCAGACTGGTCAGATGAATTTTTGCGGACAACTAGGGGCAGTGCTTCTGTTTGGTCTGTTGAATTAGGCAGTGGCACATTGCCAAATGTGTCTAGTGGGTTTGGAATGATGACATCACCAAAGCACTGGAGGCGCTGGTTGGCTGTGTGGAAGTTGTGGTTCTCCCCATTCACAGCAAATCTTGCTTGGGGGATCTGAAGTGGTGGGAAGACCTGAGGAAGTTGGCGGGCAGGTTTAGAAGAGAAAATCTTGACCACAGTGTCCACAACCTGAGACATGGCAGTGTTCAGTTCCTGCTTCAGTGTCTCAGCTAGGTGTTTGCCTTCTGGATGGAAAGAGTTTGGCCCATGGTCTTTCTCTTTGGGGCCTTCCTTCCTGGGTTTGTTTTCAGCTATCTCCTGTTCCCTGATCAGGGCACGTGCACGGTCAATGAATTGCCCTGGGTCCAATTCACACATTTCATTATCCGACCTGCCCACAGAATCCCTTGCTCTAGCGTCTAGCATTTCTGAACGCAGGCTGTCTTCAGACAGGTTACCAGCATCTTCATCATTTTCAGAATCTGTGCTGTCATAGATTTGGTAGAACTTTTCCTGCAGCTGGCGCAGCTGTTTCTGCATGTCCTCCAGCTGCTGTTTCAGCTGTCTGCGCTCCTCTCGCTTCTGTTCTTTTCTTGCTGAAACCAGCTGCTGGAAACTCTGCTGCTGTTGTTGAGGCAGCTTTTGCTTGCGTTTATTTTCTCTGTAACTTTCTCGGGGGCTCACTGACTGTGGAGCCATCTCTCTTTCATTTTCATTGCCCCTTAATGCGACACTTGGGGAATGGCTCATCCCCCGAATGATATTCTCAACTCGGGCACGCTTAGCTCTCAGGTGCTCATCACATAACCGATCCATATCAAACTGGCTCATCGTAGGCCTGCCAAAAGGGGAAAGACACTCTTGGGGGCTGTCTCTTGAAGAGTTGCTGCACATATCCTCCTGATGTACTTCTGAGCCTGTGCTGGAGAGACCACTGGCTTGAAAACTGGGCTCAGTGCCACCATTTTTGTTCATGTTATTTTTCAACAGCTGGGAAATTATGGTTGCTCCTGGAAAAGGCATCATGGCATCTTCATACGAGTTTGCCCTCTTCAGCAGCTTGCGGAGCACATTTGACTTCTCCCCATCTGCATGCTGCACCACTGAATACTCAACATCCTGCTCTGAACCTTGGGAATTCATGGCACTAAAAAACGATGCTCTCGCCTTTGCAAAAAATGCAGATGCTGTCCCTACCGTCCTTTTCACTCCAATGTCAACTCTTCTTCTCTTGGTCTGCCTGCTTAAGAGGGCTGTGCTGTCATGGTCAGGCATCACTGAACTGTTATTGTGCCATCTTCAAAAGCTTGTCAGCTGGGCACAGCTCAAGAATCCTGGGACCCTGGCCAACAGAACAAAAGGACTGATGAATCATTTTCTTTAAATTTCTCCAAATTTCCTGACCTCAATCCTGAATCAAATGCAAAATGCATAGGCTCTGGGATTTATGGCACATTACAATTATTGCAATTTATTATGCACTCCACTTGAAATGAAACATTTTTAAATATTTCTGCTCTACTGGTTTAAGATGGATTAAGATTTAAAAAAAAATAATAAGAGGAAAAACTGCTTAAGCACCAGTAATATATGATTCTCTTGAACAAATGCTTAAAATGATACTGTTTATCTTCAGAAGAAACAGTAGATTAGAAGAACACAGGCTCTAACAACCCATTGATTAAATTTAAAGTATTGAGATACACATTACAAGAGAAAATGAAACGAGGTCTTATTGTTCTTCAAAAGAGTTACATAAAATTTGTGTTTTTAAAAAAATCAGTTTCATTGCAAAAAAAAATTAAGCAATTTTGGGAATAAAACAAAAAACTTCCCTTGATTTACATGGGTTTTGGTAGCCTTTAAGATGTGTGAGAGAGTGTATTCAACATATATAATATGCTGAATTATCAGGTTGTCCCAAATTTGGGGAACAGCTCTAGAAATCACTTATTTGCTGGAGAAAATTGCATTTTGCTCTTAAGTGTTCAATATTTTTTTAAAAAGCAATGTGGTTGTTGCTATCAATAAGATTATTTGATAGATCCATTATCCACAAGCCTATGCAAGTTACTATTCCTATGTCATTTTGAACATCCAAACCTGTTATCCTGAAGGGGACTGGATAGTGGGGGAGAACAAAATCTGTCACTCTTGATAACTGAAGTATTTTCACATTTCATAAACTATGATATGGTACCAAGTTGTTTGCATAATCACAAACAAAGCATTTCAGCCCTCTGACACTTTGCTTTAGAACAGCTTCCAAAAATAATATCTCAGGTGCCTAGTGAAATCATTCTTACATACAACACTTTATGTACACAGACCCTTATTTCCTGTCACACACATACACACAGAGAACAAGACTGAAAGAAAAATATGGATAGATGAAAGAAATCAACATGAACCAACAGTGTGAGAAAGGAAGATATCTCTTCTTTCATAGGAACCATAATTGTTTCCTAGGAATGCAAAATTTAAAAAAAGAAGACAGATAACACATTTCCTTGCATTTTATAAAAAGCTCTTGACATCATTTGTGACTTATTAACTAGTGATGCTAAACTCACATTGCACATGAGGCATTACAGACTCCTTCCGGAGCCTTCATGCTGTAAACTACAGCGAGTTAAAATTAATATTCCCCCTCCCCAAGTCAGCATTTATCTAATATTAAACTTCACGTTTGCTTAACAGAGCACAGTCTTCACAATAACAGGGTATCTTGCCAAAGGCAGCATTCAGACTTTTTGGAGTTGCTCCCATCTGTTTTGGTTCACCTGTAAAAACATCTACGTGCTCCCTAGGACTGCATCTGTGGCTAGTTTTTAAAGAATGACTACCCATGCAAATAAGCATAATTTCAGCATGAAATAATCTGTACAATCCAGTGAGTAGCCCATATTTATAAGCACAGTAGCAGCAGTGAAGAAGTCTTTTTAAAGGATGCAGTATTATTTTAATCACACAGCCCAGCCATTTTGGACATGTTAAAAGAATGCTTACAAGAATTTATTTTTATGCAAGCTATGAGATGTTCTTCTGTTTATTTAGTTTGACACTCCAAGAAGGATAAAATTATAGAATTCTTCCCAGATAGGTTGTGAAACCACAATCAGTCACAAAGGTACACACACACAAAATTTGGCACCAGGGGGGGCGGGATGAACTATCGATCAGACATACCTGACTGAATTCAAACTAAGAAGAAGGGGTTTGCCACAATCATCGTAGCCAAATAAAAAATGAAAAGAGCATCTGACTCTCACTACATGTACCAACTGGGGTGGAATTAATTTATATGAGATTGTATGGCAGAACTGAATTCATTTGATGGCCTAGGAGGACAAAACTCTTCAATAATCAGAAGTGGAATTTTTTTTAAAAAATGAGGTCTCCTCTTTTATGGACCCATGCAGAAGATTCTCAGGAAATTTGGATAACAGTTAAATTCATATAATCAGAGTTCAGATAATAGTTGGCAATGTGCTATTGCTCTTCATGAGCTTGTGGAAGCAATTCAAATCCTTTGTGAAGTAAACAGGTATCATTCTATTTTTTGTTATTCCCTATTTCATTAATGTTAATGAGAACAGAAATTCAGCTTAGCTCTTCCAAACCTTGTTTTATTCCTGGTTAATTATCGCTTGAATGATCACCTCAATAAATAAAGGGCAAAAAATATCTAGTGGTGAAAGTCCTTTTAATGGACTGGATTCACAGACCATTTACATTGGCAGAGAAAATGTCTCTTTTTATGGCTAGCTCTATTCTCTGAGTTTTACATTAGTACAAATTATATTGGAGAGTGAGAAATATTACTGCATGAGAGGCTTTTAAGAGTGGTGTTCAACATTTACAAATAAGACTATAAGCCTATTTCTTCAAAAACAGTGAAAAGGTAGCAGCAAAGAGGGAAAAGCAAGACAATCCTGTGCAGAAGAAGTAAGTTCCAATGCATTCAGTGGCACTTGCTCACAGGCTATGTGTGCAGGGGTTTGCTTGAGTAGCTTCTTTTGTCTATAAAACAGGCAATTGTGTTTGACAGTGAAACAAATTAAACTTTTGGGAAACCATTTTTAGCCTTTGTTTTACTTTGTATATTTTAATCAATGTAAATTCTAATTGCCCTTGAACTTTGAACCCTGCCATAGGATTCCCTACATATGTCCTTAAAAATTACTTTGTTCTAGCTTCTTCATCCCTTCATTGTTGTCCACCCAAAGACAGAGAGAGGCCTAGTGTATCTGCAAAGTGCTGACCGATGAAATGTTGAACGGAGACGGGTCATGAGGTCAGTGTCATGGATCCACAGTCCAAGGAATCCATTCTCCTCTCTTATATCCCAGCTATTCATTGTTTTTAGCTTGGTTCTGTCACCAGGAGGTAAGGGCCACATTGAGGAGTTACGGCTCATGAATGACACACATTCACCCTTCACTTACCTCACTGTCCCTGGGGCTCAGTCCCTTTGCTTGCACTGACCCAAATATCATCTAACCAAATGCTAACTCTCTTTATACTACACATTTTTTGCATTTAAAAAAAACCCCACCCATAAATAGTGAGAAATATATTGGTTCAGCTGAACAATGCTACTGGCTCAGTCTCTTGATTTCAAAAAATGCCAACATGAATCAACATCCTGAGAGAAACAGAATACTATGTCTAGCAGAATGTGAGATTCTGAGTCAGCAAGAGTGTACACATTTGATATGATGAAGTTTTTCCTAGTGGATATGTGAAAAAATGGAGAAAGGATGAACTGATGATAGAATTATCGAGCACACTGCTTTCCAAAGAAAATGTTCTGAATTCAAGGTATTTCTGTTTTAAAACAGAAAAGTTAATGAAAATTCAGAAGTCATTTAAAGTCCAGGTTTGCTCATAGCTGACATAATTTTTGTAGATTACTAACAGTTTAGCTCAATATACATTACATGTTACTTTGACCTGTCTGTCTTAATCAATAATTTGAGCCCTCATGTTATGAAGTACTGAATGGGAGATCATTTTTAAGGTATTCAGGACATGAGCCAAATCACGCCTTTTTGCAGATCACATTAACTTAACTACATAATGAAGTAATCTGTTCTCCTCTAGTAATGTTCCCATGTTTTAGCTGATACCTTGCCTAACTGTCTACTCTGCCACCCTCCATACATTCACATTTGTCAAACTGAGGAAGTTATGGATAGTATAGCAAATATATGACATATAAAATACAAACATATCTGGGGAGAGAATTTAATGCCCACAGATGGAACATAAGTTCTTGGAAACCAGGCATGTGAGAATATGACAAACCTTAGTCCTTCATACTAGCTTGCTTAACTATAGAATTCAAGAATATTTAGAATGGCACCTAAAGAAACATTTTCAAGGTTTTGTGCAAAGTTATCATCTTGTATGATGTAGGTTGTAGTAATTTTTGCTAAACAGCTTTCCCTTATTTCTGAAGTAGATTTGCTTCAAGAAAATGTAACTATTAAAATAACAGGCATAACTAAATTTGAACCCCTTGATATTCATCATACCCAGAGGTGAAGAATTATCTGCTCCAATATCTATTCTAAATCAAAAGTGCTGATTACAAAAAATAGCTAAAGTATCACTTAAAGAAAAAACCCTACAAAGTTCAAAATTGCTTGTTTTCCCCCTTTACAGAACTATTCTTTCTCTTTCACTGACCTCATGCTGGTATTCTATAAGCAAGTAAAGAAATATAATTAAGCTGTCTAATTGAAGAAATATATGTGAAATAAAAATGTTCCAACAGGCAAGAGCCCTGGCAGACTGGATTAGAGGGCATCACATAGTGATAGTGGCACACACACATAGAGGGATTTGAAAGAATACACTGCATGGGTCCATTTGAAAGTTAAAGTGACTTTATTCTACTTCCTGTAAATACAAATGGGAATTTGTAAAATTAACATTTCTCCAAGGTTTCAATAATAGAATGATGCTACACCCAGTGAAGTTAAATGATGTGAAGGCATTTAAAAGCATAAGTGATTAATAGTTAGTTCCAGTGTATATTACTAGTTTTTTTTAAACAAACAAACAAACAAAAAAAAAACAACAAAACACCTTCATTCAAACTAAGATACTAGTTTAAAAAAAATACAAGGAACAATATATATGCCAATTCTGTAGTTAAAGAAAGAAATTAGACCACTCTTTAGCATCATGGGCACATGGGGACCAATCTGGCAGGGTACTAAAAAGCTGCTGTGAGGCACTTAGCATTCCTACTCCTACATAACATAAAAGGTACAAAGTGTCTTGATGACTAGGAAGTTAGCATCTCATGAAATTGTTGGCTTTAGAATCTGGTGGGGGGGAGGGATACCTCTCCTATATGAATGTATCCACATGTTATATAATCTAAATAAATATATATATGGACATAAAGGGACATTCTTTCTTACCAATGCACAATTGTGCCACAGATATCCATAATTGGTTGTTTGTTGTAGTAGTGTGCCTTCAGCTGTTTCCAACTTATGGTGACCCCTAAGGCCACTGGGTTTTCTTGACAGAATTTATTCAGAGGGGGTTTGACCTTTCCTTCCTCTGAGGCTGAGTGTGTGTGACTTGCCCAAGATCACTCAGTGGGTTTCTATAGCTGAGCAGGGATTCAAACCCTTGATTCCTAGTGTCCTAGTCCAACACTCAAACTACCACACCACACTCACTCTCATGAGTGGTGGCACACTAGCAAAATTCAAATATTTGCAGAATTATGTCATTTCATAGGTAGGTTCATCCCAGACTTTCTTCGTTCCCACTTAGTTCTCACTTAGGGAGGTTGCAGACTGCCAGAAATAGTGCAAATTGAGTCCACTTTTAGGGTTACGGTTAGTGCTAGGGAATCATGGGAATTGATTTTTTTCTGAGACATTGAGCCTTCTCTGTCAGAGAGCTCTGGTGCCACAATAAATATTCCCTAACCCTAAAAGTGGACTCAATTTGCACTATTTCTGGCAGTCTGCAACCCCCCTTAGTTCTCCACTTCCCCCTTAGTTCCCACTTAGTTCTCCACTTCTCACCACTACTACAAAAGGTATACAACTGCCAATGAGAATATTGAATCATATGACCCCTAAGCAGATCCTTTAAGAAATCACCCTAGCATCTTGCAGTGGAACACAATTAAGGTATCAATCATCAAAAACTAAAAAGTAGTACAGAAATAATATCTAAGAACTGGCAATATGAAAGTTTCCCATTTATTTTTGAGCCAATTAAAGCAAACTCAAGTGGTAAAAAAGAGGCCACCTTTTAATTTAGAAACCAATAAATCACAGATTAATGAAGTGTTTCAAGTATGTTTTATATAATATATTACAATTTGGCTGAAGGATATGAATTACATGTTGTTTCTGAAGCTGTTGTTCAAATCCTTTAAATATTGGGTCTCAGATATCTGCTTTGGAGTTCTAACTAGGGAGTTTTTATCTGTTAGAAGTGAGCACTGGAAGAAATAAGCAAAATATGTGATGGAAGAGGCCTTGAATGCTGTATGAAATGAAATAACTTGGTGGCAGATTTTGCAAGACAAATGCAAAGGAAAGATACAAAAAAAAAAGCACGTGGCTACATGCTAATCCATTCAAATGCAACAAGATGAATTTTAAAACTCATCAGGCTGGTCAATGCAAAGGAAGCAAGCATTAAACATTATTCTCCATTTTTAATTTGATAGTTCAACCTCTGTTTCACATACCCTCTGTTAACCTACTAGATGACATTAACTTCATAAATGACAGATTCTCATATGTATGCACACAGCCATCCATACCTCACACATGTATATTCAAATGCAGACAACAAACCTGCAACTTTGAAGACAGGCACTGATGAGAAAGTAGGTGGGTGGGTTAATGAAAAACAAATATGGAGCCTTCATCCTAGCTTGTTCACAATTTTTCTTTCTATGCTAGAGTACCTATCCTATCACATAATCTCTCTGTATATTAAACCTGCCCTACCCATGTTCTCACATCACGCTATACATAAATCTGTTTTTAATGAAGATCAAAATGGGTAGAACCATGATTCCAAGATATAAGGCCCAATCCAACCAATATTTACCAAAAGTCACCCCCATGGAACTCAGTGACAATTCCTTTCTGATAAACATGCATCAGTTTGCAGCTTTGGGTGGCAATTGCATATGCACACATATTTTTTACGTAAGCCATATTCAGTCCTGTGGTTCCAACTTCTAAGTGTGCATTTAGATAATATGAGTTCTGCATACTTTTAGGTTTTGAAATAAAGCCTTACCTTGAAAACTACACATGCTTTCCTCAGAAAAAGTCACACTGAAAATAACAGGACATTTTTCTGAGTAGGTACACCTAGGATTGCACTGTAAAGCACCTTTGTACACAGGGAGTAGGTCCCAAGTGGGACTTCCTTCCAGGCAAGCATGCCTAAAATATATACACAGTGGTTTACGAATGCATGGTATCAACTGACTTTAAACTTGGTATCTACATTTTAATGCTTGTACCATACAGTTTATTTGTGACAGCCCTATACAGGTTATAGCCATCAAATTATCCTCTTACAAAAATGATGAAACCCTTTAAAAACTTTTACTGTCACAGATGGCTCTGTAACATATAAAACAAATGTTTAAGCTCAAATTACAAAAAAAGAAAGTTTCATGCTAAGCACATCACAATGTTACACAGTCAGTCCATTCAAATTAGTATGAGTATATTTATCGCATATATTTACTCAGCTATTGCTTGCATTGTTTTGGAACTTATACTGTTTTAAATTTTGGTTAGCTGCCTTGACTCCCTATGTCGGGCAGGGTAACAACAACAACAAGAAAAACTTTATAAAGCCGCGAAGTGAACAAGAAGACAAGACAAGAGGCCTGCCCGTTTATTTAGCACACCCAAACAGATAAAGACATTTATGTACGCCAGCATCTGAACTTTCTTTCCCTCTGAAACTTGCTCGGAAAGCCAAACTGCTCTAGCAGTCCTTGAAACCCTTGCCTGCAGAAAAGCCTCCAAAATTGCTCCATTGCTTGCAGAAAAGCCCCCAGAGTTGCTCCCGGTGACCCTCACTTCTTCCTTCCCTAGCTCTTAGCCCGACCATCTCCTAACAAAGCGCCATAAAGCCATAAAGAGCCCTTTCCGCGCAGAGGCTCAGCGGCGGGGCGAGGGCGAGAGAAACCTGCACCTGTCTTTCTTGACACAACACACCTGTCTGGCCCTGCCCATGCGCAGTTGCCACCTCCAGCTCCCCTCGTCCCACATCGAGAGCGTCGCCAAAAGCGGAGGCAAAGAAAGAGAGAAGAGAAGAGAAGAGAAGAGAAGAGAAGAGAAGAGA
>CM034701.1:361553107-361568687 GCA_020142125.1 Phrynosoma platyrhinos
CCCCCCCCCACACACAAACAATAAATAAACCTTGATTTTGCCATTTTATATAAGGGATGTCATTGGTCCCAAACACCCTGCAGAAATAATCTAGTTTGAGACCGCTTTAACTGCCCTGGCTCCATGCTAGTGGATTCTGGGAGCTATAGTTTTGTGTGACATCTAGCCTTCTCTGTTAGAGAGCTCTGGTGCCACAACAAACTACAATGCCCAGGATTCCCTAGCTCTGAGCCAAGGCAGTTAAAGCGGTCTCGAATTGGATTATTTCTGCAGTGTGTTTTGGACCATTGCATATTGTGTAAAATGTATATTGTATGTGATGCCATTGATTATAATGGGACTTGAGCATCCACGGTTTTTCGTATCCACGGGGGTTCTGGAATACCAAGGAACCACTGTAATTTAGGGGGGTTGCAGACTGCCAGAAATAGTGCAAATTGAGTCCACTTTTAGGGTTAGGGTTAGTGCTAGGGAATCATGGGAACTGTTTTTTTTCCTGAGACATTGAGCCTTTTCTGTCAGAGAGCTCTGGTGCCACAATAAACTACAGTTCCCATGATTCCCTAACCCTAACCCTAACCCTTAAACTGGACTCAATTTGCACTATTTCTGGCAGTCTGAAACCCCCCTAAGTTCCATTATAACGGCGTTTTTTAAAAGTCATTTACCTTATTATAGTGAGGGCTATCTGAGATTCATGTCCTTACGTGCCTCATCCTCTCGTTCACGATCCCATTTTACGGATGGAGAAGGTCTTTATCCTCATTTGACAGAGGAAGGAAAAAGAATCACTTGCTCCCAAGTCACGTCAAAAGTGTCTGGGAGTAAGGAATCAAAATATATCAGGGGATTCGGTTGCTGGCTTGGCCATGAAACCCACTGGGTGACTCTGGCGAAGTCACGCTCTCTCAGCCTCAGAGGATGGCAAGAGCAAACCCTCTTTGAAGAAACTTGCCAAGAAAACTCCATGATAGGCTCGCCCTATGTCGGAAACGACTTGAAGGCACACAATACACAAACTGAGTTCGCTGGTGTCCCCATTTTGCAGATGGAGAAGGAATATCCCCATTTTATAGAGCGACAAGAAAGAGTTATTTGCCCTAAGTGATATCAACGTGGCTGCCTCCTCCCACCCCTGTGCCAGGGAGTGATGAATCAAAATCACCAGGTGTAAACGTAGCCTACTGCTGGTATTCCCATTTTACAGATGGAGAAGGGATATCCCCATTTTACAGAGGGAGAAGTAAGAGTTATTTGCCAAATACCAAAGACATATCAAAGTGGCTCCTCCTCCCACCCCGTGCCAGAATCAAAATTCATCAGCTGCAAACTTAGGGCCTTTACAGACTGCCAGAAATAGTGCAAATTGAGGCCACTTTAACTGTCCTGGCTCAGTGCTAAGGAATCATGGGAACTGTAGTTTATTGTGGCACCAGAGCTCTCTAGCAGAGAAGGCTCAATGTCCCAGAAAAAATACAGTTTCCATGATTCCTTAGCATTGAGCCAGGACAGTTAAAGTGGTCTCAATTTGCACTATTTCTGGCAGTCTGTAAAGGCTCGAAGGGCCTTTGCAGACTGCTAGAAATAGTGCAAATTGAGGCAACTTTAAGGGTTAGGGTTAGGGTTAGGGAATCATGGGAACTGTATTTTATTGTGGCACCAGAGCTCTCTGATAGAGAAGGCTCAATGTCTCAGAAAAAAACAACAACAATTCCCATGATTCCCTAGCACTAACCCTAATCCTAAAAGTGGACTCAATTTGCACTTCTAGTCTACTCTTGTTCCCATTTTGCAGATGGAGAAGTAATATCCCCATTTTACAATGGGACAAGTAAGTTTATTTGCAATAAGCCATATAAAAGTGGCTACCTCCTTCCACTCCTGTGTCAGGGAGGGATGACTCAAAACCACCAGGTGTAGTCTACTGGTGTTCCCATTTTACAGATGGAGAAGGAACATCCCCATTTCACAGAGGGACAAATAAGAGTCATTTGTCCTCAGTCATGCCATAGTGCTTCCCACCCACATGGCAGGGTATGATGATTCAAAATTCACCAGGTGCCATTTTTTTCCAGAAGTGCCAGGAAATGCTTCACTTTGAATTTGAATCCGGGTGAGTGTTGAATTTCTGCCTGCCTCACAGCTTTTGAACTTTAAAGGCGCAGAACAGAAACCATGCTGGGTGAGGAGGGGAACAAGAAAGGGTTTGTGTTTGTGTGCACACATATCTTGTGCCTGCTGCTCTTGGCTATACATAGCACCTATGTTTGAAGAGAAACTTGTGCCTTTGTGCCTGCTGCTCTTTGCAAGATGGGAGGAGAAGAATGTTTTTGAAAATTGTAATGGAACAGCAAGTTGCAATTGACTGGTACCAGAGATATAGCCAGTACTGGCTTTGCCTCAGGCAACCAAACTTTCCAAAAATCAAGACATTAACAGATGGTGGCAACCACATGGAGAGATGATGTTGCTTAGAGAGAATCTAGTCATTTCACTCAAGCCGATGAAGAGTGAATCCCAGAAGGACACCATGTATTCTGAAGAGTTCTGCACTTGGCCCGTTCTTATCCCTTTCCCTTCTGCTCCCTGTTTCATCAGCTTCATTTCTTTCTTTCTTTTTAGAAATGCATTTTTTTTATTTAAAAAAATAACCAAACCCACAAATGCTTCCTGAAAGGGACAGTGGGCTGCCAAGTATTTGTATGGCATTCAATGATTTCTATTTGTGCTGCTAAAAAAATGTTTGTCTATAGATAAATGAAAATGAACACACACACACACACACACATGCAGAAAGGGATATTTCATGAATGAATACTAAGACTAATAACATTAATTGAAATCTGGGATGCAATAATGTTTGAGAAATACAAATATTCAGAAGACCTTTAGAATTTATTGTAAATACGAAAGAAACAAAGAAATACGAATCAGAATAAGGTACAGATGTTGGGTTAATTGACTGTGTTATGGATGATGATGAAATTAGATTTATGTTTGTATTTGTCTGTAGTTGTATTTGTAGTTGTGTTATGTTTATTGTTTATTGTTATGGTTACATCTATTAGTTTGTTATGTTTTGTTTTTATAAATAAAATGTATATATATATATATATAAAAAGAAATCTGGGATGCAATCTTAGATTTGAAAAGAAAGTGAAGACAACACTGCTACATTCTTGAATCACAAGTGTACTTGAATTTGCACCATGCAAAGTAATGTGCTGAATTATTTGAACTTTATGTATGTCTGATGCATTATTCCATCTGACTGACAGGAGGAAGTATATTGCAACCTTGAAGTTAACAATAATATTTTACAACCCCTAAGAACTGAGATCCAGAAAGCTTTGAGATTAGAATAATAAAGCCCTGCTTGATTTCACTTTTGGAATTATTTCCTGTATCTCATTATCACCTGTAATGAGGAAGGATCAAAATGACTTCCTAAGAGGAAACCTGTGTAGTAACTTTGAAAGATGCCTAAGGGAATGAAAAAAAAAAAACAACAAACTCACAATCTTTCTGAATATGAAGGACAGTAAGCTCTATTGATATTTCAGTATATCTGTATTATAAACTTAAACCAATTGTTATAATCTTTACTGTCACAATTTATCCCCCAAAGTGATGTAGCTGGACTGGGAGGGAAAGCATTATAATACCTACCTAGAACTTGAAAAAGTTACTTTTGGGAATGCCATTCCCAGAATCCCCAGGCAAGAGGGCCAAGGGAATTATGTGAGCTGTCACCTCCAAAGTAACTTTCTTAAGCTCTATATTAAACTTGCTAGAACTCTACAGTTCCTCTAGTTTCAGTGTGAAAGTAGTGAAACTAGTATTGAAACTAGTGTTGTGTAAATATAACACAAATAGGCCAATTGATATTTGTACTTCCAAACTTTTGCTTCTTGATGACCGATGATCAAGCCTCATCTTTTCTGTTTAGTGGAGAACTCAGCCTACAAAACTAAAAACAAAACAAAACACCAGGAGGTTCAAGTGTACATCTGAAGTATCATAAGGGTTTATCCGTTTAGTTGCATCTCTTTCCCCCACTATTCTGATCATGTACTGGAATTATCAGCAAGCACTCCACCACAACCTAGTGATCTAGATGCTTTCTCTATAGACATTGTGAAGGAACATAGGGACATTCGATTGGGTCACACTACTCATCCATCAAATTTTGTATTTTTGCTCTGATGGGCAGTGGCTCTCCATGGTCTCTGACAAAGGTCATTTTCATTACACCAACCTGATACTTTTAATGCACAGTGTCAGGGACTGAATATGAAGAACTACCTTGTGGTATGAGCTTTATGACAGTTGAACAGATGACTTGCAAGATAGATGGAGGCCCTTTTCCCAGCCCTGACCCTCTCAGAGTCACGGTTGGTGAGTATGCAAGAGTGGGCCTTCTGGGTGGTTGCTCCCTGGCTGTGGAACTCCTTGTCAAAAGAGGACAAACTGGCTCCTTTGTCCTTCTGCTGGCAGACAGAAATCTTTTTATTCAGGCAAACTATTAGCAATAGTCAGGCTGATGTGGAAAGACTCTTTCGAGGGAGTTCTGTACATTTTATTGATGTGTTTTTAAATTGGTTAGAATCAGTTTTAACATTATGATTTGCTTCATCAAGTTAGTATTAAAACTTCTTATGTAACTTTTAAATCTTGTTGCAAACCAGTTTTGAAAGTGAAGTGAGATAAAAATCAAGTAAATAAGTACTAAATAAAGAGAATTCTGGATGGTCATTTCTCAAGGATGCTTTATTTAGAGATTTCTAACATTTCTAGCATTGGTAGAAGGTACCTCTTGAGGTCCCTATGATTCTGGGACTGATTATATACAAAATCTCTCACTGACCTCTAGTCTTTCCCTAAAAGTGAACCCCTATTTATATAGGGACATGCATTTTTTTCTGGGAATTGAATGCAGTACCTCTTGACATCCATACCAAGGGGAACATACTATTAAACCAAAAGCAAGCAACTTTGGTAAATCCAGGGGCCAGTTTTGTCCCTCAGGAAACTACCACATGTTACAACTCTTTGAAATGTGATTTTATCTCCACATTTTTCAAAATCAGATGTGATAAGACCATGCAAGGCTACTTCATTCTAATACAAAATCACAGCTCCTCAAGAGTTCCAGGAGCTTCCAAGAGAAGCACTCTTCCTTCCCCTCTTTTTTGTACAGTAGGAACCTAGGCAGGGCATGTCTGGAAAAGGATTACAAAACCAGTTGTAGGCTGCTTACAGCCCATCAGATGAATTTGCACATCGTTGTTGTAGACCAGGGGTAGGCAACCTAAGGTCCGGGGGCTGGATGTAGCCCCCTGAGGCCTTTGGACTGGCCCCAGGCCGGTCCTGCCTCTGCTGCCGCTGCTGCCTCCTGTGGCCGCTGCCGCCCGCCATGATGATATTATTGTTGTTATTGTTCTTGGGGTTTTCTTGGCAAAATCTCCTCAGGGGTTTTGCCATGGCTTTTCTGGGGCTGAGAGAGTGTGCATGCATATATATTTTTTATTTTCTAAAATTTATTTATTTATTTATTTATTTGTTTGTTTTTGGTGCTTCGGCCCCCCAATTGTCTAAGGGACAGCAACCTGGCCCCTGGCTCAAAAAGGTTGCCTACCCCTGTTGTAGACTAACAAATCTAATAGAGGAAATACTTCTGAATAAGCAGAGCTGGAACTGCCTTGATTCTCTATACTGGGAGAAAGGTGGGATATAATAATAATAATAATAATAGAGTGATTCTTCAAAAAAATTTTTTTTGATATATCAAAAAGTATTCACAGTTAATTGGACCACACATCTTTGTCTGTATTTTGCTGAGCAATTGCACAAGTTTTTATGCAAACTACTGATGGCAAATTGTATCCTGTGAATAATTCCTCCTTTATTATTGTACTTGTTCATTAAATGTGTCCATTGTTCGTGCAGATAAAGATATTGTATGGAGGCATGCTTATAAAAGTTTTTTTTCTGATTTAAGTGATGTATTGATTAATAAATTAACTTAATTTCACATAATTAACAACCAAATATTCCATTGGCTGATAGCTTTAGAAACAAAAGGTACAGTGGAAAATCTTTTTTTAGTATCCTATATAAAGAATCTGGTTGATTATTTTACAAAGAGCAATGGGACAGAATCAACTGAAGTGTTAACTAAAATATGCCAACAAATACGGAAAACAAAATGGTGGCCAACAAACTGGAAATAATCAATATATATCCCCATAATCAATATACATCCACAAAATAAGGTGACACAAAAGACTACAGCAACTATAGGACCATAGCATTAATTTCCCATCAAAGCAAAATCTGCATCATAGACTTTAATGATATATGGATAGGGATTCAAAAAGGAAGAGGCACTAGAGAACATATTGGTTTATGGAGCACACCAAGGAATTGCAGAAGAAACTCAGTATATGCTTTATAGTCTATAGCAAAACATTTGACTTCATTGGTCAGAAACAAAACTATAGATGGCACTTAAAGACATGGGAATACAACATATCTGATAATCCTGATGAAAAATCTATACTCAGGACAAGAGGGTACTGTCACAGTGAGTCCCCTCACCCAACAATTTTCGTATTGTGACAGCTCCATGGGTTTTAACATCCCACCGCTGCCACCAAATTTATCACGAGCACCACTTACTTTTCTTGATGTGGCAGCCCAATGGGTATTGTGATCCCACTGCTGCTCAATATGTGATGTACCAGACCACTTTTATTTATATCTATGGGTTTATTTCTCCAAACTTGGTTTCTTTATTTCTTATTAGCATGGAAATTCAATCCAGATTCAGACAAGTTTGTAATAAAATAACAGTAAAACTTTATTTGGATGATGATTAACAATGTTTCATTTGTTATGATGTTGCATTCACTTGTTCTTGCTATACTTTGTTACACACTCATCAACTTTAGAAAACATCAGGTATTCTCTTTTAGGACCCTCACACTGTCCTTATTTACTGTGGTCTTTCCAACCTTATTTCTACACTAGTCCCCAGAGGGCCTGTACAGACTGCCAGAAATAATCCAGCTTTTGTCCTGGCTCAGTGCTAGGGAATCATGGGAATTGTAGTTTTTTTCCTGAGACATTGGACCTTCTCTGTCAGAGAGTTCTGGTGCCACAATGCCCATGATTCCTTAGCACTGAGACAGGGCAGTTAAAGTGGTCTCAAACTGGATTATTTCTGGCAGTCTGTATAGGCCCTAAATCCCCAAAACTCTCTCACTTGGAGTTCTGTCCTAGAGCTAAGTCCACCCCTTTTGAACTTTAGCCCTCACAGTTCCTTTCTTCTGGACGGTTACCCATCCCAACCCAGTCTGAGTTCAACTATCAACAATGGTCTTATTTAACACCTCCAGCCAGCATTTGATTGGCTGCCACCAGCTCCCATTCTATTGGCTATTGCTAAGACATGTTCTATTCTGATTTCTCTCCACAGGTACTGTTAGAACAGAACATGGAGAAACAGAATGGTTCCCAATTGATAAAGGGGTCAGGCCAGGCTGCAGTCTATCATCCTATTTGTTCAACTTGTACACTGAAACTATTATAAGAAGAGCAACTAAAAACTCAAAAGAAGGAGTGAAGGTAGGAAGAAGGAACATTGACAATTGAAGATACATGGATGACACTATGCTACTAGCAGAAAGCATGTCAGATTTGGAACAATTACTGAGAAAGGTAAAAGAAGAAAGTGCTAAGGCAGGCTTAATGGTGAACATAAAGAAGACAAAAATAATGACTACAGAGGAACTACACAAGTTGAACCCAGACAACGAAAAAATCAAAATAGTTAAAGAGATCCGGTAGCTTGGGTCAAACATTGATCAGAACAGACAGCAGTCAACAAATCAGAAGAAGACTAGAAATGGGAAGGACAGCCATGAAAGAGCTAGAAAAGATCCTAAAATGTGAAGATATACAACTGAGCACTCAAGTTAGAATCATCCAAGCCATTGTATTCCCCATTATCATGTATGGATGTGAGAGCTGGGCAGTGTAGAAAGTGGATAAGAGGAAAATCATTTTTTTAAAGATGTGGTGCTAAAGAGTAGTGATGAGGATACCATGGACAGCCAAAAAGACAAGTGGGTCCTAGAGCAGATAAAACCAGGAATTTCCCTGGAAACCAAGATGATCAAATTGAAGCTGTCGTACTTTGGCCACATCACGAGAAGGCAAGACTCATTAGAAAACACAATAATGCTGGGAAAAGTGGAAGGCTGTAGAAAGAGAGGGAAATTGCATGTCAGATGGATAGACTCAATTAGGAAGACCACAGGTATGAAACTACAAGACTTAAGCAGAGCAGTGGAGGATAGAGGAGCTTGGAGATATTTCACCCATAGGGTCACCATGAGTTGGGGATTACTTGAGGGCAATTCCAACAACAATGGGGCTTTGTGAGACAAATGAGAATGGTTGTGATTTAAATAATATTTTCCTACTTCATTGTGAAACTATTTTATGTATTTATTTCCTCCTCTGGGAAATCTATATTGTCTAAAATGCATATAGAATCATAGAATCATAGAGTTGGAAGAGACCACAAGGGCCATCCAGTCCAATCCCCTGCCACACAGGAACTCATAATCAAAGTAAATTGTAAATGTATCTTTTTCATTTCTTCTCCTATATTGACTACATTCACACATGGATGCTAACCACCAAGGGAGAGTCATGCATAAAAACACTCACCATGGGAAGTGCCTGTCCTTTGGAACAGCAATTTTGGAAATGAAGGTTGTTCCTAGCAATTGAGTGCTTTCAAATGGCCCTTCCAGAAGGAGTTTTGAGCATAAGGATGATAATTCTAAAATAGATACAAACTACATAGGGACATTATGAAACTAAGCCATCTAGTGGATTGCTGCTAGCTAAAATGTCAGAAAAAGTTCTACTGGAATCACTGGAAGTGTTGTGTGTATGTGTCTTCAAGTCACCTGTTGACTTATGGTGACCCCATGAGTTTCACAGGGTTTTCTTAAACCCAATATAAAATAAGAAGCATAGCACAAATGTCCTGCTATAGTGACTACTTCCTCCCTAATATTCTCTCTTTGACCCAATAAGTGCTCTACATTTTGGAAAGAAGATTATCAATTGTGGAATAGTGCTGTGAAGAATTTAATAATCAAGTTATCACAAAGGCCATCTGGTTGTGAGGTATGTTTTGCCATAAGAGGGTTGATAATGTCAGAGACTTCCTCTTGCTTGTCCTACTCAAGTAAAGTGTTATCTTTTGGTCAGAGGCTTCCTCTTGCTTGTCCTACTCAAGTAAAGTGTTATCAGTTTTGTCCTGAGTGGAACTCAGGAGAATTCCTTTAGAATAGCCAGATCAACTTTCCTATAAAATTTATTTTTCTGTTCTATTTCCTGGTTATTTCCTATATCATGAAAGTTTAACTTGTATGACTAGTATGGCAAGGAAGAGGAAAAGGAACCAAGTTTTAGACTCCAGATTTTTCATTTTAGTCACTATAAAGTAAATTTAGGATAACTTTATCAAGCCATTTTATAAGAACAGGTAACAAGGAACATGACCATAGGATATATCTGAGACATGACTCAATCCTTTTCCCAATAAAGTAGATTCAGCACCTTGGATAGCTCATGCCCCTACCATTCCAGCTAAAACCCAGACTAAAATCATTGCCTATTGAGATACAAGCCATGAAGGCAAATATCTTACTGAACATTCTGCTGTGCAAGATGTTCTTCCCAGTAAGCTATTCTTCAAAATCCTTTTAGCAAGAGGTTTAAACTGGTGGTTAGATGTACTGTATCTCTATGTACCTATCTAGATGTCCTAAAATGGGTGAACTAAACAGAGGGGAGCATGCTACCCATGTCCCCTCTGGCATTACTTTGTTCATGCAAAAAGAGATAATGGAAGAGGAAAGACTCTTCTGTTTATGGAGGCTCTCCACAACAATTAGATCCCTGGAAAATCAGGGTTTAGAATTATATGGAGAATTTCTGTGCTTCCAGGAGGTTTTTTAGTTCAGGCTCACCACTTTTTATATCAGCAAAGTGATGCTGAAAGACAATGGGGCTAGTACACTCCTCCCATGTTTAGTTAACCCTTTTACATATCAGCTTAATAGGGCCTTCCCCCCACCCTGCAATAATTGATATATATATATATATATATATATATATATATATATATATATATATAAATCAATTGATGTACTGCCTTCTAAAAATATGTCTAGGAATTAATTCAACTATATCTGTTAATTAAAGTAAGGCTATGACACATTGATTCCCTCATTAATTCCTTAAAATAGGTGCAGAGACATTAATTATGCAGTTATCTGTCCAAGAATTTCCCTACCACTTGGGCTTCATGACATGTTATAGAAAGACAACATTTATTATTATTATTATTATTATTATTATTATTATTATTATTATTATTATTATCATCATCATCATCATCATCATCATCATGAAGTATTTATACCCCGCTCTTCAGCCAAAGGCTATCAGAGTGGCTTACAAGTGGATTAATAATGGTTCCCTGCCCTCAGGCTTACAATCTAAAAAGACAAGACACAAAAGGAGAAGGGCATGGTGGTGGGGAAGGGGAATAAGTCCATCAGATCTCTCCCTCAAAAGCCTGGACCAAAGCAGATGGACCGGAAGGAGGGTCCTTCTTTTTCTTCAGGCTAGGCCGGATGAGATGGCCTTTCTTCATATATAGAAAGACAAGAGCAAGCCATTGGTTCACTGAATAAAAGATTCAAAATGCTATTGCAAAATATTCAGCTAAAAAACAACAAGCTATGCAGGGGACCATCTTCAGACTACTGACTCCATTCCAGTTTTTTTAAAATAATATTTTAGAAAGGTCCTAGTGAAATGCTTCAATTGGTTTATATTACTTGTTCAGAATGGAATATGGATGCAATTATCAAACTGTCTTATTCTAGAGTACTTCCATTGGCATTAGAAAATTACTTCAGGGTAACTAGTTTGAAGGATACATATCCTGATGATGGTCTTTTTTCATGTGAATATGCCTGTAACTTACAATCATTAGTGGAGGCCACAGAAAATTTAAACTGATGAATATTCAGTTTAGATAGGACCTTTTCAGTAGATGAAATTCCTCTCAAGCTAGGGAAATTGGTGGCTTCATTGTCAGCAGGATGGTGAAACTGCTCCAGGTTTTAGTCCAAACTTTAAAGAGGTCATCTGAGGTGCTGAACCTATCTCTGTGTTTGGGTATGGGGTCAGCATTGTTGATAGATCATTTAAAGTTCAAACTAAAATCCATAACAGATTCATTGGCCTACAGACACTGGGGTCACCAACCTAAGCAGCTCTCAAAGGAGATAGATTGACTCCTTCATAATTTTGCTTTAGGCAGGCACTGAACACTGTTCTTTTGGGGATTTAAAGTTGTGCAATGATGCTAGCCTAAATATTCTAAAGGCATGGGATCCCATTATACCAGGAAGGAATTGGCAAAACCACCTCTGAGCATTCCTTGCCAAAGAAAACCCTATGAAATGCATGGGGTTGCCATAAATCAACAGGTGACCTGAAGGTACCTTTATACAATGTTGCTTTACATGAATATTGATCCCCTAGAATTAGCAAGGTTCTTTTCACAGCAGTCTTAAATCTGAACTGTGCATGAAGACAAATGGAAATGGATCGAGAAAATCATGTCCCCTTCTCTTTCCAAAACGGAGAATCAGTTCAGACTATACTGTAACAACTAGGGGTGCCAAGTTTATTCAATTAATCATATAGCTCAGGGTTCACATTGCCAGTGGTGGGTGCTGCCAAATCCAGTAGCAGTGAAGGGCAAAGACAAAAATGGGTGGACCATCAGAAGAAAGATAAATTATTCTTGCCAGTGCTCTGAACTGTTCACTTGTAGAGGGCATTTGACATGAGGCCAAGGCATTTGCTAAAATAGCTGCTAAATAAAGTAGTTCCAAAAAAAGTACAAAATTGCCACTAGTCTTACAGCATAATTGGGGGCCTTGGATGCAGAGGACTTCTGAAAAGTAGGCTCCTTCAGAGTCAGAAAATCTGAAGCTGTGGAAATGGATTCAGGTTTTGGCTATAGAAAGGAGGAGGTGATTTTGGAAAAATTACAGGAATCTAAGCCCCCCCCCCCCTTAAATCATAGATTCATTGTCTCCTAATGCTCCTGTTAAACAGGTAGGAAATGCTCTATTATTACTATATAATGAATAATTATGTCACACAGGCTCATGTCATTCATTATCATTAATACAAACGTTCCAGTGTGATTTCAAGAAACAGAATGTTGTACCATTAAAGGACTTTGTGCTGCAATTGAAGGAAAGAGATTACCTGGTGAAAGAAGTTTCACCTTTTAAACACCTATTCTGTGCTCATCGGTGACATGTTTTCCTCCTCTTATTACTTGGAGTGCTGTATGGGCTAAGTTGTGAGTATGCCAGAGTGTATATGGAAGCTGAAGCACATGGGTCACATGGGGTGCCTGAGAGACACTTGAATTCCTTCCTTGCATGGTTATTCTCCCTGATCACCTGCCCTGCCTTTCAAGGACACTTTGGAGAAGCTTTGAATTGCGGTGCTTTTGCAATTGACTGGGAGTGACCTCACCCCAGCTATACCTTCTCCACACTTGCTTGCTACATCTGAACAGAGGAAGCCTGGACAGGGCCATCACAGTAGGTTGGTGAGGTATAATTAAAGGCTCGGCTTCCACTTTGAAGGCCTCTTGTATTGAATACTTCTGCTTCTGGCCTTGTTTTTCATCTGAGGAAGGAGAGGGAGCTGGCAAAAGGGGAAGACAGGAATGAAACTTCTCTTCCATTTGTCATGGTCGGATGTCAGTTAACAAGGAGCTGGAGTGAAATGAACTGCCAGAGGTGGAAAAAAGGTGTGGATTCAGTGCAAAGACTACTTAAAAGTTTACAACCTGTTTATAACCTGTATCAAGGAAAAAACAATGTGTTGTACCAGTTAGGGTGCTGTACTAGGAATTGGGTATGGTTGTACCTTTATTAGTTGTGTGGAAGAGGGAGGTTCAGCAGTTGGAGGTTGTATGCTAATGTGAAGGTGCCCTCTGTTGTTTTCACCTGGGAACACTGAATTTGGGACATCCAGATTCAAGTCCTCAGTAAGCCATTAGACATATCTGGTCACCTTGTGCTTGCCAATCTTTCCTTGGCTAACATACTTGACAGTGTTGTTGAGAGGATTAAGGGGGGAGGAGAAAAGCCACATATGCCATTTTTAATTCACTTGAGGAATGGTAGGATAAAATTGTTACCATACAAATAAACTAACAAAGGATAAGGAGAAATCCTAATTATGTTTTGGATAATGCTGCTATTATTATTATTATTATTATTATTATTATTATTATTATTATTATTATCCAGCCCTTCTCACATGACTGGGATTCAGGACGGCTTACAACATTAAAACAAAAACAAAAACAAAAAATACAATTAAAAACATACAAAAATAATACATAAAAACAGAATTAAACTACTACAATAAAATAAAAAAGAAGATACAAATGTTTAAAATTCATTTAAAATAATATAGTATCCCAGGCCATTCATCAAATGCTTTCTGTTTTGAATGCCTGTCTGAAAAGGAAGGTTTTCTGTCGGCAGAAGGCCATCAAGGAAGGGACCATTTTGGTCTCCCTGGGCAGGGAGTTCCAGAGTCTAGGAGCAACCATGGAAAAGGCCCTCTGTCATGTCCTCACTAACTGTGCTTGTGATCTTGGTGGGGTGAAAAGAAGGGCCTCCCATGAGGATCTCAGAGCCTCGGCCAGCTCATAGAGAGAGATACCGTCTGCCAAATAGCCTGGACCTGAGCCATATAGGGCTTTAAATAGTATCACCAGCACTTTGAATTGTGCCCAGAAACAAACTGGCAGCCAGTGGAGCTGTTTCAGCAGGGCTGTTGTATGATCACCATAAACTGCCCCAGTTAGCAGCCTGGCTGCAGCTCTTTGGACCAGCTGAAATTTCTGAACACTCTTTAAATGCAGCCCAAAGTAGAGTACATTACAGTAGTCCAAATGGGATGTAACCAAGGCATGTGCAACAGAGGCCAGATCTGGCATCTCAAGGAACAGGTGCAGTTGGTGAACAAGTTTTAAATGTGTAAAAGCACTCCTGGTCACTGCAGAGACCTGGGCCTCCAGGTTCAAAGCTGATTCCAGGAGTACCCCAAACTGTGAACCTGTGTCTTCAGGGGGAGTGTGACCCCATCTAACACAGGCTGGATCCCTGTTCCCTGATCTGCCTTCCAACTGACCAGGAGCACCTCTGTCTTATCTGGATTAAGTTTCAACTTGTTTGCCCTCATCCAGTCCCTTACTGATGACAGGCACTGGTTTAGAACTAGAACAGCCACCTTGGATTGGGCTGGAAAGGAACAGTCGAGTTGAATGTCATCGGCATATTGATGACATTGCACCCCAAAACTCTGGACGGCATCTCCCAGTGGCACAGACTTGTCATTCCAGAACCTCCAACTGTTCTGATTTGGCAGGGACAGTCTTGATTAACCCTCTTTTGACTCATTTTTCCAGCTGCTTTTCGAATTCCCATTTCTTTCTCCTCCTCTCACTTCCCTCCTTTGTCCTCAACTTATTTCCATTGCTGCAAACTGAGTTCAAACTGTAAAAGGAGTTTGAACTCAGTTAACTCAGTGGGGGAAATAGAGAGCAGGGTGCAGAATCTAGCTTTTCCTGGTAAGTTTAGACAAAAGCAAACTGCTGCAGCATCTCCTAGCATGTGTGTTCTTCCTCATTAATAACTTTTGTTTCTTGATCACACTCTGATGGTGCTTGGCCACATGTGTCCTGGATTTTATCTGTGAAAGATTGGAGAGTGTCCTTCCTTTCCCAGATTTCTGAGTAACTGAGGTACACTTATCACCTGACCAAGGAAATCCTAACCTGGAGAGAACAGACTCCCTCCAACATAAGATAAAACAATATAACATTGAGTTCCATTGGTATATTTTACATGTTACAACACCTAAATTCATCTCCATGCCTGTCAGTATAGAATCTACCCAAGGAACAGGCTGTAGTCTGCCTACAAAGTAGCCTCTGGCCTTCCACAGGGTGGAGACATACCAGATCTCCAATGGAGGCACTTTGTTGATCTCATTGGAGAAAAAAAAAGGTATTTCCTTTAGTGCCTTTGTTCTTGATTGCCCGTGAACCATTATGAGGTTTGGTCTAACCTTTCATTTGGATCAATTAAGGATCATCTTAAGCACCACTTTAAACAAACACCTCACACAAAATAATAATAATAATAATAATAATAATAATAATAATAATAACTATTATCATCATCATCATCTTATATTTCATCTCCCAATATAGGGACTCAAGGCAGCAAGCAACAAGTATAAAACAATACAATTTAAAAACAGTACAACAATATTAAAATATACAAATATAAAATTTAGAAACCAATTAAACAATTTTAAGAGTTAGAACAGTTATAAATTAAAATATAACATGTTAAAAATACAAACCATTAAA
>CM034701.1:361568787-361585327 GCA_020142125.1 Phrynosoma platyrhinos
CAACAAAGGAGTTGTATGCTCCCTGTAACCAGCTCCAGTTAACAGCCTAACTGCAGCTCTTTGGACCAGCTGATGTTTCTGAGCATTTTTCAAAGGCAGCCCCACACAGAGTGCATTACAGTAATCCAAATGGGATGCAACCAAAGCATGTACTACTGTGGCCATATCTGAGTTCTCCAAGAACGGTCGCAGTTGCAAAGTTGCAAAGCACTCCTGGTCACCGATGATACTTGGACTTCTAGGCTCAGCACTGAATCCACAAGTACCCTCAAACTATGAACCAGAGTTTTCAGAGGGAGTGTGACCCATCTAACACAGGCTGAATCCCTATTCCCGGATCTGTCTTATGACTGACCAGGAGCACCTCTGTCTTGTCTGGATTAAGCTTCAATTTGTTTGCCCTCTCCTAGTCCATTACAGTGGCCAGATACTGGTTTAGGACAGGAACAGCTTCCTTGGAATTAGGTAGAAAAGAGTGATAGAACTGGGAATCATCAGCATATAGGTGACACCTTACTCCAAAATTCCAGACAACTTCTCCCAGTGATTTCATGTAGATGTTAAAAAGCATAGGGGACAGAACTGAACCCTGGGGAACCCCACAGGCCAATGGCCAAGGAGTCGAACAGGAACCCCCCAGCACCACCTTCTGAGAACACCCCTCCAAGAAAGAACAGAGCCACCGTAAAACAGTGTCTCCAAGTCCCATCCCAGAGAGGCAACTCAGAAGGATACCATGGTTGATGGTATCGAAAGCTACTGAGAGGTCCAGTAGAACCAATAGGGACATACTCCCCTTGTCTAGTTCCCTGTGTAGGTCATCCACCAAGGTGACCAAAGCAGTTTCTGTCCCATAACCATGCCTAAAGCCAGATTGACATGGATCTAGATAATCTTTCTCATCCAGGAATCCCCCTAGTTGAGAAGCCACCACATTGTCTAGCACCCTGCCCAAAAATGGAAGGTTGGAGACTGGGCTGTAATTACTTAATACAGTAGGATCCAGGGAAGGTTTTTTTCAAAAGAGGTCTTAAAGGCATCTTTGAGGCATGTTGGGACCTTGCCTTGCTGTAAAGAGGCATTAATCATTTCCCTTACTCACTCCACCAGTCCTCCTCTGGCCTGTTTAATAAGCCAGGAAGGACAAGGGTATAGTATACATGCGGTGGCTCTCATCTCTCCAACGATCCTGTCCACATCATCAGGCTGCATAAATTGAAAAGTATCCATTAACATTGGACAGACAGGTGCCAAAGTTACATTCACTGGCACTGTATCAACTGTAGCATCCAAGTCGGAGCAGATCTGAGTGATTTTATTAGCAAAATGGTGGGCAAATTCTTCACAATGAGCTGTTGAGTGGCTTACATTCTCCTCAGGACCAGATCATTACAGATCCCTGTGACTCACCAGCTTTATTCTTCTGCACATTTTTAAAAGCATCTTTGCCTGATGAAAAAAGCCAGTGGACTTCTAAAGCTGGTGTGATGTATTCTGTGCCTTTTAGTTGTCATGATGAAGGTTGAAGGATAGTGGTCATACTGGGTGTAGCTGGATGGTTAGAGATAATGGGCCATTTAAAGCAGTTATTGTATAACTGGCTGGATCCACTTTAATCTACCTTAAAACCACCTACCACCTGATCAGACATTCCATATAGGGTTCTGGATATGGGATAGAATTCTGTTTGAGTAGTTTTTTGGTAAGAATGTACCAGAATTCACATTCTCTCATAATAGAGATGGAAATAAGGAGTAAGGGAGTAACTGAAATAGACAATTTGTCTATCTTTGCCCAACACTATGGATGTTTAATTCTTAGAAGTCTAGATTCCTATGTATGTTATCATGCTTGCACTGCATTTGAGCTGCTACCTCTCTGAGAGTCTCCTCATCTTCTTGATCAATGAGACAGCAGGCAGATAAATCAAGGTCTTATCCATGAAGGGAATAGCTGTATCTCTTTAATTTGGATGCTGCAAATAGGGAATCATTTTACATTATTTCATTTTTGGTAAATTGTAGAGTTCTTCATATTTGAGACAGAAAGAACCTGAGGTTTAAAAAAACCTGAATGCAGGAGATTATCCTGTCCTTCATGGGCTACACAGTGAATAAGACATATCGACTAGCCATTTATTGTTCAGTTTATACAAAGTTTTGAATTAGAGATATAGGTTGATTCTCCTTATCCAGAATTCTGAAATCTGAAATATTCCAAAATCCAAAATCGTTCACATGATGGCTGAAATAGTAGCACCCTTGTTTCCTGATGGTTCAGTGTACACAAACTCTGTTTCATGCACAGAATTAATAATAATATTGTGTATAAAATTATCTTCAGGCAACATATATAAGGAGTGTACAAAACATAAATTAATTCCATGTTTAGACTTGGCTCCCATCAATGAGACAGCAGGCAGATAAATCAAGGTCTTATCCATGAAGGGAATAGCTGTATCTCTTCTTCTGTTTTTGCAGACTTGAAGTCTGTGACTCTCGCTGATTCACGAAGGATGAATGGAGGGACACAAAATGGGGCACACACCTGTGGTGCACGCCCACTTGCCCCGTGGACACACACCTCCATTCAAGCCAATAGGGCTTAAATATTTGTGTTTTTCCTTTTTTGCGGAGGGTGAGTAGGTTCCTGAATGAATCCCCCATGAAAAAGGAGGGGTGACTGTATCATTATATATATGTAAATAAACTCAAAAAAACTTCAAAATCCAAAATACTTCTGATCCCAAGCATTTTGGATAAGGGATACTCAACTTGTATATTAGTGGTACCAAAATATGAGTATGTACTTTATAGTCACACTTGAGGCTTTTTCCCAGGGCTGAAGGGATTTCTCAGGAGCCATTCAAGGAGCTTTCCCATCCTCTGTAATGCACATTATGCACCTTCTGAATTCTGGGATAATATCATGATCAGTAAATTGACTCCATCAGCTTTTGTATTTTGCTTTCTGACTTACAAATCCAACATTATAGATCTGGGTAAAAGCTTTCTGTTATTAATTTTTTAAAAAATATATATTTGAATTTGAGAACAAATACTTCACTGTAGGGCACCATGGGAATGTAAGAAGACTTTGCATGAAATGGCTTAATGTGCCACAAAAAGACATTCTTCCTTGTGAACAGGAGTAGATCAAACTGAATTTAAAACCATAGAGGGAGGTAACAGCTGAAGAAGTAACCACTGACCATTAATTTTTTTTAAAAAAAGCTTGTTCACCATCACAGGGAAACTCAGCATGTTGCTGGCCCAGTGAGGATAGGTGAGGGCTGAGATAAAATAATTTCCCATAGATGTAAGGTGCATCTCAGACTTTAAAAAAATTCCTTTGGAAAATAAAGGGCTACAGTGCTGGAGCTTGTGCAAAAATGAATTAATATAAAATATATACAATATTTGTAAATAAATAAATAAATAAATAAATAAATAATGAGGATGGACTTAAGAACATAAGAAATGTCTTTCTAGTTCAGCATTCTGTTTATAAATACATAAATAAATAAATTTCTGCCCTGCCTTTCTCCCAGAACTGAGACTGAACTGAGACTGGCTCATGTACTGATAAAAACATACAAAAAGCACAGTTTGTAGTATTGTATATATGTATTTTGATGACATATTGTTGTAAGAGATTATTGATAGTTTAATTACTTAAGATAACAATAACAACTACCACCACATGCTACATTATACAATGATTCCTCACAGATCAAAACATTCTTGGACAGACTCCAAATCATCGATGGTCCAAAACTCCAGTCAGTAACACCTGGTAGACTCTGAATCCATGATGGGGAGGAAGAGGAAGAGGAGGAGGCAGCGGATAATCTTGGTTTGTCCCAAATGGCCCAACCATGAAGATCTAGTATTTTTGATTTTAAAACTTCAGAAAAAATAGCAGTAGCCAGAAAAGGACTGGAAAGTTAGATCCTGTGAGCTGTAGCTTCATACGGTCAATAAAGGATGCAAAGGCACACACACACACACACACTAAAGTAACAGAAGTGTATATGAATGAGAGACACTAAATACAAAATAGGCACAGACTGGCCCATCGTCAATTGTTCTTTCTGTATTGAACCAGAGCAAACCAGGATGTTTTTGCTCTGTTGTTAAGCCTAGCTGTTGGTTTTCCTTCTGTTTCCTTCCCATGCTAGTGCAATAGTTCTCTCTTTCCATCTTGAACCAAAGTAAGCGGGGATGTTCTGTGATACAATGTTAAACCCCAAAGCATGACTTCAGTCCATTTTCTTCCTGTTTTGGCCATGTGCATAATTTAAACAGATAGATTTCCAAACAGGATGGGGCCATTTTTTTTAGTTTGCATGGACAACCCCTTTGTCAGGAAGCCTTATTAGCATTTTCCCCAGAACACCCAAGTTCTGGCAGCCTGAGATTAGGTTTCTGCTGAAGAAGAGGTCCACCTGAAAGCATCTTAGGCCCTGGAACCTCAGAAGAGTCCTCAAGTAATTTTAGTCATCATGTCAAAGGAAAGTTGCATATCTTACCAGTTGTGATCATGCTGAAAAACCCTCACTACTTTCTTTTTCTTTTTTATATTAAAGCTGTTAATTATATAAAGAACTGTAACAAGTGTAACCTCAGCAATAATGATATAGTTTAATAGACTATGCAGAAATTAGTAAGTCGCTTATCAATTATACTCTTAAATATCTCTGTGTTCATTAGTACTACCTCATATAGCAGGCTAAAACATCATTCCACAAATGGGCATGAGATTCAGGTGGAAAGAGAACCTTTGAGTTTTCACTCACATATTCAAAAAATGGGTACCATTTGTTATAAAAAGTAGTTGTGGATTATGGATTGCTCATTTTGTTCCTCCTGGACTCAGCACTTAGCCTGGATGCCCAGATTTCAGCAGTGGTCAGGAGTGCATTTCCCTAAGACTAGTGTGCTAACTGTACCCATTCCTTGAGATATCAAGTCTAGCTATGGTGAAACACAGGATCATAGAATCATAGAGCTGATGTCTTGATTACATCCCATTCAGACTATTATAATATACTCTGCATGGGGCTGCCTTTGGAAACCGTTTGGAAACTTCAATGGTTCCAAAATGCTGCAACCAGAATGCTGATGGGAGCTATTTACAGGGAGCGTATAACTCTCTTGTTAAACAGCTTCACTGGCTACTCGCTCATTTCTGGGAACAATTCAACAATTTTGGAAGACAAAACAGCGCCAGAGTAGCGCACATGCACGCGCGACGCCGGGCGCCATTTTGTATGGAAGACTTTGTCAGACACTTCTGTCATTTTGACCAAAGTTTGAAGGTATTGTTTATATATGGGTTATAAAGCCACAGTGGATATTTCCACATTATACCAACAAAAGTAAACCTCTTACCTAGATTATTTTGTCCTATTTCTTATCTAAGCCATGTGTCCATTGTATGATTAACCATATGCCTCCTCATTTGCTGAAGCTGAAAAGATGTTTGGTAAATTTTCAGATGTGAAAAAATAAGTGCCCCCCTCCTGTTATTTTGATCTTGTTAAGTAAGGACTCTGGGTTTTTAAACACGCCTGTTATTGAATTGTTCAATTATATTTTACCATTGTTTCAAAGCACTTTCGTAGATGGCCAGTGGTAACATTTGAAAGAAATAACCCAGTTTTTGAAGAACTGACATTTTAGCAGAGTCCTAGCCAGTATAACTTTATTTTAGATCATTACAATACTTTTTGTTTAATAAGACTGATCACTGGCTTATAATTAAATTGACTCCAGTTTATATAGCTTGCTAGGGATATGCATACTCAAACATTGTAGTGAGATGGATCTGAGTGGAATATCTCTACATTTTGTCAAAGATTATCTTTCATCTGTGATCATATTCAAGCAACTTCTTAAAATCTTAGATTTGCTTTTATTAACTGAAGTTAAGATACTTGTTCAAAGGTCATTAAGCACTCAAGTGAGTTCTATGGAAGGCTTTTATGATGCTATTGCTATATCATCCACAAATTTATTAATATTTTTTTGCTAATGTACACTGATGAACATAGATCCTTCTTAACCAACTAGAATAGTGATCAGCTGGGAGTTCATTTCATTCTTATTCATTATGTCCTGATGAGTACTATGTAATGACAGACAGAGAGATAGACAGCATGAAAAACTAACAGCCTCGGCAGACAGCTTATTGAGCCGTCTTGGAGGCAGGGAAGAGGAGGGGCAGCTGCACACGCGGCGCCCCTTCCTCCTCCCAAGGTTGCCCTCGGAGCTGTCAGCCGTCCACACAGCTGGCGCTCCGAGGGCAACCCCCCGCCGCAGCGTCCACACAAGCTGCGGTGGAAAAGTCAGGGAAAGTGCGCCCTACGCGTTTAGGGCGCACTTTCCCTGACTTTCAGGGACGCCGCCGGTGCGCCGCGGTGCAGATGCCGCGGTCCCGCGGCGCACTGTCCCAGGGTGTCCCGGACGCCCTGGTCTACTTCCCCCCTAAGTGGCCAACTACCTCATCCAGTTCGGTCACTTAAATATAGTATTTTCTTTTAAAAGCAAGTGTTGCCTTTTGTTTATTAAATCATTATTTTACTTCTCTATTTCTGAGTCATACTTCAACCTAGAAGCCCACCCCTGACTTATAATTTTAAATGTTAAAATAATTAGGAAAGTGAAAAATAAAGGGAAACAATCTTTAAAGACAAGTAGTGTTGCTGCTATGTTTAAATTCATTTACAATAACTTTGGAAAGGGGATTAACAGCACACTTTAAAGTAAGAAAAGCAAGAGTCCATCTAAGCTCTTTAGGTAGAAAGTTTCACAACTGAAGTACCACCAAAGGAAAAAAAACATGTCTTATGTTCTCACTAGTGACATAATTCTTTGTAAATTTCCTTTTCATAGGAAAGAACAAATTATTTTACAATTTTTCTCCTCCCTGCAAGAAAGTTGTCAAAAACTGTGGGTTTCAAAGACTATTCATAGTTCAGGACTTATTATATGAAAAAATAAATAAGTACGTGTTTTTTTCCTACAGAAAACAAGTTTCCTACATGGAAAACAGCATTTTCTGTGTTACAGTCCCCAGGTGTTTCCCACACAGAATAAGCCTCAAACTGCAAAGATTCCCACCCATCCAGGATTCTTCTTCTTGGATTTCTTGATATTTGAGCAAGCTTTTCCCACCATTCAAAAAAATATTTTTGAATATTTGTTCCATCTCCAGTTCTTTCTAATCAATATAGTCTTGGTCACCCAACATACATAAAACCCTCTAAAAGAAAACATTCAATGACAATTCATATAGAAATAAGAAATCAAGAAATCCTGCCTCATCTTGGAAGCTAAGCAGGTCAGCTCTGGTAAGTTCTTGGATGGGAGACTGCCAGCGCCTATGAATACTATATGCTGTAGGCCATATTTTGCAGGAAGCTATAAGCAAAACTGCATCTGAGCATTCCTTGCCTAAGAAAAACCTATAAAATACATGGGGTGATCATAAGTTGGTAGGTGACTTGAAGACACAAGCACAAAATTAAACAGTCCTGGTTCCAAATCATAGTCTGGCCCCATACCAGGCAGTGTTTTAAAAATAAGGGCCAATACTATGACTTGAGCCTAGAAACAAATTGGTATCTAGCTCGGTTTGTGCAGGAACAAACCAATGTGACATTGGGGGGTTGCAGACTGCGAGAAATAGTGCAAATTGAGCCCACTTTTAGGGTTAGGGTTAGTGATAGGGAATCATGGGAATTTTTTTTTTCCTGAGACATTGAGCCTTCTCTGTCAGAGAGCTCTGGTGCCACAATAAAAAACAGTTCCCATGATTCCCTAACCCTAACCCTAAAAGTGGACTCAATTTGCACTATTTCTAGCAGTCTGCAAACCCCCATAGTCAGAAAAGAATCCAAACACTAGCCACAGTTGCTGAACACTGCCAAAAGAAGCCTCATGTGGAGTACATTGATGTTTCCATTCTTCAATATCTCCAAAATACTGACAGTTTGGTAATATGAAGATGAATCAAAATTTAATGGCATAATGGTCAAATTAAAAGTGAATAATGATTTCATTAGGTGAAATCTTGACAGAAATCACAAGAATAGACAGTCAATAATAATAATAATAATAATAATAATAATAATAATTTATATCCCACCCCTCTGAGAACAATTGGGGCGGCTAACAACAATTTAAAATTACAAACAATATAATGCCACAAAGACCCCCCAAACTCACCCAACCCTTTAAAAAGTATTAAACCAAGGAACTATTAAAACAGGGGTCAGCAACTTCTTCTTACCTGGGGCTGATCCACTGGTCTCCAGGTCTTCCGTGTGCCAAGGGTGGGGGGGAAATGGCGCTGTGCATACGCATGCTCGTGCATGCGCAGTATTTCCAAAATGGCAGCCGCAACTCATTTGCACACGTGCCGAGTACTGTGCATGCACAAATGAGTCATGGCTGCCATTTTGGAAAACAAAATGGTGGCTGCAACTCGTTCGCACATGCGCCGGAGTACTGCGCATGCGCAAATGAGTAACGGCCACTATTTTGGAAAACAAAATGGCGGTTGCAACGCACGCGGCAGCGGTGGGGGGCGGCGGCAGCAGCAGGACTGGCCTGGGGCTGGTCCAAAAGCCTCAGGGGGTTGGATCCGGCCCCTGGGCCATAGGTTGCCGACCCCTGTATTAAAACATCTAGTTAAAAGACATAGAATAAAAACTAAAAAATAGAAAAAATCATTCAAATTGTTTGCATCATATAACTAGTTCATCATTACATGCTGCCAATTAGTTTCTGGGCAAAGTACAAAGTGTTGGTCATCCCCTTTAAAGCCCTACATGGTTTGGGTCCAGGTTACCTACAGGATCACCTTCTCCTGAATACTCAGGTCCTCTGGGAAATGTTTGCTCCAGAGACTGGAGTATTAGAATGGCAATGGTTTCCCAGAGGACTTTTTCATCTGCTGCCCCCAGACTGTGGAATGACCTGCCAGAAGAGATAAGAACCTCTGAAAACACTGATGGCATTTAAAACAGAATTAAAAGCATTTCTCTTCCAGTAGGCCTACTCAGGGCCTTGGCAGACGACTAATAGAGTCATCTCCGAGGCAAGGAAGAGGAGGGGCAGCCGCACGATCGGCGCCCCTTCCTCCTCCCGAGGTTGCCCTTGGAGCAGCCGGCCCTCCACACGGCCGGCGCTCCGAGGGCAACCTCCCGCCACAGCGTCCGGACACGCTGCGGCGGAAAAGTCAGGGAAAGTGCGCCCTACGCTTTTAGGGCGCACTTTCCCTGACTTCTGAAAGGAGCACTGATTTAGTGCTCCTTTCAGAGGCGCCGACGGTGCACCTCGGTGCGGATGCCGCAGTCCCGCGGCGCACTGTCACAGGGCGTCCTGGACGCCCTTGTCTGCTTCCCCCCTCAGTCAATTTTAAATCATGACTTTTTAATTTGTATATTTTAAATGTGTATGAGCGTATTTTAATGGTTTTAAAGTATTGTATTTTTGTATTGTTGGTTTTGTGTGTTTTTATAAAATTGTGTTTGCATTTTAACATGTTGAACCATGTCTTGAGCCTTGAGGAGAAGTGGGAAAGAAATAAAATATCATCATCATCATCATCATCATTATAACTGTGATCATCTTTATTGCTCAAAGCATTGTTGTGGTTTTCCTCCAGGTTGTCTTTCACAAGTTCCTCCCGGAACCTCCTGATTGGATGCATTCATCTTGAGAAGGGTGGGTTAGAAGAGGAACATCTTGAGAGGAAGCAGATTAATTCAAGACTCTTGCATTGGTTCAAATAGAATCACCAAAGAAAAGAGGGCGGGAGAGAGGGAAGAGCTCACGAGAAGGGAAAGTGAACTCTCTTAATCCTATTAAACGCAGTAGCATGTTTCTGTGGACCGCAGGGAGAGATTAAGCACAGGAAAAGGGATAAGTGCTGCTTCAGTTTCACTAAACTAATGTGACAACTTGTCATTGGAAATCTTTACAGCTTGTTAGTAGATGACTAGCTGATTCAGATATGTTTTCTACCATTTCCTTTGTGTCTGGGGTGGATGCCCACCCCCCAATCTTTCCTGTCCCTTTCTTATCTGGGCAACTTTGTTTTGTTTTGTTTTTTTAAATCCTTCATGTCTCCTTCAAGTCAAAACATTTAACTTACTTTAATCAATATTTTGTTTTGAAGATGTCCCTTGACCTTTTGTTTGGGCAAATGTAACCTTCAAGGGCATCTCATTCATTCATTAACTGAATGATACTGGATGCTACATCCCTTTCTATGTGGCATTGCTGAGTTATAAACAGAGATTGGAAATGTGAAATCGTAGGCTTTCATGGCCGGCATCCATAGTTTTTTTTTTTTTGTGGGTTTTTTTCGGGCTGTATGGCCATGTTCTAGAAGAGTTTCTTTCTGACATTTCGCCAGCATCTGTGGCTAGCATCTTCAGAGAAAAGAAGATGCTAGCTCTGAAGATGCTAGCCACAGATGCTGGCGAAACGTCAGAAAGAAACTCTTCTAGAACATGGCCACACAGCCCGAAAAAACCCACAAAAAAACCCTAGAGATTTTGTGGGGGAAGGGGAAAAGCTAGGTAAGAGAATGGCATAAACTTCAATGCTCCTGAAAAATGCCTCCAAAAGTGCATTTTCAAAGTAACTTTTCAAAGGTAATTACATGCTGTTACTCATTCCATCAACTAATTACTCATTGCATCAATTACAAGTACAACAAACAGTAACTTTGGTCTTGTTATGTTACTTCAGAAATGTGACCATGACACATTCTAGTTATACCCCAAAGTGACTAGTTACGCCTTAGCTCTGTTGTTTTTAATATATCGAATTTCCATGCTTTGATTAAAAAATGTTCTTTCCCCCAATTAATGCTGGTAGGGAGTCCATGATGTTTACCAGAACTCTTTCTTTTTCTTCAGAGGGTGCAGTGGTGACCCTTGGGATATATTTGAGGAAGGAACACACATTAGGCCATGGAGGAAAACTTATTTTTTTAAAAAGCAGGTGAGTAACATATTTGGAAATATACACAGCTCTCCCCCCCCCCCCGCCTTCATGCCCTCCCTCTGGCTGTACGTTCCCCCTCCTTCTCCTCCATTCTCCCTCTTCTACCACCAAAGGCGTAATCACTGAATAAATGGAAAAAAACATTTTACAACATTAAAGGGAAGACTGTTTAGAAAAGGAAGGCCCTGCTGAGGTGTAGAGGAAGCCTGTTTATTAACACTGGACACCTCTTATCTCAGCCAGCTCCAGATGGATCCCCCCCTTGGTAATTCTTGCTCAATGCCAAGTGGGGTTAAGCAGGGTAGCCACCTTGACTTGGCCTGGAGTTTGCCAGGAGATCAGAGACTCCTTTGGAGAGAATTTACTGTTTGCTTTCATTTCCCTTCTTGGTTATTTTTTCCCCTTTCACTGCTGGCAGTAGAGCCTTGTTACACACAAATGCTAGTCAGATGGACGATATGGCCTATATGAGGACAGAAGGGTTTGCCTCTGTATTTGCTTCAGATCAAGAAGAATATGCTGGAAACTGGGAACTGGCAGTAGCTGTGTGAGCCAGTTCTTCAAAATATTAGAAAAGGTACAACTCAGACTAAAAGGGCACGTGGATAGATTGACTTTTCTGGCTGTAAATTGCATACTGTTTGGTCTGGGGCCAGCTTTTGATTGAAAGATAAAGTTCTCCAAATCTGTCAATAATTAACTGTCAACCAATTAATAGTTCCTTAACAAACCAAATTCTTTTCCTAAAGGTTCAGACTCTTCGTGGGAAAAGAATGAATGAGTAGCCGGGCCATTCGGCTCCTCCGCGCTCTGAGCACGCCTTGGCAACTGTTCTCATTTCACCCTTGCATGGTCACAATGGAAGTGCTTTTCTTTCACTTTGGAGAGCTGGGAGTGCAAAGATAGGAATCTGTTTGGAAAAAAAAATACAAAAGCATATTGCCTTTACACCTAAAAGAAATAAATTTAAAAAGCAACAAATTATGGGGGGGGGGGAATAGGTAAGCAGGCATGTTCAACAAACAAATGAAAGAGAGTGGTAAATGTTGAAATGGAAGAAACAAGGATTTCAAAGGCACACCAAACACAGTGCATTGTTCCATGTGTTCCTTGCCCATGAGAAAAACTCTTCCTCATCGATGGTTTTGATTCACTTCTTTTAGAAAGAGACCAGTTCGATCTTCTACACAAGGAATGGACAATGTCATGGAAGGGCAGGGACCAGTTTCATCCTCCATCTCTCATTTTAGCCTGTGTTTCCCCCCCCCCCCCAATTCCTCGTTTCATCTATAATTTCCTCAAAATGTGGCTGGAAGTGATGTAGCATGTTTTGACATGTTTTTATGTGTGCTTGGATATTTCTATGTGGTTGACAGGTAAATATTGCCCAGATATCATGCGGGGATATCATGCGGGGGGAGGATGTGCAACAGAGACTTTGGGGGTCTGGTCATAGACTTCAGGGACCAAAAAAGTGGGGTCCAGGGGTATTGCCTGTTGGCATATCATGACCCCATGAATTTCATAAGGCTTTCTTAGGCAAGGAATACTCAGAGGTGATTTTGCCATTCCTTTCTCTGAAATATAGCCTACACCACCCAGTATTCATTGGCAGTCTCCCATCCAGGTACTAACCAGGGCTGACCCTGCTTAGCTTCTAAGATCAGATGGGATCTGCTACCTTTGGGGAATTTTTTCTGTGCTTGTGTAAGTCTGGAATTAGTGTATGTGGCATTAAGTATAGTCCTATGTAGGTGTTCCCTCATAGAATTAACATGGGGGGGGGGAACTCATGGGGAAGGGTTTTTATTCTTCTCCTCTGTTATGCTCCCTATGAATTCCACCCCACAATTGTTATTTGTGTCAGAAGGGAAGTCTCCAGCAGAGGGGGCATTTTAGGCAGGGGAAGAAAGGATTAAATTATTCAGTCCTGTGCTTCTGATGTTGCACAGCTTCTTTCTTGCTGTTATTTTTTTTAAATGTGCTTTGACAGATAATATCCTAAATACTATTGCTAGCCACAACTAGAGTAGACCGACTGAATCTATGGGTTTCACCTATGGGTTTTACCTAGCATTCAGAAGTTGCTTCCATGGGTAAACTCCAGTTGGGACTAACTAATTGCACTTATGGTAATGCTTCATTGAGTTTGATTTTCAATTATACTGAAGGAGGGCATTGAATGTGGGAACAGCTGTGAGGAGATGACTCAAGACAATAGTTCACAGATGGAGAACCAGAGGGACACAGAAGGTAGACAAGTTTGAAGCAGGTTTTCTTAATAAAAGATTTTTGGGTGATCTATATTAACATTCCTGTCTGTTATAGTTCCTGTCTGGTTAAGCATTTCCAGCTTTTTTTTAATCTATTATGTTGAAGACCATTTTTATTCTGATTTTTTTTTCAGATGATGTTTTAACTCTGTTTTTAACCATCTTTTAAAAATAATATTTAATTTCTTGTTAACTTTTCTAAAATAAGATTTTAACTTAATTTTGTTTTGAATGTCCAGCGTGGTGTAGTGGTTTCAGTGTTGGACTATGATTCTGGAGACCAGGATTCAAATCCCCGCTCAGGCTATGGAAACCCACTAGGTGGTTTTGGGCAAGTCACACTCTCTCAGCCTCAGAGGAGAGCAAAGACAAAACCCCTCTGAACAAACCTTGCCAAAACCCCCAATGATAGGATCTCCTTAGGGTCACCATAAATTGGAAACAACTTGAAGGCACACACCAATGACAAATTCAATTAATATAATATAATATAATATAATAAATATAATATAATATAATATAATATTTTTTCTAGTTTCCTCTGCCTTCTGTATGGGTAAGATTTATGGGCATTCCAAAAATTCAGTGGCTTGGGAGTTTGTCCCTCTCATTAGGATTGCTTTTAGGGGAGTGATTATCTTGGGTCCTTCATTAGGAGATAGCTGGAATATAAATGTTAGGAATAAATAATGTATAATATAAAATAGTATAATTAATATGTTGCTAATTGCTGTCAAGTTAGTTTTGACTTATGGTCAACCTATAGCAATAGCTAGTACGTTTCTATACTGCTTATCAATGAACTAGCACTCCATAAGTGGTTTACAGTATTTAAGCCATTTGCCCCCAACAAGCTTGGTACTCATTTTACTGACCTACAAAAAGATGGAAGGTTGAGTGGACCCTAGAGCCCTGCTTAGGATCGAACCCACAACCTTGTGGCTGTGAGTGGCTGCAGTACCAGCATTTAAGCACTGTGCCACCAGAGCTCCTTATAAAAAAATGGGGACCTTTCACATGTCAGGTGAATGTCAGAACCACTACAATACAGAAACAGAACAGAAACCTAAGGATGAGAGACTTCCAAGACATGTTTTTACCAACATCCCTGCTCAGGTCCTGAAAACTCAGGTCTATGGCTTCCTTAAGTGAGGGCCTCTGCAGACCAGCCCAAAGGGCTGGCCTGAGGGTAGAGTTGGGGCAGGGCAGCCACCCGCTGGCTACCTCAACTCCACGCTGATGCCATCCTGACACCACGTGCTGTTATGCATGGTGCGCGGCGTCAGGATGCCCTCCCAGTGCGGTGTTTAAACATGTGGTGCTGAAAGGGTGAGGAAGAGCCATGGCACCAGCTCTTAGAGTGGCCTTTTGCTGCCCCTAAAAAGAGAAGCATTTTGCTGCTCTTTTTGGGGCAGCAAAAGGGAGGATTGGGACTGTGGCATGGGGTTGCCGTGACCCCGATCTACCGCTTCCCAGGGCGGCTCTGTGCCACCTGTCTGCAGAGGCCCTGAGTCTATTCACCTACAATGAGATGTTCCCCCTTTCCTACTATTTCTATCCTCTAACTTACCAAGCATTATAGGTTTCCCCCCCATTTCTTCTCATGGTATGTCCAAGTGTGACAATCTCACTTTAATAATTTTGGCATCTAAGGAGACGTTAGGCTTGATTTGCTCTAGAACTCATTCATCTGTGTTTTGGGCAGTTTGGGGTATCTATAGAACTCTCCTCCAGCACCACATTTCAAATATGCTAGTGCTTTTCCTGTCCATTTTCTTCACTGTCCAAACGATACATAGACGTTGGAAATATTTCAACATAATTCTATATAGTATAAATCTTCAGTGGTCATTTGGATGGAGGGACTTAAAAGGTTCTGTACACAGAGTAGTACATCCTCTTCCTCTCCCTCCTCCTTTTACTTTAGGAGTCCAACCTGCCACTACAGGACTATTTTAAAGAGATTAAAAAGAAACCTTATTCCTGTACAGCTGTAAAGATATGCAGCCACTTAGCAGACTAAACAAACTGACAATAAAACCCACCATTCTGTGTCAATGTCAGTCTTGCAATTGGAATAGTATACTTTACTTTGCAGCATAACCAGAATACTATGGAATGAAACAAATGGGCCTTACACATCATTCACTACACCTACTGTATATACTCATGTATAAGGTCAGAAATTTTAGTCAAAAAATTTGATCCCCCAAACCGAGTCAGCTTATCCATAAGTCAATGTAAGTACTGTACTTTAAGTCATATAAAAGAAAGGAACCATCACCTGGAGAAAGGCAAGAGAATAATCTGTCCTGGAATACCCCATTCTCTCATCCATCAAGTCTTTAGTGAGAGCACAAATAGTTATGCCTGCTGCAGTTTTGTAAGTTCTTTGGTATTGTTTTCCTGTGCTTCATCAGTGGCCCCCAGACTTTGGTCCTCCAAGTGTTTTGGATTTCAGGTCCCAGAAGCTCCTATCAGTTTGGTCAATAGTCAGGAAGTCTGGGAGCTGAAGCCCAAAATATCTGGAGGACCAAACTTTGGGAATCACTGCTTTAGATCCTTTGTTGCATGCCCCTAGGCTAGAGGTCAGCAACTTTTTTTGCCGGGGGCCGGGCCGGGGGGGAATGGCGCTGGGGCTGGCGTGCGTGCGTGCTCCCATGCGTGTGCATGCACACAGCACCCACTGTTGTGCACATGCAGGCATGCTTGGGGGGGGGGTGCCATTTCGGAATGGCCAACGGCACCATCGCCATTGGGAGTTCTGAAATGGCGCTTTGCATCACGTGCACATGTGCACAACGCACGGCGCCATTTTGGAAGGCACAATGGCAACTGTGCCGTGCGAATTCGCACATGATGCATGCGCGCATGATGCGGAGCACCATTTTGGAAGGCCCAACGGCACCAGTGCTGTGAGAATTTGCATGGCGCCAGTGTCGTTGGGCATTCCAAAATGGCGCCCACCACCGTGCGCATGCATGAGCAAGCATGGGTGGCGTGGTGGTGGCAGCGGTGGCAGCAGGACTGGACAGGGGCCGGTAGGCAGGCCTTGGTGGTCCGGCCCCGGCTCACAGGCCGTAGGTTGCCAACCACTGCCCTAGGTTTTATCATTGACTTATCCATGGGGCAAAATCCATACTCTTGGCCCCCAAACCTGCCCTGCACTTATATATAAGGCTGACCTATAGTTAATATTAGTTTCCGGGCGCAGTACAAGGTGTTGGTTTTAACCTTTAAAGC
>CM034701.1:361585427-361608882 GCA_020142125.1 Phrynosoma platyrhinos
CCGATTGCTCTGCAGAGGGGTGGGCTACAAATAAAAAATTATTATTATTATTATTATATATAGTCAATATTATATACAGTAATTTTCATGCAGTTGCAGGGGGGAGAAACCAAATATATGTGAACTTAGGGCCTCGGCAGACGGCTAATAGAGCCGTCTTCCGGGCCCAGAAGAGGAGGGGCAGCCGCACGAGTGGCGCCCCTTCCTCTTCCTGAGGTCGCCCTCGGAGTCGCCGGCCCTTTGCACGGCCGGCGCTCCGGGGATGACCTCACGCCGCGGTGACCGGACGCGCCGCAGCGTTTGAGTCAGGGAAAGTGCACCCGCCGCTTTTAGGGTGCACTTTCCCTGAAATCTAAAAGGAGCGCCAATTTGGAGCTCCTTTTAGATTCGCCACAAGAGCGCCACGGTGCGGAGGCTGAGCTCCACCGGCGCTCCGACCTGCGGCATCTCCGGGGCCTCCGTCTGCTGAGGCCCTCAGATAGTGCAATTTAAAGCACTGAAAATTCTTAACATTCAGTCCAATGTGGAACTGTAGTCCCACTGAAGCCTATATGTGGTCTCACAGGGGTAAAATTTCTAGCATGGACTCTCTCTGGCTACAGCTACACTGCAGAGTTAATGCAGTTTGACACTGCTTTAACTGCCATGGGTCAATGCTATGGAGTCCTGGGGTTTATAGTTTTGTGGGTTATTTAGCCTTCTCTGTCATAGAGCTTTGGTTCTACAAAAAACTACAAATCCCAAGATTTCATAGGATGGAGTCATGATAGTTAAAGTGGTGCCAAATTAAATTAAATTTTGCAAAATGATAGGAGTCCCAGTTTCTGTTGACTCCCCTTGAACCTCAAGAAGTTACAACCCATACTTTCAGCGTTCTCCTTTGATTTTACTAAGCCAAATTGGTGGCCCATCAGGGAGGCAATAACTACAGCCCTGTTATGTAATTGTACCAGTGTAATTACACCAGTTTAAGAAGGGGCAGCACAGTAATAGGAAGGAAGGAATACTGGGCGTAAAATTTATGAAGCCCATTTGTCACTAGCATAGTCAGAGAGCAATCTACGTTACTTCTCTTTTGGCCACTAGATGACTTGGGTACAACCTTGATCACAATGGACTATTATGTGAATGTGGTGCACCAAACAGGGTCTAGCCAATAAAATCCCTGTTTTTACCAATTTGGGAGCATTTGGGAACTTGGAGATTAAAAGCATGAGAACAAACAAAAGCCATTTTGGACCAGACCAAAGGTCTAGAAAATCCAAATCACAACATGGCCAGTTGGTTGACTATACAAAGGTCACCAGACCTAAGTGCAAATTCATCCCCCATCATGACTACACAATTACAGCACTTAACTGCCATGGTTGCATCCTATGGAACACTGGGATTTGTAGTTGGGGCACTAGAGCTATCTAGCAGAGTGTGCTATGCCCCCGTCTCTAGACTATAAATCCCAGGATACCAACCTGCTTTTGTTTGTTTCACTTTCTGATTAGGTTGTTATTAATCATTAACCATATCTGTGGACGAGGGGGAAGTCCTATTTTACTTCTAAGGGTGCATTTATACTTTAGAAACAAAGCAGTTTGACACCACTTTAACTGCCATGGCGCCATCCTACAGAATCCAGTGTAGTTTTTTGAGACACCAGCACTTTTGCAGAGAAGGCAAACTACAGATGTCAGGATTTCATAGCCTGGAGCACTTAAGGTGGTGCCAAACTGCATTATTTCTAAAGTGTAGATATACCCTGGGTTACCTTCAGTACTTTTTCAAAAAGTGGATATTGTGGATTTATTACAAGGGTAGAGTAACTGATTGGTGCCAATCATCAGTCAAGCAACAATATATGGTAGGTGAACGGTGTTCACTTTTCCAGATCACATAACACAGGGGTAGGCAACCTTTCCCCTTTAAGGGCCGAGGGACTTCAGCTCCCAGAATTCCAGGAGCTATTGACCAACATGAGACTATTGGCCAACATGCCTGAAGCTTCTGGGAGCTGAAGTCCCTTGGCTCTTAAAGGGGAAAGGTTGCCTACCCCTGACATAACATTTTATTTGTTTATAATTAAACACATTTGTAATGTAATAAACTGAGTCTTCTCTTTAAGATCAGTGATGAAAGCCAGCAGGGGGAGTACTTCCATTGGCTGAAGCAGAATAAAGCAGAAGGAAGGGTATTTGTAATAGCAGCCATTTTGTCCTGGCACCCAATAAAAAATTAAAGTCAGGCCTGTGTAAAATGCAAGGTGTACATGACAGCCAGGTGCATGTAAAAAGAGCCAGTTTTTTAAAAAAGAGAAAAGTTAGTTTCCTTGGAAGTGGAAAATTTTGAAGAGTGAAAAAAGAAGGGGTTTTTAACCCTTTCCTTAAAAGATATTCTTAGGGGCTCTGTGGACGGTGCAAAGCGCCGTCTTGGAGCAAGGAAGGGGAGGGGCAGCCGGATGCTGGACGCCCCAACCCCTTCCCGAGGACGTCATCAGAATGCCTGCCATTACACACGGTAAGTGCTCTGATGACATCCTTCTGGTGCAGCATTTTTACACGCTGCGTTGGAAGAGGCACAAAAGAGCTGTATGGCGAGTCTTGCAGCACCCTTTCTGTGGCTTGGGAAAGGAACGTTATTTTGGCACTCCTTTCCCAATTGCCAAAAGGGTGGATTGGGGTCGAGGCATGGGGCAGCCTTGGCCCAAATCCTCTGCTTCTCAGGGTGGCCCATGGCTGCCCGTTTGCATCCTCCCTTACTCTACAAAAATGCTGCCCAGTTGCTTTCTGCCTGTATGAGCTCCAACTGAGAATTTCGATTCTCAATAGCAAACCCAGATTATAGTAAAAATATAATCAAGAAACAGGAAAGATGGAGTAGCATGGTTGGGGCTGAATAAATAATGTAGTCTGACACGACTTTTACTGCCATAGCTATGGAATTCTGGAATGAAATTATAATTTAATGAGCTATATCAGCCTTCTCTGTCAGAGAGCTCTGGTACCACAACAAGCTACAAATCCCGGGATCCCATAGCACCTAGCCATAGCAGTTAAAGTGTGTCAAACTGCATTATTTCAGCAGTGCAGATGCAGCCTGGGTGAACACAAAGATTTTTATGGAGAAAAATTACTTTTTCCACCCTGAAAATTGTTAGGAGGAAAAATTTAGAAGAGTAGCCCTTCTCCAAAACAAACCAAGGGATGTGAGCATAGCCAGTGACGAAGGAATACACATATCTTTGATAGGCATGGAAAGAATATTGGTAAATGTTTTCTTGCAGGTTGAAAAATACGTTCCCTGACCAGAATTTTCTGCAGTTTTCACCTAGTAATTGACATCCAAAAATATTCCAGAAAAATTACTCACAGAAAACAACCAGCTATATTTAGCTTGGAAAAGGGAAGATGTGATACCATCTTTAAATATCTAAAGGGTTGTCGTGTGGAAGATGGGGCAAACTTGTTTTCTGCTACTCCAAAGACTACGACACAAAGCAATGGATTGAAATCACAAGAAAAGAGATCCTATAAGAACATCTTTGCCAGAATCCTATATACTCATCTCTCAGTATCCTCAGATTCTTTATCCATTGATTCAACCAACCCACAGTTTGAAAATGTTAAAAATAAAATTCCAAAAAGCAAACCTTGATTTTGCATTTTTTTAAAAAAAATAAGCTACAGTATTTTACTATGCCATTGTATTTAATGGGACTTCAGCATTCATGGATTTCTGTATCTATGGTGTCAGGATGGAGTGGGGTTGTGAAATCCAACCTCAGTGGTTACCAAGGGCCCACAAGGCTGAATCCATACTGCAGAAATAATCTGTTTTGACACTGCTTTAACTGCCATGGCTCAATGCTATGGAATTTTGGGACTGGTAGTTTGGTCTGGCACCAGAGCTCTGCCAGAACAAACTACAATTCCAAGAATATCTGCAATGTGGATGCAGCCAAGGGCTGGATGGGCATCTTTCAGATATGTTAGTTGTGTATTCCTGCATGGCACGAGTTTAGATTAGGTGGCCCTTATGGATCTTTCTAACTCTAATAAGCTTATCGCACAGCACTTCGAAGAACAGGAATGGAACAGAATGCAAGGGAACAGAAAGGAGCAAAAATGCATTTTACTGCACAGGAGAATGCCACCGATGCCGCTGGGAGTCCCCGATCAGTTCCCCAGCTGTCAGGAACGGCTGGGGAATGGATCGGGAACTCCAGGTGGCATCTGTGGTGTTCTCATGTGCAGTAAAATGCATTTTTGCTCCTTTATGTTCACTTGCGTTCTGTTCCCATTCCTTAAGTGCCGTGTGATAAGCTTATAAGATTCTATGATTATGCAAAAATGTTTTATATGCAGAACATAGGGGTCTTGTGCAGAAAACACAATTTTCTGTATTGGAAACTTGTTTTTTGAAGAGGGCTGAAGCCAAGGCTGAAGAGAAAACAATTTTTGCATTAAATATTCATGTTTTTTTCTCTGCAAGGTAAATTCCCTGCAGCACTGCAGGAAATTTGAATACACTGAGAAATTGTCACCAGATTCTGACTGCTCTTGGAAGCTAAGCTGGGTCAACTCTAGTTAATACTTGGATGGGAGACCACTAAGGAATACCAGATGCTGTGGGTTATATTTCAGAGGAACAACTGACAAAACCACTTCCGAGGATTCTTTGCCTATGAAAACCTTATGAAATTCATGGGATTGCCATAAGTTGACAGGCCACTTAAAGGCACAGGCACAAACACACACTGCACCGAAATATTTGTTTTCTTTTGCAGCATAGAGAAAACTAATGTAAGTGTTTATCTTCACATGCAAAGTTGAAGGAGATTATCGCACTGCCCTTTTCAGTCCTTCCCTCCTAACCTAGGCAGGGGCTGAAACCTTTTAAGCATGGACTTTTTTGCACACCTTCATGCCCAGGCTGGAAGCATCCCATACCTGATCTGGACATTTCCAGAACTTTTTGAAAGAACGGGCATGCAACAAAATCCATGCTTAAAAGTTTTCTTCCTGCACCTAGGTCGGGAGGTAAGGTTGGAAAAGTGCGATAATCTCCAAAGTAGCCAAGGATTATAATCCTGGTATTGGGGCAGGGGAGGGGGTAGAAAAAGAAGATGGACTGATATTCTGGAGGAAGGTATGGATTACTCAACAGTGTTTTGATTTGTTTTGTACCTTTCACTTATCTTTTATATTTTACATTTTGTAACGTGTAAACTGGTATAATGGAAAGTTTTTCAAAAATCCAGAACAACAGTAACTGACAACCTAGATCCTCTAATATAAACACTAGTGTTCTCTTAATACAACCCCACCATGGGTAATACTGGAGATACAAGGTGACTCTGGAATTTGAGAATCTATTATAAATTGGAAAGAGAACCCCATTTGTTTAGAAATGACTCCCCATTGCTGCGTACCAATGTAATCTAGCCTAGGCTGGGTAGAAAAATCCATCTGGAAGCTAGGAAAATTTATACAATCAGAATCCAGCTTCAGTGTTTCTCTTTTCTTTCTTTCTTTCTTTCTTTCTTTCTTTCTTTCTTTCTTTCTTTCTTTCTTTCTTTCTTTCTTTCTTTCTTTCTTTCTATTTATTTATTTTTCTTTCTTCTTCTTTCTCCCTCCACCCCTTTCCCCCTCTCAACATAGCCTTTTTGGCAAGGCTTCTATAGTTCTCTGTCTGAGATTTTTTTAAACAGCCCTTCCTGGGAAGAAAGTGATATTTCTCTGGGGAAGGATCTAAAAACAGGCGTAGTGTTTGGAACTGTGGGACTGAATTTGGCCCATAATTTATCAGCAATTTGAGAGTTTGTTTATTTTCCTTTTATTACTTCACCTTGGAGCAAGACGTTAGCCATTTTCATTTTAATTGAGATGTTCGCTTTAGCAAATGTGCACCCTCTTTATTAACCCCGGCAGTGTAATTTTTCATTGTAAGGTTCTGATTCAGAGGAAACTGTTGTGTTACTAAACCAGCTTTGCAACCCGAGCAAAAATGACAGCTTTCCTCAATCAGTTCCTTTTGTGACCTTGATTTGAACTTTATTCTCTTTCATCCAAGTATTCTTAATTAGGCATTCATACTTTGACATGATGCTAATTTTCCGTTTCTTTCCAGATTCCTGGTTTATATATGTGAACAATCAAGAAAGCTTTGCATTATATGTTGTTTTGATTGTGTCATTTAATAATTATTTAAAGTTTTGTCAAGGTTTTGCAGCTGATCTAAAACCAGTAGCCACCTTTTTATCCCACTGAAAACAATCTTCTAACCATTTAGGCCTTATAAACTAGGTATAGATGACCAACAACCACTAAATAGACACAGCACATAAAATATTCTGAGTCAGATTCCTATAGACCCACTGTTGAAACAGCTTCACTGGCTACCTATCCATTTCTGAGCAGAATTCAAAGTGCTGGTTATGAACTTTAAAGTCCTATATTGCTTGCGTCCAGACTATCTGAAAGACTGTATCTCCAGCTGCATCCGCATTACATGAATAATCCAGTTTGACACCACTTTAACTGTCATGGATCAATGCTATGGAATTCTGGGAACTGTAGCTTTGTGAGACATTTAGCCTTGAGAGCTCTGGTGCCACAACAAACTACAGTTCCCAGGATTCCATGGCATGGCATTTAAAGTGGTGTCAAACTGGATTATTTCTGCCGTGTGGATGCAGCTTCCTTGTATGAGCCTGCCTGAGTTTTAACATCTATGGGAGAAGGTTTTCTCTCAGTCCATCCACCATCATAGGCACATTTTGTGAGGATCCAGGAGAGAACCTTCCCAATGCTTGCTGCCAGATTGTGGAGTTTTCTCCAGGGAAGGTTCATTCAGCCACCTTCCTCCTTTCCTTTCACCAGCAGACTGAGGCTGCTGCCACACTGTAGAATTAAAGCAGTTTGACACCAATTTAACTGTCATGGCTCCATCCTATGGAATCATAGGATTTGTAGCTTGTTGTGGCATCAGAGCTCTCTGACAGAGGAGGCCTAATATCTCACAAAGCTACAAATTGCAGAATTCCATAGCACTGAGCCATGGGATTTAAAGTGGTGCCAAACCTCATTAATTCTGCAGTGTAGATGCACCTTGAGACCTTTTTCTTCATTAGGCCTTTGCTTGAAAATCAATGTAATAGAAAGGATTTATGACTGGGGCCCTATTTTTTCCCCCTTTTTATTTATTCCATTCATGGTCAGTATTTTTATATTGTTTTAATCTTGTTTTTAGTTATACTGTATTTAGTTTTTAAATTTTTTATATAAATAATATGTAATAATAATAATAAATAATAATAATATGTAATATTATTTCAACTGTATCTTGTTTTTGAAAATGCTGAACACTGCCTTGGGTTCTGGCTAAGAAGAAAGGTTGGAAATAAATCACATATTTGTTTATTTGTTTATTTATTGGATTTATATCCTGCATTTCTCCCAAAAGGGGAGTAAAATAAATAAATAAATAAATAAATAAATAAATAAATAAATAAATAAAATTTATTTGTGTTTTCCACCCTCTTCTGCATATAGACAGGTCCTGAGGAGGTGATCTGTATGACTCAATGGAGCTTCCTTGCCTCCAGTGTTGACATTCTGGAGAGGAGGAAGATGCATGGCTTCATGGACAAGCCACTGTGGGAGTCTTGTGGAACCTTTATCAGATTTTGCTTCTTTTTGCAGTACACTCAGACTGCATCTATACTGCAGAATTAATGCAGTTTGACACTGCTTTAACTGCCATGGCCCAATGCTATGGAAATCTGGGATTTGAAGTTTTGTAAGATACAGAGCACCCATGGCATACGTGGGCTCACCATACACGGACTCAAGGTCAAGCGGATGGTGAGCCCTGGAAGAATGAATGGAGCATGTGCCTATGGTGTGCTCCTGCACCTATTAAAACAAATGGGACTTGAAGTCCCATTTTTTTGCCTTACGTGGGGCGGTGGTGTCCAGAACAGATCCCCTACATATAGGAAGGGCCCATTGTATTTAGGCTTCTCTGTCCAAGAGTTCTGGTGCTACCACAAACTACAAATCTTATTGTTCCATAGGATGGAGCCATGACAGTTAAAGTGGTGTCAAACAGCATTAATTGTGTAGTGTGGCAGCAGCCTCTATTTCTTTGTATTTCTTAGGGTTCTGAAAGTAAAAGTGAATATTAAAAGTTTGCTATAGGAGTCAGAGTTTCATCTTTTACATTGAAAATGCTTTTACCTACATGGCAAAAGAGTCTTTCTACATCAGACTGCTAGAAACATGATAATTTCTCTGCTGAAAAGCTGGATATGGCTCAAGATATACAAGGCTTCTTAGTGTTATCTGGTCAACTAAAGCCACATCTGCCTGCTCTTATTGATTTGTTGGGTTTTGTTTCAAGTTGGTTGAATTTGACCCTCTTGGGGAACTATGACATATAATTGCAGGCATTTTCAAAGGAATCTTCCTTTTCCTACCCTGTTTTCCTATGCCATCACAGCATGGGGCACCGAAGAGCCTATTTTCACACAGGACTGCTCCTACTTAAAGGCCATATTTAAAAATACATAATCAATTGCTTAATCCATTACTTTCACAATGGAATCAATTGATGCTTTCAGCCATGATTAAAGGAAGGAGATCTCCGCTAATCCTTATTCATGTCAACAATTCTTGTCTGCAAGTAAAATGTGAAAATTAAAGATAATGGAGTAGAATAACCTCCCCCCACCTTCCCCAAGATGGAAACACTTGAAATAAAGGTGGGGATTATATCCTTGTACTCTTTGGTGGGATACTCTAAATACCCTAAAGCAGGTGTAGGCAACCTAAGGCCCGGGGGCCGGATGCGGCCCCTCAAGGCCTCTGAATCAGCCCCAGGCCGGTCCTGCTGCCGCCGCCGCCGCTGCCCCATGATGATATTGATTATTGTTGTTATTACTTGTTCTTGGGGTTTTCTTGGCAAAATCTCCACAGGGGTTTTGTCATGGCTTTTCTGGGGCTGAGAGAGTGTGCATGCATATTTTTATTTTTATTTTTTATTTTTTATTTTTAAATTATTAATTAATTAATGTATTTAGTTTTGGTGCTTCAGCCCCCCCAATTGTCTGAGTGAGAGCAACCCGGCCCCCGGTTCAAAAAGGTTGCCTACCCCTGCCCTAAAGTAACCAGATTTTGTCTGATCTTGGAAGTGAAGTTCTGGTTAGTACCTGGATGGGAAACAATCAGTGAGTACCAAAGACTGTAGGCTATATTTCAGAGGAAAGAACTGGCAAAATCACCTCTGAGTATTCCTTGCCTAAGAAAACCCTATGAAATTCATGGGGCCACCATAAGTTGACAGGCAACTTGAAGGCATGTGCACATTCTTAGGTGGAACACATCCTTTTTATTCTTTGGTAGAATAAATATTATTTGGATAGCAATTTCTAATTTGAAACTCAAGAATCCAGGGAAGAACTTAACCAGCCTAGTAACCGTATAGGCGAGTTTTGTTGGAACAGACAGGCTGCAACTTCCCAGGGATTCAGACATGCTTTCTTCTAGTTCTGCTGAGGATGTCAGGGATTGAAACTTGGGCTCTTCTTAATACAAAGTATATGGCCTCCCATTGAGTTACAGCCATGTCATATTTATGACCTTACTAAAATGTCTAAGTTGGAGATCACAGGGAAGGAGTTACTCTCTCTTGTGTCAGACTAATGGATCATGTATTTTAAGATACTGTCTATACCAGATATAAGAACTGTGGAGCATGTGGGCCATAATGTGGCCCATGGGAGCTGTTTGTGTGGCCACCAGGAGTCCCAAGAGACTATTACAATTATGAATAAATAAATAAGAGGCAGAGAAAGACACTGTCGGAAACCATCTGGGAGTTAAATTCCTGGTTAAAGGGGGGGGGGGTTCACATTACACATTTATACTGCCATGATTCTACACTAATTTCCATGGTTCCATCTTATGGAATCCTGGGATTTATAGGTTATGGAAGGGTGTTTAGAATTCTGAGCAACAAATCTCTAGTGCTTCCCCATACTACAAACCCCAGGATATTCTAGGATGTTATCATGGGAATTAAAGTGGAATCAGAGTGCTACTATTGTGCTATATAAAATATCTTGAGAGACTCAGGGTGGCGTAGTGGTTTCACTGCTGCACTAGGACTCTGGGACACTTGGGTTCAAATCTCCACTTGGCCATGGAAACCCACTGGGTGACCTTGAGGCACTCATACTTTTTCAGCCTTAGAGAAAGGCAATGGCAAACACCCTCTGTAAACACTTCTTGGCAGGAAAACTTTGTGATAAGTTTGCCTCAGGGTCACCATAAGGTGACCTTCCAATTTTGTTGGAAACCATGCAGCCCAAAGTTTGAGACATGGAACTGTGTGACCCCTGGATCCTCTGAGACTGCCCATCTCAAATCTGCACTGACTGATAGCCATTTTCCAGGGTTCCAGATAGGAGTCTTTCTTAACTTTATCTGGAGATGCCAGGGAAGGCTACATATGGGATCTTTTACATGCAAAGCAGGCATTATATTCCTGGTCTATGACCCTTTCCTAAGAAAAACTGGGAAGTTGAAACATGTGTCCCATTCCTCTCACCTAGAGTTACAGGTGGTGAGGAAAAACATTTTTTTCAAAATAGAATTGACAGTTCTTTCAGTTTCTTAATATATGTTATGAGGTACTGCCTCCCTCCTACACATCAATCCACCCTATCTCAGCTTTTCATTATACAAATTATGGGTTAACTCTATAAATTTGTTAATGGATTTTTTTGTGTAGAAAGGGTGTAGAAGAAAAGAAAAGTCAGACAAGAGTGAAGAAATAGATAAGAAATAAGAAAAAAGGAGGGGAAAATGGGGAGAACAAGAAAAATAGAAAAACAAGAAGGTTAATTGTTGATTTTTACCATGTGGTATGTTCAACAATTTTTATTATAGTAGTTGTGGTAGAGTCCAAAACTATTAGCACCAGTGCAGTTTAGTGGTTAAGTCTTAGACTAGGACTTGGGATATCCACATTCAAGTCCATCCCTCAATGAGCCATAAAACTCCATTATCATCAACCTTTATTACAGTCATCAGATCATTAGGCAACACATTAAGTACATTAATACAAAACACATTGCACACCTATTAAAACAACACAATAAAATATTTATATTAAATATAATTGCTATTATATAATTTAGTCTGTATATGTGTTTATATATAAAACCATATACTAAATGTGTTAATGTTACAAGATACTGCAGTGATAAAAATAGGCTTAGATATTTGACCATTTCTCAAATAATTTCTAATATACCCCTTTTTTATGGTATCATGGATCACAAACATACCAATTCAGACTTAATGTAAAAATGTTAATTAAAATCTATTAAAATAGTATAAAAGATCAGTAGCATTTTTAGACCATTAAACAACCGCAGATGTTATCTATTTATGCATATCATAATCTTACAGGTTTTAGGAACATAGAAAAAAAAACCTCTTTGCAACCACTTCTGTTATTTTTTTTCAGAGTCCCCTGGCAAGTATGCCAGTACCAGTCTGGAGATCTTCCTGGGAACTTAATTAGGAGAGGTGTGATTAATCTTGATATCTCATCTTTATAAAAGGTAGAAGAGAAAAGGACATGAATTAAAGACTCTACAAAGCCCTCTTTACAAGGGCAAACATGGTCATTATAAGCAATTCCCTCAAATTGACTGTCAGTACACTAGAAGGGATTACAGTAAATCAGATTTTAGTGACCACAATGTGATATTTAGGGATGGTCACACACCCCTCTTGGATTTATACTGTAGTCCTCCTAAACTAGAAGGACAACTTGGAATAGACACTGTTGTATGGTGACAAGCTAGGATCAGCTTTGCTCTGACCAGGTCTTATGCAGAGAGAAAATTATCTGAGAAGTACAGTGTTTGCAATTTTTCCTCTAATGTTTTTAGACCAATAAATGGTATAAATGTTTTTTCTGCAAAAGATACAAATAGGTCTGCATAAAAGGATCTGCATAAAGGAGTTTCAGCTAGTTTCTTAAAGCTCCAGCAATGCATTCAGCTGAAGGGCAACCGGTCATAAAACTCAGTAGTTAATCTTGGGTCAATCATACTCTTTCAATCCAAACACCTTCTAGGGTTGTAGTGAGGGGGAAATGGATGGTCACATACTTTGCTTTGAGCTTCTTGGATAAAGGATAAGATGTAAGTGTAATAAACAAATAATTGTGAACCTAAATTTCTGATGGTGAAGACTTGGAAGTAGTTGTGCCAGATTGGCCATGCTTTTTGTTGTTGTTGTTGCCAAAATCAAATGGTTCAGTTCATTGCAAAAGCTACTAACAATGTTGGTGAAAAATTTCCCTCCCAACATTGTAGCTATTTTTAATGTACTTTTGGTGCTGAATTTGAAAAACACAATAAAAATGTCATACCACACAGTCCCTTCGCAACTTCTATATTTTTCTTTTAGTGCTCTTGAATGGATCTTTGTTTTTCATTTCAGTGAATCAAAATGTTTTGAAAGTCTTTTAGAAGTATTATCTTTGCAGGATCATACTTTGCAGGATCATTACACTCAGTCATATATTATAACACAGAAATGTCAAAGCAAGTTGTGAAAAAAACTGTACATGTGGGGACAAATCTGAGGTAATTTTTAGATTTAAAATCCTAAATTCATATAAAACCAGCATACATTTTAAATAAAAGTTTTATAACCTGCAATTTTGCAGGTCTGTATGAGTGACTGTTCCGACTCATCCTGAAATCCTTTGACTAAAAGTGGAAAAGTGGTTGAATTTTTTAAAAAACCCACAAAGCACCAGATCTTTGCAATGTATGTGAGCTTGTCAGTCTATGAATAATTTGAAGAGAAATGAATGGATATTTTTGAAAGACTATAGCTAACATAGTTGTCAAGAGGGAAAAAAGGTACTTTCAATCTCCAATTCCCACTCTCTGCCCCCACATCTATTATTATGCCTTCTTGCCACTTCCTATTAACTGATCCTGACATCTTATCTCTTGCTTGAAGGGCAGGCTAGCCGATTACTTTGGAGTTGATGTAAGTGACACTCCAAGGATTGGCCAGCAGCCGGTTCAGTAAGATCAGCGACCACCCAAGCCCTGAAGTCTCTGTATGTCAGCTTCATGACATGCCCTGAATTCCTGATTTAATCTTGAACTGTCCTGCTATAGCATAATAGTTCTGTAATATTTTTCACTTTAAGTCACTTGATGGTATGTAGATTAAAGGAATCCTCACACTTTTGACTCTGTTGTAGCTATCAATCATTTGTTAAGCATTTTTTCTTTACAAAGTGGTCTTCAACTGTTAATTTGGGGGGCCACACAAGATCACTATTATTCACATTTTACAGATGGATGAACAGAGTCCAGAACATTTAAGCATATACTAGTGCAACTGAAGTTTACACTAGTATAAGCACCTTTTTGTTCAGCATTGCACAAGGAGGTACTTAGTACCTCTTTTTGCTGTTTTTCCTCAGGCCATGCAATGGTTGCTGGACAGTACCAGGCTCAGCCCCATCCTCTGATCCAAACAGCCATTGATTGGTGGGAGGGAGAGTTCTGTTGTGCGATCCCCTGGTGGAAATCATAATTTCTCTGGACTTCCATGGAAGTATACTGGTAAAGTTCTAGGCTATACCATTATTCAATAAGGTGTCAGAAAAGTGGGAGAGAAAGCTCTGATCCAAGTGTTTGTACTGGAACATTTTGGGCTGAGTCATACATCTGTATTGTAGGATTGCAGGTCAAATGCATCCAAGAGCACCATCCATGAATATTTCTATGAGTTTGTCTTCCTCTGCTGCTGTAAACCCCTCTAGTTCATACACATTAACTGAAAATGGATCTCTGATCCAGTTTTTGATTACATCAGGAACAGGTAAATATTCATGGACACTATGCTGCAAATCTTTCAAATGCTGTGTGATAAGTGATGTGTTCTATTCAGCCAACTGAATAGTGGAACTGTCTTATAGCTTGGAAATATCTCATAGTTTTGATTAAATAGGTGATGACACAATTCCAACTTTTTCATAATTGCTTTGATCTTGTCTTCAGCTTGAAAAACTAACAATGGTCCAAAATACACTGCATAAATAATCCAGTTTGTGACCACTTTAATTGCCCTGACTCAATGCTAGGGAATCCTGGGAATTGTAGTTTATTGTGGTACCAGAGCTCTCTAACAGAGTAGGCTAAACAACTCACAAAACTACAGTTCCCAGAACTCCCTAGGACAGTTAAAGTGGTCTCAAACTGGATTATTTCTATTTTTTCTTTAAAGATTTAAGCTGAACATATTTAAATAGGTGAAGATATCTGACAAATATGCTATTTTTACTAACCAGGAAAAATATGTCAAATGATTGCTGAGGTGAAATTGCAGCTCCATGAGGAATAATCTTACCTAGACTCTCAATTCCCCAAAATGAAACAAAATGTTAGCTCTTGATAGCCAACAAACTTCACAATGTAGCAAAAGTTGATGGTGTTCGCTGTCCATTATCTTTGGAAAGCTGCTAAAAAATATTGAATTCAGAGATTTGCTTTTTATAAAATTAATTGATACATTTAAGGCCTATTGTAGGTTTTTTTCTGGTACTTTCTTAGCAACTAGAGCTTCCCTATGTATCCAGTAATGGTAACAAGTCACCAATAGTATGGTTTCCTTAATGTGTGCTATAAGTCCAGTAAGCTTTCCAGACATTGCTCATACCATGTCTGTGCTTATTCCAAGTCATTTCAATTCCAAGTCATTTCATACATGTATTCAACCTGTTTAAGCTGTTAAATACTTCAACTGTAATGTTTACCAATGAAGAGATGAACAGTAAATCTTGGAAAATATTTTTCTCATGTGTATATGTAATGTAGCACAATAAAATCACTTTATTATGCCTGTGCTTTCATCCAGCTGCCGAGCAAAATAAGGGGACATTTGAATTCTTTCTAATAACTGTTCCTTGAAATTGGTTGACAAACTGTCAGTTCACTTCTTAACTGGGTCATTTGGCAGACGTATTAAGAAAGGTCCTTGGGAGCTTTTTGTTGATCAATGAAGAAACCATGATTTTTGCACCATGTAATATAGGTCTTCAGCTATTACATGCAGTTTTCTGGGTTTTGCTATTAGTTGAGAAACTTCAAATTAGACCCTCATTGCATTGTTAAAACCAGTTGCAGTCTTCTTTTAAAAAATTTACTTTCCTGAAGTGACTGCTCCTTACTTTGGGAAAAAAAATGATGCTCTTTGCAATATGTTCTTTATGTTTAACATTGAGATGTCTTCATAGTTTTGACATTTTCATGTGTATTCTGGTATGGCATAGCATCTATGATTCTATGATTCTATGGCCTCATTGTACAATACATTGTAACATAACACACACACTGTGGTAGTTGCTTCTCTTCTGGTTTTGTACACATGAAGCCAATGAACAGATTGCTATAATGGCAGCACTTTTAAAGATGACTGGAACAAGCTTCGTTTTGCTTTGAACAGGATACACCCTCATCAACATAATGAAGATTTTTACATTTCAAATTCAGCCATCCTGAAGTTCAGCCAAAATGTATTGTTATGAAATTTACTGCCTAACATTGAAAAGTCACACAATAACAAAACTTTTTATTCACAGAAATCAAAGAAGAGACACAATAATTTTCAGTAATCCACAGTTATCATTCCAAAGTCCATCCAAACACTCACTCACACTGACTGACTTTGACTCTCATCCCATAAACATGGTCTTCTTTTTATATATGAATTTCTTTGAGAACATTCTTGACATGGCTACAGAATTCTGGGAAGCAATAGATGTTCTGACAATCTGGTGGTACAATGTGGACAGCATTAGAGTTTGGTGCAGCTATCAAAATGTTTTCTGGCTGTGTGTGTGGCAGCAAGAAATGTCATAGGCTTTCTCTCAGCCTCTCGGCATCATTCCCTTGCATGTTTTCACAGCATGCAGAAATAGCTAGTACTGAGTACATCCTTTGTTACCAAGCAGTTATTTTCATGAGTGCCAGCTTGGTTTACTGGTTTGAGTGTTGAACTACGACTCTAGACATTTGAGCATAAAAACCCACTGGGTGACTCTGGGCATGTCACGCTGTCTCGACCTCAGTGAATGGTAACAGCAATCTCTCTCTGAAGAAACTTATCAAGAAAACCCTATGATAGGTTTGCCTTAGGGTCATCATAAGCCAAAAATGACTTGGAGGCACACAACATTTCACAATGAGTTTTATTTTTGTTTGTTTTTAATAGATGCAGTAGGTTAGTACAATCAGTACAATTGATGGATCAAGCTGAAATTTGGCACAAAAAACTTGGACAAATATTCATTCATTCATTCATTTGTAAAAGCTCATAACACTTCTTCAAGGCTTCACAGGTCCCCTGTGAGAATATTGCACACACACACACACACACACACACACACACACACACACACAAACACACACAGTGGGGGTCCATGGCCACAGGTTAAGAACTGCTGCTATACAGTAATAGAAAGTGTGGGCTCATACGTATCAGTTTTGTCTAAAATGCTTATAGTTAGACGATGTGCATAGCCTCACAACATGTTTAATTAGTGTTTTCTACCACAGGCCAACAGCATTCTGATCATTGTCAAAATGTAACTAAATAGTAACTATTTTAATTGCTTTTACATAGCAGATTATTTTGGTAATCTGGCTGGCAAGAATCTGGAATAGGGGGTCATCCACACTGCAATGTTTTGTTGCAGACCTCATGTGGGTATACTTGATTCCTTAATGTTCTGCTTAACCTTAATCCAAAACTGGATTTCAAAACAGCACCATTCCTGCACAGAGGGAGGTATAAGCAATGTTCAGGGAATCAAGGATTTCAGAAGTACAAAAAAGTCATCAAGAATAAAACCACTGAGGGTTTTTTGTGGGCAAAGGGAGGAGGAATCCTAAAGTCCCATGAGAACTGTGCATGTTCAGGCACACAGAATGCTGGTTAACTGTAATAAGGAAAAACAGAAAATGGGATGGGATACCATGGGGGATGGATTATCTTGGAAGATAGCATGGATGGCTAGCAAGCACCCTAAACAGGGTCCTCCATACTGCTACACTTTGTTGCAGGCCTCATATAGGTATGCCTGATTAGTAAACTCACTGCTTAAAAAGAATAAATAGCTTTTCTTCTTCCCCAGCTAACCTAGAAGGAAACTATTGTGTATATGAACACAAAAGAAAGAGAGTTTATATAATTCATCAGATCTTTATCATTTTCAAGTGGTATCCAGATATGGTTGAAGAGGGCAATGAACATAATAAAATAATGAATGACGTAATAGCAGCAGGAGCTCAGCTTCTGTCTCTGTTGTTTTCCATTCCCACCCACCCTGATCTAAAGCTATATTTAGTTGTTTTTCATAGTGCATCCAAAAGCGGTCATCAGAAGGGCTTGTGTGTGTATATGGGGATTCAAAGAATAAAATAATAGAGATAAGGCTATATTGATTTTTCCATGAAACCCAAGAACATTTTCTTGATGGTTACTGTTCTAATTTATTATTTAATTTTCATTCTGCTTGTGGAGCACAGCTTAATTAGCTCTTTAAAAGATTGTGGCTTGTCAAGGAACTAGGATTATGAAATTGCTAAATGGTGTTTAGGGAGTTCAGTAAAGGAAGTATCAATAGCTGAATTGCCACTCTTTAACAGTCTCTTACTTTTGGCACTGTTTATTACCAAATATTGTAGCCTCAGGACTCCCTTATAAACATAGATCTGACTGTTGTAGAGGCATGTTTTGTGTTTGTTTTTTTAGCTTAAAAGAGCAGACTAAAACAAGAGAGCGAGAGAAAGAAAAAGAGAGAGATTAGACCACGTTGAGTTTGTATGCACATATAGGATCTGTTTAGAATAATGGAAGAATGCTTAGAGATCAGCAGGCAGAGCTAGTGGACATGATCCTACTATTCCCCTTTGTGCATTGTTATCTGTGAATAAGGGGGGTTGCAGACTGCCAGAAATAGTGCAAATTGAGTCCACTTTTAGGGTTAGGGTTAGGGCTAGGGAATTATGGGAATTGTTTTTTTTCTGAGACATTGAGCCTTCTCTGTCAGAGAGCTCTGGAGCCACAATAAAATACAGTTCCCATGATTCCCTAACCCTAACCTTAACCCTAAAAGTGGACTCAATTTGCACTATTTCTGGCAGTCTGCAACCCCCCTCAGTCTCATGATGGCTGAGAATTGTAGTTTTGCAATTTTGGGAATTCTGGTTTGCAAAGCTACAGCTATTTTCTCATGCAATGTCTGCTTGTTCTGTTACTTGGGCTGGGACTGTTAGACAGCATTGCTACTTACAATAAGTGTGTGACGCTAACAACAACTACTGTTATACTAGCAAAGTGTAGTAGACTCCCTGCCCAATTAAATTTCCCTTGAAAACTGAGACATATAAGCACAGTGTGTTTTGTTTTAAATCAGAATCCTGTTTTTGGAAAGTTTTCAGGCAGGGGTAGGCAACCTTTCCCCTTTAAGGGCCGAGGGACTTCACCTCCCAGAAGCCTCAGCCATATTGGCCAATAATCCCATGTTGGCCAATAGCTCCTGGGATTCTGGGAGCTGAAGTCCCTCAGCCCTTAAAGGGGAAAGGTTGCCTACCCCTGGTTTTCAGGAGTACAATTCCACTTTAAAAAAAAGTATATGAGGGCTTCCGGGGCTGGCGAGGAAGGCATTAGCAGCGTTTCAGAGGAGCTCTCGAGAAACGCTACTTTGCATTGGTTAAATAGACAGAAAATTAACAAGAAAGTCAGAAGAACTCAAGACACAAACCCTCTTGGGCAGGGGTAGGCAACCTTTCCCCTTTAAGGGCCAAGGGACTTCAGCTCCCAGAAGCCTCATCCATGGTGGCCAATAGTCCCATGTTGGCCAGTAGTTCCTGGGATTCTGGGAGCTGCAGTCCCTTGGCCCTTAAAGAGGAAGGTTGCCTACCCTGAAGCAATACCCACAGAGGACTCCCGTAAGGTTGGGAGCGAGCCAAGGTGGAGGAGAGGTTTGGAAGAAGCTGAGGCAAGCCCGGAGAAATCCAAGGGTGAAGATGGGCTTAGCGACTAACGTGAAGCAGCTGAAGCAGCAAACTGCAAAGCACCATCGCCAGCCAACTAAAAGCCTGCATAAAGCAACAGGTTCGAACATCAGCCAAACAGTGAGTTATCAAGTATTAAAAGCCTGGCTAGCAATAAATATTAAAGGGTGGACTAAGCACAAAAAGGTATATTAAGCGGGAGGAGAGCTTATAAGAAACAGCTGGCTGTTAGTCAGGAGAAAAGTGGCTGAGGAGTAAATCAAATCACCAAATCAAAAGAGAAAGAAAGAAAAGAGAAAAGAAAGATTAACATAACAATAAGAATATAACAACAAGAAAGACCAATATAATAATAAGAATATAAGGATAGCACAAGACTACAAGGAAAGTAAAGGCAATAAAGGAGAAGGAGAAGAAGAAGGAAAAAAATGATAACCAGTAATTTTTGTAAACATAAAAGACTGTAGGGGGGAAATGGCAACATCCAAAATAGCAACAACACACCCTCAAGCACAAAGACAAACTTACAGGAGACAGTCTAGTGAACAAGTCTCAATTTTGGAGGAAATAAGAAAACTTCAAGCCGAGACTGAACATAATATGAAAAGGGAAATGAAAATGCTGAGAGCTGATATCAAGGCAGATATGAAGATGGAACTTAAGGAGATAAAGGCATCTTTAGAGGAAGTAACAAAAGATATAACAAATATTAAGGAGAGGTTGGATGTCATGGAAGAAAAAATAGGAAATATAGAAGAAGATATAATGAAAATAAAAACAAATGAAAAAACAGAATCAGAGAAAAGACTAGAACAAAAAGTGTTGAAAGACTACAAAGAGAGAGAAAACTGCCTTAAGATTCGGGGAGTAAAAGAAATGAAAAATGAAGATCTGTATGAATATTTCCTACCAATTTTGGCAGAATATGCAGAAATAGACATGCAGGATATGAACTGGGAAATAAACAAACTTTTTCGCCTTAACTCCCAAATAGCTAAAGACAAAGGATGGCCCAGAGATATCGTAATCTATTTTCTAAGAAAAAGAACAAGAGATAGAATTCTGAAACTGAGCTATAAGAAAACATTAACAATCGATGGAGAGGAGGCAAAAAATTTTAAGGATGTACCCAAAAGAATTTTAAGAAAGAAGATTATAAATTTTTAACATCCTTCCTTAATAAACATAAAATAATATACAAATGGGAAAGGCTTGAAGGAAACTCAGGGGGGTTGCAGACTCCAGAAATAGTGCAAATTCAATCCACTTTTAGGGTTAGGGTTAGTGCTAGGGAATCATGGGAACTGTATTTTATTATGGCACCAGAGTTCTCTGACAGAGAAGGCTCAATGTCTCAGAAAAAAACAATTCCCATGATTTCCTAGCACTAACCCTAACCCTAGAAGTGGACTCAATTTGCACTATTTCTGGCAGTCTGCAACCCCCCTTAGTCTTATTCAGACAAAGATGGTACAAAATTAATAGTGTCCAAAAAGCCAAAGACTTTTGGAAAAGATGTAATAAAGAATTTAAGAAAAACCAAGAAAGACAAGACACACAGGAATGTAGAAGCAGATTAAGGTCAGCAGATAAAGCAAAAGGAGAGAAAGAAAATGAGGAAGTAAGAACAGAAGACAAAGAAGAGGAAGAGATGGGGAGATATCTGGAAGATCAGGAAGGAATCTTAGAATAAGTAGGTTCGTCCAAAGAAGAAGATTTGGATTTGGAAGTAAACGAAAAATAAATGACTAAAAAGGAAAATACAAGAAAAGGAGGAAAAAAATGAAAAAAAAAACACAAAATAAATTGGCACCGGATATAAAGAATTTAAAAGAACTTTCAATACTCTCCTGGCATATAAAAGGACTTAATGAAAAAGAAAAAAAAAGAGGAAAGAAATATTTCATCAAATTAGTCAAATGAGACACGATATAGTTAATTTGCAAGAGACACAAATAAAAAATAAAGATAAAAGACTATTGAAAAATGCTAAACTGGGAGTGGAGTATGTATCAGCTTACAAACAAACAAACAAACAAACAAAAAGAGGGATTGTTACATATGTAGCTAAAAAAATACCATCCAAAGAAATATTTAATGATCCAAATGGCCTTTATCTAGGTATTGAAATAACAGTACAGATAAAGAGATAATTTTGATTGTAATATATGCACCTCAAGAAAAAAAGGCAAAATTCTATAAGAAAATTAAAGAAAAAAATCTTGGAACATAATGGTAAAGAAATCATACTATGTGGTGACTTTAATGCTGTTATGTACCCTCAAATTGATAGATTATTGTCCAAAAAAGTTAAAGAAAAACAGGGAAAACTTCCTAAAACCTTTTTTGAATTAATTGAGACAGCAAACCTAATCAATATATGGAGATATAAAAAGGAAAAGGAGAGAGAGTATACCTTTTTTTCAGAGAGGTATAAATCATTTGCTAGGATAGATATGTTTTTAATATCTAAAGCATTAACCAACAAGGTGGGAACAGTGGATATCTTACCTAGGACATGCTCGGATCACAATCTGATTAGCATAAAAATAAAATGTATAGAGAAGGAATACAGGTGGCAGTTGCAGGATTATCTTCTTCAAAACAACATAATTATCAAAGAAGGAAAGCAAACGTTAAAATAATGTAGGAAAGGAAATAGAAAGAGAGACAGTATGGGCAGGCTGTATTGAGGGGTTTTTTTTTTATGCAAAAGCATAAACAAATTCAGAACAAAAAGAGAGAGAAAATAAAACAAATTACAGAAAAGATTGCAAAAAAGGAAGAAGAATTAATGAACAGTAGAAATAAGGACAAAATATTAAAAGAAATAAAGATATTACAGAAACAATAATCAATATTAAATCTAGGAGAAATAATAAAAATAATGAAGATAATAAAAGCCAAACAATTTCAAAATGCAAACAAATGCGGGAAATGGTTGGCCTGGAAATTAAGAAAGGAAAAAAAAGATAAAAACGTAAAAAGCAGGATTAAGATTGAAGATAAAATATTCACAGAACAAAAAAATAAAATAAAAAATAAAAATAAAAAATAAAAGAGATAAAATAAATTAAAAAATAAAAGAGATCTTCCATAAGCATTTCAGTAAATTATTCAAATCAAAAAATATAGACCCAAAAGAAATTGAGAAATACTTGGAACAATGTAATATACATAAAATTAGTGGGGAACAGCATGAGAAATTAAATAAACCTATCACAAAGAAAGAACTCCTAGAAGCAATAAAAAAAGTTAAAAGTGACAAAGCAGCTGGCCCAGATGCGTTTACATCCAAATATTATAAAACCTTTAAAGAAGAAATTACCAACCCACTCCTAGAGGCAATGAAAAACATCAAAGATGGAAAACTACCCCCAACATGTGAGGAGGCAACATCATATTAATACTAAAGGAAGGGAGAATCCAGGAAGACCCAAACAACTATAGACCTATCTCCCTCTTAAACACAGACTATAAGCCTTTTGCATATATTTTAGCAAACATATTAAAAACAATAGTGTCAGAAATAATATCCAAAGAGCAATGTGGCTTTATTAAAAAAAATGGCAAATAAGAGATAACACCAGACAAATAGTAAACATATTAGAATATTTTGAATTTCATACTGAGAGGAAACTAGTACTAATCTTACTAGATTTGGAAAAAGCTTTTGACAACGGAATGGAATTTAATGAAAACATTGGTTAAGAAATTAGAAATGCGGACAAAATTTCAATAATGGATAGAGACAATATATAAAAATCAAACAGCGAATGTATTGGTAAATGTCTCTAAAACAAAATCAATCAATATTACTAAAGGTACCAGGCAGGGCTGCCCCCTTTTGCCTATATTATTTGTGTTAACGTTGGATATAATATTAAAGAAAATAAAAGAAGAACCAGAGATCCAGAGGATAAAAATCAAAGGGGATCAATACAAACTAAGAGCTTTTGCTGATGACATAGCTATAACAATAGAGGACTCAACTAACAGTGCAAGACATCTCTTAAAACATCTTAGAGAATTTGAGAATATATCAGGATTAAAAATTAATGTAGAAAAAACAAATGTAATTGTGAAAAATATGACTATCCCAGAAGAAGAAAAATTAAAAGAGCAAACAGGGTTTAACATAACAAAAAAGGCAAAATATTTAGGGATAATACTAACAAATAAAAACTCAGACCTATACAAGAATAATTACAAAAAGAAATGGAATGACATCAAAAAGGATTTGAGAAAGTGGAAAGATTTAAATTTGTCCCTATTTGGGAAAATAGCTGTAATTAAAATGAATACCCTCCCCAAAATGCTATTTTTATTCCAAACAAT